>OX465274.1:31400000-32637500 GCA_949987645.1 Tachina grossa | reverse complement strand
CCTTTGTAAATAATAACATGAAGATATTGGTCTTTTAATATTCAAACACAGTATTTGTTATTTATGAAACTTATTTTATTTAAATCTACAAGTCCCTCAAAATTGCCGCATATACCACACTTCGGCGCTAGGCTCCCCCATTGCCTATCAAGAAAGTCCACCAGTGCATAGTTAAATCTATGAGTATGGACAAACAAAAACTTCATACGTTCGTGCCCTCGGCTAAATACGAGCTAATTATAAAAAAAAAATCAGTGTACATGAAATGTCTCACAAACATATAAATAAATTAATCAAAATGGTTTGTGAATGCAAGGGAAGCAAATACAAAAAAAAAAACAAACTGCTTATTTGGCAAAACATGAATAATCATAATGATGCTATTATAAATTGGCAACAAGTGCGCGAATTTATATTACAAGTAAAATTTTGGTTTCATTAACAAACACACAAGCAAAAATTTATAAAAGGCTGTGTCATGCATATAAAATAAACTAACAAACAACACATTCATTTGTTATGTTGAACATACACATCTAGACACATTAATCAGCTTCCGTTTGCGGCATACAAAAGCTTTTTTATCCTTATAGGTTTATCTGAGTGTGTGCGTGCGTGTGTGTCATTATTAGGGTTATATGTATTAATTTAAATATTTAATAAAACTATTCTTTTAATTGAAAATATCAGAGATAGCATATGATTATTTTCTTTATTTAACAAAAAAGTTTAATTATTAATTGTCTGGCCAAAAAAAAACTGGGACTTTATACAATTTATTAGCAACATCTCTAACTCATGTTGCCTTTAAATTAATAATAAAATTTATATTTAAAATGCTTCTTTCCTAAACACTAGTTTTTATTATAAACGTACATAAAATGTTTTAAAATGTGCAAGCCCCACATTAAAATATACAAAAGTATTTTATTAAAATTTTCTTTTGATTTTATACAAAAACCAAAAGTTTATATTTGTTTGTCTTGAAAGTTTTTAATTAAGTTTTACATTCTTTACCAATAAACTTAGAAATAAATATATTGTAGTTGTGTTATAAAATAAAATCAAGACATTTTATTTGAGATATACATACATAAATTTTGAAAGTTTAGAAGTTTTTTAGGACAATTATACTATGTAGAACAAAAAGTTAAAATGAGTTTTCAGATAAAAATGCAAAACTCATAAGTAATTCTGACTTTTATAATCTAAATAAGTAAGTGTTGTTGCTAATTTTAATATAAATAAATATGCTTTAAAACCCAGACAAATGGTTATCAAGGGCGGAGTTAAAATTGTTTTTGATGGTGGGGGGAAGGGGGAATGGAGCATTGATGAGTATTTTTAAAATAGATAATTACAGAAAATTTTTAATAATTGTAGGGGTGCAAAAGCAAAGGGGGAAATGCCCTCCCCACCCCCCAAAAAGGCATTTCTACACCTATGATTCTTATCTACACACACACGCCAGAATTGCTGTCATATTAATTCTCAATTTCAAGTGTGCTGTTTTCAAGATGAATGCTTAATTTAAAAAAGTTATTTTAAGATACCCCTGCATTCGCAATATTATTGTGCAATAATTGGTATTGCACAAATAAAATTGCATGTAAGTATATGATATTATTGGGTATGCAGCACGGCAAGCTAAGTTTACCATATCTTAAACACACATGTATGTAGGCTTTGGTTACTTTTATATATGTATAATTCCATTGCGACGGGTGTGACCAGGATACTAAATTTTTTTGTCATAATTAAAAAAATATAAAATTTATAATAAATAAAGTGTACGGTTCGCAAGGATATTACTATTAAAAAAATTTAATAATAGGTAGACTGTGCCCAGAATAACCAATAAGAAGACGGGTGTGACCTTATATTTAAATCAAATATTTAACAGAATTATTACCTCTAGTATATATAAAATCTTCCGTTTAATAATGCCGAGTACACAATATGGCATTTTGTGACATCGCAATAGTGTGTACTAGTGCCAACATGTGTCATTTCCGATATATCTTTTTGTATGGCATCGTTTTCCATATAAAAAACATAACGCCAATGGCGTTGCATAAATTTTTATAATGACACCACAAAATGACAGCACAATAAATGCCAAATGTGTACTCAGCATAAGCTTAGCGTATTTAATTGTTTAAAGTCTTTCTGATTGTATTAAATACTTACTGGCGGGGAAAAAAACCTAAGTTTTCTTTAAAAAACTTTTTTGGGGATTGTGACGGGTCTGACCTAGCATACAAGTTCGAAGAGAAGTTCAATGTAACCAGCTGGAATTTCGATTTTTTTTACTATTTAAGGCACTAAAGAAAGAAAGAATTGCTTAATAAGAACAATTCTTTTTGATGGAAGGAAACGTTTGACTGCCCTTTGTTAAGAATGACTTGAGCTAAAACTATTAATTTTACATGCATTTAAAATGCTTATAGTTTTTCTTATGTATAATATATAATTTTTTTATTCTCCAATTCCTTTCGCTAAATCTAAATCCCTTTTGCTCTCTCTAGAAATGCTTTTGCATTGTTTCGTATTTTCCTATATTTTATTTAAGTTTCTTATTTGTTCCCATTATGTATTTTTAACATCAATTGAAAAAAAAAGTACTTTAGCGTTTTTGTGACGGGTGTGGCCAAATATTTTCAATAACTAATATTCGCACATTAAAACAGAGGCTCAGGAAATTTTATTATTATGTTAATTATGCTGACTTTTTTACAGTTGTTGTTGTTGTTGCAGTTGTTACTTTTAAATATTTACTGTGACGGGTGTGACAGAAAATTGTAATACTTACAAAGACTGAGCTTTAACAAAATTGCAAAATAATGGTTTCTACTAAAGATTAGAAAGGGAATAAAAGAAATCATAAATAAAAACCAAACTTGGATGTATGGAAAGCAAGGTGTTACGCTAAAAAATTACGAAAATTAAATATATTTATTTCTAACTAATTGCATGATTAAATATTTTATTTGAATATTGTTTTTAATAAAAATTTATATATTTTTCAATCAAGAAAATGGTTGAAGTAATCAAGCATTTAATTAAAACATAAACATAAAACATAAGCGCTTATTGAGAAAAAATTATTGATATTATGAATAAATTTTCCAAGCTTTTAAATGAGCCAATCAATATTAATTGAACATTATTGAAAAATTAATCAAATATTTGAATGACAAAAAATAACTAAAAAAAAACAAACGACTATAGTAAGACTGTTGTAAATTAAGAAATGGTACCATTGAGCTTTCATTAAAATAAATCTGTCAGCAAATTGTAATACGATGAATTAAAATAATTTACATATTCAATTTGCATTGAAAAGCTGATTATATAAAGCAGAAATCTACATTAACCGATACCACACACAGTGGTGCAAACCCAAAGAACGCTGAGTCTTCGAAAACACCATATTGTTCCGTTCTGCTAATATTTGTCAGAATATTTACAATTAAATTTGGTGTTATTAATTCCTTAAAAATCATCACATGTAATTTGGCTTACAGAGCGATACGAACTTTAGACCAATCAAATCTTATTTGTATATAAATTTTTTAATGAATAAAATGTTTTAATCAATGACTGACTCAATTAAGTTAAGATAGCATATCAAACAATGGCGGTAATTGAGAAAGAACTCATGAAAATTTTTTCATGAAATTTGTTGCACGAAACTTTTTTTTTATATTAGTTAATAGCGGCACTATAGAAGATATATATTAAAAATTACTCAGCCTTAATCTCGGAAGCACTTTAGGCACATTTTTAGGGTTCCGTACACCAAAGCTGAAAAGGAACCCTATTGTTTTCGCTGCGCTGTCCGTCTGTCCGTCACACGGTATTTTCTGAGGAACCGTAAGAGCTACGAACCTGAAATTTGGACACAGTATGTAGAACCTTGGCCGCTACAACAACAAATACATGAGAGCTAAAAATGAAAGGGCGTTCCAAAACGAGCAACGAAAAATGTTAAAATCCCATGTAATATACATACAATTGTATATTGAAACTTGAAATTTGTAAAATTAGTGTATTTTTATACAGACTACAACAATTAACACTACAATTTAAAAAAATTAAAATTAAAGGGTGGTCCATCAGTTAATGCAATTTTGACTATGTAATTTTGACAATTTGCTTTATCTTGGAAACCGTAAGAGGCAAATACTTGAAATTTTCAAAAACGGTAAAACTAAAAAACCGAAAATTATAAAATCGCTAAACCAAAAAAAAAAATCGCCAAAAATTAAAAAAAAAATCCACAAAACGAAAAAAAATCGCCAAAATTAAACAAAATTTCTAACACTTAAATAAATCGCGAAATTCGAAAAAATCGCCAAAATAAAAAAAAACGCCAAAATGAAAAAAACCCAAAAAATCGAAAAAACGCCAAAACGCGAAAATGCCGCCAGAACTAAAAAAAAAATTTAAATAAAATAAATCGCAAAAATGAAAAAAATCGCCAAAAATATAAAAAAATCGCCAAAATGAAAAAACGCCAAAAACTGAAAAAAATCGCCAAAACAAGAAAATAAAGGGCCAAAACTAAAAAAGAAGCCAAAACTTAAAAAATCGCCAAAAACTTGAAATTTTCAAAAACGGTAAAACTAAAAAAACCGAAAATTATAAAATCGCCAAACCAAAAAAAAAAAATCGCCAAAAATTAAAAAAAATCGCCAAAACGAAAAAAATCGCCAAAATTAAAAAAAAAATTTCTAACACTAAAATAAATCGCCAAATTCGAAAAAATCGCCAAAATAAAAAAAACGCCAAAATGAAAAAATGGCGAAAATGTCGCCAGAACTAAAAAAAAATTGAAATAAAAAAAATTGCAAGAATGAAAAAAAATCGCCAAAAATAAAAAATCGCCAAAATGAAAAAAACGCCAAAAACCGAAAAAATCGCCAAAACAAGAAAATAAAGTGTTAAAACTAAAAAAAGAGCCAAAACTTAAAAAAATCGCCTAAACCTAAAAAACGCAAAAACCGCCAAAACAAAACAAAAAAAACGAAAAGATCCCAAAAACGAAAAAAAAATGCCAAAACTGTATATTATATAGGATGAAGTTTGTATTAAATTACATATCTAGTGTTCGTACGGAACCCTTCGTGTGCGAGTCAGAGTCGCACTTTACTGAATTTATTAATTTTTATTGACAAAAATTTTTCATAAAAAAATGCTTAATGTAAACTAGGTTTAACACTTGAAATTTTTGTTTTTAATTTAAATATGTATATTAACGCTTTGTTAATAGTAATTTGCTTTTGATGCAGTAATTAATTAATTAGTAATATTCATTTGCCATACATAATTTTACAGATCATTAAACATGTCATTATTTTTCTTTGCTGTATGTTAAATATTTATTAATGTGATTCTGGCAACAGTGCAGAATTTTTTTTTTTCAGTACAATTCTATAGACATGTTTTATTTTATTATAAATTAATAATAATCGAAAACATGAAAGTTATAACGAAATGAGATTTATTGCAAAAAAAGGCAATTTCGAAAGGTTCTTATAAATAGTTTTTATCTTTCACCTGCAAGTGTGCACAAAATTAAAGCAATAAAGGCCAAAATAACTAGAACATATGCCAGCAATTATTTTCAATTAATAGTGACAGTTTTAAATAATACTCTTAAAATACTGAAATAAATGTGAAACCTTGCAGTTATAGTGCACTGTGGGCCAGTGACGTAATGCAGTTGAAGCAAATTTGAATAAAAATAAGCCCTTCAATTTAACATATACTGAGCAGTTATGAATAAAATACCGCGAGAAATTTCCCCTTTTTTAATTAGAATTTTTTTTTTTCGTTTTCTCTATTACTCGCTAGTGACAGGGCTGTCAGATGTGGTGATTTCTCGCCAAACGTGCCGACTTTAAAGCTAGTTTGGCGTCCTAATTTTGGATTTGGCGACATGGCGATATCTTAGCGTTTTATAAAAAAAATTGGCGATTTTGTTGGCTATTTTTGGTGAGCCATGAATTGGCTTGAAAATCGTTAAATATTATTTTTATTATAGTATTTTTCTCGTATAGATGGTGTGCTAAGAACATTTAATACTGGTATTGACTGAAACCGTTTTAGAAAACTTGTGCAAATTTCTGCAACTCGTTGGTTGTCTTATGGAGCGGCTATAAGGCGAATTTCGGAGCAATGGGTGGAGCTTAAACATCATTTTTCACTTAATTCAACAGCCGAAAATGATAAGACTGCCCAAAATATATACAAAGAATTATGTGACGAAAAGACAGGACTTATTTAGATATTTATAAATCCAATAGTAAATGGAATCAACCATTTAAATCTTGAATTTCAGTCAGATAACATGTACGCAGGCAGTATGCATTAGAGGCTATATTCTACTCTTCTTTCATTTTCCTCAAAAATTTTCAAGCCAACAATATTTTATGAAACTCATAATAGCGAAAAATTGATAGCCAATGTTATTATAGCTATTGATATACCAAATACTTTTCTCCCACTAAATGCAATTGATTTTGGGTCAGCATTTGAAACTGAATGAAGCAATGTTGAAATGGCTGATGAAGATATTGAAATACTTCAAGAATATTGTTTTTCTTATTTAAAAATGCTCGTGAAAGAATTAATAAATAGAATTCCTAAAAACATGAATATATCTAAAGTTAACGAACACTTTTCCATTATAAAATGTTGCAATCCATTATCACAAACAAAATTTGTTTTTGTTAAAGATATTTTAAAGATTTTTATGAATCCTAACATACCGCTAGATGTTTATGTAACACATGGACAAAATTACCGTTTGTGGATTGAAAAGATTATTTTAATTGTGATATTCCATCTAACTTAAATCAGTTTTGGCCAAAAGTGTATGATTATAAGGATGCTGCAGGTACGTACCATTTTAAAGAACTTGCTTTAGCTGTAATGCCTTCGTTGAAAGGGTATTTTCAATAATGAGCTAAACTAAAACGCGCTTCCGAAATCTCATGCAAAAATTAATTTCTTGACGCATTGTTACGAGTTATAAATTATATGAATGTAAATAGCACATGTTGCACTTCTTTTATACCTTCGCAAGATACATATGTTGAAAAAGTTAAATTCCCATACGATGTATTCAAAAGAAGAAGACAATGTGAAAATTCTTGACGATGAAGTATAAAGCGTTTTAGATATGTAATAGAACTGCAATTACATACAAATGTACATACATATATCCAATATTCGATTAATACTAACCGCAAAATATTCTCTATATCAAACAAACATAGTCATTTCTACATTGTTCTAAATAAAAAATAAAAAATATATATATATATATCTATATATAATGGCGATTTTTTTCCCATTTTTTGGCAAATTTTAGCGATTCGGAACAAATTAACTTTTTATTATTTATAAAATAAATTTTTAAGAATTTATAAAATACATATTTCATTGTCAAAAACTAAAGAAAGAGGATTTGGCGATTTTGGCGATTTTTAATATTGGATTTGGCCAAAAAGGTGAAAATTAATCTGACAGCCCTGGCTATTGTTTGATATTGTTCCCCGGGAAAAATGCCTCGAGGAATTTCGTTCATAATAATTGCCCCTATTATAATTGTTATAGGGAATTATAGCAAATTCCTGTTATATGAAACACATGTGCCTGCAGATAAAACTTAAAAATTTATAATCCTAGACACAAACCAGCTTGTTTGGCACTGCTTAATTTATTCTGCTCAAAATGTCCATGGGTTTAATCATTAGATTAATTAATTTTGAATTTGTTCAATGAAACTATTTTTTTAAGCTTTAGGTTCATTTAATACATATCGTTTTTTATTTGTCGATATTTCGTTATTTCTTTTTCAAAGAAAGAAATATCCTGAAGAAGTTAACCAAAAAAAAAATGATTTTTTCCCCATTTTATATAAATTTTTTTATTCTGCTATCAAAGTATAATTTTTTGGTGAAAATAAGTGCTAACTACCATGTAAATTTCCAATATTTTTAAAAAATTAATAGTTTATTATAAATCTACCTCATATCTCATTTCATTTGGCATGCTGAACACGAATCTAGTAAGGATTTTCATATCCTATAGCTAGTTTTTGAGATATTGTCACTTTTAATATATTACTACAGAAGGGTTCCGATATAAAAAAAAATTGATAATGATGTATAACTTTTAAACTGTTAGTCGAGTAGAAACATTATATATGGACCGGTTATAGTCAACAATATAAGCTTTCTAAATTGATAATTTAGAGTGACCCTCTTACACTAGAGAGTGAGTTAGATAGTGCTAAAGCTGACCACCTCGAGATGAAAGACGCTTTCAGTCAGGCTTAAGTTATTTTTTTATGGAATTTTAAGTTTTTTCTTGTAACTTTTCAATTCTTATATCTAGTATTGAGTAAAAAATTTCACAAATTGATTAACAAATTAATATATTCAAAAAAATTATATTTTTTTCCGAAAAAATATGCTAACTCTAAAAAAATATTTGTTTCTTGATCGACTAAAATATGCTATCTCACAAAAATACGCAAACCAGTGCAAAATAAAATATTTTTTGCAGACCTATAAAGTAGTAAGCATATTTAAAACATATTATGGAAGTCACACCATTTATTTTTTAAATAATGAGCGAATTAACTAGTTTTTTCGCTTTACTGAAAAGTTAGCTTTTTTGAGCTGACGTATTTTGAATATAGGCTCTTGATATATTAAATTGAACTAAAGCTTAAAAAAATAGTTTCATTGAGTAAATACAAAAGGTCGAAAAATTAGATAAAAAATTTTGGATTTGTTCTCAATCAATTTTTCTATTCAAGTATATGTAAGTATTTTTATTAAATTTTCTTTTAAAATAAAATTGTGACAATATGTCAAATAATAAATTTTTAAAGATTAATTTTTAATTTTTAATTAAAAAAATGTTAACCCTTTTCAATTATTTGTAATTCTTCGTAACGCTATTTTTTTTTAAAGTTCTTAAATTGGAAAATTTTTGATGACACATTATCAGTTTTGGAACCATTTTTTGGTTAAAAGCAACGAGAATTATTAATCAGATCTGTGGGGCATTTTTTGCGTTAACACCTTTACATGCATACATACATACAAACATTCATACATACATACATCCATATATACATATGTTTGCACATATACGCCATCTACATTTAACTATATACAACTACATGGAGTGTGCTTGTATGCACAAAATACTTATACATTTAAACAAATTTTAGTATTGCGGCTTAACTCTATTGAGGTTTTATCTTTTTTTCCGCTGTATAAAAGTATGCCGTTGTATATTTTTAATTTATGTGGTTTAATAAAAAAAAAATTACACAAATAACAACAACAACAGCAACAGCAAAAATATAAAATGAAAAACTATTAATAATTTATTTCGTACTGAACATAAAAATAATTTTTTATCGTCATGTCGTTATCGACAATGTTGTGTCTAAAGTGTTAATTAAATTGTTTAAATTTCTTTTGCTGCTATCCCATCCTTTAATTTTTTTATAATAATTTTTCCTATTAGACTTTTGCCATATTTCACGGTTATTTATTTTAAATAAAAAATTACTAAATAATGTTTTAAATCAAAAAAAAAAAAATTTCTCTTAATGTTTATGAAACAAAGTAATTTATTTAATTAACAATAAATATAAATATGAATGTGATTGAAATCTGAGCAAATATAGAGAATTTTGTTTTTTATTAAAAGCTGGAGGTAATTGAAAATATTATTTGCAATATTTTAATAGTGGAAAAGTTGTATTTTTTTAAATCACAGTTCTGTTTGACTGCTTAAACAAGCTTTTTTTAAAAAAAAGGCAAGTGCATAATAAAAAGTAGTTTTGTATGACGATGACTGCTATTTCATGTTGATTAAATGTTTAAAAATGGAAAAGTTTTTTTTGTTTCTTTTTTAGTTTTATTAGTTTTAAAAATTAAATTGCAGCTGCAAAGTGAGTTTATTATAGACTTTGAAGATACAACCCGCTCAATATTATTTTCTTTTCTTTTCCTTTCAAACTAGTAAAAATATTTATACATTTCATTTGCTAACTTTAAGATTTATGCTTATTTTTCTTTTCAAAGGAACAAAAAAAAAAAAAATACTGCAGAAAATTTTAAACTGTACAACTGTTGTGTTTGTGACCAGGTCTCACTACCTGATGTTGTTTGTTGACAGAAAGTAAATTCATTATATTGTCAGTCTTTTGTCATCACATGAACAGCAGCAGTCATGGACAGCATGAACAGCACTGGCTACTACTACTGTCTGACAAATAACTACTCAATTTAAACATGCCAAAAAGAAAAAAAAGAGATGAAAAATAAACAAGGCTTCATTTCCTATACATCCTGTCATATGATTTATAAATATCCTTTCAAAATGGTTTACAGCAAAACGTTGAGTGCAGACTGGGCGGGTGTTATTATTAAATAGTGAGTTCAGATGTCTGGCTGGACGCAGATTTTCCATTTATTTTCTTTACAAAATGAAAGAGTGATTGTTTCATAATAATATTTACTATTGTTGATGAATTTGTTTTATTTTTTTTTCGCTTTTGTAAATTTTAAATTTCTCTATTTGAGTATTAACTCTTTATAATGTTTTACACTCACCTTATGGGTTCACAGGAAAAAAATTAAAGCAAAGCAAATAGTGTTTTTTTAAATCATGTTTGTTAATTTTTAGTGAGTTGAAACAAATAAACTAAAAGGCTTGCTTTTTTTAATCAATTTGCATGTGTACTTTGTATATTGATTGTGCTATTTTTCCAATTTAAAAATTTATAAAAAAAGGTTTATTTTTCATGTCAATTTGAATTAAATGAAGTTGTGCTGCTCACAACGGACTGCGAAAAATGTATTCCAAAAAATTTCGTAAGTGGGTTAATTTGGAAAAATTTTAGAATTACCGTGACTCATGGGTGATAGCATGTGATCACACGTAATCTATTTTATGTCCTTTATAAAAAAATTGTAAGAGTATATAAGGGTTTCCACAATATGCACATAAAGTGCATATATATATTCTGGGTCCTTATGAATAGAGAAATGGAATAAGTAATGTTCGACTGTTCGTCTCTACGTCTGCCTGCCTGTCTGTGACTGAAATTGAGTTTCCAAGGCTACCAGAAAAGCTAGAGACTTCGGTCAGAATTCGTCCTAAATAGATTGGTATTGAAAATCAGTAAAATAAAAATCAGTTATAAAAATTGTTTTTCTTTGTTAGTTAAACACGTTTTATATTTTAAAAAGAAGTAATCAGAAAATTCAAAAAGGCGGTTTCACGGGTGGAAAGTTTTACTTTTTTTGCCATATAAAATTTTTTTTTTAAATTAATTAAATGTTTTTTTTTTATATACATATTAAAAACAAAGAAATTGATGTAGAAAATCAGTAAAATAACAGAGCCAGAGCTGGAAAATTAAAACTCTTTTTCGGTATATAAAAGTAATTAATACAATTTTTTTTCTCTAATGATTAAGCATATTTTATATTTTAGAAAGAAAGCAATTATTATTGAAAATCGGTCAAATAAAAAGGATGTTCCAGGGCTGGGAAATGGAAACATAAAATAGTAACTAAAAAATAATATTTTGTTAAATAATTAAACAAATTTTATATTTTAGAAAGAAAGTAATTCACATTGAAAATCAACAAAATAAAAAAACGATTCCAAAGCTGGAAAATTGATTTTTATTGGCATATAAAAGTAACTAAAAAAAAAACTATTTAAAGCATTTTTTTTTAAATTACTTTAACAAATTTTATATTTACGGAGACAATCAATTGGCATTGTCGAATAGCAAAATCAAAAAGATGGTTCCAGGGCTGGAAAATTCAAACTTTTGTTTGAGAAAATAAAAATACTATAGCAATTTTTTCTTTATTAAGTTAACATACTTTATATATTCCAAACAAAGAAATTAATATTAAAAACCAACATAATAAAAAACCCAATCCAGAGCTGGAAAACTTAAATATTTTTTGTCATGTAAAAGTGACTCAAACCACTTTTTTCTATAGAAGTCAAACATATTTAATATTTTGGAAAGAAAAAAAACTGGTATTGAAGCTTAACAAAGCCAAAAAATGATTTCAGAGCTGGCAAATTGAAAAAAAAAATTGGTACATAGTTAATTAATTAATTAAAAATATTTTATATTTTAGAACGAAATAAATTAGTATTTAAAATCAGCAAAATTAAAAAGACGGTATCAGGGTATATATAAGTAACTAAAACAATTTTTTTATGAATTAAACATATTTTATATTATAGGAAGAAAGCAATTATTATTAAAAATCAGCAAAATAAAAAAAAAACGTTTGCAGGGCTGTACAACTTTATCTGTTTTTTTTAATGTATACTTAAATGATTTTTTTTACTTTCTTTTTGATAAGTTCGTACTTTTAGGATTACATGTGATTATTTTCAAAGATCAATTAACACCAAAGTTAATTGTAAATATTCTGGCAAAAACTTAGTAGAACAGAACAACAAGCTGTTTTCGAAGGCCGCCACATCTTCACCAACAGCGTTTGTTTGTTTAATCCACTGTTTATTCTGTCAGGCGATGCAAATATGAGCTTAATATATATAGTTTTCTGTGCAAAGAGAATATGTGAATTGATTTTGTGCATCGTATTACAATTTGCTGAAAGCTTTTTTGAAAACTCAAATTTATCATTTATAATTTATAATAGTCTTGCCATTGATTTTATCTCTCTATCTATGTGTTTCAGTATACTTCTTTGTAAATAACTACATTTACAATAGCCTTTATATGTTTTACCTGTCCCTGATTGTTTTTTTTTTTCATTCTTTTATTTAAACTTTTTGTTGGCCGTTTTGAATTTTTTTTAATAATCTTCCTTAAAGGCCTTCAGTTTATAGATAATTTCAAAAGTAGTTTGTAACTCCTTTTCTTTATTATGTTGTCCTTCTATTTGTTTATTTATGCTTAAAAAAATTACACTTTTTTCTCCTAGAGTTTTCTAATACCATTCCAACTAATAACACTTTCGGGCACTTATGCTAATGAAATGTAAGCAAACTAATACTGACAAAAAAATTTAAAAAAAAAAAAAAATACATAACAAAACCCAGAGAAGTAGAAAGTAATTTCTGCAAAGTAAGCCTTGCAAAAATGGAATAAGAAAAGAGAAAATGAAAGAAATCGAAATTGATTTGTTAAATAAAGAAGTAAAATATTGAAAATCCTCCTTTCTCTATAAAAGAAAAAATCATTTAGGGCCATTATTACAACTTAAAGTTAGTTAAAAGTAGGAGTTTATCGGACGTATAAAAACTTTATCATATGCAAAATTTTACTTTAACCTAAAGTGAGCGATAAATTACAGGCAAGTTTATCCTACATGGTAAGTAAGTTAAATCCAATTTTCACTAATGGAATGCTGTTTATACATCCGATAAAATCCCACTTTTAACTATCTTTAAGTTGTAATAATGGCCCTTAATTAAAATCTTTTAGTTCTTACACTTGTTTTTTTAACCTTGGGAAGTGCATTTATGGCCTGTAATAGCTTAAATATTTTGTTTTTTTTTTCAAAAACTTTCTTTTCATATTTCTAGCAATTATATAAAATGTTAAGTAAACGAGCTGAAGCAAAAGAAATGTGTATAAGTTCACTTATTAAAAAAAAATAAAACATAAATATGCAGCAAATTATTTATGGGCATGATTTAATAAAAAAGAAATAAAATAAATTGACCTATAGCATTTGCATTATGGTAATTTGAAAAAGAAAAATTCATTGAATGCCAATAATAAATTTAACTTCAATTGCTCGTAATTAATTTTGACATTTAGAGTGCAGGAAATCAACTATTGATAAGCGATTAACTATAAAAGCCATTTGCTATTGAGATGGTAAATTCAATTGAACAAAGATTTTTATTAAATTAAATAATAATAGAAGAAAATGCTTATAAAATGCTTTTAAAAATTATAAATAACGCAAAATAAAAAATACAACATAAACATGGTTAACAGATTTTGTTATTTTAATATTTCGACGTGAAGCTCCATTATTTATTATAAAATATAAAATTAAATTAAGAACAAGTTTTGCAAATGCGGTGAAGGTTTCATTTAATGGACACTCTAATCGTAACATTTTCACATGGCAGTACAATAAGACTTCAAAAAGACTAAAGATTTAAAAATAATTTATAAGCACAAAAATTTGGTTTTAAAATCTACAAGAACAAGACTAATTTAACATATGTATTTCATGTTAATTCAACATGATTTTACCATAAAAATTTTTTTATAAGCAACTTTATTTCATTTTTAGTTAATTTTAATTATTATTCGAACTCCATTTGTTTCTATATTTGTGATTTGAACGGGCTAAAGTTCGTATCGCTTTTTAAGCCAAATTACATGTGATAATTATTAATGAACAAATAACACCAAAGTCTGTTGTAAATATTCTGACTAACAACACATAGTTGAACGGAACAGCCAGCCGTTTTCGAAGGCCACTAAACCTTCATAATCAGCGTTCTTTTGTGTTTGGTCCACTGTGTGTGGTGTCAGTTGCTGTAGATTTCTGCTTTATATACTTAGCATTATTGCAAATGGAATATGTGAATTGTTTTGATTCATCGTATTTCAATTTGCTGAAAGCTTTTTTGTATTGTAAGCTCAATTTTACCATCACTATATTTACAACAGTCTTACCATTGTCGTTTTCTTCTTTTTACTAATTATACACATGTTACTTAATTTGCTTATTTTTTGTTCTACTTAAGACAAACTTTTTTGGTTTGTTACTATTAAGTATATTTTTATTTAATTTTTGCCACAGGCCCATGGCTATTAATTTTTAGTTAATTTTAATTATTTCATGTTGTTTTAACTAAGACTTCAAAAAGACTAAAGATTTAAAAATAATTTATAAAAACACAAATTTGGTTTTAAAATCTACAAGAACAAGGTTAATTTAACATATGTATTTCATGTTAATTCAACATGATTTTACCATAAATTTTTTTTTATAAGCAACTTTATTTCATGTTGTTTTAACTATCCTGTACTGTTAAATTAGAATGAAGAATCATGTTGAATCAAAGTTATTTAAAGTTGAAATCGCATGAATTTTATAGTTAAATAATATTGTAACGAACAGTGTGTACACAAACTATTGTCATTGAACATTGAACAGTTATGTTTAGAAACAGCCAATATAATGCACATATTAAATTAAAGAATTCAATAAAAGCAAAATACAATAACACAGTCACAGGAATATTTTTATGTAAAGTATGACCCTCTTATGCAAAAAAATATTTTACTTTAGCTTTAAAGTTCATAGTAGTTGCCAAGCACTTTAAAGCTAACATAGCTTTGTTAAGGAACCATATGCAAAAGACAACTTTAATTATTTTGTGATTTAATAATAAACACTGGTAACACCACCGTGTTCAACAACCACTTCACAGCTTATGATGTACAAAATCATATACAATTTCATTCGGGTATTCAAATAATTTTTAATTTTATTTAATAATTTTTTATTATCTTGAAGTAAAGCAACCTAATTTAAAAAATATGAGCTTTTGACATGGTAGGAAAACAGATAAACATTTCTATAAAGTAAAAGTAAAAATATATGAAAAATTATCACAATTTGTTTTATTCGAATGAAATGAGTATTTGAATGTCCAGCTTTTTTCGATTCGTTTCGATTGTATGTACATCACTAAGACATTTTTGTGTAATTGTATTTATTTTAATATTTTTTATGGATTTTGCTATGCATTTCGAATTAGTTGGATAATTTGGTGATGTTTTCCATCACATGACAGAAATAATAAATTTAAGATAAGAGCTGGCACTTCTACCTTCATTTTCACATGTAACATGAAGCAAAAAGTGCTAACAAAAATATTTGAGGTACAAAATACACATTTTAGAAATATCAACTTAAAGTAGTCTTAACAAACGTGGGTGCCTACTTTAGAATTTTGATATAATAATTTTTTTTAGAATACAACTTTACTTAACATTGCTTGGCAAAGTTTTGTTAAGTTATTTTTGCATCCGACCCTGAGAGTATTACAACAATATTAATGATAAATGATCAGTATAAAAGGAAGAAATTTTTACAAAAGGATATCATTCAAGTTGAAGATATCGTGGTGAGTAGTACTTTTGCGGCAAGTGAGTATTTTGGTGGAGTAGTCACATAGAGAATAGTAGTTGGGTTATAATAAATGTTCTAGTGATTCTCTAGTCACGAAAACATTAACCCGGTAGATCTGTCCACGTGAGTGATTTCCTAGTCACGAACAAAGACATAAGTAGTTATTTATATCTTAACCCCGTGTGTCCACGTAAGTGATTTCCTAGTCACGAAGGCGGACTTATTTACATACTAACCCCTTATGTCCGCGTGAGTGATTTCCTAGTTACGACGGCGGACATAACTAGTTAATTATATCCTAAGACGCATGTTTTCACGTGAGTGATTCCCTAGTCACGAAGGCGAGCATAAGTAGCTAATGATATCTTAGGTCCCGTGTCTGCAAGTGAGTGATTTCTTAGTCACGAAGGTAGACATTCATAAGTAGCTATTTACATCCTAACCCCGTGTGTCCACGTTTGT
The DNA here is from genome assembly GCA_949987645.1 of Tachina grossa. Classification (NCBI taxonomy): domain Eukaryota; kingdom Metazoa; phylum Arthropoda; class Insecta; order Diptera; family Tachinidae; genus Tachina; species Tachina grossa. The sequence continues at coordinate 32,620,830 of OX465274.1, read as the reverse complement.
GACTTCCTAGCCACGAAGGGGGACATAAATAATTATTTACATCCTAGCCCCGTGTGTCTACGTTAGTCATTTACTAGTTACGAATATAGACATATGTAAGTAATTATTTATACCCTAGGCCTCGTGTGTCCAAGTGAGTGATTTCCTAATCACAAAAGCGGACGTAAGTTGTTATTTACATCCTAAGCCCCGTGTGTCCAAGTGATTGATATACTAGCCACGAGGGCGGGCATAAGTGATTTATTAAATCCGATAAGCCTTGAGTGTCCACGCGAGTGATTTCCTAGTCACGAAAGTGGGCATAATCAGTTTTATACAAGTAAATTCATTATTTCGTGTATCCAAGATAGTGATTTCCTTGTCACAAAAAGGGGGATAGAAGCAATTAAGCTAATTAAATTAGGTTTCTTGAGTACCAGTGTCACGAAACCGGCGTGAGTGGTAAAATTCCCATCAGGGAGAGTTTATGCATAAGAGTACTACAGAGACCTGCGCCGACCAGCTAACAGCCGGCTGAGCCGAGCCGCCGAAGGCTTTATGTCAGCCGCCGCCGCCGAATTGTTCTCGGCTCAAAATCGGCTGAGATTAGCCGCCGATTGATGATTTTTTTTTATATTTTACTTGAGGTTATTAGGTTTTTTCACTAATCCATTCACACTTTTAAATTTTTATACAAATTAGTTAGCAAATGTTCTTTCCAATTGACATACCGTCGGTTGGTTATTGGTTTGCTGCAGACAGTGAATTTTGAATATACAGTGCCGCAAACCAACAACCACCCGACGATATGTATATCCCGTTTATAAGCTCTTCTTATTTTCAAATAAAAGTGGAAAACGTTACCGTATATAATATACAAAAATTTAAGTCTGAACCGGGATTTACGACTAAATTTCAGAGAAAACCTGCTGCAGTCCGCGTTGCCACATTCTGATTTTGTACCACAAACAAAGCGAAAAAGGTCGCTAGAAAATTATTATATAACAAACACAAATTCAATTTTACAATGATTTAATGTGTAATAAGAAGTGGTTCTTTTTTTGATATATGACAATTTTCTAACAATTTTTCCAGCTTTGTTTGTGGTATAAAATAAAAAGAGCGTGGCAACGCTGATTAAATCAGTTTTTCCCTGAAATTTAGCTGGTAAAAATATATAATTTTTAAAAATTTTGTGAAGTTACTTTGACAAAAATTGTGAAGCCGACCCAGCCGAATTTCAGCCGATTTTCAGCCGCCGCCGAACAATTTTTCATGAGCCGCCGCCGCCGACGAAATTGCTCGGCGCAGGTCACTGGAGTACTATCCAATACTAACAACAACACTTAAGGGGCAGAAAAGCAGCAGAGGACAGAAAGTGGGGCCTAGTAACTCAAGGACAAGATTTCGGTTAATTTTGAATATTTAATTTGAATGCTGTACCCTATAGGGCCCTGTAGTATAAGGCGCAGAGTTAAAAATAAAACTATTAAAACTAAAATTTTCAATTGTTGTTCATGTTGAATTATAATTTTTAATTGTTTACCTTCAAATTATACAAACAAGATGAAAACTCTGTAGCGTATATTCTAACTCAAGATTGAAAAAAAATTTTTCTTTATATTGAGTGCTATTCACTCAATTTAAACACATTTTTAATATTTATTTACTTACACAACGTCATAAGTCCAAAAAGTGTTAAATTGACGTACATATATTATAATTTTCTAACAAAAATTTAAAAAATAAATTTTTTTTAGTAATATACTCTATCTTAAAATAGAGTTATGTTGTTGTTGTAGTAAATAAACGATATGAAATTTTGAATTATGATTTATTACATTCAATCGTGTGCAGGGTTTTACATACAAATTATGAATAACCCTGAAATTTAAATCAAAAATTTAAAGTCGTAACAATCATTAACTAAAAAAAATAAAATAAGGAAAATATACTTACGTACTCGTTTATATGCATGTATATAAATATGTTAATGCCTCTGTACATATGTATGTATATTTAAATAATAATGATATGAAAAGTAAACCTGTGGCTTCAGTCTGTTTAATAACAATAAATACTTACGCAAGTATAATAAATAACTACAACAGATCACATCAAACTTGATGCCTGTTTAAACAATCAAAATCATGCAGCTTATAAGTGATTATTTAAATAATAATATGTAGGTAATAATAATAATAATAATCTTTGAATGTCCAACAGGCAAACAATTATTTTATATTTTAGTTTATATTCGTTTATTGACAAATATGTGTACTTAATTTTAATTTGTATAAAATTTTATACACAAAAGCATTGTTTGGTCGCAACAAATTATTAAATATAATGTAGACAATAAAAACAACAACTTGTACAACAATAAGTCCTTGTATATAGTCTTAATGGAAACTATAAATTTTATTTAAGTAAATGTGCCAGTACTAGGGATGCCAATCGGGATCGATTTTTAGAATTCCCGGGATTCGGGATTTTGTAATCCCGATCCCAAAAATCTCGGGATTTTCGAGATTTCGGGATCTAAATATTTTTCGTAAAATAAATTATTTTTTTAAATAAATATTACTTTAATAACAAATATAATATATAAAATAATAAAAGTTTTTATGTTCATAATTTATCATTGCACAATTGTCTTTAAAGTGAACAATTTCAATAAAATTCATGTAATTTTTCTCATCTATTTTTAAGTTGATTAATCACATTTGATGTTAGAGAATTTATAGTGAAAACAATAACTAAATATTAAAACTTGTTTTTGTTTTCAATATAAGTGTTTTTCTATTATTTAAACCAAAACGAATATACATATCGGTGGACTTTTAGCACTACCGCCTAAGTTGACTTACGAAAATTTTTAGATTCACTTTCATACAAATAAGTTGCAAAAACAATATTGTTTTGTTAAAAATATGTCTACTAGCGTTTTTTTTGCGATTGATCAACAACAAGTATCGGTTGTTACATATATAATTATACCAAGAATTATCTAATTTTTTATCGATTTCGTTACGACTATGACAACGATAATAAGGCTGAACATGTTCATACATAAGTTTTTTTCTACAAGTTCAACAGATACATATGTATGTATTCATACGTTCGCTAAGAGGAGTATGGTTTATTAGTGTACTGGCCTTCTAGTGTGCAACTCGAATACAACTATAATTGAGTCGAACTCATTCAGTCGGTCGTTTTTGACTGAAACTATTTATGAAATCCATGTAATTTAAATGGGTTTGATGTAAGGTTTGTATCAAATACGACCTGAACGGTCTAAATCAAAAACAAAATAGTTTTGAACTGCAATGTAAAAAACATACATACACACTCGAGCAGTTTTTTAGACAAAATACTCCGCATTATTCTGTAAATATTTCTCGCTTTTACATCAATCCGACAACAAAAAGTTTTCACTGGCCTTGTATTGTATTCTACTCCAATTGTAAGGAGGTGTCAATAGTACTCAATTGTCACCAACAAGTAGATTGCTATTTTTTTAGCGTTGAGGAGTAGACACACAGATAGTTATACACTGCAATTATGAATAAATTTCCGCAAGAAATTTCTCCCTTTTCCAATTAATATTTTTTGTTTTCCCTATTATTTGCTACTTTTTGAAATTATTCCCCGGGAAAAATTTCTCGTGGAATTTGAATAATCATTGCCCTCATAATATAGAATACGACGGAATAAATTTGTCAAACTTATGAATTTTTCAAATGTTATTTCCCTTCCAAAGGTAATATGTTTCTTTTGTTTTCAAAATAATTCTAAAATGTACATATATTGTAGCAGCTTTGATGAAAATAGCCGTAAGAAAGTAGTTTATTTATTTTGCTCTTATTAATTTATAAGAAATATGTCAGGAATAGTCATTAAATTGTTAAAACTGTACGTATAAAATTGTATGGGACTTTTAAATATTATGAAAAATACATTAAAATCAACGAAAATTTGAATTTATAAAGTTTTTATATAAAAATTGCTAAGAAATCCCGAAAATGAAATCCCAGGATTGAATTTCACAAATCCCGGGATTCGGGATTTGCCAAATCCCGAAAATCCCGGGATTTCCGGGTTCGGGATTTCCCGTTTGGCATCCCTAGTCAGTACTTAATTTGATTTGTTAGTAAACACATGTTTCAACTAATTCCAAATAAATATTAATGGAAATCTGAAGCCAAGTTGCACAAATTACTATAAGAGAGAGACTTAGCAAATTTACAAAACAAATTTAATACAAATAAAAGGATACAACTGTTCTAAAAATACAAACATGAACTCGAAGCTATCGAAAAACTTGAAAATCTTAAAATTATTATATTATCATAAATACGAGGCGAGTCAATAAGTCGGATAATCGTAAGAGGCTTTCATCGTTGAAATCAACTTCCTTTTCATGAAGGCATTTCTTTTGGTTTGGGGAAGAAGAAAGAGTGACTGAGAGTGCAATTCGTGGCTCAATTTATGGATTTTTTTTTCCATGAAAACTGTCCATGTGTGCACCCATGCATTGTACTGGTGGGAAAAAACTTCTACTTTTTGGCTAAATGCGTTCATTTTATTTTCAAATCCTCCTTAAATCGACCCAACAAGTTGGCATAATATTAATCACCGATTTTTTCACCCTATTGAGGGTAATCAATTTTAATTATACCAAGTGCAACCAAAAAAAAACTCTTGCCATAACTTTGTTGGCTAACAAACTTAATTAAACCTTCTTTAGCCTTCTTTGCCCCCATAAATCCTTTTTTTTTATTGCTGCTTGGTCTCTTGTTGAGGTGTATACATGTTTTGTGCACTTTTAGGAAACTATGCTATTAAGAACATATTATAGTTAAACAACGCTAAAACCTCCCGGGAAGTTGTCACACAATTGCGTTTGTGTTTGAATGTAAGCAAAGGCGCTACCCATCTTTAAGAAATCTCTCTCATACCCAAGTGATCCTTCAAAATATAAACCACTAAGAGATTTCCTGGTGTTAAAGGTTTTTAGTAAAAAATTTTAAAAATAATTTTTGAAGTGTGGTTGTACTCTACTGAAGTGAAATACGTCAAGACTTGCTAAACCAACAATAAATAAACTTTTTTTTTAATATATCCACTTATTTTGAAACCGACTTTAAAAGAAGGAAGAAGTTATCAATTCGTCTGTATTTTTTTTTTTAATTATTACAACCCGTACATTTTAGACAGATTGTACATTTTTTTCTGAGAGGGTATTGCTTCTAATTGGTCCCCACTGTAAAAATTTTATGTATTTTATTTCATGATATTCTACTTATTTGATTGATCAAAAATCTAGCAAATACCTCTGGTTCTTGTAATTACAAAATTTTAGAGTAGAAAAAATGAGAGGGTTTACGCCCATTAAAATTTGTTATTATATTTCAAGTGATTCTAATCAGCCGATTTTTACGGAACTTAACACACACCCTGATATTTTAAGATCTCACACAATCCTGGATTTAAAAAAATTTAATATTTTATTTTAAGTTGTTCTACTGCACCGATTTTTACAAAACTTAACAACTCAGAGTTTTCCAAAAAAAAAAAACGCAATCCTGCATATAAAAAATGGGCGTAAATACGCCCATTAAAATTTAATTTTATATATTACGTACTTCTGCTTAACCAAGGGATTTTCAAATTTTATTTTTGTTTGAAAGAGTTTACTTCCACTTTAGTCCCATAAACTTTTTTCGAAAATGTTCTATCAGATCTTTTCATTGAAGTCGGTTTTTTGCTGAATTATTTTTTTACTGAATCACAATTTTTAATGCTTAAGTATTTAAAATTTAAAGTTTAATCCAACGTTTTTATGTTTAAGTAAGACAAAATATAGTGGTTTCTCAGCTTAACGAACGATATAAAATCAGGGGGCAAATTACGGCACTCGTTATCGAACGAAATTACGAAACATTTCCATATAAACTCTATTGAAATATTTCGCAATTTCGTTCGATAATGAGTGCCGCAATTTGCCCCCAGGATGTTTTTCTCTAAATTTTAAGTACCCGGTTTTTTGGCAATTTTTTTTTTTAATTTTGGAGTTTGTTTTTCTTAGTTTAGGCGTTTTTTTTTCGTTTTAGGAATTTGTTTGAATTTTTGGTGTTGTTTAGTTTTGACGATTTTTTTGTTTCGCGGTTGATTGTTTTCCTTTTGGCGACTTTTTTAATTTTGAGATTTTTTAATTTTAGCGTGAATGAAAATTTCAAGAGTTTGCCTCCTTCGTTTTCCAGGAGACAGCAAATTGTGCAAAATTACATAGACAAAATTACATTAGCTGATACAATACCCTTTAATTTAATTTATTTTTTTTTTTTAATTTCAGTGTTAATTATTTTAGTCTACATAAAAATACACTAACTTTGAAAATTTCAAGTATCTATACAAAATTGTTTGTATATTGCATAGGATTTCAACATGTTTTGTTGCTGATTTTGGCACACCCTATAATTTTTAACTGTCAAATATATGTTGTTACGTTTGTGGTTTTCAAGAAACAGCCTGTGACAGACGCAGTTATTTTGCCCATTTAATTCTCATATTTCTGGTCTTAATTAGTACAATAATATCTCCAATACTTATTATTCACTCTTCTCATAAACAATATGTATCTTTTACAAAACAACTCCATTATATTGCATTTGTGACAACAAACAATTAGTTCAATTGTTATATAAATATTTATTTAAAATATTTTAAATATTTAATCAATTTACACAACAAGTATGTATAAGTATTTGTATTGTGCTGAAAGTCTCAACCCTTATAGAAGCTGTAAACACAATATTAAGTCAATTAGGAAAATTTATTTTGCACTATATACATAAATAAATAAGAAAGAAAAAGAAAAGTTTTTGCAAAGACATTCTCGAAATGTGAAGAGCTTTAACAAACAATTTGTTGAAATATTTTATCATAATACATCAAGAAATAAATAAATATTTACTTATGGCATGTTTCTACATTACAAGTAACTCAAAAATTTTGTTCATATGAGTACAAAAGTTGGCTTTGGGGTTCCATAAAACAAGTGTCAACTTTTTCTGAGTAAAAAACGTAATACTTTTTTATTTGTTGTTTCTACATAACAATTTCAATTGTATCTAATGTCAAATACAGACAATCACAAAAAGGTACTTGTGTGGAAATTAAAATAGGTTTTTACTCATTAAATAAGAAATCTAATGTCCACGCAATCATCTAATTGAACCATTATGGAAACTGCAAGCATAAATCCAAACATTTTTACATTATATGCCATATATGTATGAATTTTCATCACAATTTTATTTTGAATTTTGTTCACATATATTTGTTCAAGGTAAGTAATAATAGGTTTGTTCGAGTACTTGAAACTTTTTACTGAGCCTCGCTGTATTATATTGAATTTCGTTCGTTTATACAAAATATTGACAAAGTAATTTGAGTCTGAGTAATTGCAAGTTTTTACTGAATAAATGGTTGCCGAAAATAGCGGTTACATTTTTCTTTTTTGTGAATTTTATTTTCAAGTAAATTCTTCTTTCGTTTTCTTGTATGATGTGTAACATAATTAGAAAAATAGCATAGGTTTTATGTATATGAAATATATTTTTTATATCTCTAATACATTTTTCTACATTTCAAATATATTAAAAGATATTAAACCCCAAAGTTGTCTCATATCCATAATTTTCAAGTTAACTAAGCATTGCCCCTTATTGTGATTGGCAAAGTTGCTGCGAAAGTCAGGCGTATTGTACTAGATTAAAGAAAAATATAGCTTTTTTTTCTTTAATCAACTACAAATCGTTGAATTTGAAGTCGAAAACCGCCAACCATGATAAGGCCCATTATTTTGTTTCATATATACATAAATTGATGTGCTTTGAACCAGATTTCAGTGTAAAGTTTTTTATTCATTATTATCTTGGATCTAGCTGTATTCAAAGCAAGAAGATTGGGAGCATGTCCATTAAATGCAGCAAATTAGTAACTATCTGGCGATATATGTATGTACATATCGTATATAATGGATGAAATCCTTTTTCTTTTTATGTTTTTTTAAGCAAATACAATAATTTGAACTACTTGAAAGACATAAAGCACGAAAGCTTTTTGACTTCTTTCAGCCAAATCTTAATGCTTTAATAATTTGTGAAAAAAATTATAATATACCGAAAATAAGAAAAGAGTGTCACTAACGATGTTATTAATTAAAAATCTACAATGCAGCCTTTTTTAATTTATACAAATATTATTTAATGCTTTCTAGGAAAAATAATCAGGATTTATTCAGTTATTCGATTTTGTTTGATAAATAAACGAACTGACCTAATATTTTATTGTAATTTAAAAGCAGCTGTTTTTTTATTTTGTATGATTTTCTCCTAGGGCTGCCACTAAGTTATGCTTCTAATATGGAAAAAAATTAACTCAAATAGCAAGTTGTATACCATGGCAATAATGAAATTAAAAATACAAAAAGTGATACCAAATACAACGTAAGCTAGACAAGTGTACTATAAAAACTCATTTTGTTACGTACTTGCCTGTGTACCGCTTGCTTGCCTGAGGGCTTACTTGTTATGTAGAAACAGGCCATTAAAAATGACAAAATTGTACTTTAAAATTAGTGTGCATTTCTTCATATATTTTTAAAGTATTAAAGTTAAAGTCACAGTAGGAGAATGACAATGAGTACTCAAAAAAAAATATACATGAGTAAATAGTCCTAATTTTATTAACTGCGTGTAATCCTACTTATAGCGTAAACAATTTGCACGCTCACATATTTTCTCTCATGCAATTAGGACCATAGCCGATTTAAACATACAGGAGCATTTTTATTCCTTTATACAAAAAACTAAAGTTCTCTGCAACCAGTGTTACCATATGTGAAGATTTATCTTATTTTTGAAGTTTTTAGACATGTGAAAACGACAAAAAAAGATTTCTTATCTAAAAATAAGATTTTTAAAAATTTCACATTTGGTACTTTTAATATATTATTGGGGGATTTTTTGACTACACTACCTACAAATTTTCTGATTTGCTTCATAATGATCTTTTTGTAGGCGAACGGTATAGAAAAGCAAAAGGGGAAGAAAAAAAATCACATTTGCCGTGCTACCAGTTTTTTTTTCAAATTGTTTTTGCACACATTTTAATTTTTTTATGTTGCTTTATTTTATTTTTTAATTGAATGCTTTTTTTAATACAAAACAGTGTTTTACCTGTAGGTATTTTTGTCACTAATAAATGAGTATAGGTAATATCGGAAAAATATTTTATTTTGGACAAAATGTAGGTATTTTTTATTCTCATATTGCATTTTTTGTGCATAAATGTAAAAATAACTATACCAAAAATATATTTTTGCTCGAAATTACATAGACATATATCCAATTATTTTGGTGTCGCAGTGCCTGTCTTTGGTAACATTGCTGAGAGAATATTTATTTATATGTGAGAGGATAAGAAAAAGAGCTGTCAAAATAAAATATATCTCTCGACTGCTTTCTGGCGCTACTATTTTGTGTCAATTTGTATGTAAAATGTGTTTATGACGTAATTCTGTTTGATCATTAAGGCCTTAAATGTTTTTAATTTATCTTTCTTTACATTAAACTACTAAAATTTGTAGATTTTCGTATGGGGGAAATTTTTCAACATGTAGGGAAAGGAAAAACGGTGTTTTTAAAGCTACTGGCAACACTGATACAATTTTTGGAAGAAAAAAAGTAAAAACTAGAAACATAGAAAAAATTATCGTATGAATGTAAAATGTTTTTGGAAGCCACTTTTAAAAGAGAATCAAAAATAAAACAAGATTTTTAAATCATCGTATGAATTGGGCCTTATAGTTTTCGTTTCTCTAAACCATACCTTTTTTATATTCTGGTTTGTTTTGTTTAAACTGTCATTCTAACTTTTATTCCGCTGTTTGGTTAATTTTAGTTAACATAAAAGCCAGGAAACTCTGATTTTACTTGCACTCTAGGCCGCCATGTATTTAAAAAATTAAATTTTATATTAAAATAAAAATACATAACATAAAAATTATGGTTCACTTCGGTATTTAAAATAAATAAAGTATTTTAAATTAAAACTTAGATACTTTTAATTACATAAAATCTAAAAAAACATTAAGCTGTTTTAACCAAAAATTTTTATATCCTTCCCTTATCATATTCCACAACAACTGCCATATGATACAAACATTTATTTTTTCTATTGCACTAAAATCGAATTTGTCTGCCATAAAATTAGAAACAATTTAGTTTGGTTTTGGTTAAACATGTTTGTTTTTTTATATATTTTGTTTTTATTAAATTTAAGCCATTTCCTTTTCCTCTTTCAGTAACATATTCATATCACAACCACTTAATATTTTTTCCTAAAAAAAAACTTTTACAATTTTTTCAAATGTCTGCAATTCTGTCAACAAATTTTGCCATTTCTGTGTTTATTTTGAAAATACAATTACCAAAGATCCACTTAAAATTTTTATACCGAAAAAATATGAGGATAAAAGGGGAGCACAAATTGGATATACACTGAAAGAAATTTTGAATTTAATATGTTAAGCTCAAATTTGAATTCTTACACGTATAAAATTTTAAAAATTAGTTTCTTTTATAAGGCATTTAGACTTGCATTAAATCAAGCAGATTTCAATTAAAAACTTTATGAAAATATATAGTCTTTACACAAAGGTTTTTTTATCCAATACATAAATCATTTACTGAAGCATTTGCCAAAACTATAACCACAAAATTAGATTTAGCCAATTCACACACCTTTTTATGTACATATGCTGACTAGATTTTGTTCAAAAGCAAACGCACTACTATAAGTAAATTGTTTAGTCTTAAATTTCATCAGGCTCTGCATTAAACTATTTAGTGGCAAAATATTACGTCACTCTAAGAAGCAAGGGTTAAATTAAAGTTTATGATATCAATATTATTAAAACCACCTACATTCAGTTAAGTCTCTTAATAATTTCTAACTGAATACATAATAATAATTTAAAAAGAAATTTTTTTCTTACAGTGTATTCCAACACAAACATGACGACGTAGAATAAAATCTAAAAAAATATATTAGAAAAAACTATAAATGTCTGAGTTAGTTTTGTTAACTAGATTTGCCACAGAATAACTGCGGGTTAACAGTGAGTGGCATAAAAGGATGAAAAAAATATATGTGTGCAATAATAGCGTTGGGCTAGATTTACCGCTGCTCGTACTCGCATCTGAGTGTGATATTTTTTATTTTATTATTTGCTTTTTTTTTTAAAAACATTTATAACTGCAAGTATTCCTGTGCGAAATAAATGAATACTTGTGTGTAAACATGTGTTTGTATGAATGAAACTTGTACAAGCGTATCTGCAACATTAGTTACAATATAAAATGACATGAACACACCTTCGCAGCACATTGGGGAAATAATGCAGAATACACAGAGAAAAAACTGCCTCATATAATCAATAAGATTTTCTCTATGAAACGTTTTTAGGCTAATACCCTTTTCACACTCACTCACATCTTTGAGGAATGCGTGGAATATGTTGAAAATTGAAAAAACCTGTTCACATTACAACATCTTTCATCTTTCATCTGTCATGTATTATAATACTATTTTTACGAATGTGAGCTACTAAAAATTAAATAATAAAATGCAATTTAAAAATTCAGTAGAAATTGATTTAATTGCTGGCTCCTGAGGAGCAGAAACAAATAATGCTACAATGTGCAGAATTAGTTGACATTATGCCAGCGGACAATGATAATGAAAAAATATTACAAACTTTATCCGCAAAAATTTCGCGTAGACATTTGCAACTACTTTTATGTAATTTATTTCGATTTGTAAAACATATAACAGATTTTATTATATGCATACATATACATACATATGTATGTATATAATAAAATCTTAGAGTAATTACGGATATTTTTTTGGGAAGGATATTCCAAAATGTAGCCTTGAATGTATGTAAATATGTCCATGCATATGGAAATATACATACAAACATACATGCATATGTATATATTTTTATAGTATGTATGCATGTATGTATATAGTTGCATACATTTTTTCTAGTGATGACGCTAAAATAATCGAAAGATGTTGAACGGAACAAAGTGAGATAGGAACATCTTTTAAAGATGTTGGAAGATGTTGAACATTCAGCGCTGTATAATTCTTATGGGAAAATGTTATCATCTTGCCAAATTGATGAAAGATGAAAGATGTGAGTAAGTGTGAAAAGGCTATAAGGGGTATCCCAGCAGAAAGAAGCGAAGATTTTTTCATAGAGATTCCTTATTGTTTTTATGTGGTAAATCTTATTAATTTTATCAAGAAGAAAACCACATAAAATCAAGAAGAAATCTTATTATTCCCAACTTTTTTACTCAATTCCCGTTATTTTTGGCACCAAAAAAACAATCCATAGAGAAAAACTTCTTGATTCTATTAGGTTTTCTTATAAATTGTAAACTATATGGATTTCTTATTGATTTTATTAGGTTGCCTTATTGATTTTTTTAAAAAGGTTTTCTTCTTGATTTTATTAGGTTCCTATATGATTATGTGTAAAGCATCTTATTGATTTTTTTAATAAGGAAATCTTCTTGATTTTATGAGGTGTCTTGTTATTTCATATCTATAAATAGACACAGACAATTTTTTTTCATGATCTTTTTCGTTTTTGTATAAGCATATTTGCAAAATTATTTCAATGGTTATTTAGACTGCTTGTTAGCATATTGGTTAGAGTGTTTGTCTATCAGTCAGAAGTTTGCTAATTCAATACTTGTCTCCTTTCAAGTAATAATATGTATGTAGGGTGAGTTAATTTAATTAATTAAGAATACAATATAATATGTATGTATCTATGTAAGTATGTATAGTATAAATAAATAACAACTACATATACTAAATACATACATAAGTATATTGTATAGAATTTAAATGAAAATACATAAGCAAAGCACAAAGAATAAAGAAAGACATATTTTTTTTTTGATTTTATGAGGTCGCCTCATAAAATCAAAAAGAAAATCTTATTAAAAAAATCAATAAGATAACCTCATAAAAACTATAAGATTTCTTCTTGATTTTTTCAAAAAGGTTTTCTCTATGAAATTAATAAGATTTCCTTATTGAAAAAAAAAACCATAGAGATTTCTTATTAATTTTGTTCTATTTTATGATGTATTTATTAGGCACTGTTTTCTCTGTGTAGCTTCTCTACCTGTACGACTGCATACGAGTAATCATCTCCAGCTTTCTGTGTTTATTTTTTATTTTTTTCTTTTTTATGTTTTCAGTTAACATACTGACATAAGGTGTATAAGTGTAGGAGTATGCTGCATGTTTAGCAAGGAAGGGGAAAGGGGAATGGCGTTATATTCCAACTAGATTTTGTTGCTTGTGATCAAATCAAAGTGCAGACGAGCGTTGACAGTTCAAGTTAATGTCATTAGACTAGATTGATTGGTGTTGATTGAGAAATGCAATCAATATACATACATACATATTCTTGTTTAGTTTTTTAGGTTGTATCATGCAATGAATATTCTCTTTGTTTGCTTATAATATATCCAAAAAGTAAATTCTTTCATAAAAAAGGTAATAAAAATTGGGAAGGGAAAATATTAATTAATATTTTTAATATAAATTTTTTATGCAGCTTAAAAGTGCTTCAAAATTCGATTTAATTAGTAATTTTAATACACTTTTCTTAATTGGGAAATATAGTTTTTAATATATACAAAAACATAACAGAAAGTATCTTAATCTTAAATCATTGGATAAGCAATTCATAGATTTCCTTAATATTTTCCAAACAAAAGTACTTTTTATAAACTTTTGTTAATACACATCTTTTATTTATAAAAAAAAGCCTTAAATATAATCAGTCTTATTTATAAAAATTATTAAGGCTTTATAAAGACTTTTTAAGGAAAATTTTGTATGAAAATTTGTTTTAAAACCCCTTTTTAAAGCCTTAATAAGTTTTATAAATAAGACTGAAAATTTTTCCTGTTCATTTTATATTCATAAATTAATTTAATATTAAGAAAAGATGTATACAAATTTCAATATAATTAATTTTTGTTTAAATTCTTTTCTCTCTTTCCAGGTATGTTCTTTTATATTAATCAATTGAATTCCATTCTTATTGCAAATTTCTTTGCCTAAGGTAAGCTAATAATATCCTTATAAATAATAAATATTATTTTATTCAATAAAATTTTCTTGTTTAACAAATACTTAAAATTTGTTTTAAAAGAAACATAAATTATTTATGGGGTAAAAGAAAAAGAAAATAAACACAAATTTATCATTATAAGTTTAATGGAAAAAACACCCAAATAAGCAAGAAAAATTAAAGTATTTCTGGGAAAGAAAATGTTTTTTCTACTTTAACACAGACAAAATTTTATTTTATTCATGATTTTGCTTTGTGAATTCAGACAAAATATTTTCTTAAATCTAAAAATTTTTTCACTGCAAAAAATATATTCATAAATTCTTGTCGTATTATTTAATGGAAAAACCAAAATCTATCAAAGAAAATAGCATTTAGAAAATCGTGCATAATTTTCCAGATATGTTCTTTCCAGATCAATAAAATAATTAATTCATAAACTAAAGGTACGGTCACACTTGTCAAACATTTGCCCAAAAAAGGTCAACCAACAAACACTAATGAAAAAAGTAAAGTAAGAAAATAAAAAAACATGTTGATTATTGAGTTCTTGTTTCAACTTTGTTATTTGTTGTTGAGCTTTTCATTTGTTTAAATGAAAGTTTATAACATAATAACTCTAGTTGTTCTAAGAAGCATTAGGTAAAGGTTCCCTGATGATCTGCATTAGCAACAGTGAAATGCGCATAGGATCCAGCTTAACCCCTCAATAATCAATTTCAATGTATTTTTAATAATAAAAAAATATTTTAATTAATAAGTAAAATATTAATTTAGGATTATTAGTGCGTTTAAAAAATTTTGAACTGAAAAATGTTTTGATCCACACACTTGTTTATTATATTAAACAGTTTTGAACACAACTAATGCACAATGTCATATAATCCAATAATATTGGCTACTCTTTAACTTGACAAAGTTTTGTCTGAATTGAAAGATTTGTCATTAGCATTTAGTGGTTACGTTTTTTTGGGCAAATGTTTGACAAGTGTGACCGTAGCTTTAGACGAAATAATGGGCCTTATTACGGTTCTCGAATTTTTAGATTCGACTTCAACTTGCTGTACTAGATTAAATAAACATACAAAATTTTTCTTTAATCTGGTACAAACTCTCGAAGTCGAATAGAAAAATTCGAGAAACATAATAAAGTCCAATTACTGAAAACAAAAAATTTAAAAATGCTTAAAAAATCACACAGCACATTTATTTCCGAAAAAAAAAATTTTTTTATGACCAGTGTGTGCAATTTGTTTATGGAATTTGATCACATATCTTTGCCGACTTATCTTACAGATTTAAAATTAAAATCTAAAATAATCACATCTAAAAACCACAATTAACAATTATTTCAGATCGTATATAGAAATTCCAAACTAATAAATTGAATAGATTAAAGTATCATAATGAATCAAAACATCGACACTTCTTTGACTTTGTGAAACAAAATTCTGCAACATTCGCCTGCAAATGTTGAACGAAATGAAATGAAATTTGTTAATTTATTGGCAGTTTGTCTATAAGCATTTGGGTTTTGTTAATTTTTTTCAATTGCGGTTGAAGTCTACTAATGAGTTGCCTAAACAGCAACGAAATGCATCTAGACGTACTTAACCAACAACAAAGAATTTTTTTTTAAATTTAATATTGGTAATATCTGTAAAATCTTTTTTTTATTAAAAATGCATTGAAATGGACTTTTGAGGGGTTCAGTTGGATCCTATGCGCATTTCACTGTTGCTAACACAGACCATCAGGGAACATTTGGCCAAAAATTTCCTAGAACAATTAGAGTTATTATGTTAAACTTAAATTTAAACAAATGAGAATCTCAGCTTATATCAAGTTCTTAATAATCAACATATTTTTTTATTTTTTTACTTTACCATTAATGCATTGGCTGACTTTTTTAGATTCATCTTTATAAAATTAAAAATAAATTACTTCATGTGCTTAGATTTATACGAGTAAAATATATGTATAAAAATTTTCTGAATTTATGTCGTAAAATATCTAAATGATATTATTTTAGATTGTTAGTTTTTGTTTTATTTTTATTAAAAATTAATGAAAACCTCGGAAACCCTTAGTATAATCTATGCAAGCCGATTTAAAAAATTGCTAACTGTTCATAAAAATCATCTGGCAGCCCTGCTGGTAACTATTTATGTATTAGTGTCCTGCACAAGACTATTTATAAGACCTTTCAAGACATGAGAGATTTTTTCAAATGCTTTACTACAGCGCAATATTCGAAAAGAATCGCTTAACAACACTGTTGGCAAGACAAACAACCGAAAAAAATTACTTGCCAAAGGTGTTGCTTAGCGATTCTTTTAGAATATTTCGCTGTAGTAAAGCATTTGAAAAAATCTCTCATGTCTTGAAAGGTCTTATAAATAGTCTTGTGCAGAACACTAGTATGTATATCTTTGTTTGTTTAAAGGTGTATGAGTAATTTTTTGTATAGTTATTGCGTATACGCACTCGACTTCAAACACTTTTATGTATTGCTTTACATTCAGTGTTGCCAAATGCTACTTTAAAGGAAATATTATTCATTAGCGGTTCACTACCCAAAGTTACAATAAAATCTATATCTGTGTATAGCACTATTTTTGAGTTAATTTACAGCTAAAATCATAAAAAAATTCAATGCAGACAATTCTTCAAAGCTCAGCGTTGCCATTTTGCATTATTATTTATAAGATAATCATTTGAACTATTTTTCAGAATCTATCGCCTATTTTTTTTAAGTAACATAAAAGCAAAAGTCTGTTTAGCATAGAAAATAAAATTGTCTCCAATAACGCCCCAAAAACAAATTCACCCAAAAAAGTTAACTAATTCCCAAGATTTTTTATAAATTTTTCAAATTAAAATGCTTTAATTTACTGCATAACATTATTGTAGTAGCAACAATAGCAATTCATCAGATCAGGGTTGTATTTTTTCGTAGATCGTGTGATTGTGTAGGATAGTGATTCATGGCCTTTACGAAACCATTTGGGAGCTTTTTAATTTCTTTTTGGGATTTGGTTTTATGGTTCCGTACACCAAAGGTGAAAAGGATGTCCGTCTCTCTTTCACAGGCTGTTTTCTCGATTATACACATAAATGTAAAACCTTGGTTACTACAACAACAAGTATTGTGACAGTTAAAATTTAAAGTGTGCCCTACAGCGACAATGCAAAATGGTAAAATCCTATTTAATATACAAACAATTATATCGTTAACTTAATACGAAAAGGCCCTAACTCATGTTTTTCATAGTTTACAGGAGGAGGAAAAAACTAAATAAAAAAAGATGCAATATTGATACAAAAATTTTTTATCGTAATATTATGTGCTTATGTAAAGTTTTTTTAATAAAAATAGCGTTTAAAAAAATTTTGTATCAATATTGCATCTTTTTTTATTAAGTTTTTTTCTCCTCCAGTAAACTATGAAAAACATGAGTTAGGGCCTTTTCGTATTAAGTTAGCGGTATGTATGTATATAGACACTTAAAATTTTTTTACGCATACTAAATGGTATTCTATCAGTTAATGTAATTTTGACTGTGTAATTTTGTCAACTTCTTGAATCTTGGAAACCGTAAGAGGCAAACTATTAATCAATTTCAAAAACGCTAAAATTAAAAATTACCAAAATCAAAAAATTGCCACAAAGAACAAAAATTACCCGAAACCAAGAAAAAATCGCTAAAATGAAAAAAAAAATCCATAACTAAAAATAAGTCGCTAAAACTAAAATAAATCTTCAGAAATCGAAAGAAAGTCCGAAAAACGAAAAAAAACGCATAACCTAAAAAGTGCCAAAAAACCGAAAAAATACCAGAAACGAAAAGACGATCTAAAATTCAGAAAACACTCACGAAAAACCGAAAATAATGTAGAAAGTCCTAGTTCATTATTTTTTTTTTTAAATCGAAATTTTTGCATTTTTAAATACTTAAAATATTTTTCTATCGAAATATATTAAAAACTCGATTTCGAAAAAATAATGAGTTAGGGCCTTTCTATATTAAGGTAGGAATATGTAGTGTCCTTTGTGTGTGAGCCAAAGTCCCACTTTACCGACTTAATTTTAATTGCTGACTTTCCATCGTCATCGATTTGCTCCTTCGATTGCTTCACTTCAAAGGATTTTTGCATTCATTAGCAGCTTCGCTTTGCCAAGCTTTTCTACATTGCCGGACTTCTGCCGGCTAAGGTTTTCTCGTCTGAATCATGTCCAGCACCGGCTTTGCTATCCAAAGCTTTTCTGCATTGGAGCGTTCAAGGATTTTTGCCTCTGTTATATGCTAAAAAACCGGCTTCATTTCCCAAAATTGTTTTGCACTTTCAGCCTTGAGATGGGTTGCAGAATTTCCTCCAATGCGTTTTGTCTGAAACCGGCTTCGCCTCTCAAACGGTTTTTATATTATCAGAGGATTTTGTCCTCAAGTATTTTATGCGTTTGCGACTTATTTCATATTTTTAGGATTTTATTTCATTGGAAATTATTTCATTTCTTATTAATATGAAATAAATCCCAAAATTTTTGACTTTATTTCATTTGTTGGTACTTATTTCATTCAATTTTTGTACGACCCTATTTATTTGGAAGTATTTGTTTTTAGGCGTTATTTCATTCAGCTGAAAATAAATGGTATGTCGTAAATCAATTTTAGGTAAAGCAGCACGATATTGCACTTGTAGAAAATTAAGTATTATACAGCAATAAGAAAATTTATTGACCTAAAAATTCACTAGATTTAACATACATTTTTTTTCAAACAGCTTCATAAAGTTTTCATGCAGCTTAATACAAAATAGATACAAAACACTAACGAAAAACATTTACACATACATATGTATTAATGCTGTTTGGCATTTGTTAGAATGTTTGAGAAAACAAATTGAAAAGAATATAAATCAAAATCTAAAAAGAAAAACGAAAAAGAAAAAGATTACTGATGAATAATGTTAGGTTGTTGTAATTGTTGGCTTGTTATCTTTTTTTTTTTTTTTTTTTGCAATACAAAAATTTGGGTTAAATATTTAACAAGGCAGCCTTTGTTATGGGATTGAGACATGAAAGTGTATGTTCTAAAATTTTCGGACATACACTTTCCATTAGAAAGTTTGTAAAGCAGCACAAACTTGCTAGACAATATTAAGTTGTTTAATAGAGAGAAAAAGCCGGGAAAAAGCTTAAATGAGATAAAATAAAAAAATACGTTGGAAAAATAACTAAACAAAAAAAATAAATCAAACAAGCAAGTGAACTCTAAAAAAAAGCAAACCTACTTGGGGAGTTTAACTAAAGAAGCAACATTTTATTTTCACTGCAATGCAGTAAATATAAATGTTTTAGCATGCTTGCCCGTGTGTATGTATGTATGAGTAGTCTAAGGACAGCAGCAAACATTCTCTTAGGGGTGTGTGTTTGTGTGTGTGTGTGTGTTGGGTTGAAACCTTGTTGAGCGTTAAAACTGTATTTATATTCTCTAAATATTAGGCGAGTTAACTGCAATATAATTTGCTGTATAAATTTGTTGTAGAATTCTTGCTCATTGTTTCAATTTAAAAGGCGTAATATAATAAAAATGTAGATCATTGTAGTTTTAGTTTAAACAAAAGACAATTTCTTGCTGCGTTTGTATTTTTTTTCTTTCTCTCTGTAGTTTTTCTGAGTTTCAATGACTTGATGCATTGTGTTAAATCTGATAATGTTACACAAATAAAACAGCATAATTAAATATCAAAAAAAAAAAAATTAAGTAAGAAAGAAAAACAAACGACTTGTGCATATGGTATGTAGAGCCAAACAAAAAAAAAAGGAAAAGAAGGTTACAAAACAGTTAAAACTTCTAGCCAGGGGAATTTTCAACACCCAGCAATGTTTGAATAGGTTTAATTACGATCAAGGACAAAAAAACTTTAGGTGTTCTAAAAAGAAAAACTGACTGGTTACGCTTGTGTGTGGTCCTAAATAAGTGGATTCTAGAAACTCACTGGCAGTCATAAATCTAACAACTCTAATGTGGATAAAGATGCGTAACGCTAGCGTGCGGAAGGAGTCAGAACTATGTGCAAAAATACGAACACGGAGTCTTCAGCAAAAAAATCGAATATATGGTTTTCGACTGATGGAAAGTCTTAACAGGCTGTCCACCATGTGACGTGCTAACCTTGGGTGACTGCAATATTCTTTCAGTCCAAGCTTTTGTATATCCCCCACCCCCCTTCCAATATGTTAACTTTAAAACTCTTTGGCAAACCAGTTTTTTCAGCTCGAGCCATAACCGCCAAAAAAGGCTAAGCGACTTATATTTTTAACTTCGGTTTTTGATGAAAATCGATTACTTACGATCGTACATAATCCATTTTCATAAAAAAATAAAGTTCGAAAATTATATTGCTTAAGAATGTTTGGAGGTTATGGCACAAGCTGTCAAGTTAATATTAAGTCTTCTGGCGTTAACTCTGAGGAATTTTTCCTTAAAGCAATTCTGGTATTTTCTATTTTACCCTATTCAATTTGCATGCATAACTACTTTTATTCGCACACACAAACAATTAAAGAATACACTTGTATAAAAGCAAAAAAAATAAAAAGAAGGAGCCACAAGAAGAAAAAAACCAGCACCGCATTGTATTGCATGAGAGAGCGCATAAAAAGCGCTAATTACCGCTAACAATTGTTACACAATCATTATTGTTGTAATGCAGCTTCTGAAGAAAATTCTTTAAAGAAGAAAAAAAAGAAACGAAAGGCATTATAACTAAATGAATTGAAAAACTTGGTAAAATACACACACACACAGACATATCCCCATAAACGGGTCCGCTTTTCCCTTTTTTTTATTCCCCACTACAATACGCACACAAATTTTCTGCATAATTATGGTTCAACAATCATTTTACTAAGAATTTTTCTTTTATATCCTCTGTTGATTTTTTAGTGCTCGTATTTGAAGTAGCAGCAGCAGCAGTAGCAAGGAATGCACTAGTATAATACAAATTAAATGTTGTTCAGCATAAATGAAAAACTCAGTTTAATTTATATTTTATTTAAGATGAATTATCTTTTTTTTATTTTTTTCTGAATTTTGAAGTAGTTGTTTTATATACTCCTGCTTGATGTTTTTTTTTATATTGTATGCATATAATTTTATTAAGTTTAGTTTAAAGTTTGTTGTCAGATATTATTTCTTTAACTTTTTTGAAGCAATTTTATTAAAACTTTTATAATTTTCATGTGTGTAAGCTGTAATTAATAACGTGTGGAAAAAATTGGAAACTTAAAGATGATATTATGTTTTAAGCTGTAAGCTAACATTTATAATGTAACAGTTGCAAGTAATTTTCTATAACGTGCTGCAGTTCATAATCTTCAATTTCAGGCAAAAAAGTCGGTTAACATACAGCCATAGCGCTCTAAATTTACTGTAATGATTCTTTGAATTTTCCGCCACACTTTCACTAACAGTAGCTATATTTTCGGCAATGTTGACATTTCAATGATACACAGGCTGGACTACTTTGTTTCCTCAATGCTTTCAGTCTCTTCAAATTTCTTTATAATTTTGTCATAATCCTCTTACAATAGTTCGATTATGACGACTTTAATCATTCCGTAATGCTCGAAAAGTTACATTCACTTTTGAATTGCCGCTTCTGTAGAAAGTTTTAATCATTCTTACGCATTTTTTTGATTTTTAACGATCCATATTTGCAAATGGTGAACATCAGCGATGCCAACTATTTGTAATCCAAACGCGCTACTACCCTTCTTAAAAAGCGCTAGAATGCGCTAAGTTACAGCATTGTCAAATATTTATAGCAAAAACGCGCTATTTTCTACGCGCTAAATTAAATTTCAATAAAAGTCGATGTATGTATTAATACTCGTATCACAATTAATTAATAAACTAAACTCATTTAATACAGATTCAGAATTGCCTTTCAAATAATCGAAATCCTTCGTTTTTACTTTTAATTTATTTGTAAAACTTTGTAACAACGTATATGTAAATTGTGGAATAGAATAGATTCAAATGCTTTTTGTACTTCAGCTATAGTAGATGCTTTGTAATTTATGTTAATTTCTTGGGTCATTGTATGTAGTACATATTTTTAGTTGTAAAATTTCAAAATATTTGCCATTACAGTATCAAAATGCGTTTTTAATTCTAACCAAGGTCAAGCGAATTTTGTTTGCGACAGCTGAATCATTAACTAATTTAAAAAATTTTATCAGAGTTTTTGATATTAGAAAATTGTTAAATTTATACAAAAAAAAGTTAAAAAATATGGAACCGAAATGGTATTATTGACTTTATTCAAAACGAGCTAATTTAGCGCTTTTTTATTAAACGCGCTAAGACGGAAAAAAGCGCGCTTGGCATAGTTAAAACGCGCTAAATTGGCATCGCTGGTGAACACTGCACTAAATAAACGATATTTCAAATGGCACATATATATTAAATAGCTGGCAACCTTGCCAGGCCTGAGTTTTTGAAATAAAATATTGGATAACGGTCTTACCATATCAAATTTTACAGACGTTTGCACAACAGTTGATCTAGTTGGTCCCTTTTAGTTTACTCAACACTTGGGGAATAAGATAAAATAATTTTTTTTAGTGTTTTCTATGGGAATTGTAACAATTTAAATTTTTTTAACGCGCTAATAATCCCAAAATAATTATTTTACTTATTAAGTAAAATATTTTTTTATTAAAAATACATTGAAATTGATTATTGAGGGTTTTAGCTGGATCATATGCGTATTTCACTGTTGCTAATGCAGATCATCAGGGAACCTTTACCCAAAGTTTCTTAGAACAAATAGAGCTGATATGTTATAAACTTTAATTTAAACAAATGAGAAGCTCAGCAACAAATAACAAAGTTGAATCGTTTAAAGTGCAAGCAAACCAGATAAAGAACTGAGAAAGTTGTAATGCATCATAAAGTGTCTCATTAAGCCCCTGAAGAATATAAATTTAATAAGGTATTTCTATTATATCTCAAGTACTTCAATTTAATGGTTTCTGAAAAAAAAATCTGCAAGTGGTTTTCTAAGAAATACATCTTAAGCTTTAATTAATTTTTCTATCATACTTAAGTAAGCACTATCCAATCAACATATCTCTAGAGCAAATAAATTATATTAGCAAATCACATACAAACATATACAATGACTCATTAATATTTCACATGCTCATGTGAGCTCATGTAAGAAAAATAAATTAGGCAGCCACCTAATATTTATCTTATGAATTTAATAATTACAAAAGAAATAAAGTTTTTGCTGAAAGTTTTTATTAGTTGAGTGCAAGTATTAACACAATCAATTACAAAAATAAAAATAGTTTTTGAGAAATTTTTTAATTGATGCATATTCAATTTTAATCAGGAATAATTTTTTAATCGGGCTTAAGTTCAGTATTTTCAATTCTTACTGAATGAAATATTTTAATTAATTAATGTAATTTTCTAATGAAGATAAGCAAAATAAACTAGACTTTTTTCAGCTGGGGAAAATTTGGGAATTTTTCTCTGCAACCACGCATTTCATCAGCATCCATGTTTATTCACTTGGGTAGATTTTTAAATATTTTTTATCTGTACATATTTTCTGTAACATAATAGGGATCTGCCAGTAAAGAAGTTGATCCTTCTTTGAAGACTTTTAAGCTAATTTCTTGATTTCAAACCGCATGCTTCCCTGCCCATTTTATGTTCTTAAATTTTTTCAGGCTCATGGGATCCACCCTAATGTCTACATATGTACCTGCAAACAATATACTAATTAGCTTAACTTTTCCTCTCTCCAGATTGAAAATACAACAAATTTCCCAAAAGTATACCCAACTCGTATTATTATTTTAACACCTAAATAAAAATCACAAACATTTAATAATGATTTTTATCACATGATGGTGGGGATTGGCTAAAGGAGAGTCGCCTTCCTATCCCTCTTGTTTATTTTGTGTTGTTAAACTCCTACTCCACATATGTACTTCTAGTTGTTATACGAGTACATTAATTTGCTTAATGCGAATATTTTACCTGTGGAAAAAAGTACATATGTGTGGTAAAGATAATTTTTAACTTTAAAATATGAAGAAAAAACGTTTACAAGAAACTTGAAATTTTTAACTTTTTAAAAATTTTTATAAAATATTGTTATATTTTTCTTTTAGTTTGGGGTTTTTCTGACTTCATTCTAATTTTCTAACCGACTTCAAAAAATATGCTTGAATGCTTGAAATCCGAAAATAAAGGGTGTTTTTTATTGAGGTATAGAACTTTAAGTTGGCATCACTTTTTTAACTGGCGGCCATTTTGTCAGCTGTCAAGTGATTAATATTTAGTTTGGTTTGCCATTTCATCATGAACAGGTTGACAAAAGAACAACGCTTGCAAATCGTGCAAATTTATTTCGAAAATAATGGTTCAGTTCGCGAAGTTTACCGCAAGCTCCGTCCATTTTATGGTCGATATAATCGTCCATCAGAGCAATTAATTCGGTTAACCATGGATCGTTTTCGCACTACGTTTACTCTATGTGGTAATACGCATCCGCAGAGACGTCGAACAGTGCGCACCGAAGAAACAATTGCCGCTGTAGAGCAAAGTGTTGAAGAGGACCCGAATGAATCGATTCGTCACCGTGCACAGCAATTGGAGCCGACTAACCGACTATTTTGTTCCCGAATTGGATGGCATGAATGTGGATGAGTTGTGGTTCCAACAAGACGGCGCTACATGCCACACAGCGCAGGTCACAATCGATTTATTGAAGGAAACATTCGATGAGCGCATAATTTCGCGGAGTGGACCTGTCAATTGGCCACCAAGATCGTGTGATTTGACACCATTGGATTATTTTCTTTGGGGATATGTGAAGTCGCTCGTCTACGCCAACAAACCAGAAACGTTAGGGGACTTGGAAGCCAACATTCGTGGCGTTATTGCCAACATACGGCCCCATATGCTCGAAAAAGTGGTTGAAAATTGGACCTGTAGAATTAGCTTTATTCGAGCCAGCCGCGGCGGCCACATGCCCGAAATCATATTTAAACATTAATGGCATAAAATTATCCTTCCAATAAAGCCAAATTGATGGATATTAAAACGATTTTCTTGTGTTTTATTTCAATTCGAAGTTCTATACCCCTCAAAAAAACACCCTATATTTTTATGCTATTGAATAGTAAGACTAAAGCTATGTACAGATGATTGTCAGATCTTACAATATTGTCAGATGTGGCAATGTGCTGACAATGTACTGGCAATCGAAAATTGCCAGCACAATATTTCTTGTCAGTTCACACGGATGTCAGAAAATCTTACAATTTATTGCCAGACGGTTGTATGACAATAAATTCATCTGACAAAATCGTCAGTAGAAAAATTGTCAGTTCACACGGTTGTCATATGCACAAATTGTTCGATCTGTTGTTATGCGTTGCCAGACTTAAACCATTTGTTGGAAATTGTTAAATATTTATCGTTTGTGATTGTTTTAAATGTAAAAAGTGAAAGTATAAATTATTATGTACCATAAAGAAGCAATTGCAATGATTTTGTCTGCATATATTTTATTATAAACTTTTTCTTTAAAATCAAGCGTGTGCAGTGTTGCCCATAGAAAGAATTATCTTACAATGACGCCATTGTCAGATGTATGAACTTCGCACATCTGACAATATTAAAATGTCTGACAAATATCTGGCAATAATTTTACAATGTGTTCACACGATTGTAAGATGTCTGACAATTTGTTGTCAGTTGCTAGTCTTTCAATGGACTGACAATGCTTTTTCTAGCAACGGCGTCTGACAAAAATTGCCAGTTCACACGGTTGTAAGAAATTTTTAGCACCTTTTACTGGCAATATTGTAAGATCTGACAACCGTCTGTACATAGCTTAAGACTAAGAAAATTACAAAGAAATTATATCAAAATGTTATTTTTGCCAAAGATATAGAGCGACAAAGTTCATCTTTTTTTATCAATTCGTCTATTTTTTTGGCACTGTTACTTCACAAATCGGTACATTTTAAACCTATTATTAAATGTCCTTTTTGTCTAGGAGGGTATAGCTAGAATTTGGCGACAGTGCAAAAATTTGGGCGGGCATACGCCCACAATTTTTTTTTATTTGATTTTATGATATTCTACTTATTCTATTGTTAAGAAACTTACCCAACACATTGGGTTCTCATAAAGACACAATATTGAAGTTGAAAAAATGGGCGGAGCGACGCCCATATAAAACCTAATTTTATATTTCATTTGCTTCTATTTGACCGATTTTTGCGAAACTTGGTACACACCCTGAGCTCCAAAAGAGGAACAATCTTGCATTAAAAAAGTGGGCGGGGTCATACCCATTAAATTTTATTATTGTAATCAACCAATTTTTGCGAAAGTTTACACACAATCTGAAATTACAAAATGTACAATCTTGCATTGAATAAAGTGCGTGGGGCCACGCCTATTAAATTTTAATAGTATATTTAACATGCTTGTACAAAACAAATTTTTACAAAACTAAGTACACACTTTGGGCTCTGAAATAGACACAATCTTGCATTTAAAAAAGTGGGCGGGGTCGCGCCTATTAATATTGAAAATTATTTTTCGCGTGCTTCTACTTCATCCATTTGTGCAAAACTTGGCACACACCTTGAGCTCGGAAGGAGACCCAATCTTGCATTCAAAAAAGTGGGTGGGGTCACGCCTATTAATATTGCAAATTATATATTGCGTGCTTTTACTTAACCAATTTTTACGAAACTTAGCACACAGCTTGTTAAAAGCACAAGACACAATCTGTCATAAAAAAGTGGGTTGGGCCATGCCCTCTAAAATTTAAAATTATTTTTCACGTGCTTTTGCTTTATCGATTTTTATGAAACTTAGCACACATCTTTAGCTCTGAAAAATTCTTAATATTGTGCTTAAAACAAGTGGGAGGGACCACGCCCATGAAAATTTAGTATTAAATTGTATGTTCTTCTCTTTATCTAAATCCCACGAAACTTGGCAAGAAGTTTCGACTCTTAGCATGATATAATTTTGTGCTTAAAGAAGTGGGCGGACACGAATATTTGCCGAATTGTACCACGCCCCTAAAAATATAAATTTGGCACTAACAACTTTAAAATAAAACTTTTTTTTTAATTAAACCGACTTCAAAAATAAGCAATAAAAAAATTAAAATAGTTTAGATTCAGTTAAATAAAATATTTTTATATGTATTATCCATTATATTCCACTTGACCTGAGATTCAATAAAAACGAATGATCACTAAAGAGAAGAAATTTCGAAACAAACAAATTAAAAAAAAATTCTAATGTTCACTAAAGCTTCGAGCTTAGAAATTCTATTGATAGTTTTTCGAATGTGTGACGGTAGCCGAGTGGATGTGTATCAGCCTGTTAGTCTTAGAGGTAGCAAGTTCGCTGCATGACAGCACTGTAAGTTAAAAAATAAAATAAGAACACATAACTACATACATATGTGCAATAATTCAACAGAAACAATTTGCAACGATAGCGTAGTGGATGTGTGCTAGTCTGTTAGAAAGGGAGGTACAATATTCAAATCCTGCAGCGTAAGTTAAGGCAATAAAAAATAAATAAATAAAATAAGTAATCTAGAATAAATAAATTAAATAAAAAATAAAATTGCATTTTTACTTATTTTGAGATATGGAAATTAGTTCGATCTTCTCTCACTTCGATAACGAATTTTCTTGGGGACAAATCTGAGGGACATGTGAACTTTTTTCTACTCATTTTTGGGTGCCACTCTCTACAGTTTTACACGATAAATGTTTGAGATATATTCGAAATCGACATCTATAACGAAAGTCTTGGTCAACTGGGATGATATTTAAAGGCGGTGACAATAACAATGATAACTAAACACATATAAATATACTAACTAAATAAAGAATTTCTAACTTGATTGGCACCGACTTTGACTAACAGATATAAAAATATTTTATTTAATATTTAAGAAATTTATTAATTGACTTATTGTCACAAGTTTATTTTAATTGAAATTTATTTGTTGGTGGTTATTTTTGAAGACGGTTGAATTTTTTTTTATGTTATTAATGGTGACTTAAACTGAATTCACTCACCCATTTGTTTCAGACAAAATTGTTTCATCCAACAAATTTATTCTATTCTACATATTTCTATTCCATAAAAATTAAAGCAACATGTCTCAATTTATCGAATAAACTTTATTATTTGATTGTACAATTACAGGTATTAAAAAGACCTTACAAACATATATTTACATACTTACTTTATACAAGTAAGTGCAGGCAAAGTTTAAGTAGTAAAGAAAGAAACTTAAACATACAGACATGTAAAGGGTGTCCCAACAAGAACGCAAGATTTAAATTTGGCGCCATTCGAAGTGTCATTGTTTGACATTTGAACAATTGTTATTGTTTGCTAGTAGAAGGTACGAGGTTAGTAAAAATGGAGCGCTACACGAATGAACAACGCATTCTCATTGTGAAATTGTTTTAGCAAAATTCGCAAATTTGCGATCAATTTGGTGTCACAATAATGCTCCAAAAGAGTCAACTGTAAAGAGATTAATGGATAAATTTGCCGAAACTGGGTCTGTTAGTGCTGTAAAGACAACAACGCGCCTTCGACCAGGTCGATCGACCGAAAATGTCGCAGCTGTACGTGATGATGTCGCTCAAATGCAGGTCAAGCGCAAACAGTCAATGGTGTTCGGTATCGTGAAATGATAACCAGATTTTTCGTGCCTAGAATTGAAGAAATGAATGTGGAGGGCATGTGGTTTCAACAAAACGGCGCCACATGTCATACAGCCAGAGAAACAATTCAATTGCTACATCAGTCATTTCCCGGTCGTGTTATTTCGCGTTTTGGAGACCAGAATTGGGCGCCTAGATCGTGCGATTTAACACCATTATAGTTTTTTCTTTGGAGTTTTTTGAACTCGATGGTTTACGCGAATAAGCCGACGACGACTCAAGTCTTAAAAGAGGAAATTGGACGCTGCATTAATAAAATACCGCAGCATTTATGCAAAACAGCCATTGAAAATTTCATTAAAAGATCGCGTGTGTGCCAGCAAAGCCGCAGCGGCCATTTGGCCGATTTGTTGTTCCACACATAACCTCATTTTGTCTTCTTTACGATATAATAAAGTTTCACGATTTTTTTTTAAATATCTGGGTTTTATTTAAAATTTAAATCTTGCGTTCTTGTTGGGACACCCTTTATATTCATATTTATGTATGAGTATGTCTCTGCATACCTTTAACATTCATTATTTAATAGCGTTACATATCTGCAGTCACATAAGCATACACTAAGACCTCGGTGCACGAACTTAAGGTGTCTGACGAAATGTAATGTTGTATTACATTATATTACACTTCGAACAAATGAATAGTTTTAAGAAAATCAAACCAACTGAAATGCTGCAAATCGAGCTCTTGCTGTGTATGTATATGTACACATATAAAATTGTGTACAAAAGTATATTTTTATATACATATCTTACATTGCTACATGCACGCGTATAAAAACAAAACTTAAATAAACATACAATTTCAAGTGATGATTCTTATCCTTGTCCTACATTTGTATTTATATTTTTACACGAACTAAAAAATAAATAAAACAAGCAAACAAACAAAGACGAAATTATTTTGAAGAAATGAAAAATACTACTGCACTCACTTGTAAAGGGTCCGCCATCTAACGTTTTTTTTTTCAACTAGTGCTTATTTCGTGAATGGTAACACTTAGCTCATGTCTGACTTGACAGATAATTAGTTTTATCCTTCCGCTGAACGAGCCAACTGACCATCCAATGCGTTTTCGCTTCGCTAAGTGGGCCTGCGATCGACTTACAGAAGATGCCGATTTTGCCAAAAAAAATCATCTTTTCAGATGAAGCTCATTTTAATCTTGGCGGGGTATGTAAACAAGCAAAATTGTCGCATTTGAGGCACAGAAAACACACGCATACATTGAAAAGCCGACGCACCCAAAACGAGTCACTGTTTGGTGCGGATATTGGTCCAGAGGCATAATTGGGCCATTTTTTGTCGAAAATGAGCAAGGATCGTTATCGGGCCATCGGCGATCGTTATCGGGCCATGTTGAACGAATTTTTGTTCACAAAAATTGAAGGGGAGTACATTGACAACATTTGGTGTCAACAGGACGGCGCTACGTGCCACACAGCCGAAGCTTCAGTAGTTTTTTTTATAGCATTTTCAAAAAAAAAAAAAAAAGTTATCTGGCGGACCCTTTAATAGTCGTGAAGTTGTAGTGTGTGTGTGTGTGTGTACAATTTGCATTTGTAGCACACAGTAAACATCTGATTTGATAAATGTTTTTGTTATTTTTGCTCTTCAAAAGGATACGGCTAATTAAGTAAATATTTTTATAGCAATAACAAGCTAAAATTATTCTTACTTCAAGATGTAATAAAAGAAAATGGAAATGGAAAATGAAAATGAATATAAAGTTATTAATTAGAAGTTCGAAATAATGCTAATGCCTCTGGAGTAAGTCTTTAGCTTAAGGGAAAAAACTATCTTTAAGATGTTTCTTAAGCTTAAGCAAAAGATATTTTAATATTTTTGGAAGAGTATGAAAATATGTGGCTGCAATTTGTCTTCTTTTTTCATCTTTTAGTATATCAGATTCATGTTATTTTCAATTTTTTCCACTTCAAGTAGATAAAATGTGTCTTCTTCAATTAAATTCTTTTTGTAAAAGCAAAACTACCTTTCTGAATATATTTATTTAAAGTTAAATTTTTAAAGGTAGTTTTTCCAGAGGTAATTTTTTAAATCCTCCTTTTAATCTTTCATTTTTTTTAAATTCTTTTCTTAAAAAGAAAAATTTCTTATTAAAAGCGCACAACACGATTTAAGAGCATAAGTGTAATCCGAAACGTATTAGTGTGCAATATTTTTTACCCCTCTTTTCAACCTAACCTTGACTAAAAATTTTTTTTTTGAAAATGTAGTTTTTAAAAGTTACTCCTTCAAAAGGAAAATTTATGATTTTTGAAAACTCAAGTTTCTTATACGGGATTTACACGATGACTTTTTCCCCTGCATTTTTCTTGAATTTTCTTTTATGTTGCTACCCCTTTGATCACCTTTGTACCCCTTTTGTCATTAAACTCTAGGAAAGTCACGGTAAAAAGTCATAGTGTAAATCCCGTATTATAAAGGTTATTTTATTAAAGGCACGTTTTAAGAGATAGTTTTTTGAAAGGTATTTATTAAAGAAGATCCCTTTTCGAAAGTTACTTTTTTTGAAACTTAATTCTTGAAGATACTTATTATTTTCTTACGGCCGTATGTATAATCAAAAATTGGCATGAAGTTAACATAAGTGGTAAAATTGAACATGGTCTTAACGTGTTTTGCCATACAATTTTACATTGAAAATGATGCTAGGATGTAATCGTGTGTTGAGAAAATACATTATGCAAGAATTTTTGATGTCAAATTGTATAGAGGAACTCGTCAATACTCAACTTCAATATTGTCACTTATGCTAACTTAATGCCAGTTTTTGATTATACATACGGCCGTTAATGAACTTCTTTTTGAGATAATTTTAAGGAAATTTTTTTAAAATGCTTTTTTGAAAATATGCTCCGTAAAAGGTTATACTTTAGGTTAGGTTAGTAGGCTGCTGACAAGTATGGGTGAAAAATTAGAGTCCAGCTCACTTGGGTCCAAGACTATGATCCTTTTTTGCTACCTGTGAGTTGAAGAGAGAGAGAGAGACAGAGAGGAAGGGGGAAAGGAAAGGTAGATGTAGGAAAGAGATATTAGTAGCTATAGATGATGTAAGAGTGGGTAGAGAATTGGATAGGTAGCCACTGCTCCTAATATAAAGGTTCAAATTGTTTAGTCATATTTCCTACAATCCGGAAAGGTTACTGAAGGACAGTCTGCCAAGGAGTTGAAGACGAAGATCCTCATCCTCTAGAATGGAGTAAAAGCAGAGAAAATGCATAACGATTTCCTCCTCTTCCGCATTATTGCAACTGCAGCAGTAGTCATTATACGAGAGGCCCGTAAGTTTCTCAGGGGTTCCAAAAGCGCAGTAACAGGTTTGAGTGGCTACGAAATTCCTCAAGTGCTTCCTAGTTAAATAAAGTCATGATGATTTTCGTTCTTTAGAAGTTGAGGCCTGTCCAGTGGTTGCTGGCTATTGCGCAGCTAGGGTAATTTCGTCATCTGTTTTGAGCTAGTTCATGAAAGTCAACATCGAAGCGTCGTCAACAGGATGAGAGAAGTTATCGATATCGACTTCTCTGAGTATCTAAAATGTAATGGGTGTTTTTTATTGAGGTATAGAACTTTAAGTTGGCATCACTTTTTTAACTGGCGGCCATTTTGTCAGCTGTCAAGTGATTAATATTTAGTTTGGTTTGCCATTTCATCATGAACAGGTTGACAAAAGAACAACGCTTGCAAATCGTGCAAATTTATTTCGAAAATAATGGTTCAGTTCTCGAAGTTTACCGCAAGCTCCATCCATTTTATGGTCGACATAATCGTCCATCAGAGCAATTAATTCGGTTAACCATGGATCGTTTTCGCACTACGTTTACTCTATGTGATAATACGCATCCGCAGAGACGTCGAACAGTGCGCACCGAAGAAACAATTGCCGCTGTAGAGCAAAGTGTTGAAGAGGACCCGAATGAATCGATTCGCCACCGTGCACAGCAATTGGAGCTTTGTCCATCAACTTTATGGAAGATTTTGCGCAAAGATCTTGGCTTGCGACCTTACAAGATCCAGCTTGTGCAAGAATTAAAGCCGCGAGACCATGCAATGCGTCGTGATTTTGGTGTATGGGCCGAAAATGAGATTGATCTCGATGCTGATTTTCATCGCAAAATTTTGTTCAGTGATGAGGCTCATTTTTGGTTGAATGCCTACGTCAACAAGCAAAATTGCCGCATTTGGAGTGAAGAGAATCCACATGAGACCCTTGAGACGCCATTACATCCACAAAAACTGACTGTTTGGTGTGCTCTATGGGCTGGTGGAGTCATTGGGCCATACTTCTTCCGAAATAATGCTGGAGAGTCAGTTACCGTTAATGGAGACCGGTATAGAGCCATGATAACCGACTATTTTGTTCCCGAATTGGATGGCATGAATGTGGATGAGTTGTGGTTCCAACAAGACGGCGCTACATGCCACACAGCGCACGTCACAATCGATTTATTGAAGGAAACATTCGATGAGCGCATAATTTCGCGGAATGGACCTGTCAATTGGCCACCAAGATCGTGTGATTTGACACCATTGGATTACTTTCTTTGGGGATATGTGAAGTCGCTCGTCTACGCCAACAAACCAGAAACGTTAGGGGACTTGGAAGCCAAGATTCGTGGCGTTATTGCCAACATACGGCCCCATATGCTCGAAAAAGTGGTTGAAAATTGGACCTGTAGAATTGGCTTTATTCGAGCCAGCCGCGGCGGCCACATGCCCGAAATCATATTTAAACATTAATGGCATAAAATTATCCTTCCAATAAAGCCAAATTGATGGACATTAAAACGATTTTCTTGTGTTTTATTTCAATTCGAAGTTCTATACCCCTGAAAAAAACACCCTATACTACATCTGTAGACAATTTTGTCAAAAGGTACTTTTCTTAAAAAAGTATTCTTAAAAAAGTTTTTTTTCCAAAGGCACCTTTTAAGTTTTTTTCAACTAACTTTTTTAAAAGGTACTTTTTTGGAAAGTACTTACTTGAGAAGACACTTTTTTAAAAAAGCACTTTTGCTAAAAAAAAATATATAAAGAACCTTTTTTAAAAGAACTTTGTCGAAAAGTATTTTTTTGGGGACTTTTTTAAAAACTCCTTTTTAAAAATTAAATATTTAAAGAAACTCTTTTTAAAGCTACTTTTTTTAATGATATGCTCTTTTTAAAATTCTTTTTAGTGCACTTTTCTAAAGTCCTTTTTTGCGAATGTGCTTTTAGGGTGTTACAAGTTTGTAGTAAGTGTCTGTCTGTATCCTTGTCCACGTACACACCAAACGGCTGGACCGATTTTGATTTGCTTGTAATATATGTGATGATTTGACAGTTATAGTTTTAAGTATAATTATTGTTAAATTTGAAGTAAATGTCTTATTTAATATTTTGTAAATTCGAAAATTTTTCAAAGAGAAACAGTGACTGATTTTTAGTAAAAATTCAAAATATTATTAAGCATTTATATCAAATTCTTATACAGTAAGAGAAAATTTCAACAACATGGTCACCTTGGCACTGGTATCATTTAGTTGCAATAAAAAGTTTTAACAATATCACGTTCCTTGATTGTATGTGTGTATGTGTTTGTTCAAAAGTGTGTGTAAAAGTTTACACTTCTTTTTTTTTTTTGTCAGGAAGTATGAAATGTTTATTTAAAGTCAAACTTTGATTACAAATTATTTGCAACTTTTAGGGAACTTGTATGTGTGTGTGTGTGTATATGTATGAATGTTTTTGTTTTTATGATTTTATTTTTAAGTGCTAATTGTAGTTATTTTTACAAACTTGCTCAAGCGAACAATAAGAAACTAACAAACAAACTTCAATATAAAACTTTCAACATTTTAAGAAAGAGTAATTAATTATTTAAAAAATCTTTTAATTAAAAGGATAAAAAATTATTTTTTCAAATGTGCTAAATCAAAAAAAATTATTTATTTTAATTGGGGCATTCAAATGGTAGTTGTAAAGGTTTTATTGTCACAATTTTTTTTTTAATTAATTTAATATAATTGTTTTTGCTTTTAGTTTTTTCTTTCAAACAAAAAATTTTGAAACATTAATTAACACTATGGTCTTTATAACTATTGTTTGAATGCCCCAAATATGTATTAGAATTGTGGAAACATTAACAAAGTCTTTAGAATAAGTGCGCTTTAATAGAATTTTAGAATTTTAAAAATTTTAAAGCGAGTAACGATTTAAAAAGAAAATAACTCCATTACTTATACATTGTCTGGAAAAAGTGGGCAGGCCACTGCTATTAAAATGCTGAAAAGTCTTAATGACCAGTACACCCATCATTTGTGCGACCTCTTTTTACAGCAATAATTGTATTATTTTATTTCATATTTTTTCAACTAAAATTAAATTGTTTTGAAAATATTACACTCTTAAGTTTATATAACAGCCCTCTCTTCTTTAGTGAATTTCTTTTTGAAAATGTTGCTCATTATTTCCTTGCAAGATTATAAGTAGTAAGTTTTCACTAAGTTTTTTTTTTATTTAAACGAGGGAAAAATACAAAAATTAACAAGCAAATTCTTCAACAAGTACACCAAGCACACACAAACGCGCTCAGCAATTCTGTCGCTTAAATAATTAAAACTAATTAACACTTTCAACACTCTTCCTCTGTTTCATGAATGTTGAAACTTAATAACCAGCACCAGTTAAAATTTGATTAGAGCAAACATTTTTAGCTGCTTTAATAAGTTTTCTAAAGCAAAAAAGAAAGAAAACATACTACGGAGTGTGAAGTGTAGAAGGCTGGAAGTTGCAAAAATTTTCTTTTAGGGAAAAGTTTTCAGAGCTTTTTTTGAAAAAGTGGATAACATTCCTTTTTAGACCAGTGTGTGAGAACAGAAACGTATCCTGTAAAGACATGCTTGTGGCTTTCTATATAGAATGGTTAGAAAAAAATTTCAGCATGCTACTGAAAGTGTTACAGGACCTTATTCAGGACCTCGGTTCACGAACTGTTATTTCAAGTAGTTGCTTTTACTGCCTGCCTTGTGTAGTATAAGGAAATGCTTTGTTCCCCACTTAACATTTTAAATGAAGTCGACCAATAAAAAAAATTCTGCTGAAGTTATCATAAAACACTTTCGAAATTAATGTTTAATGTCATTTAGTAGTAGTGTTGGAAAAACAAAGCTGTCCAGCTTTTTATTTTTTTTTTTAATTTTCCTTCTCCATGTTCCTTGGCATTATATAAATTATGTATATATTTTCTATTTGACTATATGTGCAAGTTATTCATGCAGTTTCATTTTATTCAACATCCAAGTGTTCTTCAAATTTTTTTTCTTTTAAGCTTTTATACAATATGTGTTGTTATTTTTTTTTTCTGTGCTTAAGAAAACTTGTCAAAGTTAAAAGTATTTCGTGCCATCCACCTGCTTTGTCTAACAGAATTTTTGTTTGTTGGAAAAATTTTTGTCATGGATATTTTTAAGTTTCAGTACTTTTTTATTTTATTTGTTACTAAAAGCATTTGTCATATTATTTTTATTTTGTGTTTTTTTTTTTTGTTGCTAGAAGGCATTTTGTAACATCATCTGCATTGGAGGGTATTTTAGTTTTTATTTGCAAATTTTTCTTTAACTGACAGCAGCTATTTTAATATTTACAAATGTCAAGTTTAATATGCTGTTGTTTATTGTTTGCTTAACGTTATGAAATTTTATTTATTTATTCTTCTATCATACAAAATTGAAATGGAATTTTTTTTGAAATGTTGTTGTAGTAAAAGTATGCATTGCAGGAATATTATTTTGCCTTTTTAAGTTAAAATTTTTGCATATATTTTTTTAATTACATAAACGAATGAATGAAATGAGTAAATTTAGTTAATTGTAATTCAAATTAATACTTATTTGTACAGGTATACTGTATAGCAATGGATTTGAGAAATGTTGTAGACCAGCATTAAGGCGTTGACAAATTTTCTATGGAAAAAATTTAAATTACAACAACAAAACACATACAAAATTTGTCAACGCTTGGCGTCACGTTTTACAAAATAAACCTTCAAAAAAAGACATATACTATTAGAAAGAAAAAAAAAAAAGGTTCTAAACTTAAGTAAAAAATTTTCTAAATTTGAGTAATTCTTTCTAAGTTCAAGTAAATTTTTACAAAAATCTAGTAAAAATTACTCAATATGAGTAAAAAATAAAAAGTTCTTATCCTTAAAAATATTTCATAAAAATACATACAAAAATTCTTACATTCAAGGACAAGTTTAGTGGCTTAAAGGAAATATTTCCCAAATATTGGAAAATGGTTTAAAAGTTTAAGGAAATTGTATCTTAGGAACTAATCAATCTTGTTTTAAATCAAAAAGAAATTTAAAGAATTAACTTACTCCTGATTAATTCATCAAATTTGACTTACTTGAAAGATATAAAAAGGTATTCTAATTTTAGAAAAATATTTACCAGTTTTAAGTATTTTTTCTTTAAATTATAGAATATATATGTTATTTGCATTAAGCAAAATATCTAATTAAATTTTTCATTCTTCCGAAGAATATTTGAACTTGAAATATATTTTTTTGTAAATAAAATAAAATTTTAAAACTCAAAAATGTCAGTGCTTATTCAGGCTGCCTATTAGGCAATTGGTTAGAGTGCTTGTCTATCAGTCAGTCTCCTCTCAAGGAATTAATATGTATGTATGGATGAATTAATTAAAAATATAATATGAAGATATATTAAAAAAACATACTATGTGGTATAGAATTTAATTGAAAATAAATATAAATACCAGAATTAAAGACATAAAAAAAATTTTAAAAATTTACTAAATTTAAGATCAAAGACAAAAAAAAATTTTTTTGCAAAGCTCCAAATTTAATGAGAAAATTTTGCTTAGTTTTAGAAAATTTTTCTAAAATTAAATATAAAAATGTAATTACTATAATTTTAATGAACTGGAAATTCTGTAAAGATTTTACTGGTTTCAAGTAAAAAAATATCTTTTTACTCAAATTTAGAAAATTTTCCAAAGTTTCAGTTATTTTTTTTTTTTTTTTTTTTTTTTTTTTTTTTGAGTGAAGCTCTAAGTTTAATAGGTCTAGTGCTAAAAACTAAAGTAGGCTTAGGGAGTGAGAGATTTAAGGCACAATATTCTAAGAGCTGTATGAGCAGAAATAACGACAACTTTAAGCTTAATTCAGTAAAACAAAATTTAAGCCTGATAGAACTGACTAACTAGCTGTCACTACGATCACTTTATTTTTTATATTTTTTTAAATAAACACAAGCAACGAATGCCTACGACTTTTACTATTACTAGGTGTTACATTCCTTAGGAAAGGGATAGTGATAGGGAAGACAGTTGGTAAAGGAAAAGATAAAGGAAAGCTTCATTATTTCACAACTCTGCTTTTTGCACGTTTTTAATAATGCAGTGTTGCAGCGCCTCTAGTGTCAATGAGGCGTATTAAATTTTGAAGCTGTGCTTATTAGCCTTTTCATTGGTTATTTTACTTCGCCGATGGTCTTGCTTCATAATACCGACGACGAAGGAATGCGCTCTGATGTTATATTAGGAATAGTATCAGCTGTTTCTTATCCTTGCAGTTACATTTCATTACAGTCGGCTAACTAAGCCTTTAATTAAAAGAACCGTGGGGATGCCAGCGAACTTGTCAGCTGTTATTGTGTTTCTCTTTGCTTTATGTGTGTGTGTGTGTGTGTGTGTGAATGTATGTAAGAGAGAAGTTGACGTAAATATCTATTTTCTGTAGATTTCTACCTCACGTACGTTAGGATACATATTAAATAAACAGCAACATGTCTTATTTATGTTACCGATTTTGTCAGCTGAACCGTCAACTCACGTTACCAATTGACTCATTCTACCATTATGTTGAAAATGATTTTTTTTTGTATTTTTAAATTTTTTGCACTCAAAAACCTGGAGCCTAAATAAATGTGAATTTGAGATCACTTTAAGGTTAAGTTTAATAGATAATTCCAAAGATGAAATGCAAAGGCAAACTTTTTTTTTTAATTATAATAAATTATATACATTTTCTTAACACAAATAAAAATTATCTACACATTTAAAAATAGGTAAAAATATAAGCACTCCTTGCTGGTTTCGGTTGTGAATTTCTAAAAAAAAAACTTTGATTGTTTCTAATGACAATATCAACAGCTTTAAATTTTTATAAATTATGCAAATTCTGTTATCACCAAAAATTTGATCTCAACACATGAAAATAATTATTGTACATTTACATGTACTTCTAACTAGTTTCTTTTGTATATTTCAAAAAAAATTAAAAATAAAACAGATTGTTATCTGCATTTGTAATGACACTATCAACAGCTTTATGCAACACTCAACATGTTGTCGTCGTCAATTGCCAACCAAAGACACTGATTATATAGATTACAGAGTACTCAGTTACATTTATTTTCATATTGTACGGACATCTTACATTAAAACATTTAAAACAGCCCTGAGTTTTTGTAAATTTAGTTGTTTTTTTTTGCATAAAAAATTTGTTTTTGAAATGTAATGAAATATTGCCAACAATTGCAATGACATTGCAATTGACAGTCGTTTAGAAAACTATTGTATAAAATTAATGTTTGAAACAGATTTCTCTGCGCAGATATGTAGATACTTTTACACCTACAGTTTACTTTGAAAAATGATATAAAATTTCGTTGGAGTTTGTTAAACTTAAAAATAATAATAATACTCGTTTGCAGCAGTTAACATGTTCTTTTCTTTTCAATATCATTTAGACTATTAATTTCTTGTTGCACACAGAGTTGGCTGTAGATTTTGCTCAAATAATAAAACACTTAAAAATCTATTATGCAAATTAGGGAAAAAAATAATTAAAATTGAATATATGAATTTTATAGTTTGTTTTTCTTTTCTTAACTTTAAAAAATCAATGTAAATATATTAACGACTATGTCGTCATCTAAAATCCAAAAGGCAAAAAAAAGACATATGTATACTATTATTAAGGAAAAAAGTTTCTAAATTTAAGTAAAAAAATTTTCTAAATTTAAGTAATTTTTTCTGAGGCCCTGATTACGTAAGAAAGTTTAGGACGTTTTTGTTTGAAATTACTTTTGAGTTCTTTCTTGTGTGTGAACTCTCTAAGTTATTTTCTTCAAAAATAGTTGTTGCCTTTGATAATGAAAAATAAAAATATTATTGGCATGTTTTTAAAAAACAAAAATTAAATTAAAGTATTATACAATAGTTTGAAAAATATGTATATGAAAAAATATGTTGGATATAATTGTTTAATTCATAACCTATTGTAAGTGTGGTAGGTCGTCAAGCTGAACAATAGTTGCAAAAATGTTGTTGATAATTTCCATAGAAACGTTTGCCTCGACACCTACAACATTTACCATATGTTTATTGAATGTCGTAGAATGGCATCAGGAATGTATAAGCTTATACAAGTGCTAAAATTTTTTATTTACATTTACCTAGATTTTTTTTTATTACATAAATTAATAAAAATTAGTGCAATTATATATGTATATTAGAGTGGCCGTTAATTGTATGAATTTTTTTTTATTTCTTCTACTCTCACCCCCAAATCGGTTCAGTTTTATGTAAAAAAAAAAATACAAAAAAATTTCATACCGATAAGTTGCGTTTTAGGGGGTGCGTCCGGCCCTCAAAGTTGGCCGTCAAGCCCATTTTTCAGTGTAATTTTAAGAGTGTTTGTCTTCTTCAGAATCGCCTGAAATTTTTTTATGAAATTGTAATATCCCTTATTTTTTTACTCGCCCGAATCCACCATTAACATTTCTGAAGCATATTTTTCGCGTAATGCAGAAATTTTTGTGTGCTTGCTTTCATTAAACTATTTTCGTTATTTTCATATTTATGCTATTTTTATTCTTTCTCTTCTTCTTTTTAAATATTCGAAATTTTTAAAAGTCTAGCAACACTTACAACTGGCCGTTCACAACTATCATAGTTGTATTAATACAATCTACAATCTACACTAGGTTCTGAATTGGGTAAATGTTTTGAACAAAATCATGAAGCAAATACACGAACCTTCTAGTAAAGACAATAAATAATAATTGTTTTATTGGATCACAACTGCGGCATTTTCCATCCATACAATCGTCGAACAGAATTAGGGCAAAAAACAAATCGAGTAAAAATTACTCAATATGAGTAAAAAATTAAACGTTTATATCCTTAAAGGCAAATTTTGTAAATATAAACGTTTTTTCGTTTTGAAATTTCTATAGAAAAATTATTTTTTGAAACGAATTTTCGTTATTTTTCATACAAATTTTAAACGTTTAGAAACGAAATTTTTTACAAAATCTGTCTATTAAAAATAGTTCATAAAAATACATACAAACAGTCTCACATTCAAGCACAAGTTTACAGGCTTAAAGGAAATATTTACCGAAAATTGGAAAATCGTTTAAAAGTTTAAGGAACTTGTGCCGTTTTAAATTAAAAAAATAAATTTTAGGAAATAACTAACTCCTGATTAGTTCATCAAATTTGACTTACTTGAAAGATATAAAAAAGTATTCTAAATTTTAGAAAAATATTTACCAGTTTTAAGTATTTTTTCTCTAAATTATAGAACATATCTTTTATTTGCATTAAGTAAAATATCTGATTAAATTTTTCATTCTTCGGAGGAATATTTGACTTTTAAATATATTTTTTTGTAAATAAAATAATATAAAACTCAAAAATGTTAATGCTTATTCAGGCTGTCCTGTTAGGCAATTGGTTAGAGTGCTTGTCTATCAGTCAGAGAGTTGTTGGTTCAATACTTGTCTCCTCTCAAGGAATTAATATATATGTAAGAGTGAATTAATTAAAAATATAATATGAAGATATATTAAAAAACATACCATGCGGTATAGAATTTAATTAAAAATAAATATACGTACCAGAATTAAAGAGATAAAAAACGTTGAAAAATTTACTCAATTTAAGATCAAAGATGAAAAATTTTTTTTGCAAAGCTCCGAATTTTGTGGGAAAATTTTACTTAATTTTAGAAAAATTTCACTTAAATATAAAAATATAATTACTATAAACTAGTTCATTAATGAACTAGAAATTTTGTAAATATTTTACTGGTTTCAAGTAAAAAACATCTTTGGCGCCATACGACAACTTTTTTTTACTCAAATTTAGAAAATTTTCCAAACTTTTATTATTTTTTTTTTTTTGAGTGTACACATTTTACAGGAGCAGCAAAAATCCTTATAAATTTAAGACTATTTATTTGTTCGAGTCTTTTGGATTTAATGAATAAAATCGGTATTTTAAGGAAAGATGTATTTTAGTTAATCACATCATAATCAATCAAGAAATATATTTTGAATTTTAGGTTACGATATATACATATTCTTAAGTATTTTTAAGCAAACTAAGAAAAAAAAATGTCTCACGCAAACAAAATAATTTTACATAAAACAAGTTCGTACTACGAGAACAATCATGTAATGAATATCAGCTGAATCATTGTGGAGAACTACGAAACTCTCAGTTTGATAAAAAAAAAGCAATTAACAATAAAAGTAGACTTTATTTGCAAATAAAGATATTAAAAATTTTATTTAAGTTAACAGCAACACATTGGTTACACTGCAAAGAAATCATTGCTTCTAACAATGGAAAGTTTTTAATATTGTAATGAAGGCTTTTTAACACTACAACGAACATTAATTTACCTGCCGACCATGAAATCCGTCATCCTAAACTCATCACAGCTTTTATCATATTAATTTTGTATTGAAAATCTTTATATTGCTAATAAGTCATTTACACTTGCACAAAATCTAGCAGATTTATTTTAAATCTTTATGAAAAAGCTACTAACCCTGAAAATTATCGCCCAATCGCAATATGCTCTGCACTTTCCAAAGTGATGGAAAGTATGGTAAATTTCCATCTTGTAAGGTATTTGGAGTCCAACAGCTTACTCAACGACCGGCAGTATGGATTTCGTAGAGGCCGCTCTACGAGAGACCTACTAGCCCTCCTCTCGGAGAAATGGTGTAATTCAGTCAACCATTTTGGCGAAAGTAAGGTGGTGGCTCTAGATATCTCCAAGGCGTTTGATAGAGTGTGGCATGGTGCACTTTTGTCAAAATGTATTGCCATTGGTGTCGGTGATAATTTCTCTCGATTCTTATCGAGTTGTTATAGATGGGATCTCATCAAATCAGTTCAAGTTAAATTCAGGGGTACCGCAAGGTTCCGTTCTTTCCCCAACTCTATTCCTTATCTTTATAAACGACCTTCTATGTAAAACTTTCAACCCTATCTACTCTTTCGCGGACGACAGCAGCATTTTGCCATTCTTTCTCATTCAGCAATAGACCTAGTCTGCCGCAGGTTGAGGCCATGCGACAAACAATGAATGAGACTTTAAACTATGATTTAGAAAACATTTCTGAATGGGATCATGCGAAAAGGGTCGACTTTAACGCCCGTAAGACCCAATGTTGCATTGTTACACATAGACGCATGACCGAAAATGCTGCTGCCTCTGTAACTATGGGGTGTATAAATGTTAAGGAATCAGATGCCCGTTGTGATGTTCGTTGGACTGAACACATTTTTCAAATTGCAAAAGAAGCATTCAATTGTCTCGGCTTTTTGAAACGGTGCAAACGATATTTCACCCCATCTGATCTCCTTACTATTTATACCACTTATATCCGTCCGAAAATGGAATACAACTCTCATGTATGGGCCGGCGCTTCAAAGTCTATTTTGGGGCTGCTCGACCGCGTACAAGAGAGGGCGAAGAAGCTCATCGGTGGCAGTAGGGTATCCAACTCTATTGATTCATTGGAGCATCGACGCAATGTGGGATGCATTTCATTGTTCTATCGTTACTACAACGGAATGTGTTCCTGAAACCC
Source organism: Tachina grossa (assembly GCA_949987645.1). Classification (NCBI taxonomy): domain Eukaryota; kingdom Metazoa; phylum Arthropoda; class Insecta; order Diptera; family Tachinidae; genus Tachina; species Tachina grossa. Next base: position 32,576,864 of record OX465274.1, on the reverse strand, counting down.
GCACATTTATACGTACAACACGTGCCTCATTCAGAGCACATCCCTTTGTGGTCGATTGGCCAGTGCATCGCACTACGCATTACAGAGAAAATTACTTTTTTAACAGCACTGTTCGTATGTGGAATCAACTACCTGCGGAGGTCTTTCCTGTCACTACCAGCGTGGGAAGGTTTAAATCCAAGTTCGACAGACACTACTCCCTCTATCCTCCTTCACTATAACCTATTTTGCTAGTTCTAGCACAATGCGTTGCATGAGTAGGGGTTATCCCCTGAGTGCTGGTCCTATTTAAAAAAAAAATTGTACCGTTTACACCAACTTTCTTTTACATTTATCACGATTTTTTATCCAAAGCAAAACCCATTAACTTAAAAGTTTCTAAAACTATAATCAAACAACTACAATGCAGCCAATTCACACACCTTTTTAAGCAGGTCGTAGCTAATTTACTCATCTTTTTTTTAAATACTCGTATGTTGCACAGGGTAGGAAAAAATAAATAAAAATATTAGATTTTGATTAGATTTCCTACAAATCTTCGGACAAAGTAGATTTTGTTTTGTAAGGGAAATCTAGTTAAAAGCAGCAAGATTTACCTCGAAATCTCGTATGTACTAGATTTTCAGACAATGTAAATGCTATATTAAACAATTTTTTTTCAAACAAATTTATTATAAAATATGCATACATATATATCGATTATATCGATTTGCATACAATAGTGCAACTCAAGACACTCCCATTAAAAATCGTAGTCATATACATATAATAATTTTTTTTCTCGACTTGTAAATCGCAGCCAGTCTCCCATTCAGTCTACCAGTGTTATTTGAAAAAAAGTTTGGTAGGGCAAAGACAAATCTTGTAGAGAAAAAAAATTTCCAATTATTAGATTTTCCATTTGTATTCATTGAAATAATTTTCATTCATTCAATAACCACTTTAGAAACTAAATTCAATTACAAAACTCAAATGTCTAACCAATTCATGTTTTATCTTAGATATTTGCCAGTGATGTGGGTGGGTGGTGGCCAATACAAGTTTTCCTACTTCCATTTGTAGCCACAACAACAAGATTTTTCAAGCATGCATCACATGAAGGCAAGTTACCGTTTATTACCTTTATTTTGAAGGAGGTTAGGCAGCAAGAGGGCATTCTGTTCGATTATTCGTTTATTTGAAAATTGATCTGAAATTCATGTCTATAGTTATTATTGTTTTTTTCTGTTTCTTTCTTTTTTTATGTAAACTTGTACTATTGGATTTTGTGCAGTTAAAATGAGGTCAAATTAATTTAAATTTTTCTCTATCGAAATTTTTGTTAAGATGTTTATGCTAAAATATACCAATGAGCTAAATACCACTCCCAAATTTGTGTGATTCGTTTTTTTTTTTTTTTTGGTTTAGGGAATCTTATATTTGTTAGATTTAAAAGATATCGAAATTTTAATTTAATAGTAAGGTGTTGATTATTATGTTGCTATAGTTGCCACAAGCAAAGCAACATTATTTCGTGTTTGAAAATTTCAAAATTTCAAACAATTGCTATAGTGACGCATGTTGTAATTGCTTTTGTGGGAATTATCATCTTAAATAATATATTTTCATTTTCAACAAACTTTTGTAAACACTTTGTACTGAGTAAATTTGTTTGGTTAAGGTGACTGCTTCACTGCCAGCAATGAATTGAAATAGTGGTATGGTGTTTTAACATAAAATAAAATGTAAAATTGTATTAAAAACTTAATTCCCGCTATAATTATGCACCGACCGCATCGAAAACCTACAACAACTCGCAAAACTATACAACAAAACTTTATGGAAAGTTTTATTAAAATTTGTTCAAGGATACATCTACCTCCCATATATCCTTTTTTTCAAAATTAAATTTTTACTTTTGAAATGATTGTAATGCAGAGAAAATATGTTACTTCTTCCAAAAATACATTAAGGAACTATCTCTAGGCGTAAAGCAATCCCACCTCCCATATATCCTTAATTTTAGATAATAAGCTTAATACTGCACGATGATTTGAATGCGAAGAAAATGTATGCATAACTATTTTTGAAAGTTTGCAGGCAAACTTTTCTGAAAATTTCAATATAATCGGTGAAAGAACACACCCATCTCCCATATATCCTTTATTTGAAAAATTAAATAAATTAATTAATTAATTAAATTAATTTTAATCCAAAGGCATCAAAGGAATCTAATTACTATGAAGCCAAGCTCCGTGGTAAACTTCATTATAGTCGTTGCAAAATTATGTCCACCTTCGATATATCCTTAATTTCAAATACTAACTTTCAGCATGTATGATAATATGAATGCAAAGAAAATGTATAACTATTTCTAAATTAATGGAGGTAGACTTTTCGGAAAATTTCAATACAATGAATGAAAGGACTCACTTGCTTCCCATATATCCTTTATTTTAAAAATTAAATTTTACCTTCAATTATAATAAAAATGCAACAAAAATGCCTAATTACTCTGAAGCTAAGCTTCGTAGTAAATAGCATTACAATCCGTTCAAATTAAAGTGCACCTCCCATATATCCCTAATTTTAAACACTAAGCTTCAGCAAGCATGATGATGTGAATGCAAGGGAGATTTATAACTACCTCTAAGATTATGCTGGTAGACTTTTCGGAAAATTTCAATACAATCGGTGAAAGGACACACCAACCTCCCACATATCCTTTATATTAAAAACTTAATTTAAACTTTATTTTTCATCAAAATGCAACCGACAAATTAAATTGCCCTAAAGTCAAGCTCTATAATGAATTTAATTACAATCGGTGCAAGGACAAGCCCACCTCTCATATATCCTTAAATTTAAATGATGTGAATGCAAGGATGTAAATGCAAGGAAAACTAAAAGCTATTTCTAATTTCTATTTCAGAAATTTTCAATACAATTGGTCAAAGGATTCGACTACCTTCCATATATCATTTATTTTAAAAATTAAATTTCAACTTAAATCATGATTAAAATGCAACAAAAATAATTTAATAAATCTACTCGTATAGCAAAGTTTTCTGGTGAATTTAATTATAATCGGTGCAAAAACAAACCCACCTCCCATACATATATGTGGATGCGAGGATGATGTGGATGCGATGAGAATTTATAACTATTTCTAAAATAATGCAGGCAGAGGTTTTTGGAAAAGTTCAATACAATTGCTGAAGGGATACACCTACGTCCCATATATCCTTTACATTAAGAATTAAATTTAAACCGCAATTATGATCAAAATGTAACACAATAAAGTTTAATAGCTCTGAAGCTAAGCTTGATGATGTATTTCATTGCAATCCTTGTAAACAACAAGACCACCTTCCTTATATCCTTAATTAGAAACACTAGGATTTAGCCTGAATGATAATGTGAATGCAAAGAAACTTTATAACTATTCACAAAATTATGTAGGTAAGGTTCTCGAAAAATGTTAATGCATTCGGTGAAAGGACTCACCTGCCTCCCACATATCCTTAATTTCAAAAATTAATTTAATGTTATAATTATAATACAAAAGCTATAAAAAATTAGCATGTAATTAGTTTTGAAATAACACAGATAAGTTATTTGTTTACTTGTGCGTCAATCGGTGCAAGGTTATATCAACCTCCCATATATCCTTTATTTTTAAAATGAAATTTTAGCAACAATAATGATCAAAAAGGAAAATAAAATATGTAACTATAATTCCTAAATAAATTTTATTTGCATCTATGCAAGTTTATACCTATCCCTCATATATCCTTTATTTGAAAAATTTAATTTCGCAAAAAAATTTTAATCAAAATTAAGCAAACATGTGTATTTAGTATTTTTAAAAGTACATTTGATAAATTTTAGTTTAATATGTCTCAGGACATGACAGGTAGGCATATATCCTTAATGCTAAAAATTGAATTCTTAAGTTGTAAAACTGAGTTCTCCACAAAAAATCAATTCCAACCAATGTAAGAACATTCCTGCCTTCCCTATATCCTTAAGTGAACAAATAAAAAATATTTTATTATAATGCAGAGAAAATCGATAATTACTTGCAAGATTATGCTTTCTAATAAATTCCATTTCATGCAGTACAGGGTATGAAATTTTCTACAGAAATTTTGTAAATTTAGCTGAAAATAATACAAATTCCTTGTAATGCATCATTTAACAATAGCTTATAATACATTGCAATCAGTCTACACAAAAACTTTATATTTCGTAAATCTTAAAAAATCTTAATTAAATATGGAGTCAAGTCAAACTGGTATAAAACATAATAATTTCCATTCATCGTCTATATTAGTTAATTTAATACAATTTAAGCCAGCATTTCATTAACCAAAAGCCAACATAATACTCGTATCTTTAGCCAAAAACTAAACTCAATTCACAAACAACAAATAAGTTGTTGCAGCTGTCATGTTTACACAGTCACTTTGCAACAATCTACTCAAATGGCATTCATTCAAAAGCCTATAAACTTGACCAGTTTAACCACAAATCCTACTCGTACTATGAATTTCAATAGAATACATAAATACATACATACGAGTACATGGTCAGGGCCTTTCCATTTGTTTATGCCGTTTTTATTGTTTTGTGTTTTATAATTCTTTTTTGCTTATTTCCATTTGATGCAGAGATAATATTCTACTGTAAATACAAGTAAAATAAAATTCGTATATAAAATGTAATGGAAATAACATCAACTGTGGCCAAATATAAAAGGCACATGAGAAAGAAAAATATAAAAATTAATGTGTAATGAAGTTTTTATTCAAAGAAGGTGAAGGCTTAAAGAAGCATGTATTTTCAGTAAGAAAAAAAACTATTTTTCGTTACTAACCTTAAAAAGTACCATTACAGATTGTTATTTGAATATAATATGGTTGAAAATTTAATTAAAACTTTAAAATTATTTTAATAAGCAAGTTAAAATTAAATGCAAGTTAAAAAAAAACAAAAATTCAATATTTGCTGTGCTATTCTGAGAAACACCAGTGTTATTTCATTTTCTCCCAACTATGAATACAGATTGCCTTTAATTATAATAAGCAGTTTGAATAACACACAAATATGAGTAACTAATAAGGAAAATACACACACATCCTTGTTAACAATGCAAGTACTCAAAGCCACATACATAGTTGCCAAATTTAACAATTTAGCTGCACTTAGACGATTTTTGAAATATGAAAAAGACACAGACATCTAACACTACAACTACTCAACCCCACGCGATTGCCATACTTGAAAATGTATCGACATTTAGAGGATTTTTTGAAATTCGAAATTTTTCGCTTAAATCCAAATTTTCTGATCAATCGGTCTTATATATTAGTCTTAGAAGACTCAATCCCAAGCATGGTAGATTGAGTATACAAAATTGCACGCATATGAGCAGATTAGATTATGTGAAATATGTTTCCTGCTAGTTACCTCGGAAATTACTCGGAAAGCAGAAAAATATAACTTAAGTTATATCCTCTGGACTATATGTTCTTGGTGAGATTACTTGACTTGATATAAAGGAAACAAAAATCTACCAGTACCAGGATTCAGTAACTTTTATTACGATAATATTTATTTCGATAATCGTATCGCTATAATAAATATAACGAAATTTTATCGACTTTGCTTTTAAGTAACATATTTTAACGATATTCGCTGTCGGCTTGATAAAAATAAAATTAAATCACAAGATCAAATTCATTGAGTTTTTCTTTATTATTCTTTGTGCTTTTCGCTTGTTTTCACATTTTCTATACAGAGATACCATATAATATTGAATTAAATGGTGAGTAAGATAAAGCTGGAGACTATCGTAAAAAATAAGTTACGGAATCACATTATCGTTGCCGCAAGCGAGTTAATATGTCGATAAATATTACGATTTTCGGTTCGCAAAATTTACAGAATCCAGTTACAGGTCTAATATATTTCTGTTCCCCTAACAAAGAGAAAAAGCTCGTTCTAACTTCGAGTTTTTTCTTATAATCTCGAAGACGCGAAATAATCCATCAAAACGCTTGTTTGTCCCCAAATTATATAAAATCAACAATCAGAATATTTGACCAAATTTTCGATTATCGCACAGTGTTATTAGCAGTTTTTTATGATCAAAGTGTATTTAAGCTTAAGCATTTTATATAACTTGAAGAACAATGCCAATATACCAACGACTTTATATGCAATCAACAAGAGCACCCATGATTTATCATCATAGAAAAAAAATGTTTTCTTTAATTTCTACGGCTTCTAGTCGTTCTATATGATACAGCTTTGCAAAAAAACCTTCGCTGGGTAGCAAAAGCTCCATTTCAACTAAAGCTTCCTAGCAAAAAATTTCAAAAAAGATAATTGAGTTTGGAATTAAGCATTTTTGGTGGAGGCTCTTCCCTACTAGATTACCAACTTAATGATTCTAACAAGGCGTGAGACTAAGAAAAACCGATTCTTGAGAAGTACTTACTTTTTTTATTTGGCAACTTGTTCAAGTAATCTATTTAATCTAAACAAATTATTCTCTTTATTAAATAACTTTTACATAATTTTTTTTAAATTTTAGGTAATGTGATTTGTAAGCGAGCAATGAAATTTGGTAATCAGGAAAGTAAGTCATTAATTGGCAAGTACTTCTAATGGTAATGTGTAATTTTTTGCTGGGCTTCCATTCGTTTCAATTTCTAAACAAAATAACTATAAAAACAACTTACCATAGATACAAATGCAGCTTTAAATTCTTTAAATTTTACTATTTCCGTTGGTTTCGTTTTTAAGAAAAATAAATGTTCGCTGGATGACAAAAACTCCCTACAAATACAGCTTTAGTTTCTTTAATTTCTAATATTACCATTCATTTCGAATTCTAAAAAAATAAAGAAAACTATTTGTGATAGAGTTTTAAAACAAAAAAATGTTCGCTGGGTAACAGAAGCTTCCCGAAAAATTCAGCTTTAGATCCTTTAATTTCTATGTGTTCACTCGTTTCTTTTTCTAAAAAAAAACTCCCCTACACAAATGCAACTTTGAATTCTTTAATTTTTACTGTATCCATTCGTTTCGTTTTCTTAAAAAAAAACTTGTTATAAAGTCTTAAAACAAAAAATGTTCGCTGGGTGGCAAAAGCTCCCCTACAAATGCACCTATAAATTCCTCATTGTCTTCTATATCCATTCGTTTTGTTTTATAAAAAAAAAACGCATAATAGAGCTTTGCTAAAACTAATGATCGCTGGCTGGCAAAAGCTCCCATACAAATGCGGCTTTAGATTCTTTAATTTCTACTGTTTCCACTCGTATAATTTTTTAAACAAAACAACTTATCGTGGCTAAAAATACAGTTTTAAATTCTTCAATTTTCTTTTCGTTGCCTAAAAAAAATTACGATACAGTTCCCTAAAAATTCAGGGGGAAATCACGGCACTCGTTATCGAACGGAATTACGAAATACTTCAGTATAAGCTCTATTAAAATATTTCGTAACGAGTGCCGCGATTTGCCCCCAGATTTAAATTCTTTAATTTAAAATGTTACCATTCATTTCGTTCTCTAAAAAAAAGAAAAAGCCTATGATAGAGTTTTAAAACAAAAAAAGTTCGCTGGGTGACCAAAAGCTCTCCGATAAATGCAGCTTTGAACTCCTTAATTTCTACTGTTTCGTTTTCCAAAAAAAGGGCTAAATTTTGTAAAACGCCACGCCAAGCGTTGTCAAATTTTATATGGAAAAAACTTAAATTACAAGAACAAAATACACACAAAATTTATCAACGCCAAGCGTTGCGTTTTACAAAATTAGGCCCTAAGAAAAATACTTGTGATAGAGTTTAAAAACAAAAAATGTTCGCTGGGTGTTAAAAACTCCTCGACAAATGTAGCTTTAAATTCTTTAATGTCTACCATTTCCATTTATTTCGTTTTCTAAAAAAAAAACATAATATAGTTTTGCTGAAAAAAATGTTCGCTGGGTGGCAAATGCAGCTTTAAATTCAAAAATGCAAGGGGAAGAACTAAATTTGTAAAAGGGAGTGCCATGCAATCAAATTATTTTAATTTTTAGCAAAATTAAGACAGAGGAAAATATTAGTTGCATGAAAGTGTGGTTGTGAAGCTCCAGAATGTGTGCAGACCCGGTTGTAAAGGTTTATTTTACATGATGCTGCTGCTGCTTGTGTTTTGGGCACTCTGCCAATTGGTTAATTTTCCTATATTAACTTCATCTCACTTGGTTTGCTATTTTAAAAATTGGTTTTAATTGCACACCGTTGAGATAGATTTTATTTATGAATATTCTTGTGTTTCCGTTTACATTTTAATAATGTGCAAGAGGTTTGTTTATTTTAAATGTATAATGAAGTTGTTTATGCAAATGGTTAATAAGGGTTTCTTCCGTAAAACTATTTTTACTAACCTCGAACTTAGTTGTAATTGGTAAAGGTTGAAGTGTATAAAATAAAAGGTATTTTAAAGAAAAAGTAGTAACATTTAAACAAGTATATAGTACTTCATATTTAATTTTATTATTACATTTTAGGATAGACCATTAGTAGCCCAAAAGTAACTCCTGTTTAAAGAACTAAATTATATATTTTATGCGTCTTACTGCAATTGAAAAATTTCTATTTTAAGATTTAGTATTAAAATGATTTTTTTTGTTAAAGCACTTGCAACCATTTTTTTTAAAGCTCTGGTATTTCTCTAAAATGTTTTTTATTTCTTATTTAAATTAATCAAAAAAGCAAATAAAAAAGTCAATAAAACCAGTGAATTTTATTTCAAAAATAATTTTGCTTACAATCAATTTAGTGTGACCTCAATTTAAACTATACTCTAAAATATCCTGCATTTTTTTTTTTTTATTTAGGTTTTCATTTAGATAAAAACCAATAGAATGTCAAAGACCAGTTACCTTGACTTTTCTCTCTCTCTCTCTCTCTCTCTCTCTATCTTTTGGTTATTTAAATAGTGGACTTGTAAACAAGTATGCATGAAAAAATTATTATAGACAAAATAAAAATAAAATCTATAGGAAAATTGGAGGGGAAAAATATAAAGTTTAAAAATGTTATATTATGGAATCAAACAGATAGATTTTTTTTTAAGTTTTTAAATATTAGGAAGCTCTTTAGAAAAAAATATTTGAATAAATAACGTTTTAACGTTTGCATTTATCTGCAAGGACAAGGTATTATCTCTGAGGTTTCTAGCCATAAGCTGTTATTTATTAGTAGATAACTACATCGTCATAAAATATAGAAAAAAAATTTAAGATGACAAAATAAAATTCTGCCCACAACTGCCGGCACTCTCCCTGATATATTAAAAATACACGCATTCGCCAAAGTGAAAGTCTATAGTATGATTTCAAAACAGGTGACATTATTTCAACCTTATTCTGAATCAGAGAACTGTATGAGTTCATTCACTTTTGGTGTCTACTCATTTTTACAATGCTTTTGTTTTATTTTTTAACATCAATATGTAAATGATATTGCTTGCAGAGTTACCTCTCTAAAAACTGACTGTCATTAACTCACTCTCTTTTTTGTTGGTGCTGTTATTAACAATCAATAAAAATTCTTACTGTTGTTTGATTGTTTTGTATAGCAATCAAATAAGTCACAAAAGCATGTTGACTAGATGAAGTGTTAAGTTAATAAAACATGGCGTATTAATTAATAGTTTTTTTTCGTATTAAAACAATTTATTAAATAAAATGGAGTTAGCTATTTGATTTTATAATATTACATAAAACTATTTTTGTCAGAAGGTGTTTTAAGAAGTGTTCAAAACAATCATACATATTCATTGCTTTAATGAATCATATGAATGAATAGATATTGCAAGCAGTGGCATGCATTTGTTAACAACAGTCTTATTGATATGAATCGTGCAATTGCATCATTCATTATTTTAATGTTAAGTGCTAGCTCAATATTCATTTTAGAAAATGCCGTTTGAATCGTAGTCATGCAGATCACTGTTCTGAATAACATCTCTCTGGAAGTTAAATCCCCATTCACTCATCCCCAATTTTAAAAAGTCCTTTGCAAACTTTCAGTAAAAAAAAACAACTGGAAAAAAATATCTGACTTTGAAAATTCGAAATTATCTATAAAATTTTAATTTTTAACTCAATGTATTTAAATTAGTTGGATTTTATTTTTATGGAAAAAAATTAATTCCGTAGGAATTATTTCCCGGAAAATATTTAGAATTAGGTTGTATATCTGTGGCGCTATGGAATAATCGCTTAAGAAGACTGAAGCAAAATAGTGATTTTCGAAAATTTTTACACTACTGCTAATATATTAAAAGGCTCTGAGGCATGATTCTACTTTTATCTGATTCTCTATGCATCTACAATTTTTTTAGTTGGCTATAATACAGAAAAAACTTAATTTGTTTAAATCGACAGTCTTGCTCTAAGCCAGGTACATGAAAGATAAAAAACAATAACCGCAACATCCGTGAAAACAATTTTATTAATAATTGTACAGTTAAGTTATTAATATCTACCTATTGTAATAAATAGTGCGCTTTATACCTTACTTTATGGCCATTATATGCAAGTTCACATTTTAACTCTTATCCATATATGAGTTGTAACATTAAGATTGCCATTGTCAGATCTCAAAACAATTAAAATAAACTACGTAATATAAAATTAGATACAACTTCAAAAGCGTTCATGCTTTAATACCTCAGCAAAAATAATTTTTTTAACCCTCTACGATCTTTTGTTTTATTTTTCTTAATATATTCGGAAATCCTCAAAGATGTAGCTTAATATTACATTTACAGTTTGTCAAAAAAAATTTGGCAAAATGCTGAAAAATTTTTAAAAAAAATTCCAGCTTATATACAAATTAACAAAAACAATTTTCTTACGTCAATAAACTTAAAAAAAAAACTTATTTGACTTAATTAAAGTCAAAAAATTTCTAAAAAAAAAAATAATCAAAAGCTAAAACTGATTTCATTACAGAATGAATTATTTCTTTGATGCGGAACTGACTTGTGTAATAATTCTAATTTAAATTAGTAGTTTTGATGTGCAACTTTCGCTGTTTAATTGAACTTCAAAAACTCTGTTAATTGATTATATAGTTTTTGTAATTGAAATTAGAATATAAATATAAAAAAACTACTCTCCTAAGTATATCAATTTGTTTAACAATTACCGCTGTAGTTTGATATAACATCTAAATTTGAATCAGTTGCAGATTGAAGCAATAGTTTTCTTAATATGTTTTAAATTAAAATTTTAATTGAATTTTGAATAGTATTCAGCAAAAATATTCATTGATACAATTATTTGCTTGTTAGTTGTTTAAACAATTCTCGCCCACCTCTTCAGCTTCTGCTGTTATGGAATCTGGTAATTAAGTAAATTCAGTGGGATTATTGACGACACGTATATGTAAACTATTACAATTTAATGATTTTATACTTTTGAGGCAAGCGCTTTTTTACCCTTTATGAACCTTCATCTTCATTTATTTCATCTCTTGGCTTACGCTTTAATAATCTGGACCTTATACAATAATAACAATTGTGGTTTTAATAGCAAAAAGTAAACCAATTTAATTTAGGTTAACTTTTTATACATATTTACTTATGTTCAATATATTGCTACCTTAATAAAGAAAGGTCCTAACTCATTTTTTTTTAATCGAGTTTTTTTTATATTTCGATAGCAGTATATATAATGTAACGAAAAATGCAAAAATCTTGATTTCAAAAAAAAAAAATAATGACTTAGGGTCTTTCTATATGTATATTTTAGAAATTTTAATATAAGAAACTTTGGGACTATGATTCGAACACGAAAGATTCCAAACGGACACTACATATGCTCTAGCTTATATAATCGAATATCTTACCTGATGTCGACATTTAAAAAAATGTTTTGTCATGTGTTTTTTTAAAGCTTTTTCCCGATTATTTCGCTTCTTGACGATTTTCTTTAGTTTTATTTTTTTTTAGTTTCGGCGCTTTTTTAGTTTCGATGTTTTTTTTTTTTTGGTTCTTGGCGATTTGATTTTAGCTTAAGCAATTTTTTAGCTTTGGCGTTTTTTTCGTTGTAACGATTTTTTTGTAGATTTTTTGGGGTTTTTGCGATTTTTTTATTTTTTAGCGAGCTTTTTAATTTGGGTGATCTTTTTGTGGTTTTTGGTGTTATTTTTCTTTTATACGCTTTTTTCATTTTGGCGATTTTACGTTTCGGCAAGTTTATAATATTTTGATTTTAGCGTTTTTGAAAATTTTAAGAGTTCGCTTACCTCTTACGGTTTCCAAACTATAGCAAGTGTTTAAAATTACATTAACTGATGAAATACGCTTTAATTTTGATTTTTTAAATGTTAGTGTTAATTCGTGTAGCCTGCATAAAAATACGCTAACTTTGAAAATTTCAAGTCTCAATTCATAATCGTCTGTATATTACATTAGGATTTGAAAATTTTTCGTTGCTACCTTTAGAACACCCTTTAATTTTTTAAATATCATAGATATGTTGTTCTAGCGGCCAAATTTTTACACACTAGATATGTAATTTAATATAAACTTCAGCTATATAACATATAGTTTTGGCAATTTTTTTGGTTTTTGGCGTTTTTTCAATTTGGCGATTTTTTTTTTCATTTAGGAGATTTTTTTCATTTTTGAGTTTTTTTTCATTTGGGCGATTTTTTAGCTTTGGAGCCTTTTTTTGCGTTTTGGCGATTTTTTTAGGTTTTTGGCGTTTTTTCAATTTGGCGATTTTTTTCATTTTGACGATTTTTTATTCATTTTAGCGATTTTTTTTATGTAAACAATTACTTTGGTTTTGGCTCCTTTTTAGCGTTTTGGCGATTTTTTTCGATTTTTTGCGTTTTTATTCATTTTGGCGATTTTTTTCATTTGGGCGATTTTTTCGAATTTGGCTATTTATTTTAGTGTTAGAAATTTTTTTTATTTTGACGATTTTTGTTTTAATTTTTGGAGATTTTTTTTTGGTTTGGCGATTTTATAATTTTCGGATTTTTTAGTTTTACCGTTTTTGAAAATTTCAAGTGTTTGCCTATTACGGTTTCCAAGATATAGCAAGTTGTCAAAATTACATAGTCAAAATTGCATTAACTGATGGACCACCCTTTAATTTTATTTTTTTTTAATTTTAGTGTTAATTGTTGTAGTCTGTATAAAAATACACTAATTTTACAAAATTCAAGTTTCAATATACATATATACATACAATTTTATGTATATTACATGGGATTTTAACATTTTTCGTTGCTCGTTTTGGAACACCCTTTAATTTTTAATTCTCAGGTATTCGTTATAGTGGCCAAGGTTCTACATACTCTGTCCAAATTTCAGGTCCGTAGGTCTTACGGTTCCTGAGAAAATACCGTGTAACGGACAGACGGACAGCGTAGCGAAAACAATAGGGTTCCTTTTCACCTTAGCACACAGGGACAAATGACCGAATTAGGACCCCAAAATGAAACTTTTTATTTTGTTAAATGCACTATTGCACTTAATGTGTTCTATATACCAGTACGCAATCAACCTATAAGTATTTATTTTTTTTAACGCATCGCTTTAGTCTGTACGTGCATGCAAAGTATTATTATCTGTTAAATGCACTTATTTATACCTGTCAACAGCATCTAAAGCGTTTATTGTTACTACACTCGAGATTTTTTTGTAAATTTATAGTTTAAAGTTCTTTAAATATATTTTTAAACATCAGGTATCTAATTTAATTTGCAATTATTATTAAAACAACAATTATACGTAGTGTAGATATAGTATACTATTTTTATTATGAAATATATTGAAAAATTTACTTTAGCTAGAGCTATAAAAAAAGTTCCAAACAGTTCCACGACTTTCCCTTATAAGTTAAAAATCACAACTACTAATAAGTATAAAAAGTCAAGTGGTGGTCCCCCCGCTTCCCCTTTCAATAAATAGAGCATATTTTCCTTAGGTAGTACACTTAATTCCCGTGTCATAAGTTTTAAGCGAATTCGATAAATTTTTCAAAAATTGTCCGCCATATTAAATCCGCCATTTAAAATTTTTCAAAACGAACATAAGATTCGTAATCAACGACCCTAAAAACCTTGAGGTACCTATTTTTATTAAAATTTATTGAGTCCATATAAAGTAAATAATTTTGCCGCACTAAATTTTCAATTCGTCCCTGTGTGCTTTGGTGTACGGAACCCTAAAAATTGTTGACACTCAGGTAACGAAAGTGGGTTTAATTATCTGATCTATATAAGGTTTATAAAAGAAGTTTTTATCGAAATACGTTTTATCAGGCCGTCTAATCAGGAGGTCTACTCTGTATTTCGAAACAAAAGAAAATGCTGAAGAATTTGTATGTTATTAACATTACAATTCTAAAGTATTTGCTTCCGTTTCTAATTACAGAGTATACCCCCTGTAATTCGAAACGAAAGAGTATGCTTTCAACTTTGTTTGTTAATAACATGTCAATTTGAAAGCAGTTTTTTTCGAATTACTGAGATCCCTAGTAAAGGAAATTGAATTTTATAAACTACTTATTTAGAAATAAATATATTATTATTGGCAATATGTTACTTTCTCTTCAAAATTTCTCCATATTGTTTGTATTTTTGTTAGACCAAATAATATCGTTCGTAATGCAGCAAAAAACAAAACGATTCATTTTGAAATCATTCGATATTCTTCACTTCATTTCATGAGTAAATTAATTTAAAAAAAAAACATTGAGTGTTCGAACTCACGGGCGATGTGTTAACACCTTTTTGTTACACGGTACCTGTTCGATTTCTATGAACACAGACCCACAAACCGGGAGGTAAAGTTAATATAAAGTATTTAATGAAAAAGAATAGTTTATTGAATTTAATTTTACTTTGTTTAATTTATTAATGTTATGTTTTCAGCACAGTTAATATAATATATATATATATATATATATATATATATATATATATATATATATATATATATAATATATAATATATATTTAAATTTAGTAGATGCACTCAAAATGAAAAAAATTAAACAGAAGTGCTAATGATTTCATTATTTTCTTGCTTAATACTTTTTATTTATTTTATATTAAAGTTTAATACGATGATTTACTCCAGTGGTGTCAAAAATAAAACTATAGTTGTATGTGTGAGAAAAGCTGTCTCATTCGTCTCTGAAGTACATCGAAAAAATAAATATTTGCAACAAATGCAGTTTAGTTAAGCAGCTCAAAATATATAAAAAGGAGTCTATATGGTAGAAAATTAAAAAATAAGGAATAAAAATTAAATAAAAAAGTTGCGGGCGACCCACATTTTCCGAGTTACGGCGCTGTAAACTTTTCATAGGAAACTGTGAAGAAATTCCAAAAATAAATTTTTAAATGCTTATCTGATAGAAACTTGAAAAATAAGAAGAAAAAATTAAACAAAAAAATTGTCTGCGACCAATATTTTCCGAGTTATTGGTCTTTTAAGTTCTGATATTAAATGCAATTTAGTGAAGCTGCTCCAAAAAAAAAACCAAAATGTATTTTTAATATATATTCATTTCTTTCCTTAAAAGTTTTGTAACATGTCGCAAAAAGCATTACTGATCATAGAATATTTTTCGCATACCACTTTTTTTCTTTCACTGTATCTATAAAGAATTTAATACACCCGCTGCGCTTGTGTTATCGTAGCTGTTTCATTGACGACTAAATGGAAGAGAATAAGAATGTGTGTGATTTTAGTTTGCACAATTGTGCCATGAAACTGACATCATTGATTTACTCTTACATACCTAACACTTACGTATGTATTGAAACTGATAGTTTGCTGCCCTAGAGGCGCTTGTATAGATGTTAACATCAAAAAAAAAAACAAAATAGTTATTTTTATCAGCCTTATTTATAAAAATTATTAAGGTTTTATAAAGGGTTTTTAAAACAAATTTTCATAAATTTTTTTTTTTTGATGTGTTAACATCTATACGCGCGCCTCTAGGGCAGTAAACTATCAGTTTCAATACATACGCAAGTGTTAGGTATGTAAGAGTAAATCATCGTTTGTTTGTTCGTTGCCTGGCAGTCGGTATTGAAAGTGATTATTGGGCGATTTTCATATAATTTTCCCACGCGATTTTCTCCGGAAATTCATAGCCGATTTTATTAATTTTTGGATTAAAAAGCTAGTGCGGGTTTCGACGAAGAGTTTAGGCCAAAAAATAAGGCGATCCGATATCGGCCAGCCGAGATTTAAGTGTTTTAATTTGGAGTATTAATTTGGAGTAATATTAAAAAAGTGTTTTATGTTGATCTTCAATTTTGTCTTATGCATAGCAAAGAGAATAGTGACGTGGTTATACGTGCATATATAAAAATGAGATAGCAAGACAGCAGCGTATGTAGCTTATGTACAAACATAACAATGTATGTACATATGTACATTTGTCTGTTGCTTTGCATTCTCTTTGTTTTTTGTGGGTTTAATATAAAATAAATAAAAAGTATTAAGCAAGAAAATAATGAAATCATTAGCACTTCTGTTTAATTTTTTTCATTTTGAGTGCATCTACTAAATTTATATATATATATTATATATATATTATATATATATATATATATATATATATATATATATATATATATATACATATATATATAGGGTGTTTTTTTCAGAGGTATAGAACTTTGAATTGAAATAAAACACAAAAAATCGTTTTAATGTCCATCAATTTGGCTTTATTGGAAGGATAATTTTATGCCATTAATGTCTAAATATGATTTCGGGCATGTGGCCGCCGCGGCTGGCTCGAATAAAGCCAATTCTACAGGTCCAATTTTCAACCACTTTTTCGAGCATATGGGGCCGTATGTTGGCAATAACGCCACGAATGTTGGCTTCCAAGTCCCCTAACGTTTCTGGTTTGTTGGCGTAGACGAGCGACTTCACATATCCCCAAAGAAAATAATCCAATGGTGTCAAATCACACGATCTTGGTGGCCAATTGACAGGTCCATTCCGCGAAATTATGCGCTCATCGAATGTTTCCTTCAATAAATCGATTGTGACGTGCGC
This sequence comes from Tachina grossa, assembly GCA_949987645.1. Lineage (NCBI taxonomy): Eukaryota > Metazoa > Arthropoda > Insecta > Diptera > Tachinidae > Tachina > Tachina grossa. Next base: position 32,559,775 of record OX465274.1, on the reverse strand, counting down.
TGTGTGGCATGTAGCGCCGTCTTGTTGGAACCACAACTCATCCACATTCATGCCATCCAATTCGGGAACAAAATAGTCGGTTAGTCGGCTCCAATTGCTGTGCACGGTGGCGAATCGATTCATTCGGGTCCTCTTCAACACTTTGCTCTACAGCGGCAATTGTTTCTTCGGTGCGCACTGTTCGACGTCTCTGCGGATGCGTATTATCACATAGAGTAAACGTAGTGCGAAAACGATCCATGGTTAACCGAATTAATTGCTCTGATGGACGATTATGTCGACCATAAAATGGACGGAGCTTGCGGTAAACTTCGCGAACTGAACCATTATTTTCGAAATAAATTTGCACGATTTGCAAGCGTTGTTCTTTTGTCAACCTGTTCATGATGAAATGGCAAACCAAACTAAATATTAATCACTTGACAGCTGACAAAATGGCCGCCAGTTAAAAAAGTGATGCCAACTTAAAGTTCTATACCTCAATAAAAAACACCCTTTATATATATTATATATTAACTGTGCTGAAAACATAACATTAATAAATTATACAAAGTAAAATTAAATTCAATAAACTATTCTTTTTCATTAAATACTTTATATTAACTCTACCTCCGGGTTTGTGGGTCTGTGTTCATAGAAATCGAACAGGTACCGTGTAACAAAAAGGTGTTAACACATCGCCCGTGAGTTCGAACACTCATTGTTTTATTTTTTTTAAATAAATTTCATAAATAAGGCTGTATATATTTGGAAGTTTGTTTTATTTTGCCAACATTTTCTAGACAAACTGTGTGTGCATGCACATTCCTCTCAACAATCACTGTGTGGTGTTCTTTGCTTATTATGATGCTATTTATTGCCATCACTGGTGTGTGTTTAAGTGTCTAATGGATCTGGCAATCTCCAGAGATATATATATAGTACACAGAAAGCGAGCACGCGAGTATGAGACAATAGAATGCCATGACTTAAAACCACAAACCAGCTAACAAAGTGTTAGAATTACAATAAACTTGTTGCTGTTGTTTTAGATTTTTAAAACAAGTACGTGCAAATATTTTCAAGAATTTGTATTGTGCAAATGCCACAACAATAGCATACACAGTTAAATTGTCTTGTTACACACAATTACCAGTATAATAAAAGTTGCTGCATGCCGCTACCAAGCAGTGATGCTGTTGTCTGGCTGTGTAGCAGCAAAATAGTGTTCTATTGACCATAAAATAGTGAATAAAGTGAAAGCTAATAAGAAATAAAAATAAAAAATAAAAACAAAACAATATTAAATTAAATTGTTGTTGTTAATTTTTCTATTAACAAAAGGTATTATTTTACAATGCAATCATCATAAATCATATTTCTAGTTGGGCCATAAGTTTTATAAGCTTCTTGCGAATAAATAAAACAATATTTATGTGCATAAACAATGTTGTTGCTTTATAATTTAATTACTTACATAGATGTGTGTGTATATGTAGATATATACATACATGTAAATATATATCTTCACTTGCAAGAATTTGTGGTTTTTGCTAGAAATTTGTTTTATAACGAAAAAAAAATTAAAGTCTAAGCGAGAATAAAGAAATTATTTTAAAGCTATTGCTTAAATTATTTTTATTGCTTTGCTAGCATTATTTGTATATTTAAATATTAATTTTTTTTTATTTGCTTGTTTGTGATATATATTGCTGATGCATATTTTTGTGTGTATAATACATAAGAGGAAATTATAATTAGTTTGATTTTCCAATTACCATCGTATCTGAATTTCATTAAGCAATAGATTGCTTCAATAGTTTTCAAAATTTAAAAAAAAAAATAACAAATTTGTTTTTTTATGTTAAAATTTTTGATTTATATTTGAAATTGAAATTGAAATATTAAATCATTTACGGTTTGTATAAATGTGATTATTTTAACACAGAAAAAAATTATCATCAGTTTTTTTAAGCAAACGTCGTTTTTTTGTTAAAGTATTTAAATTTAATTTTTTTATCAAAAAAAAAAAATGTTATAAACTTGTACTTTAAAAATTTTTTTTTTTTTTGATTTTTTAAACAACATTCAATTAAATTATTAATTGATTTAAATTAGATCAACAACAACACATGTAGTAATATTCTTTTTACGTTCAGATGTTTAGTAACTCTCAGCTATAGTTTTCAAAGTTTTTATATACCGCTCATTTACTACAAGAATGTCATAACTCAAAATAAAATTGCTTTAAAGAAAACGAATTTTAAGTGTTAAATTTACACACAACTTGATTGAAAAAGAAGATTTTATTTTTATCTCAAGAATTGGCTATACGAGATATTTATATAAAATTGTTACTAATATCGTGCCATAAACGCCAAAAAAGCTTAAGTGGCATTATTTTCGTACATAATTTATTTTTTTTTTCGTTTTAATCGATTATTTGATCGCAAGTAATCGGTTTTTGTCAAAAAGTGAAGTTCGATAATTATGTCGCTTAAGCTTTTTCTGATGGTTATGGCACGATATTATGATGAATAATAATAATAATTATTTGCATTATTAACTCAAAAATTTAATTTATCTTGCTATTGAAGCAAATGAACGATATAAATATCAAGTTTTTTGAATTTTTTCAAAAAATTTTTTGTACTCACTCTTGGTGCGTTAACATTGGAACTATTAAAATGCGCTTTATTGATTTGGAGCACGAATGTCAATCAACCTGCTTAAATAATTCAACATAAGTTTTTTTTTTATTCTATTCACCATTTTATTTATTGAGCTATTTAATTGAATTGCTATTGTAATAGACTTTGAATTTATATTTCAAAACTTTCAATTAAACACTTTTCTGTGAAGTTAAAATCAAAGATATTTTTGATTAACTTTAATTGAAAACAAAAACTTCATTGAATAAAAAATAAATAAAATATTTATAATTTTGGCAACTCGGATTATTTATATTATTACGTTTATACATTTAAAGGACGTTATTTTCGTAGGTTCGAATATTTGCAATTAAATTATAAGTCCACAGTGCACAACTCTTATCCATTTTACGCAGCACTGGTGTTAACAACCTTTAGACACACAATGTTAAATTTTCCACAACTGGAACACCACGATGTTAACTTCGCTATTCTTTAGGCAACATTGACTGTACAGTTGTCGCATCATTCCTTTTGTACTCAAATTAAACCACACATTTGCAATTGATATTGTACAGTAAAATTGCCTGTGGATAATTTCAAAACTCGTTTGATTTATATTGTGCAACAAAAAATATTTTTTAATGTGTTGACAACATTGTACAAAAATGATTCCCAGGTACCTCACTTAACATTATTTTTCTATTTTTTAATTACTTAATTAATGCCCTAATTCAGTAAAAAGATTTAGGATGTTTTTGTTTGAAAATACTTTTGAGTTATTGTGTTTGAATTCTCTAAATTATTTTTTTAAAAATGAATGAATGAAATGATGAATGAAAAATAAAAATATTATTTCCATGTTTTTTAAAACACAAAATTTAAATTAAAGCATTATAGGGCATTTACACCTGCAGAAAATCTAGCATATTTTAATTAAAATCTTTACGAAAATCTACACCATTTACATCATGTTTTTTTTTTGACATTTATCAAGATTTTTTTATCCAAAACAAAAGCCATTAACCGAAAAATTTCCAAAACTACAACCAAACAACTGCAATGTAGCCAATTCACACACCTTTTTAAGCAAACCGTATCTAATTCAATTATCTTTTATATAAATATTTTGTGCAGGGTAGTAAAAATAAAATAAAAATATTAGATTTTGAGTAGATTGCCTACAAATCTACTCACAAACTAGATTTTTGTTTTGTATGGGAAATCAAGTAAAAAGCAGTTCGATTTAGCTCAAAATGTCGTAAGTAATAGATTTCGGGATAATGTAAATGCCCTATTATACAATAGTTTGAAAAATATATGAAAAAATATGTCTTGGATATAATGTTTGGAACAAAATCATAAAGCAAATACACGAACCTTTTAGCACAGGCAATAAATAATAATTGTTTTAAAGAATCACAATTGCGCCTTTTTTTCGTCCATAGGCAAGACGATACAATCGTCGAACATAATTAGGGCATAAAAATTATTTAATTTGCTTAGAATTTTGTTTGTATTTATTATGTATCACAAAAAATCAATTTTAAAAATTCTAAAGTGCGCATGTGCATGTGTTTGGTGCCATAACCACCAAACAAGCTTAAGCGACATAATTTTCAAACTTAATTTTTGGACGAAAATCCCTTATTTACAATCATAAATAATATGCTTAAATCAAAAAGCAAAGTTAAAATAATATGTCGCTTAAGCTGTTTTGTTGGTTATGGCTTGATATATTATAAGAAAAATTGCGCCATTGTGCAATTTATTGAATAGTGTGACTTAAAAAGACAATAATAATAGTGATAAAGTAATTAATAATATTGCATAGTCTATGGATACCTTAACATTAAGCTTCCAGAAAACTACTAGCAACATCCAGAAAGTCACAGCACATTCAATAGTTTTTGATCATTCACGTCTTTAGAGAGTGCTTCAACTTCTTTCGTTAATTTGTGTTTATGAATGTTAACAAAAGTATGCAGGGAGATGAATTAAAGCTCCTCAGGTTTTTATGTGGCATCTGCATTGGCTTATGTGTTTTTGTGGTTGTACATTTCTTAATAAGCAGAAGGTACTCGTATAACATTAAAGCTGTTGTTATGTTTTGCACGTGTACTTCAAATTCGCTTTGTATGCTTGTATTATGTTTTTTAGCTAATAATGTATGACTAATTCTTATTAATAGCAAATGAATTCCAAGAAAACATTTGTATCATTTTGGAAATTGGTGCAAAATTTAAAAAAAAAATTCAATGGATTCAAGCATTTGAATTTTTGAATTTGTTTTTCTGAGTGTAAAATACCTTGGCGAAATAATGCTAATGAACTACAAATTTAAGCGGAAACAAGTCTAATTGATATTGCTTCCTAGTCACCACCGGTCCTGCATCTTCTACAATTCCCTGAACGCTCTCGTTTAGTTAAAATATCATGCAAACCCATTTAGTACCCTTCAATTAAAAATCATTTCCACTAATTACAGTGCAACTTCTTTGTGAAAAAAAAACATATTTATAAAGATTTCTTTTAATGTTTAGTTTTTATGCAAATAAAAAAGTTGTAGCAATTAAATTTCGTTTGTTTTTTTATATATTTTATTCTTCCTTTAAGCATAATCCCACTTAAAATGTCTTGGCGAATTTTTTTTACATTTTGCTATTTTCTTAATTTATGTTCCATTTTTTTCCTTAATATTTTTCCAACATTGTTTTGAAATTTTAAGCTGTTTTAGCCACCTTATTATGCTTTTAGCATAACTAACGTAATTAGCGTTAATAAAAATCTTGCGCTTCAGCAACTTATAACAAGTGCTTGTGGTCTTCTTTGTAAAGGAAAAAAAGTTAAATAAATTTGAAGCAAATGTATACTAAGAGGAGCAGAAGAAAAAAAAAACAAGGAAAAATTAATTCAATTACAATATGAAAACCCACTTGGGGAACACTAACCTTTTACTTAAGCTTTCATATTTATAAACTAAACTTTTGCTTGTGGATATTTTATTTTGTAGCAAAACAAAAATATAGAAAACTTTGCTTTAAAATATTGCAAATATAAAAGCTTGTTGTTTAATGTTTTAAAGAAAAAAAGTTTTAATTGCCTTCTACTTGGCATTAAAATTATTTTGAAGTAAAGCAATTCAATAAAATTATTTTAAATACTGGACTAAATGGTAAAGCCAAAATCATTCATTATTTCCATAAATTAAATAGAAAACAGCTTTTCTAGTAAAATTGAGACAGTCCTTTTCTCTTTGTAACATTAAGTTTGTTTTCAATTAGACGTAGAAAGGCCATTCTGGGATTATAGAATTCTTATTTTTATTTTAAGATTTATCATGAAAATCACCGGTGAAACGCCCCCCACCACACGCAAATTTGTTTAGCTCCGCCCACGATGCTTATGCTGTCTTTATAAGCAGACGTATAGATATTCCCCCTTATCGCGAATGGCCTCGTCAACGTCACATCAAGACGACACTAAAAATTGTCACTTCTCCACGCTTTGTCGACAATAATTGACTACTATTCATATGCTTCATTAATTTACAAAGCCTTAGAGGTTGGTAAGAGGTTGTCAATTGGAGCCAATTGTTGCCGATAAAGAGTAGACATGTGACAGTATTTACTGTCGTCTTCATGTGACGTCGACGACGCCATTCACAATATGGGGGATTATGTTATTTAAATAGAATAATGACAATCTATGGCAAAATGATTTGTTTTCTAAATTAAAAAGGAGTAATTGTACAATTACCGTTGATTTGAAAGCTTACGTCTGAACTTATTATGACGGCCCCCTTCATGCCTCTTTTTGTACATTTTTATGGTGAACTGGCTTATTAGGCATGAGTATCATGTTAACGCTCCCTCTCTCCTCTCCAAACGATTCTATTTTGTATCGTTTGCAAAAGTGGGACGATAAATATACTCAGACTGCAGTTATTAAATCCAATAAAATCTTCTTATAAATCCTGAAAATATTTAAGTTAAATTTAAATTATCTAGTTAGAAATAACGAAGTGCATATTGTTACCTATTTTGACAAAACTAACAGCCTGTTTGTAGAATGCGACAAAGGCGACTCACGACGAGCCAGTTCATGGATGACTACGTAATGAAAAGCGTTTGTACAACGCGACTCGACTTTGTCGTGCAGCTTACGTTAATTCGCCCATATGTCAAATACGTACTAAATCGTACTGTTGCCAGCATGTTAAAAAATAATTTTAGTTTGTATTTTTTCATATGAAATTGTTTTTTTAGCTTAAAAAATGGCAACCCTATTATCTTCTGACATGCACATACATACATAAATAAAGACAAATTTTATAATTTTGTGTTAAAGAAAATTTTTAAAAAAATCATTTAAATTAAAGTTGTGAGCGCTAAACTTCTGGAAGACCTTCAGCCGTATGCTCAAGATAAACAAACCTTGGTGGAGTACGAAGAAATCATACTGCAATCTGGACTACCTATGAAGGAATAAAAAATTTAAGGCAGAACTTTAATTTTCTACCGTATCCATGTAACAACAAAAACTGCAACCCACAACATATAGTATTCAATGAAGACATTTGCCACTATGCTTATCCATTGAAATCCCAAGAAAATTCATTCAAATTTTAATGAATATTGAAGCTTTTGAAACTACCGTTTATTAGCAGCTATACACTGGCAATTCAGTTGCAAGGCGATACAGATGGCATAGAAGACCAATTGGCGGTGTATGTAAGTCCCCATTATATTTGCTCTTGGGACCATACTCTGCTACACTCTACAGCAAAAGCTACAGAACTACAGAACTTAGAATATTTACAAAAGCTATAGAAAATACTTATTTAAAACACACTTTTATTTGCAAATAAGAAGTGCATGTAAACGGGATAACAGTTACTTTGTAAAAGTATTTATGAAATAAATAAATAATAGTAACAAAACTTATATGTATATGTACATACATATGTATGTATTTTTAATATTTTAGTGACCGAGTGCTTAAGGTATCAAGTCTTTAGTGTAGTGGCTAAAACTTAATTTTAGGATGGATGGCAAATAAGCAGCATAGCGAACAAGTTGTTATAAATTTTTGCGAGAAATAATTACCATTTGATTCAAAGCTAACGCGAAACGCTTTCTTTTTGAGTTCAAGATAAAAATATAAAATATACATATGTATGTACATATGTATGTATTTATTACAACATTATGTATATTAAATTAATATGTACATATACAAAACAAATCAAATTCAAAGTTTTATGCACAAATTTTTTCTTCTCGACGTTTCTTTCTAACAACTGCTCCAGATTTATGTTGCGCATCTGGATGATTCTCGAGTTTTGGCTGGCTTACTGATACTGGACTTGTCGTAGTACATTATTTTAGGTCATAGAACAATTGGCTGTCATCTTTGGTATCAAACGATATAGAACAACCAGTACGATGTGTATAGTCTTCAATATTTTTAGTCGAGTCATAGTTAATGACCAATGATACATCCTTAATGTCCTTAATGTCTATACTTCTGCCAGAAACGTCTGTAGCCACCAACATACTAGTACATGTCGTTTTCAACAGATTTCAAAGCAGCCAAAGTATATTCACGATGTTCTTCTCATTCGCCACCGTGTAATGTACAAGAATTATAGCCAAGCTTTTCCAGACCCTTAGCCAAATTCAGCGCTTTTTCTGATTTAAAAGTATAATAACCAGGGGATAATACCTCACGATAAGATTTCCACGATTTTATTGCGTTTAACGTTGTCATTTTGATGCTAAAATTTCACCAATCAAAACAAGCACAATCTTAACTTGAAAGTTTACTTACCTTTTTTTTCTTTTGTTTGAAATTCCATTTTTTATATTTTTATTAATTAAATTCAAAAACAACCACTTTTTCAATATTTTGTTTACTTATTTTGAACACGACTAGAATTTTTTAATCGCCCATATTGACGTTTATGGTGAGTCAAATCGTGTTGTACAAACCCAAATAAATTGACATCCGTTACGGTTTTTAATAAAAATCGTCAACACTCGTGTTCTAAAACCCCAAAAAATAAATAATGCTAACATGTTAGCGCTTTTTATTGACGAGTCGTGTTCTACAAACGGGCTGTAAATGTGTGCTCTCATACATTTTTCTTTTCATTACTGTTCCGAAACGCAAAAATTATTTTCTACTTCTCTTTTATTTTAGCACAAACACATACATACACACATGAGGGTGTGACAAATAAAACAATATTAAAAAAAAAATCTCGTAAAAAAGATTTCACGATAAAACACGTTTTAATTTTGTATTAAAAGAAAAATTCATTCACACAAACAGTAGATACTGTTTCATAACTTTTTGGCTCAATTCTTTTTAACAGACATGAAAGAATTGTGTAAAATTGCTTTAATGGTTGAAAGCAAAATAAACTCTTTAATTATTTTTATTAAAAGTAACTGGGAAAATATATACTCCCTTAAATATATATGACAAAAAAAATAAAAAATAACGTGATTGTTGATAAGGCTTTTGTGTGTCATTAACGAAAATGTCGGCAATGTTGTTGTTTGTAAAATTTACCACAAAATAAAAAAAATATTTACGAAATGAACTACAATATGAGGACTAGGCAACAAGCATTGGCGGCATTTGAATAGTTTGAGCTAGGAATTGCTACGCATATCACATGTGAAATGTGATTGCTTCTGGATTAATTTCACTGTACAACAGTGAAAAATCCACGTGGCAAAGGTAAGATAGTACTACCAAAGGATAGTAAAACCCTACACTGGTGATTTTAGGGACCAATTCTTTTATGTTCCTCCAAAGATTTCTAAAATCAATGTGCCCTCAAAAATGGTGTCGTCAGTTTTTGGCAGCAGCTTGGTGAGGCCCATAAAAAAATTGGTCACCATAATCGCCAAACGGAGTATAGGGTCACACTCTTCTTTGGTAGTACTATTGAATCTATAGTGTCCAATCTGTGTGCTTTTCCCAAAGTCTTCATTTGTTGCATAGTCTTATCGATGGCATATGAGGGACGGCATTTTGAGTAGAAATTTAAAGCAACTCTTAACTCAGTGAAAAAAATTCGATATTTGAAAGCAGTAAAAGCTAGTAAAAAGTATAAACTATTACACAAATTAATACAGCAAGCCAATACATATATTTCAACATATATTTCGTCCTAGTATGATATTTAATAAGCTTATGGAAAAGATATAAAATAATTCATTAAAAGCAAAGTTTTTTGATTTGCTAGAGTCTCCTACAAAAAGCATGCGCACAGTTTAGATATCAGTGAACAGCCTGTTAATACTCCTTTAATTATCACTGAGTAATTACTTCAATATTGCATCTAAACGCTATAGCAGAGTATCTTCAATATACGTATCTACTTCTTTTAACGAAGAGGCCAAGCTTCAGTACCAGAACCAAGAATAGTTTCGCCTCTTCTTTCTCATTTGACTTAAAACTTCGTAAAAAAAAAAATATTCCTACAATTTTAACGCCTGTCGCCATAACTGCAGTTTATCAAATTTTTCTACATATTTGTTTGTTCACAAAAATGTAGATTAAAGTTCTTTTACACTTTTCACCTCATTCAGAATTTGGCTTCATTACCATTAACATGATGATAATTTTTGTTCTTCATGTTGTTAAAAAACATTTATACTACCAACACACACACTCTTACAATGATGAGTTTGTGATGCAAAAAAAAAATAATAATAATCCAGGTTAGAGGTTGAGTATAATTCTTGTTTTTCTGGGGTTAAAGTCTTTTAACACAGAGATTTTTACATCAGATGTTTCTTTTTTTAATTCCTTCTCTAACCCACAAAACTACACACCAGCTGAAGTTTTGTAAAATAATTTTCAGGTATAAGTACATGTGTGTGGGTATGTGTGTGTGTGTGTGTGTGTGAGTTTTTTTATTATGTGTGTAAATATTTTACCATTTCACCTGGTTGGTTACGCTAATTAGGTGTTCATATAGACATTTTTATTTATATTAATTATCATGATTACTCTGTATGATTTTACAACGTACAGCGTAATTAAATGGCAAAGTTATACGTTATGGAGTCAAAAAGTTTTACATATGTACATATGTATATACTTATTAAAAAATCTATCTCTTAAAACATTTATAAAGTTATTTTTGTGACAACGGCTGTTATATAAATAAATACTAATTGCTTTTTCTTCTTGTATTCTTTTTAGGTTCGCACTCTGTTTGTTAGTGGTTTGCCTATGGATGCTAAGCCCAGAGAATTGTATTTGCTATTTAGAGCTTATGAGGTAAGTGTTTATTAAAATGGCATAACAAATTAATTACTTGCTTGAAAATTCATCAAATACATTTAATTAAGTTTGAATATAATGACAAAGAATGTGCTAAATATTTCACGTTAAAAATCTCTAAAAACTTATTTTTAAAATAAATAAAATTTTGAAACCTCACTCTCATAAGGCCAACTTTGAGGGGCGGACGCACCCCCTAAAACACAACTTGTCGCTATGAAATATTTTTTTATTTTTTTTTACATAGAACTGAACCGATTTGGGGGGAAAGAATATAAGAAATAAAAAAAAAATAAATAACAGACACTCTAATGTACATACATGCACAGAAAAAAATAAGTTTAATTTTTGATAACAAAAATCCCGGTATTCAATCATTTTAATTTTCGAATTTCCTGTGATAAAGAAATCCGCTATATCAATAAGAAAAATTGTAAACGAATAGTATTATTTTTTTCAATAATACAAATATTTGAATTACTAAAATATCTTATTAATAATTTGTAATTTTTCAATAAAGTGATAATTGTTATTGTGTTGTGTTGTTTGTGTGTATGTCACATTTTTCATTTCAACCCCTTTTTGATTGTTTTTGCTTGGCTGCGATTAAAATTTAATGTGTTTCGGATGATGAGTCGAACCGGCAATCTCTTGACTAATAGACTAACGTACTTACCACTCAGCTAAACAACAAATCGTTATTGGTGACGCAAATAATGTATACACGCAAAACATAATTACTTATGTTTCGTCTACATGTGCGCATTTCGTTGATATAATCTAAAAATAACTTTGTTGAGTAAAAAAAAAAACAAGCCACGATGTTTTTCGGTTTCTTGTCGGAATTCACACCTATATAACTCGAGCAAACAAAAAAAAAAAAACAACAACATCAGCACATGACCACATTGAGTCAATCGACAAGCAAGGAAAACACCAACACAAACAAATGAAATTAAATCACTGCTGGCCAGAGAATCGCCAGAGTGCCGAACATCAATCGCTTATAAGCACATACGCTTATACATTTCTTTCGGTTTTCTCTCTGTGGGCAGCATTGAATTAAATGATATTTTGAAATGTGCGGAATTTATAATTATAATATTCAAGTTAATGACAAATATTATTGAAATTAAAAATTTTTATTCATTAACATTTTTTTCTGTGTGCATACATAAGTACATACATACATATAATTTGTTTTGTGAAAAAAATTGCTCATTTATTTCTTGCTCTAGTGTAATTTAAAGTAAGTGACCTTTGGGTATTTTTCGTCTAAAGAATTTTATTCAAAGATTCTATTTTCGCTATCAGCAATAATTGAATTCTTTACTTACATAATTAATATTTTCTCTTTTTAAAATGAATGAGGAGAAATTAATTAGAGGGGACTTTAACAAAAATCAGCACCTTCTTATAGCAATGTATTCACTCCCCATCTAAAGCAACTTGAATCTGTATATATTAATACACATAAATTAGAGATTTTGCCAGCCTTTATCATATTGATGTCGACACTGAAAACCATTGTGAAATAAGTTTACATAATGGCGTTTAAACAAATTGCTGTTTTAAAATCTTGCAGCCTAAATCAATTATAAATCTGCATTTGTGTGTCCCGTACATGAGTATTTAAAAATTCCCCTCCAAGTTTTGGCAGCACTATATCTTTCTAAAACATAAAATGTGTTTAATTTATAAAGGAAAAAAAATAAATTTTACCCAGTTGCTTTTACATACCAACGCTGCAATCATACTTTTATATATTTCTGATTTTCAATACCAATCCATTTCTTTATAGAGAAAAGAGAAAAAATCAGTTTTAGTATGCTATTTTTATATGCTAAAACAAATCCAGTTTTCCAAACCTGATATGGTCTTTTTGATATTATTTTTTAAATATAATGCTGGGTAAACACCTTACTTAATTTCGTACTTAGGGTAGTATGAGTTGTAGTACGGTTTTTAAGATACACGTTACTACAAATCGTACTAATTCATTTGAAATAAGAATTTTAAGTGCAATACATACCAGTGACCTGCATGATTACGATTCAAACGGCATTTTCTAAAATGAATATTGAGCTAGCACTTAACATTAACAAAATGAATGATGCTATTGCATGATTCATATCAATGAGACTGTTGTTAATAAATATGCCTGTCATTGCTTGCAACTTAGATTCATTCATATGACTCACTAAAGCAATGAATCAGTATGATTGTTTTGAATACTTCTTAAACCACTTCTGACAAATATAGTTTTATATAATATTATAAAATAAAATAGCTAGGCCCATTCTTTTTTATAAATTATTTTAATATGAGAAAAACTATTAATTAACACAATATGAAGAGATAGTTTTTTCATTTTATTTAATTTTTTTATTACACGGAAAACTCCATTTTCAAAATTTTTTATTATTTCTGAATACATTCTGTTAAATTAAATTGTCTAAAAACACTTTTTAATAGTTTCTTAAGGCTATTTATTTATGTATGGAAATATTTACTCAATGTTTTATAAACTGAAGACTTCATCTAGTCAACGTGCTTTTGTGAGTTATTTGATTACTATACAAAACAATCAAACAACAGTACGAATTTTTTATATATGTTTACTGACAACACTTAAAAAAAGAGAGTGAGTTAAAGACAGTCAGTTGTTAGAGAGGCAACACTGCCAGCAATATCATTAGTACATATTGATGTTAAAAAACAAAACAAAAGCATTGTAGACAGTGTGCACACTTAATTTTTTTTAAATTCGGTAGAATCGACAACCGAATAAAATATTACGAATTAGATTTTACTACTACCAACTTTTGGTATTAGCAACTAAAAAATTGTTGTTCTATATTAAAATTAAAATAAAAACTTTCAATCAGTTGCTGCAACTAACTAGAGGTTGAGTTTACTATCATAGTTTATAGCAGCAAATTAAAAAATTAACTTTTGTGACTTTCAAAGATATTATGATTTGTGAATTCTCAAATGGTTTTTGAAAGTCTGTGCATAAGATAACAGGTTTGTGGCTTTTCAAAATGTGTGGTTGAAGAAATGTACATAGACATGCTTCACCATTAGGAAATAAATTTCAATTAAAATAAACTTATGACAATATGTCAAATAATAAATTTCTTAAATTATGTATTTTTATTTGCGTTTATTGTTTATTTTTATTTCAGCAAGGAAGACCAATTTTTCTTTTACAGCTACCAATTATGATATTGTTTTAATTATATTAACCAAATTTTCGGTAGCAAGAATAACATTTATTTCAAATTCCATACTGTCAACCAATTTTTTCTGTTGCTGCAACTATTGGGTTGAGGGTTATAATTAAAATATAGTGGTACCACAAGAAAATTTCAGTCGCTATAGCAGAATTCTATGGTAGTTGCTGCAACCGCCAAAATTCAATTGGAAACAAATTCGGTTGCCACAACTAATCTGGGGGCAAATTACGGCAGTCGTTATCGAACGAAATTACGAAATATTTCAATAGAGTTTATATGGAAACATTTTAAAATTTCGAAACGTATCGAATGCCGTAATTTGCCCCCTGTTTTCTCTGTGTAGTCTTCATCTTCCCATTCATTTTCGACGGATAGCTTTTGCAAACTAAACAGGTTCCACAAGCGCATTTAAAACTTCACATGTGATTGGAAATCAAACTGCCATAAACAATCAAGCATTTCCATTAAAAAAAAGTGTCATCGTCAGTTATTTGCCCTTACCCTTTATATAGATATGCTATGCATACATAAAATAATGTAGATAAATAACAGGAATTCAGTTTTTGTACATAGGTTTTATAAAGCTACTAAAATATCTTTTATTTGACTGTTTGTAACTACAAAGATTATATGTAAGATCCATTTATGAATTTAAACTTTTGTGCAAAAATTATTAAATCATTTCATTCCCAAGGCACAATTTTTGGCAAATATGTATTAGGTTACTTACAGTTTCAGTTTTTAACCGATTTCTTTGTTCTGTTTTAATGATTTTCATGACAGAAAATGACCGCTCTGCGGCCGCACTGCTGTGTGGCAAAATAGGCAATTTACACATATATAGAATTAAATTCCTAAATAACAATATTCGGTAAATTTCAGGCCTTGTTCGGTAGAATTTGTAGATTGTTAAATTCACAAACATATTCGGTAGAATCTACCGAATATCGGTAGAAGTGTGCACACTGATTGTAAAAGTGAGTGGAGAGCGAGAGTGAATCAACTCATACAGTTCACTGATACATATGCGGATGAATGAATAATGTGGAGGATTTATTAATAACAAGTGAACTGCAGTTGAAAATAATGAAAAATAATGCAAAAAGAAAAGGGACATTTTCTAGAGAATGGTTATAATAATGTTTTATCTTGTTTGTTTTTAATAAAATATTCGCTACATTAAGCTAACTTTAAAATTGAGTGGCAGAAACACTGCGTTTTCTAAATCATTTCCGCATAAAACTAATTTTGCTACACATCAGCATGATACACAATACTTATAATCGTACTTATCGAAGCTCCGCCCACAAAAATCAAAAATTTTTGATTTTCATACTACAACGTATACTTCATAAGTACGACAGCATGATACACGTTACTTGTACGACTTATCGTACGATTTGTAGTATCGTATATACTCGCCATAACACCAATTTAGTTTTTACTGAAATATAAAACAGGTTTATTTAATTTAAAAAAAAAATGATAGTTTTGGCTAGTTATTTTCATATGCCAAAAACAAGTTTAAATTTTCCAGCTCTGATACTGTTTTTTTTTTTTTTGATTTTCAATAACAATCTATTTTGGAACATTTCTAACACACCAGTAATAGACCGAAGTTTAAGATTTTCTGAGAGCTTCAGAAAACCCATTTCACGTACAGACAAACGGACGGACTGACGGACGGAGCGGCATCACTTAGTTGTCTTCCCTATTCACAAGGACCCAAAATATATATAAATTATCGGTCGCATATGAATATTAGGAAAATTATACAAGGAATGGCAAACCATTTTGGGTATACCCTTCACCAAACAAAATTTTACTTTTTTATCGCATATATAAAAAAATTAAAATTTAAAATTCATAATGCTTCATTTCGCAAGTATTTATTGTATTTCTTTTTTTTTTGCAGGGTTATGAAGGATCTCTTTTAAAAGTGACTAGTAAAAATGGTAAAACTGCATCGGTAAGTAATTTTCTTTATAAAATAAAGCTATTATTTTAAACTTAAAAAATACTTCATTTTCTTCTATCACTCCTGCCTCTCGCACAGCCTGTTGGCTTTGTAACATTCCATACTCGAGCTGGCGCAGAAGCCGCTAAACAAGATTTACAGGTAAACAAAATGTTTGTTTGATTTCAAAATAGTTTTATTAACAAAAACTTATTTCTAAATAAATTGTAAACTATTTTGTATAACTTTTCAAAAAATGTATGTACAAAAACCATATTTAACTCTTTAAGGGCCATTATTACAACTTAAAGTTAGTTAAAATTAAGATTTTATCGGACGTATAAAAACTTTATCGTTTGCAAAATTTTACTTTAACCTACAGTGAGCGATAAATTACAGGCAAGTTTATCCTACCTGGCAAGTTAAATCCAATTTGTAATAATGGAAAGCTTTTTATACGTCATATAAAATCCTACTTTTAACTAACTTTAAGTTGTAATAATGGCCCTAAGTTGTTTTATCTTTCAAACAAAAATGTTCCAAAAAGAAACAAAAAACACAAAAACTTTAATCAAGAGCAGCTTAACAACACCAACCTCCATCAAAATCAACAACAAATAAATACAGACGAAAAGAAAAACAACAACAAAACCGGCACTACACTTTTGCAAATGTTTTATCTAAATATCTATAAAAAAAATATACACATACAATATGAATACATACGTATATATATAAATAACTTAACTGAATGTTTGACATTTATTGAGAATGCCTTAAATGAAAAGCAAACATTTATTTCAATACACATTCTCTTACTATCTGTATCTTTCACACACGTACACCACGTCCACATTTAGTACACACCTTCCAAACATTATTTGGTTTATTTTACAAAAATATTTATATAAACTACTATACGAAAGTATGTGTGTATGTATATGAATCTTTGATGTTAACCCTGAGCTAGAGAGTATTATTTCTACGCCTACCAACACGCATTTTGTATAGCACTCACACGTCAAGACAATTAAAAGTTAAATATATAAAACTTTTGAAAGAAACTCTAGACTTGCTGCCCACTATGACGAATATGAATGGTTTTGTACTTTATTATTACATATTTTTAATTGAAAACACCTTTATTATTTACTTTCATTTCTTATACGATATAACACTTAAAAATTTATTTCAATTATGTATCACTGCATTGTCATATTTTAAATTAAATGGGTTCTAAGACACTTTAGAAGGGCTTCTAATTTCTGAGCTTGCCATGCAGCCAAGACCACCAGAATTTATTTCTTTTTATTTAAGTTTGCTTATTTTTCATTTTGGCACTCTTCTACCCTCTATTACAAAATTTAAACATTTTCATAATCTAATATAATCGAAAAAAAACTCCCAGCATAATTTTTATAGACCACCGAACTTAAGAACGTAAAAGATTTTATAGAATGATCCTAACCTTTTTTGAACAGTTAAAAAATATTATTAGTAAACAGGCTTGGGTTGAACTCCCTTCAGTTGGTCACTCTAGTCACAAATTCTTTAATCAATCTCATTTAATTTACATAAGTTAGATCATAGGCCTGTGCCTACAATCACCAACAGAACGAGTTCGAACTAGGTATAGTTTTCTTTTGGAAATCTTTTACAAAACAAATACCATGTTGCAGTGAGAGTTTTTGTCTTGATGGGACTCAAAGACCGATTGCCTGTGAACAGCTTGAAATAATATTTCGATTTAATGCAAAAGTTGTTTTTAAATATTTAATACAAAACCTAATGAAGTACGTTATAACAAATTTGCATTTATTTTAATTTCTTAATGAAATTAACTATTTAATTTTTCAGTATTTCCCCCGCACTAAATTTTATTTCAGTTACTTATTTACTTTTTTTTCTCTCGAAATACAAAACTTTAATGCCCTATTTAGCACCTTACCAAACCAAAGTATATTATCAGCTAAAAGGATCACTACAAAAAAGAATTACGAAAAGCGAATCCTCTTTCTCTCATTCGTTAGTCAAAATACCAAACAACAAAATGCAAAGTAAAACAATATTATTTAATTATTTTTGGCGAATTGTTAAGACATTGAAAATATGATTAAAAAAAAGTTTTAATTATATCAAAAGATATCAAATATTTATATACAACAACCATTCAGAAATAAAAGAATATTCCAAATTTTCTTTCTTTTTTTTGCGAAAAGTATAAAAAAAAGAATACAAAATAATATACAATTAAAATTTTTGTTAAACAAAAACACCTTAATTATTTGAAAACTGAACAAACCGCTGTATTATTAAATTTACAGCAGGGTGTACGCTTCGATCCCGATATGCCCCAAACAATACGCTTGGAATTCGCCAAGAGTAACACGAAAGTGAGCAAACCCAAACCACAGCCCAATACAGCGACAACAGCCTCACATCCTGCATTGATGCACCCACTCACTGGACGTAAGTAAACTTTAAGTGAAAAACAAATCAAACAAGCAAAAACAAACTTTACTATCATGATTTGTGTTTTTTTTTTTTATTTATTTAGTACATGTTTATTTTTTAGTTCTTTATTTGGTTTTAATGTTAAATGTATTTAGTAGTGAGTTTGCGTTTATTACTATTTTTTATTATTGTTTAAATTTAGTTTTCTTGTACAAAAATATTTGGTTTGTGATACATAAAATATAATTGACATTTTTTTGAATAAAAAGCGCACTATTAACCTTTTTGTTAATACAAAAAAAAACAACAAAGATAATCATTAAATGTATTTTAAATTACTTAAAGTAATTTATTATGCAAGATATCAGCTTAATTTTATAAGACCAACAGCACTAAGATTTTTACTTAGTTTAATTAAACTAAAATCTTTTAATAAAACCATGTCTCCTTTTAATATTACTAATAATAAAAACCAAACTAATTCCTTAGCATTACTAAATATCGTAAGCACTTTGATTCTGAAAATACAACTACAATATCAATCACTTGTCACCTTTAATAAATAAAAAAAATTAAAAACGAAAACAAAAACAAACACAACTTGAGCCACACAATTGACACTCTATAAAAACATACCAAACAAACACATGATTCCATATACATAAACACACACACAAACACTTTCTTTGTACACATTGGTAAATGAAAACCCAAAACAAGAAATTAAACAAAAGGACTAAATTACATACATACAACATCCATACATACGTATGTTAGCATGTAAAGGAAAGACTTAAGCTACAAACATTAAACGAAATATCTTGTTCTCATGAGAACAGTTTGATATGAAAGACTTAAGACACATGCACACTTGATCTCGCAAGGAACCAAAAACAACAAAACTCTAGTGTATATAAAAGACTTAAGACGCAAGCTTTTAAATAATTTTTTTTTTTTTGTGCGAGTTGTTTATTTAAAAGACTTGAGACACATGCAAGGTTTCAGAATATTGTTCAGTAGATCAAAACACTTAAGGCACACACATAAAACTAATGGCGAGAATTAGAAAGCAAATTAAAAGACTTAAGACACATAACCGATATTTTGCAGTTGCACATAATTTTGATTTGAAGTGTAGTTTAAAACAAAATTCTCCATACAAATTTTGACTGAAGCGCACTTGAAATACAAATAATTTTTTTATATAATACGACCGTCAGAATACCCACGATCCTCTTGAACATCCAAAATAATGATTTTGATAAATTTGAAATATTATATGTACATTTGTATATATGTAACTACAGCACACATTTTTTTTGTCGTAAATTTTTAAGTATGTTATCATCCACGAACATTGGTCAAACATATGTATATGGTTTAAAAGGTATTTTTGTGTAGATATGCACAATATAAATGTTTTTTCAAAACTCGTAGCATAAATATGCTAAAAAAAAGAAATTTAAATTGAGCATAAAAAAACAACTTTTTTGTCTTTGTTTTGTACACACATGTTTACATACGTGTCAAGTGGTCTAATTTAGACCACCGGGCAATCCTAGTATATAAAAATCTAGCGCAGCAAATTTCTATTTGGTATTTAAATTAAAAAAATTTTTGATATGTGGTATTACATTTCATTTAAGAAAAATTAAGATAGAAGGTACATATTTCCATTATCTCTTATTTTACATTCACTATCTGAACAATAATAAGGACTATGACATTTCTGGCAGAATCGTGCTGGTGTATTAATTTAATATTTCTGCTCCTTTTCCATTTGGTTTGAAAAGTTTGCTTAAAAATTATTTTCAGATTTCTTTCAAAGAACCAGAGGTATGTGTATCTATGTGTGTATATGTATATTTATGCAAATATATGCTTTCATGTTTATTCATAAAAAATACGAAAATATACTATGTTTGAAAGCTAATGTGCAAAGCACTGCAAAGAACTTTGTTTTTTTTTTTTTTTTGAAGTCAATTGAAGTTGACATAATAGTTAGTCAATAAAATCGGCCTGACCCACATGTCGACAAGAAATTATCTGTCGCTAAGTTATATTGAAACCAAAAACAAAATAAGAAAATTTGTTTTTGTTTTCAATATAAGTAAGCGATAGATAGTTTCTTGTCGACATCGTGTGCCAGGCCGATTTTCAAACCAATAAAGAGCAAATCGAAGCAAATAGTTTACGAATACATATATACATTTTATAAACTTGACTAATTTTTATTTATAGATTATAAAACAAATAAGAACGGAAATCCTTTGGGAAAATATTAACAATTTAAAGGACATTTAATTTGATGGTTTAGGTAGTTCCGAAAATGGATATATCACAGATTTGATTTGTTAAACTTAATGGAAATTCTTAGTTAATTTAATTGTTATTTTTCGAAGTTCATTTGTTTCTATATTTATGATTTGAACAGGCTAAAGTTCGTATTGATTTTTGAGCCAAATTATATGTGATAATTACAGTGCACAACAAAATAGAGGTTTTTTTATGATGTTTGCGTAATAATTGCACTAATAACTTGTAAATGGACAAATGTAATATAAAAAAATTTTTTTTGGATGGCTTTGGAAAAAAAATTTCAAGAATTTTTTTTTATGTAACACAAAATATCTCTTAAACTAGAGGTGCTAGAAAATCAATAAAACTATTTTTGTAATCAGCGAACAAAAATACACAAGAATTAGTTATATTTGGTCAAAAAAATTATAATCAAAAAATTTTAAAAGGACTGAACTAAAAACACACGATTTTTGACATCCTTGCAATAATAGTCAGATACCCTGATATACTCATCAATGTGAATCTATTTAAATGAAAGGGATTTTTGTGTAGATAAATAATCCAGAAAGTATTTTTAAGTTTGGAGTACCATTCGTAATATATTAACTGTATAATACAAAAAGAGATGGAAATTATGCAAATCCTAAATGACACTATATCTTCAAAACTAGAGCTGATAGAGAAAAACTAATGACACCATCGTAATCAGAAGACAAAAATACAATAGGATCGGCTATTTTTATTTAAACATCCAAATCACTGTTGTGCAGTGTTATTAATGAACAAATAACACCAAAGTTAGTTGTAAATTTAATTTATGGCTTAAAAAGCGATACGAACCTTAGCCTATTCAAATCATAAATATGCAAATTCATTGACATTTAATCAAAACTATTTAATGAACTTAAGAAAGTCAAACTTTAATAAAACTTAAGTTTAAAGGCCTAATTTTTTCTAGAACGTAACGCTAAGCGTTGACAAAATTTATATGGAAATAATTTAAATTACAAAAACAAAACACATACAAAATATATCAATGCGTGTAAAGTACTTTTTCGGTAAAAATTTTACATTCTGGGAGAGTATACCTGATATGAAAATGCTTTGTTGTTATTTTTTTTTTATACTTTTGTCATTGTCAACAAAAGCTTGGACTAAGAGATTACATTACAATAATAATTTTGACAGCAAAATAAAAAACAAAGGAAAAAGTTCTCAAACTGCTCATTACCAAAATTGCCATACACACTAGACAATAGAAGGCCAATTTGAACATTTTGTAAATAACATAAACTTTAAAAAGTGTTGACTTACTACCTTATGCATACAAAATAATTTAATATCATAAAAGGTTTATAAAACCATTTTTGAATAAAAAACAGTATTATAAACTTGTTATAAACCAAATATATTTTTTATGAATAAAGCCTTCAATAAATTGGCTGCTAAATTAAATTGATAAAATGTAATAAAACTCTTTAAAAAAAATGCGCTTATATTTGTATTTAACCAATATTTTTTGTGTTACCTTTGCCAACAAAAAAAAAAAAAAAAAAAACATAAAAACCATAATTTTTCTCTTGATGATTTATCAAAATTTTATTTCCCTTTTCTTTTTTGGATTGTTTTTTAACAAAAGACAATTATTTTCTTTCTCATAACCGACGTATAGATTTGGGTGGGCCATTCTTTCCGGGCGGACCCGAGTTATGGCATCATCCGTTAGCTTATTCAGCAGCAGCCGCTGAATTGCCAGGAGCTGCAGCTCTGCAACATGCTACTCTAGTACATCCGGCACTGCATCCTCAAGTGCCAGTACGCTCCTACCTTTGACTAAATACAGACAAAGTTATGGAACAGCCAATACATCAAGTAATTAATATTTGCAAAAAAAAATTTAATTCGTAGTGTTATTGATGAAGAAAAAAACATTTAATTTATTTTAGGCGCAATTAACAATGCCGCAACATCATCAACAAACAACAGCTATACATCCTAATATGCACATGTCTGCTGCCGCCGCTGCTGCAGTTGCTGGCTTGCCACCTAGTGGTGCCGCAACAGGCCCTGCTGGTGCCGCTCACCAGTCAGGTGGTCATCCATCACATCATCCTTTTTTATCAAGTCCCGCTCTAGCGAGCCCAGTTGGTTCTACAAATAATGCAACGCATCCTAATAATCCACCTTTGGCTGCCAATGCACCATGTTCGACTTTATTTGTAGCCAATCTGGGACAATTTGTGTCAGAACATGAACTCAAAGAAGTATTCTCTAGGTAAGTGTTTGTTCATATTTTCAGCAGAAATTATAAAAAAAAATCAACTAATTTAAAGTATTTACTCAGTTGAGTTTCTAATAACACAATCGTTAAAAGCAAATAAATCATGCACTTATTGTTGATAAAACATTTTATAAAAACATAATAATCTTCATAAAATGCACATAATACATTTGAGAATCTAAGAAGAAACTTGATAAAAGAGCATCAATTAATAAATAAATAAAAATGATGAGTTTTGAAATAAAAAGAGATTTATGTGTAGTTTCTACAATACAAGTAAGCGACTTGTCTAGAAAATTTGTATAATATCTCATAATTAAGGGCACATATATATTTTCTAGACAAGTCGCTTGTTTGTATTATGGAAACTACATATTAGTAATTTAACAGAAATTTTTTACAAAATTAATTTTAGTACGATTTCAATTCATTTTGAATATAATACTGCGAGTACTAAGCCACTGTATCCACAACACAAACGGTCGACTTGAACAGAAAATTTATATTATTTATATGATAATTTTTTTCAGTGATTTTCACACAAATTTGCCTGCCTGACTTGTGGAAACAGGGTATTACTGCCAGTTTATAGAAGCCATGTAAAAATTCTTATCTGTCTATTTATATTGAAAACAAAAACAAAATTGACGCTTAGAGACGCCTGGCACCTCTCTTTTTCAGTCGGGTTTTTGCGAAGAGCTTCACTATAAAGCACGTTGTTTTCCTTATTAATTGCCAATCACTACTTCTCTTTTGCTCTTTTATCAAATTTTTCCTTGCAAACTGGAAAGAAAATTTTTATTAAAGTATTTCTGGATATGATTTTTATAAACACTAAAATATACATACTGAACATATTTTTATTGAAATGCATATTTAAAAAAAAATATTGTTTACATAAATTTTCTTTTGAACAACATAAAAAACAAAAACAAAAAAAAATTAAAAAAAAATAAACAAAATAAATGCACAGTATGCCTGGCTTTTGTCGCCTACGAATGCACACAAAAGGTACGCACAATATCACTTCTTCTTCTACTACTACTACTCCCTTCAATTCTTCTTCTACTAATACTACAACTACTCTCACGTCCACCACTATCACAAGCAAATCTAACACTTCCACTAGCACATCTACAAGTTGTAGCACAACTTCCTACGACACTTTAGCTGCAGCAAATGGACAACAAAAACAACAGGCGTCACAGCATTATAAAAATTATAATAATGCTAACGGAAATGAAGCGAATTTGTCAACCGGAAATTCAACAATAACAGCTAATGCAAGCCATCCTGTAGCTTTTATTGAATTTAAAGATGCAAATACTGCTGCAGCCGCCATGCAACAACTGCAAGGCAAATATTTATTATCTTCAGATCGCGGCTCCATACGCATAGAATTTGCCAAGACCAAAATGATAAACGAGTGTTCAACCACACAAACTATTACCGCACATCATAATAGTAGCAATAATAACAACATCAATCGTAATAAAATACTGAATACATCAATGACCATTAATCCCACTACAATGACTATATTGAATCCTACAGGCGCGGCCATGTTAGCTACTCCCTCCATCAGCAATTGCCCTCAACTGGTTATTTTTAATGGCTATCCTACTGCAAATGTTGGGACTGGTGCATCTACAGTGCAATCTCATCAGCAAATATTAATGCCTCCACCACCGCCACCACCACAAACAGCGCATCATCTTCAGCATACCCAATTTATAAATTGTACAGCTGGCGCTGCTGTTACAACATCAGCAGCAACTCCTTTATCTGTAACAGCTATTTCTATGGCCCCAACTCTAGCTACTTTACAATTTAATAATAATAATAATAATAATACCAATAACAACGCCACCAACATTACTAATAACAATACAACTACAGCTATTTTAAATAACAATAATAATAATATTAACAATAATCGTTCTACTGCACTACCACCACCACCACCACTACCACAACCACCTCAGCCTACTACTGTTGTTGTAAATTCACTACAGCACCAACTTCATCCACTACAGCACCAAAATCATCTTTTTAGAGACGTATGTATTGTTAATAACTTGTTTCAAATTAAAAGTCGAAGGAAACAAATTAAAGAATTTTCTTTTTGGCACAAAATCTTTTTCGTTTCGTTAATATTTTTTTTTGTTAAATTAAATATCACAAGATTGATTGATTTTTTGCTTGCTTTATTATTTTTGTTATAATTTAAGATTGTCATGCTATTTTACCACTTTTGCACACATTACTTACAATTTGCCCTTTTTTAAAATCCTGTATATATTTTTGTTAATTCTAAATGTTTTTTTTTTCAATCTGCAAATGTTTTTTAACCAAATTCTCGGCTGACTGATAAAACTAGAACTAAGTCATATTTGCTTTCAACTTGGATCCAACTGGTGCACTAGTTTATTTTTTACAAAAATCGATGGTCAAATTCATTTAAATTATATGGTTTTGATTAAAAAAGGTTTGTGTCTGAAATGAACGAGCTCAATATTTTAATGTTTATATATCTACAACTTTTATGATGTTGCCAATTAAGATAAAATAAGATGTATTCGATATAACAAAGCCACTGTTTTTAATATTAAGAACAGGACAAAAAACTTTATATCCGTGAACGTATAACTCGTCAGGTAAAAATACATTTTTCCGATTATGACATACATCAACGTACTATAGTGAATAAAATTTGAGATTATGTCATATGTGATAGTATAACTGAAAGTACGAATTTTACGAACTGTCATCCTTTAACACAATTGAATACGAGTGCATAAGAATTTTAATTTATATTTCAAAAAGTAAACTAAGATCTGAACGAATAAAATGATTATATTTTTTTAGGATTACTATGTTTCAAGAACTACATTGAATCCAAAACGTATAGAAATAATGGAAGAGTTCATGTATGAACACCAAAATTTGGCCAAAAATTTGCTCCTTAATTGCGTGCAAGTTAAAAATACAGCAGCTTTGGATTATGATTATTTTACATTTAGTTCAACCAAGACACATAAAAAAAGCCTGGTAGCTTAAACGGATAAATTTTGCAAACGAATTTTTAAAATCCATATTTACATTTGTAAAATCCAATAAAATTTTTTTAATTATTTGTACAGTTCTAAATCTATTGTGAATTTAATGTACTATTCAAAGAGGTGTGGAAATCATAAACTATTGTGAATTTTATGGAAAATTACGATCCTTTTGCGATCGTATAACGTGATGCAGTATGTTGATGCGATTGACGCAATTATATTTTTTCGCAGAGGGTGCAAATTACGGCATTCGATATCAAAAAAATTTTCATGCAATTTTAACTGTGTTTGTATGGAAATATTGCTTGATGTCGAATGCTGTTGGTCTCATATAAAAATCCCTAATTCTCATATATTTCGAAACTTAATTTTTTAGTGATTCCAATATATTACAAACAAATACAAGTCCCCACAAATATAGAATGCAAAATTTTCAAAAATTACGGCTTTACAAGCAATTGTGCTAAAAGCCGTAACTTATTTCAAAAAAAACCCCCAAGTCACCAAATGAATGATAAGGAAATTGTATTGTATTTTCTGAAACTTAGTGATTTAATATGGAATTTATACATATAAGAAATTTTACTTTTAGATAAGTTATCAAAAGTACTTTGTTTGCTCTTTACTCTATCGTTTGTATTGTCATCGAAATTGATGGAAATTTAAAAATTTTTGCATGTATGTACATAAACTCTATTGAAATATTATGAAATTTCGTTCGATATCAAATTAAATATAGAAATGGGTATACAGTTCGAGCGTGCAGGACTCAGATATATTAAAACAATTATAAGTATATAATTAAAAGCTTCCTCCACATAGATATAAGACTTCAGCGCAAGTGTATCATTTCGGGACGCATTTGAAAAAACACATTAGCAATTTCAAAGAAGAATTAGAAAAGAAAGTAAAAAAATATCAAAAAAATTGCAGTATTCTTAGCCTTTTATCAAACAATAATTTCGATTAAAATTGTCCTCTCGGAGGCTATTTCGCCCATTGTGACATCAACAATGCCGCGGCATTGCTTTCAGGGTGCAGTTATTCAGAATCTCTCCCAGTAATGGCCTTTCATGATATCGAAAGAAAATTTTCGACCGAAAATGTATATTGAATAATAACAAAAATTAAAAATTTTAAAAACACCCGACTTTTTTCAGAAAAGTCGTTTGGCCTGTACGTGGACACGGACAGACACACAGATACACAGACACACAGACACACACTACAAACTTATAACACCCCTTTTTTTAGTCGGGTGTTAAAAGTACATAAAATAGGACCAGGAATAACACCAAAGTTAGTTGTAAATATTCAGACAAACACGTAGTAGAACGGAACAACTAGCTGCTTTCGAACAGCGGCGTTCCTTGTGTTTTGTCCACTGTGTGTGGTGTCAGTTGATGAATATTTCTGCTTTATATATATTCAGCTTTTATTGCAAATGTTTGTTTTTTTTCAACATAAATTTTCAGTCGAAAGTTTTTTTTTCGATGTCATGAAAACATGCCATAAATATTTTTTTTTGCTTATGAATATGTATAGAGTAAAATATTTTAATAAAGAAATAATTTGCAATTTTTTACAATAATTACAATTTACAATGATTATCTTGAAAATTTAATGTGACGACATTGTATCTTCAAAAAAGTTTCATTGTGATCAGGCAACGATATAAAACATAGTTAGGGAATTCACAATGAGTAGCTTCAAATTTGAATATGGCAACATTGTGCCATCATAAAATTTTCATTGCGAACTGAGAACGATATAAAACACAGTATATTGCAGTATTGAAATTTTTTAAATTAGAAACTATTGTTGCATAAATTTATGAAAATAACTTTTGTTCTGCAAAATGCCTAAAGACAGCGAAAAATACAAATATTTTTGATCAATTACAGCTGCGCTGAGAGCTTTGACTTCTTTAGTTTAACATTACAATATTGATATATACTTTTTGGGGCCATTTTCATGACTTGACTTATATGTTTGTACTATATTGTTTTAGTTTTCTGTCATATATTGTTCAAATAAAATTTTGCTGTAATATATTAAGTACAAAGTGTGGAAACGTATGAAAACGTGGCAACTTCAAATGGCTAAGCCTCACGATCAGGGTTACCGTTCATACGACTAAAGTCGCAATTTGACCCTTTTTTAGCGGTCTGAGACTTTTTGTGAGACTTTTTTTATGACCGACTTTTGCGACTGTTTTGATTTTCTTAGGACTTTTTACCCTTTCTTGTAAAGATTCTCACAAAAAACATTAAAATTGGAGTAAATTAAATTTTTTTATAAAAAACAAATAACTCCGTCAAAATTTAAAAGCAATTCACATATTATTGTTGATTTGGAAGCACTTTTATTATTTTATATTATATTACGTTCTTGCAACATTGTCAGGTGTACAATATATTTAAGAAAAATTTCCCAAATTTTCAGTAAAAGTTTCAAAGAATAGTGTTAGCAAAAAAGCGTTTAAAATAAAAATTTTGGTTTCGCAGTGCTTATTTTACAAAATTATTTTTAGCTTCCGAGTCAATGTAAGAAATAGTTGTCGTAAAACATACAAGAGTGTACTAACATGTGAACATTTTGAAACTAGCTTTGCTCAAAAATGCTGTCAGCTTTAAATTTAATAGACAAAGATATAGAAGAGTAGATTCCAAAAAAGTAATATTTATGTATGTAGTATAAAATACATTCACCCAAAAAATAGGATATATGGCGCCAAGATCAAGCGAATAGAATTTTATTGAAGAGCTCACGGGGTTCGACATGTTAGAATTTTGTAAAAAATATCTTGACGTTGGCAGCATACGACAGCCAAGAAAATATGTATTGAAGCACATACAATAATGCAACTGTATATGTTATGAAATATGCAATAAGCTTTTTGTTTTGAATCAATAATATTTTTTAATAAAAAAG
Source organism: Tachina grossa (assembly GCA_949987645.1). Lineage (NCBI taxonomy): Eukaryota > Metazoa > Arthropoda > Insecta > Diptera > Tachinidae > Tachina > Tachina grossa. The sequence continues at coordinate 32,530,610 of OX465274.1, read as the reverse complement.
CGTTTAAAAAGATGTGCAACTTTTATTTTCTCACGCGACTTTTTTGTGCGACTTTATTTTTATAAAACGACCTTTTGTGCAACTTTTCAAAAATTCCCAGCTCACGATAAAATTTACAGGTAGGGTGAACTTACCTTTGACTTGTCGCTCAATTTTGGTTAAAATGAAGTTTTAATAATAAAAACTTGTTTATCCATCCAATAAAGTCCTACCATTAACTAACGACAAGTTATAATAATGGCCCTTATACTTTTAAATTTGCCAACTGGTAATAAATTTGTTTTACACACAAACAAAAACAACAAACTTTCCAACGTATATTAAGGTATTAAAATTCAAACGTTGCAATATTAAGAAATGTTCTAAAATGCTATTGTGAACTCCCTAAATGTGTTTTTCCTTTTATTAAACTTTTACTATTTTTGGTATTGGAATACAAAATAAAGTTTTTTCTACATAAGTGCCCACCATACAACTGCTGCGATAATTTCAACCAAGAGTGATCAATCGGTTTTTCAAAATACCAGAAACTGCTTAGTTGTATTTCAGTTTGGTAAAAGTCATGGTGTTCTGAATATCCTTAGAGTTAAGGATCCCTGGACCACCGTCTTGTATACTTTTCAGCTTTTTTTTTAATTTCCTGATTAAATCTGCATACATGGTTGCTGATACCACGATACTTAAAGGAAATTTTCTGCTTTAAACGAAAATTGTAATTTTTAAATTTAATATGTAACCTCGTCGCATATCTCAAATATGCTCTCCTTATTTTAACAGAAAATCTTTGTTTTCCAAAAAAAAAAAAATAAACAAATGAATAAATAAATAATCAGTTTTCATGGTCACATGTCTTTCAAATGAACATTTTAATTTCAACTTTGTTTGCAAACAAATAAAATAAAAACAATACAAGTTTATTTATTTAAGTAGCTTTTCTAAAATTTGATTAAAACAATATAATTACAATAAAACTAAACAATAGCTATAGCATTATAGAAAACAGCAATAAAACAAAAACAGAAATAATTTTTCAATTTTGGTATGGTTAAAACTATTGTTTTCCCTGTGGCTATAATTTACTTCAATAAATATTTAATTTAATTTTATATTCTGGTTTCTAACCCATACACATGTAAATGCCAAGGAAGAAAAAAAAACAACAATTACCTCCATGTACACTCACTCGCTTGAATATAAATAAATGTTTAAAATCTCCCTTTACCTTTAGTGAACTTAGACCTGGTGAAAATAAATTTAAACAAGGGGAAAGAAAAAATAAATAAAACTGTTGGTTTTTTTAAAGTAATTTGCAACAAATTGTCGTGACTATAGTATTTTGGATTTTTTTATTTACATTTTTTTACCCCCTGTTTAAGCTGTTTTATTTGTCGTCGGTTACTAACAACTACCCTTGTTGCCAATAGTTTTCAGTTTTGTAAAATATAAAAAAAAAATTATTTTTAGCTGCCACAGAATACAAACTAATTCATATGCGTGTTACACGCATATTTTACTATAATCTTACAATACGCTTTTGCAATAATAAATGAATATAAAATACATATATTTAAATCCCTAGCAAACATTTTTAACCGCTACTTAAAACCGTAGTGCAACATGAAAATTAATTTTTTAATGCAACACATCTTTTATTACTGGTAACAGCCATAACTGGCTCCCCCTTTTTATTTAATGGCAAAAAGGTTTTACTGTTTTTTGCAATCTATTAAGTGTTTTATAGTAAAACGTAAAAAAAATGCAAATGCTTAAAATTGCAAGAGATAGTAAAATGCACTCTAAAACTAAAAATATTATTACGTTAAGAAAGCTGTTCTTGTCATGTCTTCTTACGCAGCAAAATAGTAAACCAAGAGCTGTAAATAAGAGCTTTAAAGCTTTACAGCAAATTGCAACTCATATCATTTTAATGTCAATTCTAACGAGACCTCGGTCATGTCATCCAGTTCTTTGAGTTATCGCAAATAGATGAATTTTATAAAATATTGTTTGATAGCAAAATAAAAGAAATTTTAGAATTAAAAAAAATTATTCAAGGATATGCCTATCTCTCATATATCCTTAATTTTAAAAATGTAGATTCAGGACAAGCTTAAACTAAACACTTTAACTTTTTGTATTATAATACATTTAAGTTCACTCACAATTTTGTTTTTCACTCGGTGCAAGGATATTCCTATCAACTATATATCCTTAATTCTAAAATTAATTAATTCAGTAAACATTTTACACCTAATGCAAAGAAGACTTATAATTTTTTGTATAACTACAGATTAAAGCTTTCTTTAACATTTTATTGTCAATCGATGCAGGGATATGCTTACCTCCCATATATCCTTAATTTTAAAATTCCAATTTCAGCTTTAATTCCTATCAGAATGCAACCAAAATTGCTAAATACTCGTAAAACAGTTCAATTAAGATATGTGTTCTATTTCATGGCAATCAGTGCAATAACCTGTCTGCTCCCCATATATCCTTTATTTTTTAAAATCTCATAGCATGCAAAAATGTTATTGGAATGCTTCAAACACCTCAGTCAACGACCAACTTCATTTAAACACATGCAAGGATATAACCATAGCCCATATATCCTTAATTCCAGAAGTTGTATTTTAGTCACAATTGTCATCGGAATGCCGTGAAATTTATCATTTATTTTCAGAATCGTACAGCCAAGCTTCCTAGACAATTTGGTTGGAATATCGTGCCATTAGCGCCAAAAGAACCTTAAGCAACATAATTTTCGAAATTAATTTTTTTTACCAAAATTGATTATTTGCGATCGTAAATAGTAGATTTTCGTTAAAAAACAACGAAGTCCAAAAATGTGTCGCTTAAGATATTTTAGCGCTCAAGTCTCGATATGATCAAGGACATGCTTATTCCTCACACATCCTTAATGCTAAAACTTAAATGTCAGCGCCTGAATGTATGAATGCATCTAAAATTCTAAACTGCCTCTAAAACTAAAAATTTTCTGGTAAAACGTTTCCTTCTAAGCAAGGACATACCCATTTATAGAATGTTCTTTAGAACTTGAATTTCTGCTTCAACAATGATCAGGACACAGAGAATGTATCCGTCAAATCTTCTTCAATCAGTGGGAGAACATTTGGAGTAGAAAAACGATAAAAAAAATGTGTAAACAGAATTTTTGAGGAGTTAAAACCTTTTATTAGCAAATCAAGAAGCTAGGAGGTTTCCCTCGAATAGGAAAGTCAGAGTCAAAGGAAAAGAGTACGGATTACAAGCTCAATACTCACAAAATTTAATACACAAATACCCTGTTAAAAAATTGGAAGTCATTTGTAAGGAACTACATTTTCAATGCTTCCAAAGAATACATATTAAAGATATAAAGAAAACACTATGCAAAAAATTAAGAATTTTTTTAAAAACACACGCTTTTGACAGTATAGGTTCGATCCCTGCAGGAAATTTAACTGACGCAATACTAGTCACGTGACCGGTCCCCAAGTGATAGGGACTAGCCCGAGTTCTAACATTTCCTATGAAGCGGCCTAGGATGGGATTAATTGATACTTTTTATGCACCTTGTGATTTGTGACTTGTCACTGAACTATCCCATAGGGACCTATTCGGTGTAGAATAATATAAATTATATATAAATGCCATTCCGACATTTAACTGCAACAAACTGAAAACTTATAATTTTTTTTATTGTTACAAATGCAATTATAATTTATTTTTAAGCAGAAAATTTTTTGAGATTCGAACCGACAATCTCGCGCATGACAGGCTTGCACACTACCCACTCAACCACAGGGCCACTCAAAATTCAAAAGCATAAACACCAGTTAAGCTTAGGTTAATATCTCAGTATAGTTACGATACTGGTGCCAGAGTCACATTGGAGGGAGCAATTAACATTATAAAGGGTGTTTTTTATTGAGGTATAGAACTTTAAGTTGGCATCACTTTTTTAACTGGCGGCCATTTTGTCAGCTGTCAAGTGATTAATATTTAGTTTGGTTTGCCATTTCATCATGAACAGGTTGACAAAAGAACAACGCTTGCAAATCGTGCAAATTTATTTCGAAAATAATGGATCAGTTCGCGAAGTTTACCGCAAGCTCCGTCCATTTTATGGTCGACATAATCGTCCATCAGAGCAATTAATTCGGTTAACCATGGATCGTTTTCGCACTACGTTTACTCTATGTGATAATACGCATCCGCAGAGACGTCGAACAGTGCGCACCGAAGAAACAATTGCCGCTGTAGAGCAAAGTGTTGAAGAGGACCCGAATGAATCGATTCGCCACCGTGCACAGCAATTGGAGCCGACTAACCGACTATTTTGTTCCCGAATTGGATGGCATGAATGTGGATGAGTTGTGGTTCCAACAAGACGGCGCTACATGCCACACAGCGCACGTCACAATCGATTTATTGCAGGAAACATTCGATGAGCGCATAATTTCGCGGAATGGACCTGTCAATTGGGCACCAAGATCGTGTGATTTGACACCATTGGATTATTTTCTTTGGGGACATGTGAAGTCGCTCGTCTACGCCAACAAACCAGAAACGTTAGGGGACTTGGAAGCCAACATTCGCGTTATTGCCAACATACGGCCCCATATGCTCGAAAAAGTGGTTGAAAATTGGACCTGTAGAATTAGCTTTATTCGAGCCAGCCGCGGCGGTCACATGCCCGAAATTATATTTAAACATTAATGGCATAAAATTATCCTTCCAATAAAGCCAAATTGATGGACATTAAAACGATTTTCTTGTGTTTTATTTCAATTCGAAGTTCTATACCCCTCAAAAAACACCCTATATTTAGACTATTTGATAGGTCCATGTATTCAACCAAACCGAACATGTTCAGTGCCGTTTACTACAATATTGCACCGAGTCCAAATTAAATTTGCTCAAGAGCAAGACGATACATCACGAAAATGGTCAAGATGTAACCATTTACACGATATGTCTTTTTTTCACCATACACTTCTCCGTACTTTTGATAACACTCGCATTTTCTCAAGTCATAGGACGAGTACGTTTGGATCAATTGTCACCAAATTTTCTGCAGGGATGGTACTACTAAAGGGTAGTAAAACCCTATACCCATTTTGGTGAAAAAATTTTTTATGGTCTTTCAAAGATTTCGAAAATCAGTGCACTTTCAGAAAATGGTGTAATCAGTTTTTAGCCAATAGCTAATTCAAACTTAGCTGTACTCAGCGTTGTCTTATTTTTTTCTCAAAAACCTTCAAGTCAAACAAAAAAAAATTTTTTTTTCATTAAAAATCTTTTTTTTTCATTAAAAATCTTTTTTTTGAGTGATTTTACTCAAAATATATTAATATGCATTGATTTTACTGAATTTAAATTCAGAAAAAAATTTATTTTGTTTCAAATGAACTAACAAACGTAAAGGTAAATAACACAAAATATTTACTGAATAGAACATGTATAAGATAAATATGTATGTGTATGCACATAATTCATACTTTTGATAAGGGAAAAAAGAAAATATGTCAGTACTTTAGTCAAAAGGACCTTAAATAATATACTAAAAGTACCAAATATCATATTCTTAAAAATCTTATTTTTATTAATATCCCCAAAAAATTCGAAAATAAGATAAATCTTCACATATGGTAACGCTGGTTATACTATCAAAGCTATACTGTTACGACCGTGTGTTTTTCCAAAAGCCTCAATCTGTTGCATAGTGTAATTAAAGGTTAAAAGTTATTTAATTAATATTTTTTATTAGCACTTAAAATTTAACTACATTGATTTCGTTTAACGTAAATTAATTTATGAGTTCCCGTGCAGAATGAATTGAAAATTCAACAATTTATAAGGCCTAGGCAGAATGATGTAATCGGCATAAATTTTTTTTTCTATTAGAAAAATCATCCAAGCAAATTTAAATAATTTAAAGCCAATTTCTTTTTTCAAGTGGAATATAAGAAAACACAAACTCTTACACTCACACATGGATTTAAGCACACACATACACACATAAAGATACATAATTAGTATATTTCGCAATACAGACAGAATTTAGTATATATGGCTCTAGCAAAATGTGGTAAATTTTTACTGTCTAGTGATTTTCTACATTTTCATATTACGCATATCGTGTACTCAATCAAAAACAGTTACAACTCAAAATTATCAAAATCTGTAATGATAGCAAACAATTTTTTGGCCATTCGGTCTTATTGAATAATATAAAACCATTATGCCTGTTTTTATGTTACATACTTTCGTCATTTGTACAACAACAACACTTTGGGATTTTTTGATTTATGACTGTTTTTGATTCAGTGTACGATATACATACATGTATACAACTTATTTTTGCAAATTATTTATAAACACATCTTCATTCATATCCCTCAAGTTACACGTTAGTCATGGATTTGTATATTTTGCATTACAAAATACAGCCCACTTCAACCCCCGCTTCTCCTTAACCATAAACGTCAAAGTATTAACAACTAAACTAAAGTACAAGTGGATATACCTAACAACATAATGCATTTTTTATAAACCATGTTATAGTTGTTTCCTTTATTTTCCTTCCAGAAATATGCTGTTGTTCTTTATTTTTTCCATTTTTTTATTCTTAATGCTCAAGTAAAAAAAAAGAAAAAATTGCTTAAAAAAATAGGAAAAAAATTATATAGAATTTATTTTAGTTTTGATGTAGTTAGTATAACTTATTTATGTTAAGGAGTATTATACTATAAAATAAGCAGAGAGCCTTATAGATATTCCTTGCCAGCAGATTAAACTAAATTTACACATCGATTTTAAACTAAGTTCTTTTATTTAGGGTAAACACAGCTTTGACTTGGCTAATGTTATAGATATTTCCTATATATGTATATGTATGTTATTTATAGCTATTGCTTAATTTAACAACGATTAAAACTTAAATTTCACACAATTTGGGATATAAATATAACACACAAATTGTTATATGACTATTAGAAATTTTAGGATAGAAAAGCCTCTAAATATGAGAGCAATTCACGTAGGTGCCCTTAAAGCAAAATATATTTTTCAAAATTTCATGTCATTAGTTTTGTTTTACAATCTATTTGTTGAGCCAAATTTTTCTAATTTCTTGGTAGATTATACATTCATCCAGATGAGTGGCCAAAAAAATAAAAGAATAGGGCTATCCTAGGACACCCAGTTATAGCTATGCTGCTTAAGGCCGTGATACACTATCATACAAAGTCGTGCGATCTACGAAAAAATACATCGCTGGTATGATGAAGCTTATGAAAATTTTCAAAAGACAATAACAATTCATCATACCAGCGATGTATTTTTTCGTAGATCGCACGACTTTGTATGATAGTGAATCACGGCCTTTAGTTATATAAAACAAATTTCATGTGTGAAATAACATTTGCAATAAAATTATATTATATGATGACGTCAAATTCTCTGCAAATATTTCAAAACGTTTCCATTTACTGGCCCTTATTATGAGCAACTTTCGATCTTCGATTGTAGTCGAAAGTACTGATCGAACGAAATTTCATTTGGTATTATGACGAACATTCGACAAAGAATATCCTTATTGTGAATGTCACTCCAAGTTATTTTTAAGATTTGCAACAACTTTACCTTAAAATTATAAACACTCCAAGTTATTTTTAAAATTTGCAACAACTTTGCCTTAAAATTATAAACAATCGTAAATAATTATTTATACTAAAATACTTCATCGATACTTAATACTGTTCAATAGAAAATTCGTTGCTCAATGAAATGCTCATAATATGAATTGAACATTAGATATTCGATAGCCAGCAAAGCTAGAAAATCGAATGCAACTCATAATAAGGCCATTATTATTGATGGCCGTTGGCGGCTGTTAACCAATCGGCTGTGTTCTATGGTTTATCCTCATGTGCAAAAACAAAACAAAAACAAATTGAGCAATCGTTCTCATTAATTTCGTTTTGCATTTGTTTCACTCACTTCAAAGAACAAAACAAAACAAAATCAAACAATTTGTTTCGTGTATTTCCATACTCTGCACTTAATTACAAATAAATCAAAGCAAAAATAAACTTATAACTGTAATAGTGTCGATTATTTTTGTTGTAAAAATCACGCAAAGCTATAAAAAAAACTATGTAACAGTCAGTGTTACCATATGTGAAGATTTATCTTATTTTTAAAGTTTTTAGACGTGTTAAAACGACAAAAAAGACTTCTTATCTAAAAATACGATTTTAAAAGTTTTACTTTTGGCACTTTTAATATATTGTTGAGGGATTTTTTGACTAAACTACTTACAAATTTTCTGATTTGCATTATGAAACTCTTACACATATTCCATACAGTAAATATTTTGTGTTATTTGGCTTTACTTTTAATAGTTCACAAGAAGTAAAATAAATTGTAACTCATTTTCATTCAATAAAATAACAAAAAAGGTTTTTGGTAACAAAAACAGATTTATTTTGCTTCACTTGAAGATTTTTGAAAAATAAATATGGCAACATATAAAAATAATATATAAAAATATTTAAAATAAAACGGAACAGCGCACATACCTTAACAGGCTTCTGTTTTTGTTTGAGTACGGAACTCTAAAAACTCTTGTTTAACTAGATCTCTGGCAGAGTGATAATATTTATTTTCTTGTTATGCTATCGTGGGGCGGTCACGGCCCTATATTAAGCACTTTAAGGGGACAATAGTCCGTTGGAAGTCTCCATTTTAGATTTTGCTGCAACAGTTTTATAAATCCGACTGGTGGTTCCAGAGACCAATCGCCAAGCAATATATAATCACGCATTGGCAATCTCGAAATGTTTTGTCATTTTCGTTACTTCCCCTTATTATTTTCCGAAAAAAAAGAAGAAACAAAATAAGTATCAAATGGGTCAAGCCCTTCTTGTGTTTTAACGAGACTAACGAAAAACGATTTAAGGATGCGGAGAAATTCATTTAAACCAGTGAAAAAATATTCAGGAACTACTTTTGCTCTGCTTCAATATTCATGTATTTTTTACTTTTCAGAATTTGATTATTAACAACATCCAGATATCTAATTAAATAATATGTTATTTCACTTATGCAAAAGTGGAAATCATTTGTAGTTTTCGCAAATACTTACGATATGTGTTGCATTTTTAGGCAAATGAAATGACGTATTAAATTTTTATTTGCAAAAAATATATTGATTTAAGAGAAATTTAGAAAAGAAGAACATAAAACAAATCAGATTTACTCATGAACATCACTTCGGATCAAAAACGAGAATTTCTTGCAATCAAAAACCTTTGTAAAAATCATTAGAAATTATCCAAATTCGTACTATTTCTGGATCACAATTTCAATATCTTATTGACCTCCTTGGAAGCTCTTACTGTGAACTGGAACACGTGGTCTCCAATAATATAACTTTGGTAAAATCATGCACTTTTCACCATCATCATGCACCTGTTTTAACTAATTTTTTGTTTTTTTTCTTTTTATTGAATGATTAAAAAGATTTTAATATCTTGCACCCTGAAATTCGAAATTTAAATTAACTTGTTTAATCTATTAATAATCCTTTCACTCCAATGAGAATAATGATATATTCCTTCTCATTACCTATATGTTTGATTTCTATGCATACTTTACCACTATTTTACTTGAAAAATGCATAAATAAAAACATAATTTTATATATTATAAATAACAACTAAGCACTTCTATGTCTGTATGTTTTTCATTTAAGAAGACTTTTTTTGAAGCAAACAAACCCTTTCACTCACTCAAAATTAACCATCAAATCCTTTCAACTATTGTTTAACAAAAATGTAAATACATAAAATAAGTTTTAAGTTTGTATTCTTTAATATCACAAATCACATGTTTTTATTTTCAAATTTTTTCAATAATTTTGCAATTAATTTTATTAGCTTTTTTATTTCCAACTTTTTATAAGCCAAAAAAAAAACCAAAATGGATATACGCATTTAATCTTCAGTCAGCCAGTTTTGTTATTTTTTTATCTAAATTGTAATTTCAGAGGAGCGGGTATGGAATCAAGGCATGATTTACTAAGTAAAAAAATCGAACGTGAAATGCAGCCACAACTACAACACCAACACCAACAACAACATCACCATCATCATCAGCATCAGCAATTTCTGATGACAACACCAACCTGACCCATTACAACAACAGCGGCAGTAAATAATCCCCAACAACATACGCAGCATAATCAGCATCAACTGCAGCAACAGCAGCATTTACATCAGCATGCTCAACAACAGCAGCACCAGCAGCAACAGCAACAGCAACATTACCAACATTATGTTGCACAACCCCTGCATCAAGCCCATGTCAATCCTCAACAAACCCAACATACAGCAGCCACACATCATAGTCATCATCATCATTATGTAAGTAATGCTGCAACAATAGCTGCCACACATCACATACCAACAACATTAATAGCTGGCGCCCCACCCGGCTCAGCTACCGGTCTCTACTCTTATGTATTGCCACCAGCCACACACATAGCAGCATAGTACGCGGCAAAGCAGTTTTTAGTTGGGAAGTTTTAAAAAAATACTAATTTTCTTAGTAATATTATAATGTGAAGAAAGTAAAAAAAAATTAATTAATTAAAAATAGGCGCGCAAAAATAATATACCAGATTCAAAAAGACAGGGCAAAAGCAACAACTGTAGATGTATCATATTTTAGATTATGTTGTGTTTATGTATTTAGGAAATTATACATACATACGTATAGAAAAAATTTTAAAAATACCAAAAAAAAAATAAGAATAAAAAGCTGTTTAATATATTAAACTGAATCAGCATTAGGCTTATAAACAATGTTTAGCAACATTGAGTATATAAAATGTATAAGTAAGTGTTAAGCAAGATTTAAAACAGAAATTTAAACAGATCGGTTAATTGCTTTAAAGTATTAATATACATACATACATACTTATATAAATTATACATCATATGGCATATCACATGAATTTTGTTTAAATGAAACAAAAGAGGAAGTACGGAGTAGTATTAGACTTCATAACTCGGCATAATGAATTATGCTTCATAGAAGAAGAGAAATAATAATAAAAAATGTTAAATCATTTTTAGATATTGACATAAATAAGCATTTTAAATATATTTTAAAACCCCAGTTAAATAATACATAAATTTATAAAAATCTATAAGAAATATCATTAGACTTAAAGCGGTAGATTGATTGCAAAGTTATTTTACAAACCACATTAAGTATAATAAAAGAAATAACAAAAATTCAACATCATTATCCATCACACATAATTTGTTATAATATATTATTTTGTTGCAGATTTTTTTTCAAATATTAATTTGCTGATACAGAATTGAACTTCATTTGAACTTCTGAAGTAAGACTTTTAACTAATAGTTTGTATTTTTTTAATACAGAAAAGCTGAGTTGCAACTGTGAAGCAGGCTCTACTATATTCTGGTTACTCAGTTGAATCATTTCACATTTTTAGTAGCTGAATAAATTTTATAGACAAAAATTTGAAAGAAAGTATATCACCAAAATAATATTTTATTTGAAACGCTTAATTCAGCTAGCTTTCAAACAGCTGAATTGGAACTATAATTAGAAAAGAAGTATTTCTAATATGTTTGAAGTACATACACATTATATACTTAATTTTAAACTAAAAACTTTAACGTATAATTGCTGAATTATTATAGTTTTAATATATTTTCTAGCTGAATTAATATTACATTCAAGTTAAAGAATGCTGCATTGGAAATTAAGTCTGCCTTAAGCTATAATCGTCAATTTGAGTGTATATAGAGATATTTTTAAATTTACTTAAATTAATTCAGCAAATGTTAAAGTTAATTATGTAATTAAATTTTCCGTGTGACTTTAATACAAGAATTAACACTTTTACCCTCAATGTCCATTATATTATGAATAGAATCCTAGTTTAGGCATTTAAAGCATAAATTAAATTTATATTGTGGACAAGGATCTATTTTAAGCATTTAAAGACCAATTCAGCTAACATATTACCAAAAAAAAAATTAAGGTCTGAAGAAGAATATTTATATAAAAAGCTTGTTCAGCTAAATATTTTATAAACTCAGTTAATTGTAGTTAATGGGAAAAAGTAGTTGAGTTACATTTTGATTATTTTTAATTTATATTTCCAGTTTTATGTACGAAAAAACTATTTATGCTTATATTTTCTTAGCTGAATTATGTTTATTTGTTATTATTGCTCTTAAATTGAAAAGAAATTAATTGTTGTATTTTCCTTATTATAATTTGTGACAATTCAGCTAAAAGTTTTTGTTGCTGAATTGAGGTAATCTGTTGTTATTGTCTTAAATTGATAAATAGTTACTTAAATCATCTTTACGTCTCTAATTTGTGCTAATTTAGCTTAGAACTGTTTAGCTGAATTGCAATAATTTGTTGTTATTACTCATAAATTTATAAAAAACTGTTTGTTTACATTTGTAGCAATGATTCTTAATAATTCAGCCAATACCTTTTTAGCTGAATTATGATAATATATTGTTATTGTTTATAAATTTGCAGGAAACTATTTGTTTATCTTTGTGACTATCATTTGTAATGATTCAGCTAGGAACTTTTAAGCAGATTTATGGAAATTGTTTAACGGATTTAAATTTTAAATAAATTACTTCAATTTTCACCAAAATTTGGAACAATTCCGTTAAGAATTTTTTTCTTATAATTTATTATATAATTTTTATTATGGTTAATTATTTAAACATGATTAAATTTTTTTTAAATTGAGTAACTACTCTGCTAGTGTTTAAGCAATTCAGCAAAATTTTTTTAATATTAAAATGTTTCGGAAAGTATTATTTTACTCAGACTGTTATGCTAAGTATTATTTTGCTTTGTTAGACTTTTAAACAGTTGAATTTAAAAAATGTTTGATTAAATTTTAGCAATTAAAACTTTTCATTTCAATTTGCTTTCTAACACATTTTAACATTTAATACAAAAAGGAATTGACAAACATAGACTTCAGTTTCCAAAAAAAACATATTCAGCTTGATTCAGCTTTAGCTGAATAATTACAATTATATAATTATATACATATAAATACATATGACATTGAAGTTTTATGTAAAAAAAGAAGTATAAAGCTTATTCGTAGTTATTACCAAAAAAAAAACAATATATGGAAATAGTTTAGACAGTTTAAGTATAGCTTAACCGTATGTGCCCTTTTTTAGAACAAAAACATAAAAATAAACGCTCTCTGTTTCAAATTATTTCCCCTAATATTTTTTAATGAAAATAAAGTTAAAGATAACAATTAAAATTAATACATTACAAAACAAAAATTTGAGTAAAAAACTTAGCATAAATACAATGAAAACAACGACAAGAAAAGCAATTTGCTTATAAAGAAAAAGCAATTTTGCTTAAAGATTTTTAGCAAAACAAAAAACTTATTAAATAAAAATTTAAAAAAGGTTTCCAAAAATTTTAGAAAACATGAATCAACAGTTACCAAAACAAAAAAACTACAAATAAGTGAACAAACTTTTGAACATTGAACAAATATTAATACAAATAGAACAAATAAACTAAACAGAAAAGACTCTTTTAAAGAAATACAACCAAAAAACGCAAACAGGATGTCAAGAATTCAAACTTTAAAAATACTTTAATGAAAACAAAAAAGTTTATGTTGAAAACAAACTTTCTCCCACATACTACAAAACTATACATTATGAATAAAATTAAACAAACAACTAACTGTAATATGTTCTACTAACTAACAACTACAACAACAACACAAACAAAATGAAAAGAACTTTATACTTACTTAAACTCTACTCTCTACATACATACTTACACATATTTCCGCCCACTTTTAAACTTTATATACAATGACAACAAAACCAAGAAAATATTTATTATTAAATATAACAACAACAACAACAACAGATAAATGGAAATAATTCACATAGGAAACAACAACAATTTTAGATAAATTTTTAAATTGTTTAACAAAAAATAAATTAAACAAAAAAAAAATTCAAAATAGAATAAAAGGGCCTGGACCTGCAACAACATAGAGGCAGTTCTTTGTTTAGGAGGCAAAAAGCTAGAACAATCACCTTTTAACTGTTATCAGCTCCTACTCGTAACTCGTCAAATGAATTCAAACCGATCAAACAATTAACAAGAGAAACAACAAAAACAACAAACATATCAATGATTTAATTTTAAATTAAATAAAAAAGCAAAACTTATAGAAAAAAAACTTGGGGTTTTTTTCAAACTAAATATTTATAAAAATGTATTTAAAAGAAAGATATTTTAGTAAGTTTTTTTTTTTTTTTTTGTAAACTCTAAAGTTTAAAAAAAATATATAAAATAATTTTTGATTTAAACTAATTATTTTTTTAAAATACAACTATTTTTACTAGTAATTTAAGTTGAAAAAGAAACAAAAAATTAAACCTTATAAAAAAAATATTAGAGAAAAAGTTATTACTCTAAAGACAAAGTAAAAGAAAAGAAAATAATGAATTTGTTTATTACCAAAGTTGTCCTTACTAAATATCAATTATTAATTGTTTAAAGCAAAACAAGCAAACAAAAAAAACCTTTATTAACATACATACATACTAAATTGGAAAAACAAGAAAAAATAAAAAACAAATATTAATAATAATAATAATACATTAACAAGTAGTTGTAAACTAGACAAACCAAAGTTTTAATTTATTATTTAGCAAACAAAAAAAAAAAGATATAAATATTAGTTACGATTATCTCATTAGCTGATTTCATTTATTTAAAATAACAACATACACATATGAGTTAGCTTTTTTTTTTTTTTTTGAAAACCTTTATATACATATATTTAATAATAATTCTATTCTTTAATAAAAATTCCGTCCATTATTAATAATTTAATCTACTCAAACAATACTTAAAATTATGATGTGCTCCAGGCCAAATGTATACTTTGTTGCTGAATCTTGGACCAGTTGAATAATTTGGAAAGAAAACTTTGAAATTACGAAAAAGATTTCGGAACCTAGGGGAAAACAGATCATTATTTCAAATGTTAGACATATTTTTTTAGAGCAATTTCTGTTTACTTAAAAAAAAATAACAAGAAGCTTCTTTGACCAAATAGAATTTTTCATGAAATTTTCGAAATAATAGAGTTTTTATATGCAAGTGAATGAAATAAGAAAGTGCAAGCGATATTGTTAAACATTTTCAGAATTTTTGTATAAATTCCATGTTATTTTGTTAGTAATTTTGTATGTAATTGCAAAAGCTTAAATTAGACGTGACATAGCAATAACGCCATAGCCATAACCAAACCCAATTTCAAATGTTCAAATGGCAATGGTTACGGCGTTATGGCGTTATGGCGAGTCACCTATAATCAAATGCAGTGTTGCCCGAACAGCTGTTTTCTATGGTTATGGCTATGTCACGTCTGATTGAGCCTTTAGCCTGGTACTCTGTTCTCAATTTCGTGCGAAATGTTGTCAAACTAAAAAAAAAAAAGTAAAAGTAAAAGTATTTATTTGGTATGAAATATTTGCGAAATAAACTTGCACAAGCAGCACTTTGTTCTTATTGCGAAAAACACGTAAAATGTATCTTGCAGCATGTTTTTTCATGCAAAATGTTTCTAGCATAATTTTTGTTTCAGCTGCTAAACAACATGAGCAGTACTTTTTTCGCAAGGAATTTCAAACAATATTGCATATTTTCAAGCAATAAAAGCGAGAAATTTATAAAAAAAAACAGCTATTTGGGCTGCATTTAGTCCTAGTTTACACTATGCAAGTCTTATTGCTAAGCTGATTAGTTTGTTAGGGGAGAGACGAGGGGAAAATAAACGTTTCTGTTGCAATAAAACCTGCATAGTGTAAATTAGGAGTTAGTATATGTCGAATTGTTCATGCAAAATAATCAATGCTGCTGAAAATTTTTCACAACTTCAAACAAAGTACTAGGCTTAATATAAAACTTTTCTTTGAGAAAGAACAATATTATGGCAATCACATATAACACTATTTTACGTACAAACAATAATTTGCTTAAACAGGTTTTAAATGATGTTGCTTCTTACGTTCATCACGGACGGGGCTTTCATTCAAATACAGGGTGGGCCAAAAGAAACCAAGGGGTGTAAAAGTTTAATAACTTTTTTGTTTATTAACTTTTTTTATTTTTTCTTTCAGATTATATAATATACAAAATGGAAATTTTTTTACACTAAGTATGAAAAATGATGTCTCTTAAATGACCACCGTTTTCAGCTTCGCACTGATGGGCTCTTTTTAGAGCATTTTCCATAACATCTTTCAAAACTTGTGGCTGTAGCGTTCGAATTTCTGCAACAATGTTTGCCTTGAGTTCAAGGATTGTCTCTGGCTTGTTCACATACACTCGCTCCTTCAAAAAACCCCAAAGAAAATAGTCGGGTGCTGTCAAATCTGGCGATCGCGCTGGCCAAATAATTTCCCAATTTCGAGAAATTATTCGCTCTCCAAAAATTTGACTTAAAAGTGCCATTGTGTCTCGGGCAGTATGGGCAGTGGCTCCGTCCTGCTGAAACCACATACCAGGTCTGTTTTCAAGAGCAGGACGTAAAAAATTTTCTATCATAAACCGATACCGCTCTTGATTTACGGTTACAGCACTTCCATCTTCATTCTCGAAGAAGTAGGGCCCAATGACATTTTCAGATGTGATCCCACACCATACTGTACACCTGATGGGGTGCAATTGGCGTTGATGAATGGCTCTTAGATTTTGAGAACCCCAGAACCTACAGTTCTGCTTATTAACAAAGCCATTCAAATGAAAATGAGCTTCATCACTCATAATCAAATTTTCAATAAAGTTGATTTCATTTAAATAATAAAATTCTATTGTTCTGGTTCTCTGTTCAGTTGTGAACCTCTCCATTATAAATTCTCCAAGTGTTGTCTATATAATCTGAAAGAAAAAATAAAAAAAATTAATAAACAAAAAAGCTATTAAACTTTTACACCCCTTGGTTTCTTTTGGCCCACCCTATACTTGTTGTTTCCCACTAACTCTGAAAATGGCAAAAACTAAATATATTTAAAGAAAAGAAGAGGGTTGTCTTAGGACACTCGGTTAAAGCTATGCTGCTTAGTTATATAAAACAAATTTCATGTGCGAAATAATCTTTGCAATAAAATAATATTATATGATGATGTCAAATTCTTCTGCAAATATTTCAAAACGTCTCCTTATTATGAGCAACTTTCGATCTTCGACTGTGGTCGAAAGTACTGATCGAAGGAATTTTCATTTGGTATTATGACGAGGATTCGACAAAGAATGTCCTTATTGTGAATGTCACTCCAACTTATTTTTAAAATTTGCAACAACTTTCGCTTATAATAATTTTTATACTAAAATACTTCATCGAAAGCTTAATACTGTTCGTTAGAAAATTCGTTGCTCAATGAAATTTTCGGTGCTCATAATATGAATTGAACATTAGATGTTCGATAGCCAGCGAAGATCGAAAATCGAATGCAACTCATAATAAGGGCCATTAGTATTGTCGTATTGTTTGTGGCCGGTGGCGACTGTTAGCCGATAGGCTGTGTTCTCTAATTTGTCCTTATGTGCAAAAGCAAAAACAAAAACAAATTGAGCAATCGTTCTCATAAATTTCGTTTTGTTTTTTTTTTCACTCACTTCAAAGAATAAAACAAAACAAAATCAAACAATTTGTTTCATGTACTTTCGTACTCTGCTTGTAAGTAAAAAGATATCAAAACAAAAATAAATTTATAACTGTAATAGTGTCGATTATTTTTGTAACGAAAATCACGTCCTAACTCCTGTATCGCGCAATAAATAGCATAGCTATAAAAACAATGAATTTGCGTAAAAATGGCATCGAGCATATTTCTACATATTCTACTGAAAATACATATTTGTGCATAACTTGGTCATAAAGGAATATTCTTAAGCCCCGACCAAAAAAAATTTTTTTTTGTTGACAAATTCCAAAGTTCGAATCCAAACCTGTAGACTTCATCTACAACTCGTTGAGGCTTTGTAAACTTTCTTTAAACGGTGAAGATTTTTGACATACCTACAAAATTTAACGTATATTGCCATTTCGATGAGAGGATGAAAATATCTGCTGTTGAAAATATCTGCTATTGAAGTCCAAAGTAGTAAAACAAGCTTAATTGTTCTAAAGCAGTGAAACAACTCGGTGAAAATAGATTCAAAATTTCAAAAATACCTAATAACGGATTTTAAAAAACAAGATTAACTGTTGGTACTCAATGCATTGTAATGATTCTATTAAATAAAAGTATAACAATAAATCTTTTCAATGCACAAGGGCTTTCTAAGAACGAATTCATTGATTGATTCGAAAATACAAGAAAATTAAATTTTTTGAAAATTTAAACTTAAATTAATATAAATTTTTTTAAATATGTGAATATTTCGCGTTTTTAATATCTACAATATCCATTTGAAATGCATGAATTCCTTTTCATTGGTTAGCACATAAGGTGATGACTTTTTGTCATCAAATTG
Organism: Tachina grossa; assembly: GCA_949987645.1. Classification (NCBI taxonomy): domain Eukaryota; kingdom Metazoa; phylum Arthropoda; class Insecta; order Diptera; family Tachinidae; genus Tachina; species Tachina grossa. The sequence continues at coordinate 32,511,984 of OX465274.1, read as the reverse complement.
TGCAGTCACTGCTCTGATGTGTAATGACTCATTACCATTCATGACTAACCGATTAAAAGGGAAGACGCTTGTCATATTATTAATGTCAGATTACATCAGCGAACACTTTTCTGATATCTTTACTATTTTTATCGATTGGAGTTAGAGAGCGATATTTCCTTCCTTCACCGTGATTGAAAAACCACTATTTAGTACCGTGACTGAATGTATCAAGTAACAGCTACTTGAAACAGTGAATGGTATTGTATGCCCACTTCACAGCAAATAAAGCTACCACATAAGATTTTTATTATATCTTCAGTATATGCTGAAAAAAATTGTCAAATTCTGTTCAATCGTCTTTTCTGGCAACTACAGCTCACACATTTTTGCCTTGCAATGTTATTGCATCTCTGCTGTTTATTGCTGTTACTCTTCTTACTGCATAGCATTCCTCAAGATAATTGAAATATGTTATAAATAAAATAATTTTAAAGCAGAAGTGCTCAGATGTGTTAAACCGTGATCACTGTCACTGTTTAATTTCACTTCTATGTTTCTTCTTAGTATTTCTCAAAATAACAGAACTGCTACAAAAAAAATACTGTTAAAACGTGATCGCGGTCACAGTTTAAAATATCACGGGATCGCTCATCTCTAATTGGAGTAATAATAATAATAATGAATGAATAAAAATAATAATAATTCTACAAAAATTAGAATAAAATTGGCACATATTTGTCCCAAAAACGATTTTTATTTTGGTTCAATGTTTGTAAGCAATTATCTGGAAACATGTTTATATGCATATTGCCAACAACATTTATGCATCATAAACAACTCATACAGTATATTGTAAATACATATGTTATTATATAAAAAAAACTTCTTTACGATTTTCATTGATAGTTTGAAAACTGTTACTTCGGCTAAGCACAAAAATCTTGAGTTTTTAAAGAAAACTGTGAAACTTTAAAACACCCCTCTAAAGTACTCAAACTGGTTCACATTCAACTACAAGACAATTTTGGCTCATGGCTTTTTGTTTTAGCACAATTTTCTTTTTTTTATTATGAACATAAAATGCCCAAATTATACAAATTTTAACTTTTTTTATGAAAATTAAGAAAAACAAAAAATATTTTCATATAATCGTAAAATAAATTTTATTATCTCTAACTAAAGAAACAAGAGCAAAAACCAACTCATAAGAAATTGTTTGTAATCTACAACAATTTACTTACTAATGCATATCATTACTTGCGCCTTTTTTAAGAAAAAAAAATATATATATATTAATGTATATATATATATATAGTTTTTTGAAATTTATTCTTTTAGTATATTAAGAACTTAATTATAGCAATGTTTAAATATTTAAAAAAAAAAGTAAAATAAAATATTTAGTCTAAGGCTTAAATCTAAACGTAAAATAATAATATTTTAGCATAAATACTTAAATAATTAAAATTAAAATTAAAACAAAAAATATTGATATGGAAATAAATGTGTATTAAAAATAAGTAACAGCGGAAAAAAAGAAATTTAACCAACATAAAAGCAATCTCTCTTAAGAAAAGTTAAAATTTGTATAAGTTGAAAAGTAAATCTCGTCAAGTTCTTATTTCAATTAAAAACTTCATAAATAATGATTTTTTTTAATGAAAATAATATTGAGCGTTTAACTGCAGAAACAAAAAACTTTAATATGAAATCTATCAAGAATTTATTTAACACGCAAATGTGGGTCTATGCCAGGATACAGCATACAGTTAAAATTTGTTTAAGTTCAAAAACAAATCTCTTAAAGTTCTTATTTTAATTAAAAATGTCGGGAATAATAATTTTTTTTTAATGAAAAGAATATTGAGCGCTTAAGGCTAAAACGAATGATAGTATGATCGCCACAGAAAAAATATTTCTTCAATTAACACATTTTATTGAAAAAAATAAATACAACTAATCGATAAAAAATTTAATTGAATGAATTAAAATTTTATTTAAAAATTTTGTTTTTTAAAGTTGAATCAAAAAATTAATTAAATCAATTAAATGTTTGTTTAAAAATTTAATTAATTAAAACATTTGATTGACACAATTAAAATTTTATTTTACCATAACAGATATTAATTGGAGAAATATTTTTTTCTGTGCGGATAACTGATGTTAATCTACTTTTTTTCTTCAGCAATTGGTTGAGACATCTATTGTAAATACGGCAGAGGAGCCTATAGCAAACTTGGTTATTATTTGCTGGTTAAATGCGTAGAACTTCTTATATATTTCCTTTTTAAAATTTTAAAATTTTATTATAACAAAATACATTTATCAGGAACAGCGTGACCGTTTGACCGACTAAAGTGGCAAATTGCCACTTTTTCGACTGCTTTTCCACTTTTTCGACTGCCTTGCCACTTTTTGCCCCCTTTTTTTAGGGTGAGTTATATGAAAATACATTAAAAATAAAAAGTTTAGTGTAGTTTTAACGTTTTTTTTTTAATTTTGCCCCTTTTTTGATAAATTTCCTATTTAGTGATACTTTTTGAAAAATGGCATCGGTCACCCTGATCAGGAACTTTAAGAATTTAATGAGTTGTGTATGAACTGGCATCTCTCCCAGCAAGAGCAATGCAAAACAATTCTGGGAGTAAATATAAAAGCAGTTTTTCAACAGCCTATTTTTTGTATAAAATTTTTTTATGTGATTGACTAAAAAAATTTTTGGGAAACAAAAACAAAACTCAACTTATTGTGCGAATTGTATAAACACAAGTTGTTGATAAATTCTATATAAACAATTGTTTAGAAACATGTTTATTTGGAAAACACCCACATCACTTAAACAATATACAACCCAGTAAAAAAAAGACACACCAAAGAAATCATGAAAATGTAGAGTTTGCAGTCTGGAAGTAGTTCAAATTTCGATCCGATCTAATTATTTTTACATAGGGTTGTCATTGCAAGAAGTTCTCTTTTTCGATGTCTAGTCACCGAATTAGAAGCGATTTTAAGAAAAATTTCCTTTTTTGTGTTCTATGGTAATATTTTCATCTAGGAAAAATTTTAAAAAGTTACATATTTTAACAATTCGTACCTTTTTATACGAATTTAAACGCGAAACAGTGTTTTAAAGTAAATTTAAGCATATAACTTCTAAACTTTAGGCCAAAATTAGTTCATAAATTTCTTTCAAAAAATCGATTTTTTTTAACATTTTGATGAGTATTTACTAAAACTATAGAAAAAGTACAAGGTTTTGTGTGATTAAAATAAACTTTTACTTGGTTTTCTGCTAACTATCGGCAAATTAAAAATATCGATTTTTTGGAAGCAATGAAAATGTGGTTCCTTCAGAATGACTTCCATTTTTTTTTACTGGGAAATAATTCATACAATAGAATAAAAAAGGTTAAATAAATTGTTCAATATTTGCTTAATTCACAACCTATTGTCCAAGTCGTACGTCGTACAAAACATTGTTGGTTATGTCCTTATAAACATTTGTTTATAAACAATGTTTATATTGAAATTACCAACAATTTCTGTTCCGACATTAGGTTGCGAATAATTGCTTTATATTAATAAAAATCATTATTTCTTTTATATATTTTCATAAATTTTAAGTATTATTGTAATATACATATTTTTTTATATACATATAAATAATTTAATTTTAAATAATTTTATAAAACAAAAAACAACTTTGAACCCAAAAAAAAGTATAGAAGCTAATATTTATTAAAGTTTAAATTTGTTTTTTAATTTATATTTTATATAAATTTTAATTTTTTAAATTAGATACTTCTCTCTCTTTCTCTTTTTTAAAAACACATTAAATATTATTGTTTGCTTTAATATATTTAAATAAAATATAAAATAAATAGAAAAGACAAAAAAATATGCTTAAAAACATATTTAATTAATTTCAAATAAAATACGCCGGCATAAAACAATATTAAATATAATATTATAAAATAAAACAAATACGTTTAAAAAAAGTATATAAAATAAAAATATCTATAAACTGTTAAAATAATTAACAAAACAAACAAAAAAGAAAAAGAAAGCGTATTAATTTAAATTAACAATATATGAATTATGGGAACATTTATATTAATTATTATGAACAACAACAAGAAAATTATTTAATAAACTTTTAAATAAAACTAACAAAAAACATAATCAAGAACAACAACAACAACAACAACAAACCAATACATATCAGAAAAAAAGAGGAAACTATTAAGAACAGTAACCCGAACTTTTACATGACACTTAAGAAGGAAAAAGATTTAAGACAAAATTTAGTTAAATAAAAGACATGTGTTATTTTTAAATAATTCTTAATAAAACAGAACAGAAAAGAAATATTAGAAAAATATTAATTAAAGTAAAAATAAAAACGCAATATTTATTAAGAGAAAACAAAAGAACATAAACAATTTTTAGATTTAAATATATTTAACAAAAAAAAAAAAAAAACATATTTAACAATTTAAACCAACAGCAACTAAAAAAAGCGGTTACCAAAAATAATAAATTCAAAATAAATCTAAATAATTTTAAATTATTTATTTATTTTTCGAATCAACAAAAGAAAACAAATGATTAGGGAAACATTTTTTTAACTTTAAATATAAAATTTGCTTTCTATTGTTTTTAATTATTGTTTTTGTTTTCTCCTCTATCAGTGGCAAAACTAGTGTGATCGCCGAAAAAATGGGCCTATCCGATTTCTTATAAAATCAGAAAAATCATCTTGCTCAAAATTTTTAATAAATTCGAATAAAGTATTAGGGTGGTTTCTCTGTATATTTGGAATTTCTCTTGAAGCGAGGTAAAGGCATGTGAATGAAATCAATCGATTTGAAAGCGATTGTTTAGAAAAGGTGTAATAAAATTCGAACGAGTTCCATAATGATCTTTATGACAATTAAAATATGAATAACACAAGTAATGATGAGGAGAAATGTATAAGAAAAATAAAGATACATACATACATATGTATTTATATTAAAAGTATTAAAAACGAAATTTGAAATGTACACAAATCGATTCGAATAAGCACCTCACACCTTTTATAGTTTTGAAATCCTGTTTTTGTACTGTTAAAAAAACTCTTCTTTGGATTTCTTTCATTACATTTGTTGCACTAATGTCATCAGATTATGCACTAATGTCATCAGATTATGGCTTTAATCTGATGACATTAGTTATCATACAATTATGTCATGCCATGACAGCGAAAATATCTATGAAAGACAAACCTTAACTGCTTTCAAAATGTTTTTATCTTATATTTTAATGCAGGTATAATTGCTTAATTCATGATGTAATTTTTTTAAGCACATCATCATAACATAATGACAATGATACCTCGCATATGACATGAATCAAGGCAAATGCATATCAGGTGATCTTAGTTCAGCAGCTGATGATCAGCTGTTAATTTCTCTTGCGTCAAATCAAAGCAGGAAATTTTACATTAACATATATAAAAGGCGAATATGTAGAGTTACAAACCGAGACCACCTGGTATCAATTAGCCTTGGCATGACAATACATCATACATGAGAGAAATAGAGTAAAGATAGGGAAATTGAATTAAAACCAAGAGTTATTACTTGCTATAAAGTCTTAAAACATCTTTAGATTAGGTTAGGTTGAAAAGAGGACAACGTAGTCCCAACCCCAAACGGGATTACACTTTGCATACTAGTCTAATAGTCGGAGCTTAGTAGGTTCCATTCATGCCAAAGAATCTAGATATTTTGACAGACAAGCCAATATATGTAGCTTTACAGTTTGTATATGTTTGAAAAAAATCCTTTCTGTCCAGAAAAACCTATTCGAAGTCGGCCACGACAAGAAACCAGCCTGCTCTATGTATTCTCTTAAGTCTCTCCAATCGCAGTCCCTGAGACATTCCCAGTTCGGTACGTTGTTTCTATGGAAAATGTTTCCTCTAACCTTCCTAAACGCTAAACAATCATACAGGTAGTGCTCCAATGTTTCTTCCTCTTTCTCGCATGGGTTTGAGGCAAACGTATAATCAAACTCATGTATTTTTATTGTGTTTTAAAACCGGTTTGACTCAACAAGTCTAGTATATAAATGATATGATTGGAGATTTGATACAGCTGGTCGTAACCGTAGTTAATAAATCTGTGTTTGAAATAGTCGTGTTTTGTGTTGGAATTAGACTTGGGTCGAACTCTTTCAATAGTTCATTTTGAACACAAATCTGCAATCAAACTAGACTTGGGTCGAACTCATTCAGTCGGACGTTTTTGACACAAACCTATGACCGAACCCATGTAATTTACATGGGTGTGATCATTGGTTTGTGTCAAAAACGACCGACTGAATGAGTTTGACACAAGTCTAGATCAAACCTATGTATATAATATAAATGGGTTTGACACAAAAGCTTTGATCAAATCCATGTAATTTAAATTAGACTTGAGTCGAATCATCGACACAAACCTGTGACAAAAACCCATGTAGTTTAAATGGGTTTACTAGTCGGTTTTTGTCTGAAATTAGCAAATGAACTAGTTCGACCCAAACTACTTTTTTTGAATTAGTCAATATTCTTAACAATCTTTACTTTGCTTAGCCTCCCTTAAAAAAAGAAATTAAATTTAGCCCCGGGTCGAACTCTCACTTGTTTAGTTTTGACACAAACCTATGATCAAAACCAAGTAATTTAAATGGGTTTGGCCATAGGTTTGTGTCAAAAATTAAAGTCTCTAAAATTTAAAGTTAAAATTATATGATTAGTGGTTTGATACAACTACTCTTACTAGTATACAATAAATCTGTGTGTGAAAGAGTTTGATACAAGTCTATATCCTGTCATTTGGTTCTTTTATTAATTAATACAGCAATTGCTCTGGATCACTTTATTGATATAATCTTAAAACTTTGTTTAGGCATGAGCTGATGATAATTGAAATATTTCAAATGTCACACTATTCGCGCCCCTTTAGCATTCATTATTAATATTATATCTGTTTTCTTTTTTCATATAAAAATACGATACACATACATACATATCAAGTACATCGTATACATACATACATATATTATTGCCTTATTTTCTTTGCCGTAACTTTAAAAAATGCCTTTTTTATTATAAAATAATTATTATATGTAATTTATATTAACAATTTTTATCATTGTAAACATATTTTGCTTTAAGTAAATTGTACTAAAAAAAAACTTTATACAAACTAAGTTTTACCGAAATTCTTTTACATTATTTTTATGTTAATATTTATATTTGAAATTTATTAAAGAAAAATAATAATAATGATAATAATAATAATAATAATATTTTTGTGTAGTAGTTTTATGAATTCTCTATTATTAATATTTACAAATATTACATACTTTTTAAAATCTAAAAGAAAAACAAAGAAAAACCCATAATTATGTGTAATAATAATTAATAATAAATAATTTTATTTGTTCGTTTGAAAAATAAAAAAAAAACTATTTTTTGTTTTATTCTTGAGTTGATTTTCATTGAAATTAGTTTTCCATTTTATATATATATATATCGAAATTGTTAAGAGGTTTTACAGCCTTAAACTGATTTTCGTTTTAGGTTTTCATAAATCTACAAATAAACAAACAAATTTTCAATATTCATTCTTATATTTTTTTTTCTTTTTTTTGTTATTTAAAAGTTTGTTTGCATTTCTAATGCAATTCATTTGGTTTAGAGCAGTGATGCCAACTTTTTTGGCTCTAAAAGCACATCAGAATTTAAAAAAAGCATTAAAAAGCGTAAAAAGCACTAACGTGAAAAACGAGTGCAATTTAACAATGTTTTCTAAGCTATTCTCTATTTAGGCAATATTATCAACATCTTTAATGAAATATATCAGACGAAAAAGGTATGATTTACACAGAAAAAATAAATACACCAAGTTTTTTATTGAAGTAATTTTAAAAATACACAAATTTCTTAAAAGCACTACTTAGTGCTTTTTGTTAGTTTGGCACTTACGCTCAAAAATTGGCATTTTTAGTCTTCAAAAAGCACTAAAAATAGTGCCAAAAGCACCAAGTTGGCATCGCTGGTTTAGAGTATGTACATATAGTATTAATGAAGTTTTTCTTCCATGCGGCTTCAGCTAATTTTATGACTTTCCGCATTCGCGGACAAATCAGCGATTGATTTTCCATAAATATTTATTTATTTATTTCATAAATACTTCACAAATTAAATTTGCAAAGTATTTTTGCACAAATATGGGCGGGATAACTTGACCATATGCCCAAGATGTTATTAACAGTATTTTAAAAAAGTTTTTGTGAGCTAGCCTTCACATAGGAAGTAGCAACGTGGTTGTCAACGAAATTCCACAAAAGAACTGCAAGATTGTACGGTTATCCGTGGCAGATCAGTCAACCAGTGCGAGCGAAACGAAAAACTCTCGAAGGACAAACAACAGACGCAAGCCTGACCGCACTTAAGAAATAGTTAAGATGACGTGAGAGCTGTTCTTCAACCCAAAGCTACTTGACGACGGCTTCCATAAATATTTAGTGTACTTGTGACAGCATCGTTGCCACAACGTCCAATTTTTGTAAAACTAAAATAAAAGTTATTTTCGCTTGAAATTTTTTTTATTCCTTCAACTTTGCTTGGTACTCTGAAACAGATAATGGGCCTAATTATGCGTTCCGTATTTCGACTACGGCGATTATATATTAGATTATTACGCCTTGTCGGTAATGGTTGATGAAAACTAAAAAGTTTTTGAAAGACGTAAACATCAGCTTCCTTGTGATTATTGTTCATAATGTGATTGCGCTATGAAATAAATATATATGTAAATAGTGATTGATGTGTTTATTTGTATGTCACCTTTTAAGTGATATGCAGACGACACTAACACTTAGTTATTCACTGATAGACGGGTTTATTTGATCGTCTCCAGAGCACTTTACACATTCAAAGCAAGAAAGTACACTGACTCGTTAACTATCTTAACTCTCTTGCTTTTATAGAATTTTAAATATTAGTATGCATGTTGTTTAATACGAAAGCTTTTCCTACAAGTGAATGTTTTTATGCAGCCCTTTAGTGTTTACTATGTAAGCCAGTGTACTAAACAAATCGATGAGCTTGTGTAATAATACACAGAGGGAAAAAGTGCTAGAAAAATACTTAAATCGGTATCGATTTGGTATCAAAATTGATTTAAGTTCATTTATGCTTGCCGAGATAACGGTTGGGATCAATTTTATTAAAAACTCGGTATTATTTTATTAGCAACATTTATTATTTTGACACAACACTGTTTTTATTTTTTAACACTCGTTCTTATTTTTTTAACAGTCGTTCTTAATTTGATACCGTACTCATCGTTCTTGATTAAATAACAGATCGTTCTTAATTTATTACATTATGGTATTTTTATACAACTTGTTCGCGATTTTACTACATTTTGTTCTTGATTTATTATTTTTGTACGAACTGTTCTTAATTTGATATCGCATTAAACAAAATATTGTTTATGATTCGTTCTCAATTTGATACTAACTATTAACATTTATTTTTATCGTCTTTTTTCCTCTGTGTACGTCTTCTTTAGTTATTTACTTAACAAGTTCTGCAAATTATAAATTTTTTATTTACGAATCGAAGCAATTGATTCGTTGAGCTTTTTATTAGTGTAGAAATGTTGGCCTGCATAGATTGTATAAAATTTCTAGGAAAATACAAAGGTATTTTTTTACTTGGAATGTATAAAAAGACATTTCATAAAAAATTGATTCATAGTATTTATTTCCGCGATAAAATAAATTACTGTGAATTCCAACTGCAATATCGCCAAATTTTCAAATACCCTTGAAAATTTTTCAAACTGTTTCAGCTGCTTGAAAACTTTTTTTAAGATCCATTATGATGTGGAAAATAGCTTCCATATTCATTTTTAAATATTCCTCGGATAATAATTCCCAGAGAATTGATGCTTTTTTATAATAAAATCCTTCATGTTCTAAACTGATGGCAAGAGAAATGAAAAGTGTGAGAGAATTTCGAATTTTCGCACTCAGCTTTTTTGTTTCCAGTTGCTTTATTTTACGCGAAAGTTTGCAAAAAAACTTTTTTAAAGGAGGAGGAAAGAAGAAAAATTCCCAGGAATTCTTATTCAGAATAGTGGTGTATAATTTTTTATAACAATAAATTTTTATAAACAGTGCAGGTGATGCCAGTAAACAAAGTTGGGGTCCCTGGTTTACACTCGGCAATTTTAGTTGAACAATTTTTTAGATCAATATCAAATATCATGACTCTTTTCTAGATCAATGCTGGCCATCGAGAGAAATGTATTCACGTATGTGTATTCATTTGTATAAGTAACCAATTGATGTTCGATATTCTGGTGCTGTTTTGGCCGACTAGGTTCTAGATTATCTTCTTCTCTCAAGCTCAAATGTTGCTGAACTAAAACTGTCGTTTGTGAAAACAGCATAAAGAACATATTGCTATTAATCACATATTGCTAAAATACATTCTGCCATAGCTGTCGAGATCAGCAGATGCAATTTTCTGGGAAGACATATCGGTTCCTAAAATGCAAAACGGCATATCCCAAATTTTGAAAGTTTTGCAGCTGAAGAAAAAAAATATTTTTAACAAATAACCGCAGCTTTGTATAAGATGTTTTTGTTATACTAATAATAGTTGTAATTTATTGCAAGATAAATTTTTAATCAGATTAGGTTCAATGAAAAGCTAATTTTTTTAATTACTTTTTTATTAAATGAATTACTGCAAATAGGCGAAGACAAATGATACCAACCAAAACGATTATACCTGCAGGGAACCAACCAACTCAACAAGCGACTAAAAAATTATAAATCTAATTATTTTTATAAAGTTAGGAAAAGTCCAAAACTATGTTAAAGAGATAGGAATATATTTTGGCTGCTGTCGCACACATTTCTTGCACGGCAGCAATATTTTTTTTGTTATATGCTGAACGAAACTTGTTTACTTGTTAATGAATGAAATTTCTATAGTTTTAAATTTTTCTTATACATTTTTTTGTTATTAATTTCAAGTTTCTGATGATTTATTAATACTCGTATACATACATATACATAATTCAAAAATAAAAATAAACATAAACCCAAAATGAACGAATTTTCAATTAGTGAATACTTCATTTTTGCTAAAAAAAAATAAATAAATATACAATACCAATTTATAAAAATATATACGGCATATCTACGGAAAGCTTATATTAAAACAAATTATTAATAGTCTCTTAATAGTTAAATATACGAAACCAAATTTTTATTAAAAATAAATTGAACATTTTTTAAAGAAAATTCAACATTGAAGACAAGTAGTAAAAATTGATTTATCAAGACAAAAAAAAAAGAATTGAAATGAAATTCAAATTAATTAAAATAGTTAACTATAATACAGTTAATCGAAGCAAATAAGTTCTAATTAAAAAAATAATAATTTGCGTTGATATAATACAAAATAATATACACATAAGGAAAAAAGGAAAATAAAAAAGAAAAGTTTTAATGGAAATCATAGAAGATTGTGAAAAACAAAAGATATTAAAAATATTAAATGAAATATTAATTCAAAACATATCAAACTCGTGCCCGTTGCGAAAAAAGAAAAAATTTATGTAATATTTTTTTCTTTTTTTAAGCAAACGAACAGAAATATATTTAAATTAAAGGGAAAAAAACTTTACAGTTTTTATAACTCTTTTTAACATACATACATACATTATACTCAACTAAAGAAACAATTTTTTTTAATAAGGCAAAACTTAGACAAAAATTATTTACAAAATATAAAAAAAAATCCAATAGAAACAGATTTTTATTTTGTTAAAATCACAATTTTTGTATTTAACAACACTGAAAAATTCTTAAAGAGAAAATTTCTTTAATATAAAATCCCAAAAAATCTTTATTTGTTATAATCTTTTTACATCTAATTATTACTTTCATTTCTAAAATATTATTTATTGACAAGTTAAATGAATCATATCAATAATATTTATTTAAATCATAAACAGTAAAAATCAAGCCTTGTTCTTTATATACTATACATTAAAAATATATACATGCATACATATATAAAAAATAAAAATATAATTATTATACTTATTAATAAACTAAACTAATATATACTATATTATAAATATATATAAAAAAATAATATATATATATATATATATATATATTTAGCAAAAATATTGTAATATTGTGAGTTTGAACGTATTGTTAAAATTAAAAAAAGAAATATTAAAAAAATAAATTTTGTTTATTACAAAAAAAAAAGCATCATCAACAGAAATACGATTCAAAAAATACAAAAGTTTTACAGACATTTTATAAAGTAAAAGCTAATTTTTTAATATACATATAATGATTTTTTTTTCTTTTTTAACAAAGTTATTTAATTTATTATTTTCCTTTCCCCAAATTGCATTTGCTTTTTTTATTTCGAATAACTTATTAAAAAAATATAGATAAAACAGGCTTATTTCTTTTCGAAAAATATTAAAAAAGGAAAAAAAATACAAAATATTTCATAAAATAATGTTTTTAACTGATAATAATAAAAATAATACAAATTTCATAAAATATATGAATATAAATAAATTAATAAATAAAATTTTAAAATTGTTTTGTGTAATTGTAATAAAATCGCCGTTTTATTTAATAGTAAAAATAAGTAAGTAGAAATGATTTAAAGTTTGTTTTTAAAATATATCGATTGGGAACTAAAGTTTATTATACATGTAGCTAAAAGAAATAGAAATGGGGGTTCCAATATATCATTCCTAATATAAAGAAAATAAAAACCCTCTTTGGCTAAAGCAACACGTAATCGATCCAGCCAAGGCGAAATCGTCTTGGATCCAGCAAATAAATCTTGTTTTTCAAAACAAATTTAAAAAAAATTGGAGTAGAGCTTCATTTATGGTATAATTAGTCGATTCGTATCGTGTTGCTTTTGAAGTTTCGTTTAATTCTGGGTGTTAAGGCTCAGTTAGCCGACTGTAATGTAATGTAACTGTAACGTAGAAAACAGCTGATCGATATTTTTATATGAAAATTAGGTTACGTTACATTACATCTCTATAACCATTTTCATTACTTTTCACATAACAAAATCGATCAGCTGTTTCTTACTGTTGCAGTTACATTACATTACAGTCGGCTAACTGAGCCTTTAGTTAGTAAAAACGTGAGGTTGCCAGCGAATGTGTCAGCTGTTATTGCATTTCTCTTTGCTTTATACAAGTGTGTATGTATGTCCCAATTTACATTTGAGAATTTTCTTGCCGGACATTTTTTCAATTCTCTTTTGTTTTTGCCCGAAGCTTTTCACCCGTTCTTCAACAAACTTCGTCTGTATGTCTTTCAATTTCCCAAATGTAAAAGAGCACTATATAAGAGGTAAACATTTATTTTCTGTAGATTTCTACTTCACATACGTTACGATACATATTAAATAAACAGCAACATGTTTTATTTATTTTACAGATTTTGACAGCTGATCCGTTAACTCACTAGATCTGGGTCAAACTCGTTCATTCGTTCATTTTTGCCACAAACCAATGATCAAACCCATGTAATTTAAATGTGTTTGATCATAGGTTTGTGGAAAAAATTAACGAATGAACGATTTGGACCCAGCTCTACAACTCACGATACGAATCTACTAGTTCTACCATTAGATGTACCATACCACAACCACATTGCCATAGAGTAAAAGTAATGTCATAATATGAGAAAAGCAGCTCTGTTTTCATAAAAAGTTTATTTGGATTATTGACAACTAAATCTATATGAATCTACACCGTAAATGTCAAAACACAGCGACATTAAGCTCCATCTGAAAAAATGGCAGCCTATTCAAATTATCACATTACTTTTGCATCACCTTACTTACGTAAGAAACTAATCGTCTGTTCTGACTTCCGATTCGTTTCATATATTTTCTTATGAGTTCAGATGTTAAAATGCATGCTACACCTCTTTGAGTTGAAATTTAGAAAATACAAATTAAAAGAATATGTTCCAGCATCCGTACAAAAAAAAATCAATATGGACGATTTTAATTTTTTTGATTTCACTTTCCGGTTTATTTTCACAAGAATGTTTGCGAGCAGGGCTGTCAGATATGGTGATTTCTCGCCAAACGTGGCGATTTTTCAACTTGTTTGGCGTCCAAATTTTTGGTTTGGCGACATGGCGATTTTTCTGGCGATAAATAAATTTGTTGGCGATTTTTCTGGCGATAAATAAATTTGTCGGCGATTATTATGGCTATTTTTTAAACAAAATTGAACTTAAAAATTATTCTAATTCAGGAAAATTAGTTTGTTGAAGGAGTAGTTTCAAATATAAATCCTACCAAAACTCGCCTGCAAGAAGTTAAAACAATTTGATTTTGATGATTTTTCTTATATTAATTAAAGTCATTTAATTTGAATGAGAAAAATTTACAAGAAATAGTTTCTGGCGATATTATTTCTAATTTTGGCGACTTTCTGATTAATTTTGATACGATTATTTTATAAAAATTAATATAAAAAAAGTGTTATATGAAATCAAATAAATTATCAAATATTTACTAAGAAAAACTACATAAAACTGATTTTTGGCGACTTTTGGCGATTTTTAAAATCAACTTGGCGAAATAGGTCGGAAAAAATCTGACAACCATGTTTGCGAGTGGGAAGAATACGAATTTGTTTGCTCTTAACTAGCGGTCTCCACTAGCCATGAACTTGGTATGGGCATCATGTCGGACATCGCAAATGGCTAGTGGAGACCGCTCCAACTTTCGTTCATGCTCTGACATCAATGCCCGAGCATATGTCTGAGCAAAAATGTTCGCCATGAGATTTGACGTCCGCAACCATTCGCAATAGAAAGAAAAGAGACAGAACAAAATTGGTAAATATTCCATCTCTGTTGCACTACACCAAAATACTTTGATATGCCTTAACATGGACATCGCACGTGTTCTCCACAACAAGGAAGTTGAAGAATTTTTCACAGTTGCTCTGCCGGCGTCATGTCCATGTCATGTCCAAGTCGATGGGTAGTGGAGACGTAGGGTAAAGCCTGGTACTCTGTTCACAATTTCGTGCGAAATGCTGTAACACACACAAACATGAACTTAAGTTTATGGTGCCCAAAAATGTAAACAGCTATGTATACGTACATATATATGTATACATGTAAACACGTTATGTCAGATGAATTAGTCGCTTATGTTTTGGAAAAAACAAAAATTATGCGGCTTAACATAGCGTCTATACCTGATATAATATCAAATATATTTCTATCAGCAAACGTCAAATTTCATAGCAGAGCGAATTATATTACGTGTGGACTGCAATATTAGTATTATATTAATATTATATCAGATATTATAATATTGTTTTCGTAATATATATTTAGAAAACAATATTATGATATCAAGTGTCAAAAAACGCACACATACATAGATACGAGAAGAGAATTTTGTGAATTTAAATGAAAATAAATATTTCTTGATAAAAAAGCGATGAA
This sequence comes from Tachina grossa, assembly GCA_949987645.1. Lineage (NCBI taxonomy): Eukaryota > Metazoa > Arthropoda > Insecta > Diptera > Tachinidae > Tachina > Tachina grossa. Next base: position 32,496,411 of record OX465274.1, on the reverse strand, counting down.
ATGCTTTAATTATGCACGATGTATTAAGGAAATCGCTAAATTTTTATGAAATACACATTACTATTCAAATAAACAAAGATGTTCACTGCACGGCTGCCTGATAATTATGAAATATTATGATATTTACAAGTGTACGTTTTCCCCTACATAGATATTAATATAAATAAATTTTTCTTCTCATTGAGGTAGTTTAGACGAGAACAATTTTTAAGCCGCGCAATTTTTGTTCTTTTCCAAATTACACGAGACTAATTCATCTGGCACAAAATGTATATGTACGTATACACAGCTTTGTGTGTGTTAGTGTTTTTAGTATTTATTTAACATTTGTTGTTTTTTAAGTTGTGTGTGTATTGGTTTTATGCTGCTAATGCGGGGTTGTAGCTGGTTGAAAAGTTATGCCAACCGCAAAACCACTCTCTTTGCCTCTCTCACCAACAAACTGGCATGTTATGCCAGCACAATTATGCCCGTGTAAATCAGCGCATTCTGCCGACGTTCTCTCTCATATTATATCAGAATTAATATCAGGTATAGACGCTATGTAAGAATTATGCCCGTGTGTGAATGGTCAATAAGGTGCACATTGTGTGAACACAGCCATCTATACCTAAAAACAGAGGCGCTGCAAAGATGCTATAAAAATTATCAAAACGAACTATTGTAGAGTTGTAAAAATCGAGATTGAATTAAGCTGCTCTTATTCTCTATATCTATCGGTAAATTCAACCTTTCCTACTCCCAAGTAAAACTAAGGAACTAGTTATTTGGACTCCAGTGACCTAAAAACTTTCTTTATCTTCTCACAAACCTGTCAAAGGTAACACAACATACTGTTTTACAGGTGAATGGAAATAGAAAGTCCAAAAATCAAGCGATTGTAAACAAAAAGACACCGCCCATAAAGACGCAAACAAAAGAGTTTCAAATTGCACAAGTGAGTAGTGCATTTATATACATATTTATCAAACTTACATTTTTAATAATTACAGCCAAAGTATGCTGACCAATACTACGGTTTCTACACTTCTTCACACAAACCCTTGTGAAATAGAATTGCAAGCATTATTCAATCGAACCTTGAAAAACCGAGTTTTCCGAGGATTATATGTTGAAAGACGTTACGTCGAAAATATCAACTGTTATAGGGATGTCGTAAGTTTGCACAAATCTGAAAAAAGTTTGGAAAAAACGCTGCGCGGGATGCGTGATAAACTGAAACTTATTTATAGAAATCCAAATTCCGACATATGGATTGGTATAACAAGTAATACTTTAAGAGGCGTTACAAACCCTCAACGTATTAATCTAGACACTTACTTGTGGGTGGACATAAATCTTCCTCTCGGCGAGTATTGGTTTATCATAAAAACAATAAGTTTTCTTGATAATGAAATTGTATTAACACTTGAAGAAGTTGCACCCGTAGAAGTAGAGGAAACAGAAAATGAAGAGAACATTGATGTTTTGGTGTTATTGAAGCAGTGGCTGGAATCCATTAAACAGACCGTATATAATTTTATGTCGCAGGACAACTTTACAGAAAATATCGTAGATGCATTTGTAGCTTTGAGTCGAGTTGTTCTTCCATTAATTCCTTCTGCTTTTCTGGTTGTGAAATACCTGCTTGAATTTTCGCTACGTTTATTAAGCGAAATCAACCATTCCCTTCAGGTTTTAACGCCGATTCTTTTAAAATTAATTGATATTTTTATTAAAATTATCGGAGGATTATGCACACTTTTGGCTGTGATTTGGAAATTTATTTCTGAGAATGACGATCAACCAAAATGTAAACGATGTAAGCGCTGTGCTTATGGGTTTGATTGATCTGAGATATTTAATCAGGTAGTGATGGAAAACGATCCTTTTCAAAACGATTTTAAAACAAGGTGTGATGAATTCCTATCGTCTGAGTTTCATTTTTAAGCCTATGTCCTGATTCACACACATCAGGTTTAGCTGATCAGTTTTTGTTCAATTTTCTTTTGAACCTGCATTTACGTTCATACACACCGTCAAGTTTGTTTCATCAAGTCTCATCAATTTGTGTTGTAGTAGAGTATTACGAATGACAAAACAAAAGGAAAAAGCAAACTTGACTGGTACGGTCAAGTCTGTACCCCTTTCCATTCTCTTTTCCTCTCTCTCCTAAAAACTCAAGACGACGACTCAGACCTGACGTGTGTGAATCAGGACTATCTTAGACTACTGACCTCTAAAAAGCACACTAGATTAAATATCGTTTTACATCACATACCTGAATAGCTTACGTTTGAATACAGCAACATATTTTTAAATAATAAACAGTTTAATTAAAATTTTTAATACCTCTGTATGTCTTATTTTCCGCATTGTGCTTAACAAAAATATACCGAATATATTTAATTTTTAATGCAATAGTGTTTTTTGGTCACAAGAACAATATGTGCAGATGTGAAAAAACGTCAACTTACTATCCAAAATTGTGACCAAGATATTTATTGTAGAATACCCATTACCTAAATCTGCTATGCATATATTTTGTCGCCGTCAAAGTGCAATTACATTTCTCGACTATATACTGCTTGAAAACAAATTTTCCCATATTAAGAAGTGAACAGATACCAGCAAAATTCGCTCCTATATTAGAAAGTTAAAAATATTCCAAGTCTGCAATGCGATCGTTAAAGCATTCACATACATACATGTATGTATGTACATATAAATATATATGTGACAGCGCATAGAGAAAGGGACGTAAGGGTAAAAAAAAATCAATTTTCACTTTTTTTATGTGAACAACAACTGAGCATCGAATGAGACCGATCCCATGCCCCAAAAGTGTTCCCTCCCAGAGATATGCGCGTTTTATGATGTGATGGTACACCAAAGATACACGTATTTACATAAATCTTTAAAATGGCTCTCCTGAAAAAAACAGGTTTTTACCCTTAGGTCCCTTTCTCTATGCGCTGTCACATATGCATGTACATTTATTCTACATAATATACCTACCTATTATGTAAATACGAATAAGCATTTCTTTTACTTCCATTTTTGCTTAATAAACAAAACAATATTGAACTACATATTACAAGAGTTGTTTTATTTTATATTTTATAAACATTAATTAATGCTGAATTGTAGTTGTCATTTTCCTTAATAAAAATTAATATATATTAAAATGGGCTGGCTCTATTAACATGCCGCCCACAAAATACTTTTTGATGCCGCTTTTGTAATTTAGTGACGATAACACAGATATAACCTGTGGCCGATAGTGCCGGTTTTTTTTTTTGCCTATTTTGCATCTAAATCATCTGGCAGCTCTGCTGTTTATTTTTTTGCATTGTAAAGAAATAATAAAAACACAAAGTCCTCTGCGATAAAAACACAAAATATGATAAAAATTTATTAACAATAACTGTACGCCGAGATTTTACGATCTGTGTACATACTTTTACGGGCGAAAACTAAGGTAATATATTTTATATTTTAAATACAATAAAGTATGTACTCGAAATGTACATGATTACATACATACCATGTATGGTATACATACATATGTATGTATGTCATGTGTAATTGGAGTTCATATGGTCGGGTTTACATCTGTGTGCATGTGCCAAAAAAAGCGTAACCAATAATTAGTAATGAAAAACTGTTTCAGAAATGTAGTCACTGATTTAAACAGTTTCTATAAAATTGTCTATTAATTATGTATGAAACTGTTTAAATTAATACATACGTGTCTGAATCAAAGAGTTTTTCATTAGTAATTAGTGGTTACGAATTTTTGGGCAAATGGCACACAGCCTATCAAATGCAGAAAAATATTGAACTTGAATCAGTTACAGGTGTCTCAGAAAATTTTTGATAACTATTGTTTTATAAGTGAATGAAAATACGAAGTCCAAATATCAAGTGATTGCAAATATAAACAAGCGGCCCAGAAAGACGAAAAACAAAGTTTCAAAATTATATGTTCATACATATGTATATATGTAAATATATGTAAATACAAAACAAGTGAGTAGTGGATTTTGGATTTTATCACTTACATTTGGAAAATCTTAATAAGTCATATTTTAGACTTGGCAGTTTTTCTTGAAGCAGTTATATTCAATTCTCTTTTAAAACTGCTCGTTTGTTTACACTCAGACGGTTTCTTGTTCAATTTTCCTATTGTTTTAAAGCTGCGAATGAAATAACAAAAGAGAATTGAAGTAACTTTTCTGTACAAGCAAGTCAGCATCCCTCTTCTTTCTTCTTTCCTCTCTCTCCCATAAACTCAGACATGCTTCAAGAAAAACTGCCAAGTCTAAAACATGAGTAATTACAGTCAAAGAATTATAAAAATGGCAGATGAAAGTATGATGGACAATAGCTCGGCTTCCACGCCTCTTTTCACAAACCCTTATGAAATAGAATTGCAAGCATTATGCAAACGAACCTTAAAACACCGAGTATTCCGAGGATTCTATTTGGAAAGACGTTACGTGGAAAATATCAAAGGTTATCGCGATATAGTAAGTTTACACAAATCCGAAAAAAGTTTGGGCAAAACTCTGCGCGACATACGAGATAAACTGCAACTATTTTATAGCCATCAAAATTCCCCAATATGGATTGGTATAACCAGTGGTAATATAAAAGGCCTTACAATACCGCAACTAATTGATCTAGAAGACACTTACTTGTGGGTGGACGCAAAAGATCTGGCTTTCGGCCAGTATTGGTTTAGCATAAAAACAATACGATTTCTTGACAATGAAATCATATTAACACTTAGAGAAGCTAAACCCGTAGAATCAGAAACAGCAAATGTCGTACCCCAAGTAGCTCAGAATGAAGTGAGCCTTGATGATTTCGTGTTATTATTGCAGCAGTGGCGGGAATCCACAAAACATACCATATACAATTTTATGTCACAGGACATTTCCAAACAAAATATCATAGCTACCTTTAAATTTTTTGGTCTAGTTCTTGTTTCATTAATTTCTTTTGCTTGTGTAAGTGTAAAATACCTGGGTGTATTTTTTCTACGTTTCATGCAAGAGGTCAACCGTTTTATATATGTTTCAACGCCGATTGTTGTAAAACTAATTGATGTTTTTACTAAAATCGTGGGAGGTTTTTTCATACTTTTGGCTATGATTTGGAAAGATGTTTTCGGGTATCGTAATCAACCGAAACGCAAAGCTTTGCAATACAATAGTCCAACGTATAGGAGACTACAACATGATGTGAGATAGTGACATCGGCGCTCATATAATATAAAATTTTAGAATGATGTAACTTGGAAAAAGGAAAGCGAAATTTCTTAAACAATTTTGGGTGTGAAAAGGTAAGAAATATTCTAGAATTAATTCCTCTGTAGTATAAATTGAAATGCCTAATTTACAAAATTCTTACTACGTTCTTGCAAAACATACAATTAAAAAAATGTTAAACTTCCGCAAGTTTCGTTGCAATTCAACCATGAGAATTTCAGGCCGATAGTGAGTTATTTTCCACGATGACGGTCTGTTGCTGGTGCAGCCAATTATTCCCTTAAACCTTATTATATATGAACGTTACGAATATCCAAGAAGTATGAGGTTGAACTCGCGCCCTGCCCCTGCAGTCTTATCCACTACTAATTACATATTTACATACCCATGCTTACTAATATTACAGCCTAATATTTTTTAAACATTTCGAATTGACAGAATTTAACTTGGATTCATTAAAAAATATATACTCCCTTCTATTGTTAAGTTCACTGAAAATGCGCTCAAACAAATTTTAGTCAATACTTTCCATTTCAATACCTTTTTTTCCAGATCTGTATGATTTTTCTACGGCTTTTCTCTGAATTTTGTAAATGTAATGATGTTAGAAAACAGAGATAATTAAATACTTTTTTTATATTTTTGTGGTAAAAGTGGGTAACAGCGTTCTATGAATCTGAATATCTTGTAATGTTAATGTTTCATAAACGCGGATTAACTTAGATTGTAGGATTTCAGTTAGTTTCATGTCACTTTTTTGGCAGACACTGTATATCATATTATTTATTTCCAATGCATAATTCTATCGTTAAAATTTTGTTTTTTTAGGTCGCATCTACAATTTACTAAAAGTTGGAGTTTTTAACTGCATTAGTGTTATATACTCTATATATTTATAATTACTTAAGACAATATCTTCTTAATAAATCATGTTTATTATGAAGAATTTTATAAAAAAAGTAGGTATTATGTTTTTAAATAAGCGAATTATTTTTGCATAAATCTGTTTTTAAATTCCACTTTGAAGCGGTTTAGTGTAGACAAAAATTCATCAAGCATGTTTAAGTTTCAATAAATTAAATACTTTTATTGTTTTATAAAATTTAATACGATGTAATCAAATTTAAAAGACAGAGCTTAACAGTTCTGAATTAATATATCATTTATATATATATATATATATATATATATATATATATATATATATATATATATATATATATATATTTAAATTCTACAAAACGTTTGTTTTTCAAGTAACAATACCTAATTTGTTAAAATTAAAAGAACGATTAAGATTAGCGATACTTTGTTAATATGTTATAAATTTACTAATTGAAAATCAGTTTGAAAAATTGTGAATTAACACTTGGCAGAGAGCACACAATTTATTTGAAAAGTATTTGTTTAAAAATTTTTATAGTTATATTTTTCATAATTTAATTTTGCGTATTTTAACTTCTGATAAAATAAAATTCCATGACCACGATATTCTTTCATTATTTCATCAGTTTTTAAATAAATAATAACAATCATATAAAATTAGAAGTTTTACGACAGAGATAAAAACATAACTTAGGCCGGGTTTCCATCTATGTGCCATGTGCCACACAAGCGGAAAAAAAGCGTAACCACTAATTACTAATGAAAAACAGTTTGATTCAGACACATATTTATTAAGTTTAACAGTTTCATACATAACTAATTGAGAGTTTTATAGAATCTAACATGATTGGAAACAGTTCAAATCAACAAATATATGTCTGAATCAAACAGTTTTTCATTAGTAATTAGTTGGTTACGCTTTTTTGGGTAAATGACACACAAAAAATGCCAGATGAAAACTCAGCTTTAGAATATAAATTCGAAGTGATAACACATATCCCTTCCTCACTGTATTCGGTCTTTGTTACTGAGTTTTTTAATGTTAAAATTTTGTTGTGTTTTGATATAAATATAAAAATAATAAAATAATAAATAATATAAATTATTTGCTGGGTTTTGTATCAGTTTCAAAGCCTACTAAGCTTATTTTTTCTTTTGTGATTTTCAAAAGTATTATTATTTTATGAATTCTCATATAGTTTTTGAAAGTCTATGCATAAAGTAAGAGGTTTGTGACTGTTTAAAATTTGTGGTTAAAGTCTACTGATGATTTGGTTCAAGCGCCAATGAAATACGTATATAGACATTCTAAACTACCAGCAAATAAATTTCAATTATTTTATGTACACTTCTGACAATATGTCAAATAATACATTTTCTTTAAAGTTTGATAAATATCAAAAATTAGTTCACACTGAATGTGTTATTTGTTTAGGAGTATTTGGTAGAATGGAAAATTTTTCAATATATATTGTTAATTAAAAATTTTAAATAGTAAAATTTTTAAAATTACAGTTTATTGAAAATTTTTCTATTTTTACCAAATACACTAATAACACATTCAGTGTGACCTGCCCCAATACAATAATTAAGTTTTATAACCGCACGGTATGCCTTAAAATTCTGTTTTCTCAGTAATCTTCAAACGGTAAAAACGTTTCATTCTCAGACTAACGTCCTGTCACACGATGTCGACAGAAAACGTACGATTGATTACTTATATTGAAAACAAAACAAATAAATTTTCATATTTTATTGCTGTTTTCAATACAAATTGCCGTTCAAACGTTTTCTTTCGACATCTTGGGACAGGACGGAAAATTACAATATGCCTTAAGTTAGAAATTTGATGTGTGAAATTATTTTCTAATGGGAACAGTAAAAAAAGTTTTTTAAAAATTCATGGAATCATATGACGATTTTTGTCAAGTTTTTAAACACTTTCCCTCTTTTGATTCACAAATAAATAAAAGTTCCAGCCAGCATATTGTAAATCCAGTCTAACTAAAAAAAAGGTTCTAAAAATAAATTATAATTCGATAAGAAAACTTACTCTTCGTAAAGATTTTCAATTAAGCAAATAAATATAAGATACAAAATTGTAATTAAGTTAAAAAGTTGATAAAAGTATATTTAGTATAAGATGTTTTTAAAAATTGTTTTAAACGACACAATCATTCAATATAAATTCAGGCTAAGATTACGAAAATTGTTTACTAAATAATGATTATTGTAATTCATTTATATGTAGAAATAGACTAAAAGTGTGTTTTAATTTTTATAAATATGTATGTATATACATACATACATACATATGTATGTATGCACCATGATAAAGTGTAGTAAAAAAATTAATAAATCTAAAATTTTATTCCACACAAAGTTAAGCGTTTAAAATATTTATATTACATGTTTCCCCTTTGGTGAAATTTCGACTTTGTATTTATGTGTTATAATTAGAGTTTTGTTGATTATTGGACATGTGCGTGCATTAATTTTTTTAGTCTCGCCCGTCACAGTAAAAATTAAAAAGTTTAATGAAACTGTCGCTGTACATAATAAATACCTGATACCTTCGAATAATAAAAACGTGAGCGCAATTAACAATATAAAAAAGATCACATGTTTTACTTACCTTATAAATTGCCCCTTACCGACTAGTTGACTTGTTTTTTTCATAAAATATGTATATAGCGTTTGTGTCCTTCCAAACTCAGATCTATCCATGTTATAAATTTCATCAAAATCGGTTAGATAGTTTCAAAGAGACAAAAATTTCCACCTATCTCTCTTCGTCCTCTTATTATTGAAAAATTGTGTAGCCTATGTGCTTTCTTAGAAACAGAATTTCATCAAAATCGGGGACATAGTTTCAAAGAGGCAGACATTTCCTCTTTCCCCCTACCTCCCCTCTTGGTCCTAGTTCTTAAAAAAACATCTGACATTTCTTGTGTTGCCATTTTGTGGCGTCACTTTCACATTATGTTTTTTATATGGAAAGCAATGCCACACAACGAAAAATATCGGAATTGGCAAACGTTGTCACTAGTACACTCTATTGCGATGTCACAAAATGTCATAATGTGTACTCGACATAACGTTCCAATAAAATTTTGTGATGTTAGATTAATTAGTTAAAGTACTGATTTCAAAGAAAATATTGCCTAATTTTCGTAACAGTGAAAAAGTAAAAAACATTGAACATTGTTGCCACCACATTACACAATTGTATTGTACAATAATAAAAATCAAGGGTCTTATGCAAAAAAACTTAATAAAACTTTGCCAAGCAATGTTAAGTAAAGTTGTATTCAAAAAAAATTATTGTATAAAAATTCTAAAGTAGGCACCCACGTTTGTTAAGACTACTTTAAGTTGATATTTCCAAAATGTGTATTTTGTACCTCAAATATTTTTAATAATATAGCACATACTGTTTCATGTTACATCTGAAAATGAAGCTAGAAGTGGCTGCTCTTATCTTAAATTTATTATTTCTGTCAATGTAATGGGAAACATCACCAAATTATCCAACTGCTTCGAAATACATAGCAAAGTCCATAAAAAAATATTAAAATAAATACAATTATACAAAAATGTTTTAGTGATGTACATACAATCAAAACAAATCGAAAAAAGCTGGATATTCAAATACACGTTTCATTCGAATAAAACAAATTGTGATAATTTTTCACATTTTTTTACTTTTACTTCATGGTTGTGTTTATCTGTTTTCCTATTAAGTCAGATGCTCATTTTTTTTAAATTAGGTTTCTTTACTTCAAGATAATAAAAATTTATTTAATAAAATAAAAAAAGTATTTGAATACCCGAATAAAATTGTATTCAATTTTGTACATCATAAGCTGTGAAGTGGTTGTTGAACACGGTGGTGTTACCAGTATTTATTATTAAATTACAAAATATTTAAAGTTGTCTTTTGCCTATGATTTTTTAATAAAGCTATGTTAGCCTTAAAGTGCTTATCAACTACTATGAACTTTAAAGCTAAAGTAAAATATTTTTTTGCATAAGGGGGCAAGTCTTTTGACATTTGCCAATTTCATGTGCCACCTTCGAATATGACATACACATTGCCGATATTATTGTACAATACTAAAAATTGCAGAATTTTATTGCAAGTGGGTGGGCCGCTTTAGGGAGAAAAAAATGGACAAGAAAGTTGTGATGAGACAAATTAAAAAATGTTCGATAAAGAAAACGAAAGGGTAGACAAAGTAAGAAGGGTGAGATATTCAAATTGTGAGCCTTTTGGATACATCTACAATTTCTCGTTTGAAATCACAGTGTCGTTCATTTGAGGCTGTTTTTCTTTGATATCTCCCATTTTCATGTACGTGCCTTAAGTCTTGAAAGAAAACATTAAAAGACTTATCACCCAAACTCGGAAAATATGAAAATTCTTTCGAATCAAAATTTAATGGTGATTTTCCTACGTATGGGGTCAAACAACTATTTTCGGCCACGCGTTTGCGAGATAAATGCAAAAAAGCTTAAAAATAGACTTGGGTCGAACTCGTTCACTAGTTCATTTTTGCCACAAACCAATGATCAAACCCATGTAATTTAAATGGGTTTGATCAGTGGTTTGTGGCAAAAATGAACTAGTGAACGAGTTCGACCCAAGCCTACTTAAAAATTCACTATTTGTGTGTTGCTGTCTTAAGTCTTTTGAATTCCATTATACTTTTTGTCAGGAATTTTTAGCACGACCCTTTTAACAAAGACACAAACCCATATTGGAGATTCCTAAAAACTAGGTTAAAGACCCCAAAAAATTCCAGACGTTCTCCGGCATTTCCCCGGAAAATTACCGCAGAATTGCTATGTAGATGTTCCTGGAATTTTTTTATTAAAAAAATAAATTTGTGAAAAGGGAAAGTGTTTGCTTTGAGATATCCTGAAAACTAATATAAGGAGAATTTTTAAATTTTGTAGATATATTTGAGAAATTTCTTATTCGACATATTGTCAGAATATTATTTTAATTTGAAATTTAGGTGTAGAAAAATAGAATAGATTCATATCGAATATAAAGCGCAGTATTCACGGTCAAAATGCATGGCACAAGCATCGTATACGTGTGCATGAAGAACTAACTCAGCATACACGTGCATGCATTGCACGACAAATTAATAGCATCTTGTTACAAGCTAATTATAAGGCAATTGTCAAACTACATACAAAAACTTTTTACGTATAGAATTTGACAGTTCTTTGTATAACCCAACGCTTTGAGTAGATTATCTTCTTACGTTTGTGTTGCATACATGCATGTGCAAAACTCAAAAAAATTTTGATTTTGCTTCAAGCATCGTCGGTGTGACTCATGGCGTCGTTGACGTCACATCAAGACGACAGTAAATATTGTCACTTGTCTACTCTTTATCGGCAACAATCGGCTCTTATTGACAATCTCTTACCAACCTCTAAGGCTCTTTAAATGAATGTAGCATGTGAATAGTAGTAAATTATTGTCGACAAAGAGTAGAAAAGTGACAATTTTTACTGTCGTCTTGATGTGACGTCGACGACGCTATTCGAAATAAGGGGAATTATTATTTGTGATTTCTCAAATAGTTTTTGAAAGTCTTTGCATAAGATAGGAGGTTTGTGACTGTTCAAAATGTTTGGTTAAAGTCTACTGATTATTTGTTACAGCAACAATGAAATGCATATAGACATCGCTGAACCATCAGCAATAAATTTAAAATTTTTGTAGATATAACTCTATTGATAATTTTCATTGTCCCTGAATTGAAAAATTAGCTGTGGTGCCTCTCATAAAGTGCAAATTTTTGTTTGTCTTCAAAAATAATAATGCAGTAACGTCAATTTAACGACAATAGTGTTATAAAAGGAATCGATAATGGAGCAAAAAGTGTGTCCCTCCTTAAGTAAATTAAATATTAATTTTTTAATATCTTGATATCTGGGGCCTAATTCCTGCACTCGTGATCGGAATTGCATTCGAATAGAAATTAATTTCGATGGCAAGAAATTTTCTGATGATGTCACTCGTTAGTCATGTTTTAGACTTGGCAATTTTTCTTGAAGCAGTTATCTTCAATTCTCTTTTAAAACTGCTCGTTTGTTTACACTCAGACGATTTCTTGTTCAATTTTCCTATTGTTTTAAAGCTGCGAATGAAATAACAAAAGAGAATTGAAGTAACTTTTCTGTACAAGCAAGTCAGTACCCCTCTTCTTTCTTCTTTCCACACTCTCCCATAAACTCAGACTTGCTTCCAGAAAAACTCCCGAGTCTAAAACATGAGTTACCAAGCGAATCGAGTTTATTGTTTCAGTGTTGGAAAAAGGCAAATATATTTACATATATATAAATTCATTTCACAACACTGAATAAATTGTAAGCAAAAGCATATGTTTGTATATATGTAGTTATGTGTGCAAAAACATACACACGTATATGCAGAAAAAAGAAACGAATATACATACATAAATGTTATTTTCAATTTAATTTAATTAATAACTTAATAATAACAAATTAGTGTAAAGTTAGAGAATAGAGCACTAGCTACATTTTCGATTCTTTTATTGGTTGACCAGAAGCAGTTAATTTGTTATTTAGATGCTCCCAGAGTTGGTTGATTTTTTTATATTTTATTTTATTATTTGCCAAGTCAGTGTGTTTAGTTATATTTGAAGTCAACTAGAAATTTTTTAATTTGTATTTTTAACCCCGGACTAAAAAAGGGGTGTTATAAGTTTGTAGTGTGTGTCTGTGTGTCTGTCTGTGTCCACGTACAGACCAAATGGCTGGACCGATTTTCATTTAAGGTGGAAGTATTTACATACCACGCGTTACGCGGCAACGCTTTTCTGGCTTTTTAAACGTTTAACGCTATACAAATGGAAAGTTACACAACACGCTTTTGAGGTTTTTTTAGTTGTAAAATTTAAAGCCTATGCCGGTTATTTTTTCGTCTTACATTTACGTTTTATATTTCTTTAAATATTTAATGCATTTTTTATCCATTGTTTAATAAAAAAATTAATTTCTATTCATATTTTTGTGTATGTTAGCTTATGAATCTGGCAACACTAGCTGTAATTTTGTATACAACGCGTGAAAGTTGAAGAATTTTCAACTTTTTAGGTGGAGGTACATAACACGCGTTACGCGGCAACGCTTTTCTGGCTTGTTAAACGTTCAACGCTACACAAATGGAAGGTTACACAACACGCTTTTGAAACTTTTTTAGTTGTAAAATTTAAAGCCTTTTCTGGCTACTTTTTTGTCTTGCATTTACGTTGTATTTTTCTTTAAACATTTAATGCATTTTTGTATCCATTGTTTAATAAAAAAAATGAATTTCTAATCATGTTAATGAATATGGCAACACTAGCTGTCATTTTGTATACAACGCGTGAAAGTTGAAGAATGTTCAACTTTTGGCGAGGTACGCGCGTCGCGAACTTCTCTATGTAACTTGCCTTATGAAAACACACTACTTCAACTTTTTTGACAGACGCGTGTATCGCATTAGCGCATTGAACGCGTGTTATGTACTTCCACCTTTTGCGAGGTACGCGCGTCGCAAACTTCACTGTGTAACTTACCTTATGAAAACACACCATTTCAACTTTTTTGACAGACGCGTGTATCGCATTAGCGCATTGAACGCGAGTTATGTACTTCCACCTTTAGTTTTTTCTGTTTGAAAGATGATCGGGAGGGTTCTTAGCTATGTTTGAAAAAAATCGGTCCAGTCGTTTAGAAGATATAACATCTTTTCTAAAAAAGTCGGGGGTTTTTAAAATTTTTAATTTTTGTTATTATACGTACATTTGTGCATTCATTCATTTATAAATAAATAAGTCAAATATTGAACATAAATTTTCCTTTTCTTCGCTTTTTCTACATATGTATGTTAAACATGATTTCGAATGCCTTTTTGCTTGCGAGTAAAAACACGAACGGTTGCATTCGAATGTATGCACGTTACCGAATGCTGTCATTAGAAATTTCGATATGTGTTATTCGAAACCGAATGAGAAAATCCCAAAAGTTAAAAAACTCGAACATTCGAGTAATAACTCGCTCACAATCGAATGTGAGGATTAGGCCCCTGATTCTGCCAATGATAGAAAATAATCAGTAGTTCGTTTCTGTGTTTCTCGCATCGTAAAATTTCCCGCATGAAACAAGAGAATCGCAAAAAAACAGTGTAAATTGAAACACAAAATGGCTTTTCTCACATAAGTGTTTCTGTATATTTACTTTGCGAGAACTATCTGTCATTTAAGTAAATTTCCAGCAATTATTAGAAGGATGTGAGAAAGTGTTTCTGTAACAATATTTTGTGAAAAGTTTCTCGCATGAACTCACTCCTCAACTCCTCGTGATAAGAGCTCGTTTAGATGAGGGTGGCGTTGGCTGAAGTAGTTAGCACGTCGACTACAAAACTGAAGATCCTAGGTTCAATCCCTGTATCCGACAGTCATTCAAATAACAACACCACGCATTTTTCTGATGTGCATTAGATTGCCTTTGCATCAGCTGTTGTTGGAAAGTTCAAGTGATGAAGGCATAGTCACTGGTCACTGAACTATACCGACTTCAGCAGATGCTAATCCTAATGTTACATCAGAGCGCCCTCCTTCGTCGGTATTGTGTAGCAAAATCATCGGCGAAGTAAAATAACCAATAAAATGGCTACTAAAAACACAGCTTCAAAATTTAATACGCCTCATTTAACACCAGAAGGCGCTACAACATTGCATTATTAAAAAGCGTGCAAAAATCAGTTGTAAAAAGAATGAAGCTTTCTTCTATCTCTTCCTTCACCACCTGTCTTCTATCCCTATCCCTTTCCTAAAGAAGGTAACACCTAGTAATAGTAGTAGGCATTAATTGCCTGAGTGTAACTTCTCTTTATTTAAAAAAAAAAAAAAAAAAAAAAGGGTGGCCTAGCTGCGACAAATCGTCTGCGGGTCGTGTTTGTAGGAGTGAAATGAAGAGAAGCTTGTGGGGTAGCCAAAGTCACACGAACTGGGAATTGAAGGCTCAATCAGACGTGACATAACAATAGGCATAGAGAGCAGCCGTTCGAACCAAACTAATGGGCAACACTGTATTTGATTATAGGTGACTCGCCATAACGCCATAACTCTCACCATAGAAACCAATTGAATTTTGGTTTGGTTATGGCTATAGCGTTATGGCTATGTCACGTCTAATTTAAGCTTGAAGCGACGACTCTTTTCTCTCACATATTTTCTTCTCTTGTATTTTTTTATGCTATGTACAGGGTGACGCAGAATCAGCTACATATATGGTTTGAATTCTTTATAACTTTTTTAATTATTATTCTCTCATTGTTTTTTTTCTTCAGCATTTTGTGAAGAAGACTTGGGGAATTAATTATGAATCATTACACCATCGAACAACGCACATAAACAATTGAATTTTATTTTTCAAACCTATAGTATATTGTGTTGACACAGCGTGCATATCGCCGTCATTTTAATGTGCGCATTGCACCCACAGTTCTCTTTGAGGATATTTGTAAGAAAGAACCAAGAACCATACTCCAACTAAAAACCAACATTCGAAATGAAATAATTTCCATTACACCCGAAATTTTGCGAAAAGTTATGGAAAATATGAGTTGTATACTCTCTCACGCTAAAAAAGAGCACGCATGTACAAGCAGTGTTGCCAGTTAGACCAATATTTTATAACACGCATGAAATAAACAGTTATGACAGTTTCAAAAGAGAAATTCAAAATGTTTTGCTGCAAATGTTTCAACGTATGAACGAGGACATAGTCCCTGTCCATATAGTGAAACACTTGCTGGAAAACTTTTGAGTTTGTTGATGAGCGGAGAAAGAGGCATGGAAAAGGGTACCTTGTTTCATGTACATGCAGTTCTTGTTGAGTACGTCATTCTCGTCTCATTCTCATGAGAAATATATGAGAAAATTTATTAAGCTGCAAAACAAAAGCTTCACAGTGTGGACACGAATGAAGTTTCAAAAGAGAAATCAAAAATGTTTCGCAGTAAATGATTCACTGTATGTACGAGGACTTATAAATAAAAAACTTTTCTTTATTTTTCGTTAATATTATTTATTTTATTAATGTTTGTTTAAGCAAATAAACAAAAACCAAAACAAACACTCTTTTTTCTTCTCTTTTTTGTAGTTACTGTTATATGTTTTATTTTCTTGTTGCATAAATTTGTAACAAATAATTGAAATTTTGTTGTTTTTGTTATTTTCTACAAGTTTCTTTTTATAATAAATTTTGACTGCAGTTTTCGTTATGTTTTTTTTTGTGTGTTTGGGAAAGTAAGACTGAATAAAAAGTTTTATTAACAGATCGGTAGTTTTTTAATACGATAAATGTATGATTTATTTTCAATTAATTTATTTATTTAATATAATTTAAGTGTTTTATACATTAGTTTGTTTCTTCTTTGTTATTTATCATTTATTTTCTTTAAATAATATTTATATATATATATTTATATATATATATATATATATATAATTTATATATTTCATTATTTTAAAATTTAAACAATTTATTTTATATATTTTCTTGTTTTATACACCATAAATTCAAATGCATTTTGTTTTTGTAATAATTTTAGTTTACCCATTATTTAAATATTTATATTTAATTATTTATGTATAAATAATAATTTTTAATATTAATAATAATTATTATAATATAATAATAAAACATCATAATAAATATTTATACCAAATTTTGTCTTTTTTTTAAATAATTTTAGGTGATTTTTTTTATTTTGGTTAATCTTAACAATGGTTTTTATTATATTTTCCCTATATTTTTTCCATTACATAATTATTTAATATAATTTTTTTTATTTGATAATTAATTAAAAATTTTTTTTTCTGTATGTTTATTTCTATTTTCTTTCAATTACAAATTTTTCTGGTTTTGTGTAAGGAACTCAGCTGGGTTTTCTTTTTAAACAATTAAAAATTTTTAAATGTTGTAGATAGATGTTTTTTTTTCAGTTAGGCTTATATAGTTAGTTCTCAAAAAAAAAATGGGAATTATAATATTTATATTATTTGAAAAATTAAAAAAAGGAATTATTGCATAAAATTTAAAGCGAAATTGGGCTTTATATTATGGATATCCCAGCATAACACGTTTTAAACTCTTCAAAGTTCTTTAGAAATTTTATTTTATATAATAGGTATACAAGTATTTTATTTTATAAAAAAGATATGACATTCAAATTTTCATAATATGTATGTATTAATTATTTGTTTTATATGTGTGTTTGGTTTTTAAATAAAATACATATGTAAGCATATGCATAAGAAAAGAAAAACAAACAAAGAAAAATTAAAATTTGTTTAAGAACTTAGAAAAAACTACGATATAAGCTCTTAATTACTTTAAATCATCGGTGTCCTCAATTAAATCAGCATATTCTTCCCAATCGTTGTTTGAACGTGTGCGCAGGTTTGATATTGTCAGTAATTCGTCGTCAATGTCTTGAGTAGTGGAAGAAGAAGGACCGCCACCATCTTTAGCGCCACTGTCTACAACTTCATAATCTTTAAGTTCCGCTTCAAGATCTTTTTCCCATTGTTCCTCTTCAAGTGCGTAATTAAAAAAAAAGATAAAAAAATTAAACATATTTATTATTAATCAATATGTGAATCATAATATTTTATTCATATTTCATTTAATTTATTATTTGATAAATGTTTAATATTTTTATTATTTTGCTATATATTTAAAAAGCAAATATGTATATAATTTTTTTATATTAATGTTAATTAATAAAAAGAAAAAATATATATACATACATACATATATTTAATGCTTAAATATAATAAACAATGTGATCAATGATTTCCTTTTAAACATGCTCTCCTATAAATTTGTACTTAAAGCATGTAAAAAACATGACAAATTTAACTTTTATTTTCTATATTTTGGTCAAAGTAAGTCTGCATACAAATGTTTCCATATAAACTTCATTGAAACATTTTGAAATTTCGTTCGATAGCGAGTGCCATAATTTGACCCCCAGGAAAATTACACTGTACAACACAGAATACAAGTCAACAAGGTTTTTCCATAGTTTTCGAAATGTTCATTCGAAAAGTCCATCCTAATCATATAAAACACGTCATTAAAGTATAATAAAAATTAAAATTAAAATACTCACATACATATCACTCATTTACTCAATGAACGTCATAACTCAAAAAATTTAATTTTAGTGATGCAGAATTAATCCTCACATCGTTCTTCATATTGTGTAAAAATTTCATACAAATATTTTGTCTACTCAACTCTTGAGAGAAAAATAAAATGTTCTTTTTCCATTAAGTTGTGTATAAACTGAAAACTTCAAACTCGTTTTCGGGCAAACTGGTGTTTTTAAGTTATGACGGTGTTTGAGTACATGAGCGATATTTATATGAAAAAAAGAAAAAGAGAGTCAGAAATATTAGCTGCGTTCGAGAATTTAAGTTTTTAATTGTTTTAATACTATTTTTTTACTCGATTGCGTTCGCGTGCACATACTTGAGCAAATGGGAAAGCGAACTGAGCGAGAAATTGACAGTTCATTGACTGAGTAAATGCAAATTTTCGATTGATGCTAACCATATTATTACATTGTTCGATAGCGAATGCCATAATCTCAAACTGAAAAACGTGATCGAATCTGCTCGTTATTGAAAGCGACGATTGGACCCCTGGCTTAAAATAATTTTGGTGTTTTTGACGTTTATTAATCGTAAAGTATTTTTGTAAAAGAAAATTTTTTTTGTCTTTATTATTCGCTTTAAATATTCGCATACATTTTAGTGAATGCAAATAGCAAAAGTAAGTCCTACTTTACACTATACAAGTCTTATTGCTAAGCTGATTAGTTTTTTAGCTGAGATAGAGACGAGGGGAAAAGAAACGTTTATGTTCCCCTTTTGTATCTTTCCCTCACACAAATCAGCTTAGGAATAAGACTTGCATAGTGTAAACTAGGACTAAGCGAATAATTTGCGGATGCGAAAGCGAGTGCGAACATTCGTTACTCCCTAGTTTTTTTCTGCACAAAATAAAAAGAAATTTTCACTCAGCTGATCACTTATCTAATGCACTACTGAGCGTACTATGATCACATTATTTATGAAATATAATTGAATTATACATATAAATAAGATTCATAAAAATTATAAGCAAGTAAGGAATCCCATTAAAATGATGCTTTAAACATACGAATTAAGGCGTATTTAGTAAATGTTCACCCAAAAATACTGTGTTATTTACAATAATAAAAATTAGTGCTCCAACTTAAATAATCTGCCTTATTGTGAATGGCGCCGTCGACGTCACATCAAGACGACAGCAAATATTGTCACTTTTTGGCTCTTATTTGACAATCTCTTACTAATCTCTAAGGCTTTGTAAATTAATGTTGCATATTAATAGTAGTCAATTGTTGTCGACAAAGAGTAGACAAGTGATAATTTTTACTGTCGTCTTGATGTGACGTCGACGACGCCATTCACAATAAGGGGGAATATTTCCAATTAAATACGAGTATATATATGTATGTATGCCTAGTAATTAAAATTCATACGCATTTATATACATTTTTTTTTAAATAAATAATTTTCTTAAATAATTAATTACCTTAATCGCGATTTGTTTTTGTGAAAACAATTAAAACAATAATTAAAAAATAATATGTATAAGATCAATCAATCAATCATCGTCATGATGATAACTTAAACAAATACTTTGACACACAATTCTTTTGGGCAAACGAATGGTAACTGAAATATAATCTTGAATATAAAAAAAGATATTAAAGCAAAAAATTATATAAAAAATACATAAATAAATTTTAATTTAAAAGCGAATATTAATGATATTAATACAAAATAATGAATGAAGCATTCCTTGCTTGCTTTGTTGTTTAAATGAAATTAATTAGAAAAAAACTTTTAATCGAAATAAAATTTTATTTTAAACATGCAGGCGTGTTCGGTGGTTTTTTGTTTGCAAAACTTAAAACATTTTAAATAAATTTAAATATTTTAAAAATATTTCTGTTTTATAAAATGTTCATAGAACAAAATTTTTTTATAGAAATATGTTTTATAAACCTTTTATAACTCAAAAATATTTTTTATGAATAAGGCCTTTAATAATCCAGAAAAGTTTCGTTTACCAAAATAAAAATTTTGTTTTTATTTAAAAAGAAAATAAATAAATAAATAAATTAATCTTTATATACATATTTAAGTTGTAATTTGTTTTATTAAAATTAAGTTTAATAAAGCATTCCAGCTAATTAATGAGAATAAAATTAGTTGAAAAATTACAACAGTAAAACCCTTAAAAAAATTATATTTAATTTTTTAATATTAAACTAGATTAAACAGTGCATTCCACAAAAAATAGTCAATTATAAAACTATAACAATTATTAAATGAAGAATTTAATAAAATAATAAATTTATATTGGTTTTCATTTCACAGGATCATTTAGGTTGCAGGATTTAAGAAAATAAATATAAAAGATAATTTTTTTTATAATTATTTTGTGTGGTGAGTTGGTATTTAATATTTTTTTCTTAAAAGGACTTAAATAATTAAAATGCCATGAATTTGATTTGAATTTAATGATTTTCGTTGTTTTTTTATACATAAAACTAAAGAAATAATATCTATGGTATTATTTAGTTTGTTATTTGATTTTGTGCAAAGTGTTATTTTTCAATATTTTTTCGTTCATTTCAAAAAAAAAAAAAGAAATGTTTGTTATTTAAGAGGATTAAAGTTAAGCCAAAATAAAAAAAAAAATATGAACTGAATTTTATACTTCATTGGAAAAACAATTAAATTATGGCTAAAAGATGTAACAGCAATTTTAAGGAACGACATTTGCTCTTTTAATGCAGTCGAAAAAGTTGGTTGAAAGAACTTTAATTTGACATTTGGCGGATATTATTGCTATTGTGAATTTCACTAGATTATTTACAAAAGAAATTTTTATCAGCTGGGTCGGGAAACAAAATTGAGCAAAAGATATTAAAAGAGTTACCAGCTTGGAAAGGTTTTCATTATTCGAGGTGGCTAACTTTAACTTTTTATATCTTACTAATTAATATAGATTGCAATAGGGTGTTCAGAAAACACCGCTTCTGAAAATACATATCCTTTTTTAAATATTTTATAATTTTGATCAGTTCAATAATTTAGAAGTTATAAATTTATTATCATAGTTTTTTTTTGCCTCAATCGCCACCGGGAAAGTGAAGCCAATGATCAATGGACTAAAGTTAAATTACAAAATTGTTTATAAAATTAGTTGAATGAAAATAATTTACTAAAAAAAAATATTTATCCAATCAACACCTTTAATTGAAAAAGAAAACCAAAGATCAAGCAAAAATTTCATTTTGTCAATTAAACTTTTTAATAAATCAAATTTTAGAAAAGTTCGATTGTCTCAATTACATTTTTAAATAAATTTTTAATCAATTGAATTTTTTAACAAAAGTTAAATTAACTCAAATACATTTTTAATTAAACTTTTACACCCTGTTTCCATAAGTCAGACAGGTGACTGAAAACCACTTAAAAAATTAGTGCTTTACAGGTTGTTAATCAATTAAATTTTTAAACAAAACTTTTTTTGACTCAATTAAATGTTTAAACAAAAGTTAAATTAACTTCATTAAATATTTAATTGATTATTGGTTTATTCACAGCAAATTTGTCGGAGCAAAATTTTTCCTGTGTATTTGTCAACAGGTGGAATTGAAAGCAAAACAGATCACAAAAGTAAAAAAAAATTCTTTAATTGTTCATTGTACGCCATTTTTCAATTTCGATCTGCGTTCTAGCGCTGCTATAATAAAGTAATAAATGTTTAGATGTTACAAAAGATCCATTAGGTACCGAAATTTCGGCCCTTGTACCAGATATTTTCTTAATATTTTTTTTATCAGCTTATTTATGTAATATATTTTGTTTTTTTTTGGGTTTGGTCCCACAGTGCACTGGCTATGATTGTTAGAAAAGCAAAAAAAAATTTTTTTTTAATTGAAGAACTTGTTTAGTGATTTGTTTTAAGAGTTTTTGAGTAATTCCTCCCTCCTGAAACTTTTTCACTTTTTAATAATAATATTTCTAGAAAATATGTAATATCTTCTAAGCGGCTGGACCGATTTGATTAAAATATAGCTAAGAACCTTCTCGATCAAGTCACTTTTCAAACAGAAAAAACTCGGTCCAGCCGTTTACTCTGTACGTGTACTCGTACAGACACACAGATACACAAACATACACTACAAACTTATACCACCCATTTTTTTGGTCGGGGGTTAAAAAGGAAATACAATTTGTGTCTTTTTTTTAGAAATTAGATGCTTAATTAGATAAGTTTTATGCTTTAAGTTCGACTATTTATTTAAAGGCTTATATAAGGTATTAGAGTGCAACTTGAAAACACTAACATTTTTAAAATTTATATTTTTTCTATTAAATAACAAACATTTTTCCAATTTTCTAAATGTAATTAAATTATAGAGTTACCCCCTTATGCAAAAACGTTTGTTAAAGTTAAAGCATGTGTTAAAATCGGTTTTGCCATACAAAACTCGTTTGTTAAACTAACTTTAAGTTTAACAATTGTTTTTGCATAAGGGGGTTAGTCGTTGGCATTTTATCGCCTGGGGTTAACGCTGAATTGGCATACTTAAATAGAAATGGCAACGCTACTTAGATAAAGCAATAGTAAAGAGGTAGCTAAAGAAACGACAACCCTGTAACATAGTGTCCACACCTGATGAATTTATATCATGATGAATGTCAAATTGATATGAAGATGAAAATTCAGCACGTATAGACTCAATTTATTAATACTCGTATTATGGCAGCGTTATGATATAATCATCAGATCTTACGGCCTGATAAATTCATCTTGATACCAAATGTCATTTTATGTGTCGCTGTGAATTTAAAGTTTATTTATTAAACAATTTTCGTTTAAAAAAGGCGGCACAACAATTACTTATGACCAAAAAATTAAACAACACGCAAATTAGATATTTTTGGCAAGCGATTTGCAAATATTTGTTTGATTCACCACCCCTTTGTGTTGATATTAATGAAAAATTTAGTTGTTCTGCTATGATATTAAATCGTCAGGTGTGGACACTATATTCCGGTTCACACACATCAACTTTTGTTGATCAGCTAATGATTCAGCTGTAAGAAAGACGGAGAAGGAAGTACAAGTATCTCTTTTTTACTTACAGCTGAATTACGAGTTGATCAACAAAAGTTGAAGTGTGTGAACCGGGACTATGTAATACCCCTTTTAGACACGGAAAGTTTACTTTGCAGTCTTAATTCAGCTGGGAGAAAGACAGAAAGAGATAGTATTCCGCCCTCTGTCTTTCGCACAGCTGAATTAAGACTTTGCAAAATAAACTTTCCGTGTCTAAAAGGGGTATAAGTTAGTCCCGCCTCACACGTTTCAACTTTTGTTACTCAACTCATAATTCAGCTGTAAGAAAGACAGAGACGAAAGTACAAATATCTCTTTTCCTTACAGCTGAATAAAGAGTTGAGCAACAAAAGTGTGTGAACCGGGACAAACAATCATTGGGCTTTTCGCATTCTGCCACTAAAGGTGGAAGCACATAACACGCGTTCAATGCGCTAATGCGATACACTCGGCTGTCAAAAAAGTTGAAATAGTGTGTTTTCATAAGGCAAGTTACATAGAGAAGTTCGCGACGCGCGTACCTCGCAAAAAGTTGAACATTCTTCAACTTTCACGCGTTGTATACAAAATGAAAGCTAGTGTTGCCAGATTCATAAGCTAACATACACAAAAATGATTAGAAATTAATTTTTCATTAAACAATCGATAAAAAAATGCATTAAAGATTTAAAGAAATATGAAACGTAAGTGCAAGACAAAAAAATAACCGACAAAGGCTTTAAATTTTACAACTAAAAAAACCTCAAAAGCGTGTTGTGTAGCTTTCCATTTGTATAGCGTTAAACGTTTAACAAGCCAGAAAAGCGTTGCCGCGTAACGCGTGGTATGTACTTCCACCTTAACTTCATTTATTAAGGCGCTGTCAGAATCGAATTAAAAAAAATTTTACCACGGTGCTCTTTTGATTTAATTTATATAAATCGTTATATGGGCATAATAATTTTATACAGATAAGCAACGCTTGCCGCTTTAATTTAGGTTGTCTATAAGTGATCTTTGATGAAAATAAAATTAAAAAAAAAATGCAGTGGATTTATATTTTTTTTTCAAATTTAAATGATATGTGTATGTATGTAGTATATTTCTTTAACAAAAGCTTACGGCTTAAAAACAAAATGTTGCGTTAGTATATAATATTGAAATTGAGGCCAATAAAACTGAGAAAAAAATAATAGCAAATAATATATTGAAATGTTTAAAAATTACTAAATCTAAACAACTAAAGAGAATAACACGCACACATATACAAGGAATAGAAAATTTAAAAACACAAACAAAATACATATTTTTGATATACGTTTTTTTTTTTCTTAACAAAATTGGGTAACAAAAGAAAATTTATAAAACTATTATATGATTTGGTAATTTTTGAAGCAATTTTTGATTATATATATTTTATTCTTTTATATTAAAATAAAAAGCAAAAAAATTTGAAATAATGAACACCACTATATAAGAAAATTTTGAAAAAATATGTAAAAAATTTATATATTTTTTTTGATAAACCAACAATTTGCTACGAAACTTACCACACAAAATGTTAAACTTTTGGATTTTCCGATTTGTTATTACAGTTTTGTTTCTGTTTCTGTTTTTTGTTTTTTTTGGTGTATGTGTTTTTTTTTTTTTTTTTTGTTAATAATATTATTATTATTATTTTTTTTGGGGGGTTTTGTGTTTTCGAGTAAATATTTTTCTTTTTCAATAATACAGTTTTTGTTAGATGTTTTCTTAAAGGTTTTTTTTCTGTTTCAAATATTTGTAATTGTTTTTTCTCGATATTTTGTTAAATAATTTTGGTTTTATTTTTTTTAGCGTGAATCCATTCAATCTTCTGTGGGATGATTAAAAAAAGAAAAAAAAAATAAACAGAAAAACAATTATGATTTTTTTGATTGTTTTTTTTTTAAATCGATTTTTTTTCTTTAATAAACTTTAATGGAAAGTAAAAAATTTTTAATTCTTTTACTCTTCAAATACAAATTATATCTTGCTTTATTTTTCAGAAAACAAGTAAGTTAGGAAGGGTAAAGAGAAAGGAGATTTAAGGATTATATTTCTGTAGAAAAATCATATGAAATAAGTAAAAAAAAATTAAAATGAACAAAATAAAAAGAAATTCAAAATTTGTTTTTAAATAAATGTATGTACTTAACTGTTAGTTAAAAGCTGTTTTTGTTATTATTTTTTATAAAGATTTGTTGAAGAAATTTTCGTTTAATTTTTTTTTGATTATATGGCATTTACACCATACACATTTTAATTAAAAATTTTATGAAAATCCATACCGTTTAAACCAACTTTTTTTGACATTTAACAAGATTGTTTATCCAAAACAAGCCCCATTAACTGAAAAATTTCCAAAGATACAACCAAAAGACTGAAATATAAGCGAATTTACACACCGTAGCTAATTCATTTAACTTTTTTTTATAAATATGTTTTACAGGGTAGTAAAAAATAAATAAAAATTTTAGATTTTGATTAGATTTCTTACAAATCTACTGGCAGAATAGATTTTTTTGTATGGGAAATATAAAAGGTATTCACGTCAACTCTTGCAACTGTGCAAAAATGCATAATTGCACTTTCTGACGTGAGCAACCAATTTTGTTTAATTGTCTATAAAGCAACACAATATGTGCATAGATATATTGTACTTGTATGTTTGTTTAAATGCTGAAACGAAGTGTTGAAACTTCGCTGATTAATTTTGTAATCAATTCACTAATAAAAATATCAATATTAATAATATTGGTATTATTTAACAAAATTCTAAAGCAAGCCACAGACCTTGCGACCGTTGGTACAACATGAGCAGGTTGTGTATGAGATTGTAAAGTGTGTGGGGTCGTTGTATGAAGTTGTGTCTCGGTTGTATGAAAGATTAAAAAGATTTGATTTTTTGGCAAGTTGTATAGACAGGTTGTATAATTTAGGAGTATGTTGTACAACTTCATTTAATTTTGTTTTTATTTTCGTAGTGTCATATAAAAAACGTGACGCACGAGTTCAAACGTGCGTTTAAAATGTTATGCATATGTAATTTTTGTAGTCTTTTGGCTCACTTTCTTTTAGTGTTTTTAAAAGTCTGTTGTTAATATATGTTTCTTTTTATATAAATCAAATTTTTTTTTACCAAATTTTTTTTCTGCAGTTTTTTTACATTCTTCTTCTTATCTGAAAATATTTTTTTAATTTTATAATTTTTTAATTAATTTATTTGTATCGAAAATATCTTCAACGACTTGTTTTTTTTTCATTTCAAAGAAAAACATTTAGGAATTTCTGAGTTGTAATTTGGTGTAAGGTTGATTTTATAAGTACTTTTTGTCCATTTTTTTTTTGGATTGTCAATGCCATAAAAAGTTGCACAACTTTGCAAAATTTACCCTGATAATCTTGCACTTACACAGACCCTGACAATTTTGCATCATTTGTGCAAAATAATTTTCTATGTGGTTGTTATATTTTTTGAAAATTTTGCACTTTTGCTTTTCTGCAACAGTGCAACTTTTGACGTGAATACCTTTATAGTAAAAAGCAGCAATATTTAGCTCGAAATCTCGTAAGTACTGGATTTCGAGACATTGTAATTGCTCTATTAGAAAATTTTACATTAAAATTTGCTGAGTTCGAGGGGAATATTTTTGTTTATTTTCTTTATTATTTTTTTAATAGAGAAAAATAGAGATATTTTTTTTCATACGTCGTGGACCATTTTATATACTCCTACATCTACAGACAATATTCTCAACTAGATTAAATTGTAGTATCTAAAGACGGCAAGCAATTTAAAAGTCGGGAAGAGTTTAAAGGTTAATTTCGTACTTATTTGCGGTCTAATTCATAAAAAATATTTTAGGTTTATTACAGGTTTATTTGACAAATTTCCCATAGAAATACGTCAAATAATCGTTTAATAAACCTGAAATATTTTTTATGAATAAGACAGTTAATATTTAAAATGTGTCAATTATCCAAAAAGCTATAGAATACAATAGTAATACACATGCACGCTTTCGAAAAAGCACTCGAGTTAGTAAAAAGGCCGTTTCTGTTGGAAGTTCTCCAGAGGAAAGGGGTCAATCGCTTACCTATTTGAAGAATAAAAAGATTCTATAAAATATGCCGAAATTCTGTAAGAATGGGCAACACAGCTTATGAAGAGTTGGACAACCCGATATCTTAAGCTCGGTAAGGGCTTTCAAAAAACTGTTTTCATCAAGTGAGAAAAATAAGAATTCTTTTGCTGGAAAGGGAAAATGAAAAAATCAAAAAATTTTAAATCGTCCAATTTCTAAATTTTTTTCTTCTAAACTTAAATTTGTATTTTCTAAATTACAACTTAAGCAAATGCAGCATGTGTTTCAACATCCGAACTCACAAGAAATTTATGACAACGACTTGGAAGTCAAAACAAAGACGAATAATACTACATATAAATATTTCAATAAATCAAAGCTCTAAACTCAAATTCAGTTTATTTTTTTTATATTGCAAAAATTAAAAACAAGACGTAAGAAAATGAAATGTCAAAAATTCCGGGACCAAACAAATAAATAAAGATGAAGCTCAATCATAAATATTCCCACGAAAAATAATTTTCTTGGGAAAAAATTATCACAATAATCATAAAGTTTTAACAAGCCACATATTTTGCTCGTTGCAATTTTGTCTTCTTCCTATTTTTTTTTTGCGTGAATTCGGGTTTTAAATAGAACTAGCAATCAGAGGATAACCCCTACTCATGCAATGCACTGTGCTAAAATATGTACTGGGGAACGACCTCTCCAGGTAATAGTTTATTCAACGTACGAACAGTACGGCTAAGCACCGAAATTCTCTGTAACGAGAAATACACCCCAGAATGCATCGATGCTTCAGTTAATCAACAGGATTGGATATCCTACTGTCATCCATTCAGAGATTTTTATTAAATCATAACTGAAAGTATTATTCATATTTTGACTCATTGCCTCATTGCCTCAGAGCCTAATTTTTGGTAATGGTTTATTATGGTTTAATTTATATATATGTAATTCCACATAAATTTGTCAACGCTTAAAGTTTTCGTTTTACAAAATTCGACCCTCGATCTTCGGCAGACTTGGTCTGTTGCTGAATAAGAAAGGAAGGCAAATGCCGTTGTCATTCGAGATAGAGTAGATATGATGGAAAATTTGATATAGAAAGTCAATTAAAAAAAATTAAATCCAACGAATTTAAAATCCCACGATTTTAGAAAACTAACTCTGGCAAAAGAAATATTTTTTATTTTTTTTATGCATCCTTAATAATTTTTTGAAAACGAGAAATTTAATCTTATTCAGTTTACATAATAGGACGGTATATGTATTAAGAGAAATAACGAAGCCTTGCAATACACCTGAATTTACCACCTTAACCTTGTTTAATGAGATCCCATCAATAACAAATCTTTGAGTGTGATTCCTGAGAAGGAAGCTCAATGAGAATCGAGAGAATTTATCATCGATACCAAAATCAACATATTTTGACAAAAATGCACCTTGGCACACTCTACCAAAAGGCTTGGAGATATCTAGAGCCACCACATAACTTTCGTCAAAATGAGGTATTGAATTACACAATTTCTCTGAGAGGAATGCAAGTAGGTCACACGTAGAGTGGCCTATACCGGTCGTTAGCTAAGCTGCCTCACAAGATGGAAGTTTATCATACTTTCCATCACTTTAGAAAGCGTTCATAAAATGAACTTGTTTGCCTGAGGAATTTGGTCCTTTCCCGATTTGGTAAAAAAAGAGAAAAGTGAAAAAACTCTCACGCATATTTTTTATTTTATTTTTGGAGGCTGTTATAACAGCCCTGTAATGGACAATAATTCTATATAATTTTCCTTTTAGCTGCATGTTATCAAACAATTTTTTTAACAATTCGTAACCGGATTATTAGCATACTAGGCTTTAGATTCAAAAGGCATGAAGTTAGCATAAGTGACGAACTTAAATTAGGTGCTAACGAGATCCTCTATACAATTTTATATAAAAAATGGGTGCATTACGTAGTTTTAAACCACTACCAAGCCCTAGCGTGATTTTTTAATGTGAAGTTTTATGGCAAAACTCTTTAAGATTATGCTAAATTTTGTTACTTATGCTAACTTTATGTCAGTTTTTTCTTACACATAGGGCTCTAAGTTTAGAGCTTAATTATTTTTGTGCGGGATACATTGACATCTGGCATCTGGTTAAAAAAAACAATAACAAAAACAAATATATTAAGCTATTGTGACACAGTGTATAACACAAATACAAGATGATTGTGAATTATGCGAATCTTAATCTTTACGATTTTGCAAAGAAAAGTTATTTAATTTTTTATAATTATTATTATATTGGGAAATTTCTTTAACAAACCTTTAATTTTTTTTAAATATTATTGAAATTTTTGGTGTGAAAATGTTTTTTGTGATGTGTTAATTGTTTATTTTTGTTATTTAGGTTTGGTTTAAATTAAAGTTTGATTATATTATTTAATTCAATTTAATTATTTCATGATTATTTTTGTTTTATAGGATTTCAATTGATATATACTTTTTGATATAGTTTTTATTAGCGTTTGTTTGTTTGTTTGTTTTGTTGTAGTATTAACTTATTGCTGTATTTTTTGTTGTTGATTTTACTAAAAGTAGATTTAGTTTTTTTTGTTATAAATAAAAAGTACTCTCTATATACGTTATGCTAATTTTTACGATTTTAATAATTAAATGTAAAAGCTGTTTGGTAATTATTAATATTATTATTTAAGTATTTTTTTAGTTTTTTGTTAAAAAAAAAGAAAAAGAGAAAAATAGAAGAAAAAAGAGAAAAATATACAACATTTACAGGGTTGTATTTTTCAGTTCTTGTTATGGGATTTATTTTTTTGGTTGAATTTGTTGAAAATAAGAAATTTAAATGTTTTTTTAATTCTAAACCGATTGGATTGAGTTAATGTATGGTAAGAACTCTAAGGGCCATTATATTACAACTTAAAGATAGTTAAAAGTAGGATTTTATCGGAGGTATAAAAACTTTATCATTTGCAAAATTTTACTTTAACCTAAAGTTAGCGATAAATTACAGGAAAGTTTATTCTACCTGGTAAGTTAAATCCAATTTGCAATAATGGAAAGCTTTTTATACGTCCGATAAAATCCTACTTTTAACTATCTTTAAGTTGTAATAATGGCCCTAAGAAAAATAATTGATTATAAAATAAGAAAGAAAAAAATCAAATATTTAGCAAAACAAAAAGTAAAAGTAATTTGTATGTGTAGATGAAATTAGTAGTTATTTTTTTTTTGCTTTTTACAAAATTGTATAGAATTATAATTTAAAAAAATTTATAAAAATTAAAAAAGTTTATGTTATATATTTTGCTAAAAACGTGCAAATACATATTTGTTTTAAAGTTGTTTCAAAAGGAGACAAAAAAAAAAGATTTTATTTCAAATTTACAATTTACAGTTTTAAGTGTATGAATGTTTTTTTTTCTTTTGAAATGGCGCGCGGTTTAATGAGAATCTATTGTATGTACTATGTATGTATTTGCAAAGTGTTTCAAATGTCAAATGTTTAAATGAATGCACAACTTTAGACCTAAATTGAATGACATACAAACATACACACAAATATGTATGAATGTGTACACATGTATGTGCACATGTTTTTGTTTTAATTAAATATAAATTCATATGTGAGTCTCAACATACATGATGCATATTTTGCTTTGCATTTATTTTAAATGAAATGAATTTTAATGTTATGTTTTGGGTTAGTAAATATTTGTGTAAAAATAATAATAATAATAATAATAAATATAAAATACCATTTAATAAATGTTTCAAAATAAATATTCCCTTATGTAATTATAACATAAATTTCAAGTGAAAATGTTTTGTTGAAATATGGTTACATATTTGCATATAAATCATTTAGCAATTCAAAGCTTTAAATACAGCATAGGGTGATTTTTTAAGAGGTTTCGGGTTTTATTTACAAAAAAACATACTATTTAGAGAAATTTATGAAATTTTTATTTGAGTCGGTAGAACAATCTGTACAATTTGTAATATGTCTGAAATGATTCATACGATGGGTCCAATTTTGGCATAATCTTTCTATCGCCCGATATGTCACGAATAAACTAATCAATATTGTCTTCCAGTGCGTCTACCGCTGCGTGATTGTCCCTAACACATGAGCTTTAGCATAGCCCCCCAAAAAAAAAAATCTAAAGGTGCACGATCTAGACGGCCAATTGACCGGCTCTAAACGTAAAATAAACTGTTCACTGAACTCGCCTCTCAATTGCGCCATTGATTCGCGTGGTGTGGCATGTGGCACCATCTGGATGAAACCACATGTCAGCTAAGTCCAGCTTTTCCACTTTGGGCAACAAAAAAAGTAACAGCGGCTCAATTGCTGCGAATAGCGCCGAATCGATAATCTACGGTCATCAACAATACTGGCGGATACAGCTGCGATATCTTCCTCTGTACACACTCTACGTATGCGTGTTGGTGGTTTAATGTTCAATAATCACCCTTATTCCAGTTGTCGTCATCGACGTCACTTTAACACAATACCAAAAAATTGAGAACAATTTTGTGCAACTGACAATCTATTTCCGTTCCCTAAGATCTAGAAAATAGCATAAACCTGCCACCAGGAGTTAGTTGTTTTACAACGGGTACATAAGCCCCAACATTTTTGGCATTGTGTTAAAGTGACGTCTATGTCGATAACTGGAATAAGTCCATATTTACACTATGCAAGTCTTATTGCTAAGCTGATTAGTTTATTAGGGGAGAGAGACGGGGGGAAAAGAAACGTTGTTGTTCCCCTCGTCTCTCTCTCCCTGAAACTAATCAGCTTAGCAATAAGACTTGCACAGTGTGATTTGGGACTAAGGGTGACTGTAATTTAGGCACGATTCTGAAATGCCACCTCAGAAGGTCCCCCAAACTGACCATAAAATGGAAGAATAAGAAGAAGAAGAAGATAATAAAATTTAATAATCTGCAAATGTTGTTCGTTTGTAAGTCGTTTTATCGTTAAATTATAGACCAAACTGAACATGTTTAACAGCAACATTATACAGGAAAACAGCTGAGTTGTCAAAAACAGTGTTGCCAAAAAGAAAATCGCTAAAAAATCACCCTTTATATTCATGTGATAAAAGTTTACGAGAGCGATTCTGTGAACAGGGAACGAAATCAGAGGCAATTTTATTCGCGATAAATGTAAATAGTTTCATAAATTACACTGTGTGGCAAATATTAATGAAATCGAAATAGCTGGGGCGTGTTACTATTTTTCTGGAAAATTGGGTTTTTGTACCCGTATGCACTTATCAACCTCTAACTAGCTTAAATATCAACCGATTTTAAATTTATGAACGGATTTAGAAAGAAGAAACTAACCACCTTTCGAAACATATTTTTTTTTCTTTTTTTGTAAATTTTAGATATACATATGTCTGTATTTTTTCACTATATACAATTTTTTTCGGTTTTTTCGTCACTTTTCTACTTTGGATTCGTTTTTATTTGTTTGTATTTTTAAATTGGAATCATACTGCTTATGACTTTATTTATAAAACATAATTGATTAATGTCCTAATTCTCTTCGACGATTGTATCGTTTTGTATATGGACGAAAAAAAAGCCGCAGTTGTCATTCCTTAAAACAATTATTATTTATTGTCTATGCTAAAAGGTTCGTGTATTTGCTTTATGATTTTTTTTCCAAACATTATATCCAAGACATATTTTTTCATATATTTTTCAAACTATTGTATAATACTTTAATTTAATTTTTATGTTTTAAAAACATGGCAATACTATTTTTATTTTTCACAACAACCATTATTGAAGAAAATAATTTAGAGAATTCTAATACAAGAACTCAAAAGTATTTTCAAACAAAAACGTCTTAAATCTTTTTACTGCATTAGGGCAAAAGAGTAATTCGTATGTTTGCATAAAAAAAAATTCCTTAGAAATTGACAGAGTTATTAACTATTTTATTAGAAGACTTTTTGTTAAAAAAAAACATCGGCATAATGTGTAACGCGATATATTTTTATTATTTTTTATTATTATGTGTTTTTCAGTGCATTTAAACTTCCAGGATGACTAAAGTACAATTCAACAAACATAGATCAACACATAGCACAAAATTGGTACCAACAGTGGCTGCCAAACTTTCGATGCCACTCTAACATGAACTTAGTATAACAGTGATTTGCAAATGTACAAATCGTGTTATTTATTATAGATATAGGGTTAACACTAGATATTTGCAAATAAAACACCAATTATTTTCCATTGCAGTATTTCAAACAACGATACTCTTACCGAAAGTTATTTAAATTTGGTGTGATTCAGCGGAATGTATGGTTGGCGACCACTGACTGTGGTATCAATTTCATACTTTGTGTTAATAAACGTCTATTAAATTGTACTTTAATTACCTTGGAAGCTTAAATACACAGAAAGCGCAAAAAAAACAACACGAAAAACATCATTCAGGTAGTTCTTTAAAGACATGAAATAAAAAAAAATATTATTAATGAGGACTTTTTTCTTATTTTATGTTATTATGTATTGCTATATATGTAAATTAATAAATAAAAAAGAAATAATTAGAGTAACTTCGGGTAATGTGGAATATGCGGCTAATGTGGAACCTCAACGTATTTCTTAAACTAAATGTTATTTCACATCCATCAGCATCTGTATACATAGTTTATAAGAACTTATTGGCAGTACGTGTTTGTCTAGACGTCTGAATGTACCATTAGATTTCAGTTGACATTTAAATGGAAACAAGTGCATTCGACTTTATTTTATGCGCACATTGGAACAAGTTTTTTGTTCTAAGAGTTAAGAGTTTGTCCATACAGTTTTCGATACAATAATACAAATAGTCTACCAAATAAAATCTTTAATATATGTTATAAGTTTTATATAACATACTTTGGAAAAATTGGCAGTCGGTTAATATGGAATACTTGAAGGCGGGTATGGTGGAACCAGAATTTAAGTCTGGGTAATAATTTTAGCATTGAGTACGCCATTTGATTTATACCCGTATTCTAACCTCTGTGACAATGACAAAATTATAACAAAACTGAGCTGAATGACTATTTGAATATTTTTGGTATTCTGAAAAATATTGTCATGAATAAAATATAACAAATTTGTCACCTAATGAAAAGCACATAACAAAATAAAAATTTATTAATTTTCCTTTTTGATTTACTTTTTAGTTGTGAGAATTAAAGAGAAAAAAACGTGATCATTGAAAAATTGTTAACATATTATGCCAATAAAAATAATTGCTTCGTGCACTTTTTTTTTTGCAAAAGTAAAGGAAACATTTTTTTCGCTTTTTCCAAAATAACATCCAGGGACTCCTGGTTTTTTGCCAACAATATTTGTAGTTGTAGCTATGGTAAAATGGACAACTTTTGCGAATATATTTATACAATTTTACACATCACTTTTTAAATTAAAAATTAAATATTTCTGAATATTCCGACGGTAAATTTGTCCCATAATTTTTGCAAAAAAAAGTGCAAGAAATAATTTTTTTGGAATAAGATGCTTACAAGATTTGTTTGGTAGAGGGTTTTATTACCCTCATACCATTACAATTTTTCTTCCACAGATTTCACAATCAACCCTTTTTTGGAGAAACTACGAACCTATACTGTCCTGTCCGTGTGTTTTTCAAAATGTATTGTTAGTACATTTCTATGTGTGCGACCATGGTTTGCTAATTACTTATGTAAATGCAAGATACTCCGGCTAAAAAAATAAAAAAAAATACATTTCTTTACATTCATAATACATTTTTATATTATTTTTTAAATAAATAAATATAGTTGTCAATTTGAAATAAATCTCACCATAGTATGTTGAAAGCTTTTTGAGCTTTTTAAGCTTTTCCTTGTGATATGAGCAACAGAATACCATGACAATTTTATTTAAAATTATATAACAAGAAATTTGACAAAATTGTATGACAAAAAATTTGTCACAATTTATTAGAATACGGGTATTAATTTAATTTTTGTTATATTTTCATATTTTGCCTTTATGCTTTTAGTTACAAAAAAAGAAATTATTTTTTTATTAATTGAAGTTTTTTTTAAATCAGATATATTTTCGTTTCTGGTAATGTGTAATAGTTTTCCACATTACCCACCCATGAGGTTCCACATTACCCTCCAATTTTCTAAACGAAGCATTTTTACCTGATTCAGATTTTTCTTATTTAACTATTTTTAAAATGAAAAAAAAATACATTTTTGTAAAATAATCAGTTGGGTAACCGACAAGCAAACGTATTGGAAGTCATCTGATAAAAATTTTATTAATAGTTGTTCAAGGAAACCAAAATCAAAAATTGGGGCTCCACAATACCCGAAGTTACTCTAATTATTACAGTTAAAATTTTAATAAAAAAATTAAACCTTGCACAAAGACTTACTTGGCAATCTGTTTATTAAAGAGCAATTAAAATAAAGGATTTTTTGTGCAGAATGTACATATATATACACATGTATGTACATATCTATGGATGTGCATAATCGCAGACAGCCATATCAAATGTATATTCATATCAAAACAGTTTCACTGAAATGTATTTTTATAAAAAAAATTTACTTAAAAAAAAATATTAAACTTAAATGCAAAAAACACATAAAAGTTTTACAACATAAATAACCAAAAATATTAATTAAAAAAAACATCAACATAAAAATTTTCAAGAGCTTAAAATAAAAATAATTGAAAGCTTTAAATGAAACAAAAATAAAGTACAAAAATTGGGTGGCGTGCGTTTCTTTGTAAGAATATATGCATATTTCCATATGCACAAAAAAAACCTTTTGAAACTAATGTAGTAGGAGTACTATTGAAAACATGTCTATAAGGTCTGAAGGATTAATTTGTAACATTTCTGAGGTTTTCATGAATATCCGGATAATCCCAGTAAAAATAAATGGAAGTCATTCTGAAGGAACCACATTTTCATTGCTTCCAAAATATCGATATTTTTAATTTGCTGATAGTTAGCAGAAAACAAAGTAAAATTTTATTTTAACCACACAAAACCTTGTAGTTTTTCCATAGTTTTAGTAATTACTCACCAAAATGTACAAAAAATCGATTTTTTAAAGAAATTTATGAACGAATTTTGGCCTAAAATTTAGAAGTTATTTGCTTAAATTTACATGAAAACACTTTTTCGCCTTTAAATTCGTATAAAAAGAAACGAATTGTTAAAATATGTAACTTTTTAAAGTTTTTCCTAGATGAAAATATTACCATAGAACAAAAAAAAAAAAGGAAATTTTTCTTAAAATCGCTTCTACTTCGGTGACTAGGCATCGAAAAAGAGAACTTCTTGCAATGACAACCCTATGTAAAAATCATTAGATCGGATCGAAATTTGAACTACTTCCAGACTGCAAACTCTACATTTTCATGACTTCTTTGGAGAATCTTTTTTTACTGGGATGCTTCAAATTACTCTGGATTAAATTTATTTCAAACTATTTATCCCACGACAACCTAAATAATAGTGAAAGAACCTTTGCTTGAAAAAATCAATTAAATTTGTATGCATATAAAATCTTACGTGACAACTATTGAAAGAAACCTTTAAACTATGTTCGGAGAGAATAACGTATGTGCCTTGCGTTGAAAGTAATTCGAAAAAATTCAATAGGATGGCGGAACAATAAGTCCGTGACTTTTTGAACTTCCCTCTTAGTTATATGAAATGCAACACTGTTTCCATCAACTACCAGCTGTTAATAGACTACAGTCAAATTTTGAGCAATTGTCGTCATTTACTTTGCGTTTAACAGCTGTTAAAAACATACAACCTCGTGTACTTTTCTAAAAATGGAAAAAAGTGAATTTGGAGTTTAATGTTTAATATTTTTTGCAAAGAAAAAGCTCGATAAATACTATGGGAACTCTGCACAATATGGTGTTTTCCGATCGGAGAGTAAAAGAACGTGAGATTGTTGCAGCCATAAGGTTCAATCAGACGTCCTATAACCATAACCATAGAAAACAGCTGTTCGAACTAAGCTTATGGACAACACTGTATTTGACTATAGGTGACTCGCCATAACGCCATATCTATTACCATAAAAACCAATGGCATTTTGGTTACGGCTATGGCATTATGGCTAAATCACGTTTAATTTAAGCTATAGGCATTTCATATGGCAGTGTGGTTTCGATTTTATATGATCAGCTGGGTTTAAGAAAGTTATCTGTAAGATGGGTGCCGCGTCTGATCTCAATTGACCATAAACGTAAACGTGTGACAACTTCAAAGGATTGTTAAGAGTTGCGAATGAGTTTTTGAGGCGTTTTGTAACTGTGAATATACTCCGGAGACCAAGCAGCAAACTAAACAATGGACTTGTTTCGAATAAGGCCAATGTGACTTCGTCGGCCAATAAGGTGATGGCAACAGTTTTTTTGGTATGCACGAGGGATAATCCACATCGATTGCCTTCAACAGGGAAAACCAATAATCGGAGAATATTATGCCAACTTATTAGACCGATTTAATGAGGATTTAAAAAGAAAACGACCCCATAAGGCCATTAAAGTTAAGTTCTTTTTCATCAAGATAATGCACAAGTGCACACGTGTGCAGTCTCAATGGTAAAACTCTATGAATTGGGCCACGAATTGGTACCCCCCATCTGCCATATTCTTCGAATTTAGCCTCTAGTGACTACTTCCTATTTCCAAACCTAAAGAAATGGCTCGGTGGAAATAGATTTAGCTCTTCCTCCCATGATACAAATATAGAAGTTACTTCCATTCTCTCATTTTTTTCTTGACATTCACCATCTGACAAGTATAACGATAGTGAAGGTTCCGGTAAAATCGTGCTACCGTATTAATTTAATATTTCCCCCTCTGTTTCCTGTTTGTTTGAAAATTTTGTTCAAAAACTATTTCAAAATTGTTTTTATAAAATGCAGAATTTATAAATTAAACAATTAGTGCCCTAATTCTGTTGGACGATTGTATCGTCTCTTGTTTATGGACGAAAATAAGCCGCAGATTATTTAAAACAATTATTATTTATTGTCTATGCTAGAAGGTTCATGTATTTGCTTTATGATTTTGTTCCAAACATGATATCCAACACTATTGTATGATACTTTAATTTATTTTTTATGTTTTAAAAACATGGTAATAATATTTTTATTTTTAATTATCAAAGACAACAACACTTTTTGAAGAAAATAATTTAGAGAATTCAAGTATTTTCAAAGAAAAAAACATAGTAAAACTTCTAACTGAATTAGGGCATCATTAAAAAAAATAAGAGTGCAGCATTTTTTAAATTCCCTTCATTTCCTGGTGTTCGTCAACAGTGGCTAGCTAAGAGCCTATAAGATCTGTGAAATAGACTTGGTTATTAAACCAATTTTTTTTTAGAAAAGGATGTTACAATCAACAAGAAACATATCAACCCCTTTGCGCGAAATTATCGTATGTTACAAAAACAAAATTTTACAGGACAGCCATTTTTCTGCTTTTCTCTGCTTTCGCTTGCAATATCAAAATGAAAATATACATGTGCTTAGATAACTAACTAATATAACTACACCTAAAATATTCCGGTGAAAAAGTTCAAGTTTTCCGACAAAAACGTATTTTTGGCACATACGATAATTTCATTCACAACGTTTCGTAGATGCGTGTGTAGAAAATGGCACTTACGATATCATTTGTCAGTGTTAGAAATAAATTGAAACAAAGATTTATTTGTGGTTTTAAGTATTTGTTCATTATTTTTTAACTTAGAATTGTACAAAGTAATAAAAAATATGTAATCAATATTTAACAGAAGCATGAATTCATTAAAAAAAACTTAAAAAACCAATAATAATAATAATAAGTGAGTTAATCTTCTTAGTCACTTTCATTTAACATATATTTTTCGCGTACAGAATATTTTAAATTTAAATACTCACTGTGGTATTTTGACGGTATGCTATTTTTTAAACATAAATTTTTCAAATCATTGAATTTTTGCAAAGAGATACACAAAGGTGAATTGTACAACTTTTGTAACTTACAAGGTAAAATTAAAGTTATTTATAGTTTTTTAGTGGAATTGTCGAAATATCCGTAAATGAGTTCAATTGATTTTGATTTTTTGTCTAATAAAGCTATCCGAACTTTATTTATGTTTAGTTTAACTTGGAGTGGTTTACAATAACTTTATCAAACACATGATCAGAAAAAGAATGCATGCTAAATGCTTCTCTTCAACTTTAATATAAATTGCGTTCGCGTACTCAAAGTTTTTACAAATTTTTACTGACATTTTACTAAATTGCGTTCATTTACCATGTAAATACAGTAAATGAGAACACAAATTGAGAGAGTAAAGTGACAGTTCTTGACTGAGTGTTTTGCAAATTTTTACTGCAGAAATTTGTCGTAGTAAAGTTTAGTAAGATAAAAACATATGATTCAAAATGTAAACAAATGAAAAGTAAACAAATGAAAAATGCAAAAATTTGAGAAAAGGTTAAATAAAAATCGTGAGTCATTAAAAAATAATTAATTTATAAATCATAGTAATAATTAGCTGTTAATATACATATTTAGTAATATATTTTATTAATCCTTTTGTTTTGCAATTTATTTTAATTACTCAGAGTTGTAAAACTGTAAAGTATCTGGGTACTTAGTGTCGCACTTGCTTTTAAGGTAATCAGTAACATTAACAAATAGTCATGTAATTTTATTTAATTAATTCAAAAACAAAACAAGGAAATGAAGAAGAAATTAATTACAAACAATTACATGAAATAAATTACAGAATTTATTCTTAGATTGTCCGTGTTATAATAATATTGTATCGAGTACCAATAGTTGAAAGAGTTGCATAGTCAAAAGGTTATATATTTTTCAACTCTATGTGGGGCTAGAGTCAGCTGTTTCTTTTATCTTACTAATTTTTACTATTTTTCCGTTCGCCTACTTTTTTCGGTAACAGCTCTTTTTTAGAGTAAATTTTAAAATTTTCGCAGTAACTACTCATTTACTGCAAAAGTAAACGAACACACTTATAGCCTTTTCTGTAAAATTAACGGTAAAACGAATAGAGGCAAAATAAAGCGAGCAATTCCTTTTACCTTCTAATTCCAACTTAGAAAGAAATATGTAGTAAATATTGTAACATCTACAATATGCAAAATATTCTTCATTGGCAGATACGATAAAATCGCTCACAAGAAAAAAATGGAGTGTAACATACGATAAAGTATTCAATAAATTTTTGGCGCGACGAAGTGGAATTCGCCTACAATATTTGGTCAGGTGATGTCTCTTTCAATGTAGATCAAGATTGCATCAAAAACTCAATTTCAAAAATATTGGCATATACGATAATTTCGCGCAAAGGGGTCGATATTATGCAGATTAAACAAAATTTAATATCAATTAATATTTTTAAACTTAATGAAAACATCAAAAACATCAATAAATTTTGATGAAAATATATTAAAAGATTTGTATTGAGCAGAAAACTTAAAAATATGAGATAAGTCATTACAAAATCACTTTTCAAACTTCACAGATATGTAGTTATGTATATATATAACTTTATTTATTCCCAAATTTTTGTTAAGATAATTACATATTTTTGTAAAAACAATTCTAAGGCACACTTACATTTTTTTACTATATGGGAACATTTTTCTTTATTTCTCTCAAAAAACAAATTTCAAAAATTCTTATTTTTCAAAACCAAGAGAGAGTGGAAGTACCTTATATATTTATATCATGGAAGTACCTTCTATATTTATATCATGGGTCTAACTACGAGTATAGTATTTTAATTTCGAATACAACGATTTTTAATTGGACTTAAGGATATTTCACACACAACTAGAGTGACAATTTGACGTAAGCAACTCAAAACAATATCGTATTGTATGCGATGTATTGCAACTGGAATAAGGGGGAATGTTAAAAAATATATATTAAAACCAATTTTCAATGTCTTTCAATCTAATAAAAAGTAATCGTAAGAAATAACTTCCTGCAAGGAGGAGCCTATTTTAAAATCTTTGCATGGGCATAACAATATTTTGATCTTATTGACTTAATTTAAAGCACTAGAGGAATAAAAAATTCTACCAAATTTAATAAATTTATTAAGTGATTTTAATACTAACTATAAAATTTAGATTTTGTTAAGGAGTACGACAAAGACACAACCACCCATTCAAAACTAAATAAAGTCAGAAATTAAAATAAATAAAAAAAAAATTTAATCTTACCATCATTATTACTCAAAGCCTTCTCTGGCTGCTGTTGGGTCATTGTATCGATGCCAAGTTTGCGCATGCCATCTTTAATTTCCTCTAAATCGCTTTCAGTATTTGTTTGAAAAGCATCGGACACAAATTCAGATTCAGAAGTCAATTGGGAACGTTTGGATTTAGAGGCAGGCAAAGCTTCTTCAATATGGACAATTTCTTTAGAATATTGCTTTGCTACTTGTGACTCAATTTTAGCAGATTTAACTTCTTTTACATTTTGTTATTAATTTATATTTTTTTATTATTTTTTTTTTCAATTTGTAAAGTGTAGTGTTGATTTTTTGTGTTTATTTTATTTTTTAAGATTTTTTTTATAAAACAAAATAAATCCAAGAAATAAAACATGAAAATAAATAAGAAATAACAAAAACAAAGTAAATTAGAAATAAAAAATTAAATAAATGAAATAAATAAAATTTGTTCAGAAAGGTGCAAGAGCTGTTAAACTAAAAGGAAACTTAGCTGAAAGAAACACTCATTTACACTCTGCTTTTAAAACTTGATAGTTTCTTCTTTCAGTCATTTATTTTGAGAGTCTAAGTTTGTGCTCAAAACTGAATTGTACAGTGCTCAAAATAAAATAATAACTTCAAAGAGACAAATCAAATTATAAATAGACAGAGACAAATATATGTATTAAAAAAAGAGAATTTAAAATAAATAAAACTAAAATCTTTTTTTTTTTGGAGTACTGAAACATGTTTCGATTTCTTTTGAAGTGTGATAGTGATATTTTGAGATTGAGAGTCATAAAACGTTATTATTGATTTGGGATTAAAGCTGCAGTAAAATAGCATTGAAATGTTTGAAAAATAAATTTCGAAAAATGAAGTGAAATTAATAAGGAAATAATAAATGTAATTTTAATTAATTGTATTGCAAAAGAAATTTATTTGTTCAATGTTTTTATTTAATTTGTTGCGGCATATATCTACGAGTATCTAATTTGACGTTTCTTCTACTGAGAGAGAGGGAGAGAGAACAGATAAGTGATTACGCAAAAAATTTCCAGGGCTAAAAATTTCGTCCGTAACAAATGAATGAATCCAACATCAGTAGATGTTGATTCAGATTCAGTAACTTTTAATGATCCGACAATCGTAATTTTTGTCTATACATTTTGTCGCTAGCAATAACGATTGTGTGATTCCGTAACTTCTTTTTAATTATAATACGCAGCTGATATTTTCTGTTGATTTTTGTTAATAAAATTAACAGCACATAAATTATTGTCGCTTAAATAACGACACAATTGACATTAGCCTACAGCGAATATCGTTAAAAATGTTACTGAATAGCAAATTCGATATATTTTCGTTATAATTATTTTAACGATGCGATTATCGTTAAAAAAGTTAGTGAATCGCACTACAGGAATTGACGAAAAAAGTAAATAACAGCTGATATCAGATTTTGGGGAGATCATTCCCTCTTGATAACCCAGTAGGATTTTAAGTATTTGCTTTTAATAGGTCCAGTTCTCAGGGGATAAAATCTACCCATGCATTCATTTTATTCATTCATGCAATTAAAAAAGTGGGCAGTGCCCAGGTATTTACACTAAATGCACATGCGGAAATTTAAATTGAACAACTTTTGAGTTTTCGGAGGAGAGAGCAGATGATAATGACATGTTTCATATTTTTCTCTCTCGCCCATGAACTAAAAAGTTGCTCGACTAAAATTGCCGTGTGTGAACCCAGTCTTATACTTAAAGGCAAATTTTGTAAATAGAAACGTTTTTTTTTCGTTTTGAAATTTGTATGGATAAAATATTTTTTGAAGCGAATTTTCGTTATTTTTCATACAAATTTGAAACGTTTAGAAACGAAATTTTTTTAATTAAATCTGCCTATTAATCAACTCTAATAAAAATTTCTATTTGTCTAAAAAAGTGAGCAGCGCCAAGTTAAGTTTTGAAATGGTCCTTCCCTTTGTTTTATAACTAAAATTTAAATTTCTTGTTTTCCGGCAATTTATACATATTTCTTAAGCT
This sequence comes from Tachina grossa, assembly GCA_949987645.1. Classification (NCBI taxonomy): domain Eukaryota; kingdom Metazoa; phylum Arthropoda; class Insecta; order Diptera; family Tachinidae; genus Tachina; species Tachina grossa. The sequence continues at coordinate 32,452,566 of OX465274.1, read as the reverse complement.
GTCTATACTTTTGAATTAATTTGAACATTTTCGAAACAAATTTCTTTTGCTGTGTATGAAATAATTCGATGTTTTTAACTTAAACAAATATTGTATACAAAAAATGGAATATACTGAAGTTTTATAGTTAAAAAATTAAATAAAATAAAAAACAACCTAACTATGATAATTTTTTTTTTTACAAAAACTAAAAGAAAATTATAAATTCAATTTGAAAAAGATAGATAGAGAGACAGAGAGATATATCGAAAGAGAGAGAGAGAGAGAGAAAAAGATCTAAGTTGAGCAGCTTAAAACTCACCATCTTCACCACTCGAGGCCTGTGCTACACCATCTTCACCCAGAGTACCCAATTCGGCAGCTTGAATAATTAGCGAAACGCGATAGAAATAGTTTCTCCAGAAATTTTCCTCGGTTATGCTAATTAAATTGTAATTTTGTTAATTAAGAGTAGAAGTACATAAAAAGAAAATTGAAATTATTTAAATATTAGCAAAAGGATAACTTACATTTTGGGTACCAATTCAAAACGCATAGTTTCCAAATTTTTATCCTCAGCCATGATGGCGATTGCCGTTGGATAAGCAGTTTCATAGTTGAATTCAAAATCGACACCAGCTGGTGGAGCTCGAACAAAGTTACGACGATCTTGTGACAGACCCATAATTTCACCTTTAATTTTCTCTTCATTGGGTAGACCAGACCAGGGTGCAACGGCGGCACCATTACCGCCAGCCTGGCCCTTAATAAAAGCTTCTTGCTCTTTGTTAAATGATTCCAAAATGGGCTTTAGATTGGAAGCAAAATTTTGTTTTTCAAATCCAAATTTTTCTTCGTAAATTTTTATTCAAAATTTGTATTCATACGCAGCAAAAAATTTTCAAGGCATAGTAACGAGTTAAATTGCTAATAAACATATAAATAATATAATTCACACTACTTCTACTTTGGCTGTTTAACTCATTACTTTAACATGGCAATGCCATCGAACAATATTAGCTCATAAGAAATTTAGAAATGTCTATAGTTAGAAGTCATTGTATACACAAATTAATAAAAAAAAAAAATTACATCAGCTGAACTCGTGTTTTCTGTGATTTACTTTTTTAAGCGCTTAAACTTGGTTTTCCCGAACAAATAGAATTTAAAAGAAAAAACACACACAAAGGTTTTGACAGGATTTGATCATAGAACTATCTGAATGATAAACATACGCTCTATAGAACAATTCAATTATATAAATTTTATTAGGAATCCTAGCCGAGACGCTGGCTAGATAATATGAAAAACAAAATATATAAAACTTCCTTTTCAATTAATGTTTTAATTGAATCCTTTAAAACATTCACAGAAAAAACAAAATTCAATTTTCAGTAAGCAAATTCATTGAACCGGAAAATATTATGTATGAATGAGGACCTACAAATAATGTTGTGATTTCTGATAATAATTTTGTAAAAATTTTAATTTAACAGAGTTCGGTTGAGAGAATTTGTTATTTAAGTGTGTTGGTGTTTATCTTGCTTATCTTGTTGATTGATACAACGTACGGTTGTGCTCTTGTTGTTTATTTTGATTGATCGTTTTGTATACATTTAAATGCCGACAAGAAGCCGACAAACGTCGTGGCCCATTTCTGATCTATAAATTTTTTTGGAACAAACAATTTACTGGAACAGTAAAAAATTGTTACTGAAATTAATAATAATTTCAAACAAACATTTAATTGAACTTTTTAGGGAATAATTTGTTCAGTGATTTCAATTAATTTTTTAATTGATTTTATGATATATGTATAGCAAATATTGTATTATTTGATTTCTTTTTTCAAATATCATAATAAAGGTATTCACATCAGTTTTTTTTTCTTGTTGAAACAAATGGAAAAATGTAATTTTTTTACAACAAACACAGGAAAAAAATTCACCAAAAGTTGAATTCAAAAATTCAACTTTAGGTGGAATTTTTTTCTTGTGTTTGTTGTAAAAAAATTACATTTTTCCAACAGGAAAAAAACTGATGTGAATACCTTTAATGTATTATTTTTTTTAATTGAAAAAAATATAAAAAAAATCATTTAAAACGGTTGAGTTAATACTACAATTATCGTGATTGATTGAAAACTAATTAATTAATTTTTTAACTTTGTTTTTCTTAATTGAACTTTATATTTACTTTCTTTCTGTGTACTACTATGCCACGCAGAGAATACTTTATTCAGTTTATTTACTTGGCAGCTGTTACACAAGTGATCTAAAGTAATGCAGACGGTATGCAGTTTATGTTGAAAAGTAAGTTGTTCTTAATGTAAGCTATTCGTATTACCAAGATTTTGCTGGGTATGTATGTATGTATGCACGAGTAGAGTATTAGTTTTCATTTGATGATGTTAGTTTTTCGATTTGTTTAGTTTATTGCACCCAAATTGGCTGAAATACTTACGTTTTTCTTAACAGTTTCTTTTATCTTTGAACCAGCTTCACTAAAGGCTGATGTCAAAAATGAACCAAAATGCTTAGCTTGTTGTGTTACTTTTGTGGTGACTGAAATCAAATTCAAAATTATCGTTTTAACGTTTTGAATGTAGCAATAAAAAGAGTCCTTTAAGTAGTCAAGAAATAATATTAACGATTAGAAAAAGAAAACTATAAATTTTTATTAAAAAAAAAGAGAACAAGGCGTATGTGTAAGGTAACCCCACTGCGAAGTGTTATTTCTTAACTAAGCCAAGCATCTAGCTTGGTTTGTGTGAATCAGAGAAGCGCAATGAGTAGTGAAAAAGTGAGTAGAGTTGAATCATGATTTATAATTTCTTGTACTTATGCGCACTCATACTTATTGCAATGTTGTCTATGAATCATATTCATTCGAAAGTTTGAAGTTCTCGTCGCACTCATACTTAGCAAGATTTATGACGTTGTTGATTTCGACTCTCCTGAACTCAATGTTTATAGACGATGCAAAATAAGTATTGTATGGCAAAAACAACTTCGTATATGAACATTAAAATACTCATTATGAGATTATGTGTTTGCTCATTATGAGGTTACAAATGTGTTTTTTTTTATATACTTTATACTGTTGTTGTAGTTGTACTATATGGATGAGTTGAATGAGCTGAATCAATGTAAGTAGTATAAGTATTTTTCTGAAGTTATAAATCAAACTGAAGTGAATTATGAGTGTGATGTCGACGTGGCATTTATATTTATTGCAACTTATACTTATAAATCAATATTATTGTGAGTGTGCATAAATCAGAGTAGTTGATTTGAAATGATGTGTACTTACTTATATTTAAAATTTTATGAGTCAGTATGAATAGCGAAAACATGATTCATTGCCAATCACTGATGTGAATACAAACCTAAAAATATGATCTTGTTTGCGTCATCACAAATACAAATATTAAATTTTGTATGTTATTTGTCATTTCTTATAAGAACATACACTATTATTACTTCGTTTATACGCGCACCATTTGTACTTCTATAGAAAACTTACTTATGTTGACAAAAAAAAAAAAAAAAAAAAAAAAAAAATAGTGAGAATGTTCAAAATGTTGAATAATTATTTATTTTAATTGTCATTATTTGCGTATATCAATGTTTTTTGTGCAATATTTATCCATTTCTGGTTTTTTGTTATCAAACATTTGTAAGCGTGGCAACCTCAAGCATTTTATTTGCGAATAGTGCTTTAATAAGGAATTATTTTTGTGGGTTAGCTATTTGCAAATAAAAAAATTAATTCACCTTTTATGCGGCAAAATTTTCTTTTTGCAATATTTTTATTTGCGAATAAGTCGCCCGTATAAACGAAATATATGACAATGTTATCCTGTATTGGCAGGTGTCATATACCCTATTTATACGCACTTCTTATTTGCAAATAAAAGTGGAAAGCGTTGCCATATAAGTTTTTCATTGTAAGTTAATAACTCACAAAAACTACTTGAAGAATAGGTATAAAATGTTGCCAATTATTTTTGTTTTGCAGGAAATGTAATACACGCTTAAAAATGTTTGGCAATATAATTCACAGGTAGTAATGTATGCTATCTACTAGGGTTTGACAAAAACCGTGAAAATTAAAAAAACAGCGGTTTCCGGTTTTAAGCTGGTTTTAGGTCGGTTTCGGTTCGGTTTCAGTTTTAAAAATATGCATGTATATAAAAAGGTATGTATACTGGAAAAATAAATTATGATTTAAAAATAATCATCCCTGTCGTTAAAAACAAATAGAATTTTTCTTCACGTTCGAAGAGAAAAATGCTATCTTGAATATCCCGTGAAATTTTTCCCGCTATCAGTCCACGTGAATGTAAAAAAGGAAATAATTTTTGTAAAACTTAAAAATTAATTGAAAATCAGACAAATTTAATTTGAATAAAAAAATCACACAAATTTTAGGTTATAAATTAAATTTATTTAGCTTTAAAGTTGTACTTATGGAGGCGCTTCTACTGATATTTTCTGTATGTGAACCAAAGAGATTCATACTCTATGAAAAAATGTGTTGTAGGGAGTTATTGTTAACAATCATAAGCTTTAATTACTAAAAATAAATAATTTTATCTTTTAATATATATAATTAGAAGAAAAATATCGAAATTATTCGATGTAATAATTCAGTTCGCCTGCAAAAAGAAAGTGAACAAAACCAAGAGAAAAGTCAAAAAATTCACGTGAAAAATATTCTGCTTTATAGTGGTTGGCGTATTTCAAATACGACTACGACTGTTTGGTAATAGATTAAAGAAGACTTCAACAGTTTTTCTTTAATCTAATACCAAACAGTCGTAGTCTTATTTGAAATACGCCAACCACGATAAAGCTATGTACAGACGATTGTCAGATCTTACAATATTGTCAGATCTGGCAATGTGCTGACAATGTACTGGCAATCTAAAATTGCCAGCACAATATTTCTTGTCAGTTTACACGGATGTCAGAAAATCTTACAATTTATTGCTAGACGGTTGTATGACAATAAATTCATCTGACAAAATCGTCAGTAGAAAAATTGTCAGTTCACACGGTTGTCATATGCACAAACTGTTCGATCTGTTGTTATGCGTTGCCAGACTTAAACCATTTGTTGGCCATTGTTAAATATTTATCGTTTGTGTTTGTGTTATATGTAAAAAGTGAAAGTATAAATAATTATGGACTATAAAGAAGCAATTGCAATGACTTTGTCTACATATCTTTTATTATAAACTTTTTCTTTAAAATCAAGCGTGTGCAGTGTTGCCCATAGAAAGAATTATCTTACAATGACGCCATTGTCAGATGCATGAACTTCGCACATCTGACAATATTAAAATGTCTCACAAATATCTGGCAATAATTTTACAATGTGTTCACACGATTGTAAGATGTCTGAAAATATGTTGTCAGTTGCTAGTCTTGCAATGGACTGACAATGCTTTTTCTGGCAACGTCGTCTGACAAAAATTGCCAGTTCACACGGTTGTAAGAAATTTTTAGCACATTTTACTGGCAATATTGTAAGATCTGACAACCGTCTGTACATAGCTTAAGGCAGATTATTTATGATAAGTGGAACCAAAAAAAGGAAAATATTTCTGGGAAAAAAAATTGTTTCTATAGGGGTGATAAAGTTTCTCTGGTTTGTATTCAATTCAGGTACTTATATTAGAAAAAGAACATTTATAGGTAGTAGTGTGTATGTGTAAAAAAAGCTTAAGAATAAAAAAATTTATATTTAATTATTCAAGTATTAAAATTTCAGAAACGTTAAAGCGTTCACTGTAGAGTCGTTTAAACGAAATCTTATTTTTGTGCAGAACTTAGCAGCGACAGAAAACACTCTTTAGCTTTCAGTTGAATAGGGTTTTATCATGACATAAATATAGAAGGTACTTCCATTCTCTCAATTTTTCTTGACATTCACCATCTGACAAGTATAAGTATTGTGAAGTTTCCGGTAAAATCGTGCTATCGTATTAATTTAATATTTCTCTCCTGTTTGTTTGAAAATTTTCTTCAAAAATCATTTCAAAATTGTATTTATAAAATACAGAATGTATAAATTAAACAATTAATGCCCAAATTCTGTTCGACGATTGTATCGTCTTGTCTATGGACGAAAAAAAAGAAGCAGAATCTTTAAAACGATTATTAGTTATTGTCTATGCTAGAAGGTTCGTGTATTTGTTTTATGATTTTGTTCCAAACATTATATTCAACACATATTTTTTCCTTTATTTTTTAAACTTTTGTATAATAATTTTATTTTCTTTTTATGTTTTAAAAACATGGTAATAATATTTTAATTTTTCATTATCAAAGACAACAACCATTTTGAAGAAAATAATTTAGACACTTCAAAAACAAGAAAATTATTTTAAAACAAAAAAAAACGTCATAAATCTTCGTACTTAAGCAAAAAATAAGTGTGCAGCATATTTTAAATTCCCTGCATTTCCTGGTGTTCGCCAACACTGGCTAAGAGCCTATAAGATCTGTGAAATAGACTTGCTAAATGATCTGACCGATTATTACACCAATTTTATTAGAAAGGGATGTTACAATCAACAAGAAACATATTATGTAAATTAAACAGAATGCAATATCAATTACTATTTGTTAAACTTAATGAAAATTCGTTGCCAAATAATCCAAATCATCAATCAATTTGGTTTCTCAGCGCCAAATTTAGATGAAAATATAGTTAAAAGATTTGTATTAAGCAGAAAACTTAAAAATATGAGATAAGTTATTACATAATCACTTTTTAAACTTCACAGATATGTAGTTATGTATATAACTTTATTTATTCCCAAACTTTTATTAAGAAAATTACACATTTTTGTAAAAAAATTTCTAGGGGAAGACTTGAATTTTTTTTTACCACATGGGAACATTTTTCTTTATTTCTCTCAAAAAACAAGCTTCAAAAATACTTATTTTTAAAAACAAAGATAGAATGGAAGTATCTTCTATATTTATATCATGGGTTTTATTGTTTTATTGCCTTGCACGCAAAGAAAATATATGGTTGTAGAATGGTTGAGAAAACAATATTATGTTCTCTGAAACAAATGTGTGGTCATTGAAAACTAGTTATTTTTACTTTAAACATTTATTTCGTTACGATAAACAGAGTAATGTTTGAATTTAATAATTACATTATCACATCCATAAAAAAGTGTGATATGGTTAGAGTTTGACAATATAGTTTTGTTAAAAATTTATGACTACAACATAATTTGTATTATTATTTAAAAATAATATGATGTAAATAACAATATAATGTTATCAAAAACCATACTATTTTAATTTTAGATAATTTTAATTATTATTCGAACTCCATTTCTTTCCATATTTGTGATTTGAACGGGCTAATAATAATTAAAATTAACTAAAATTAATAGCCATGGGCCTGTGGCAAAAATTAAAAATAAAAAATATACTTAATAGTAACAAACCAAAACAGTTTGTCTTAAGTAGAACAAAAATAAGCAAATTAACTAACATGTGCATAATTAGTAAAGAACAAACGACAATGGTAAGACTGTTGTAAATATAGAGATGGTAAAATTGAGCTTTCATTACAAAAAAAGCTTTCAGCAAATTGAAATAAGATGAATCAAAACAATTCACACATTCCATTTGCAATAATGCTAAGTATATAAAGCAGAAATCTACATCAACTGACACCACACACAGTGGACCAAACACAAAAGAACGCTGATGATGAAGGTTTAGTGGCCTTCGAAAACGGCTGGCTGTTCCGTTCAACTATGTGTTGTTGGTCAGAATATTTACAACAGACTTTGTTGTTATTTGTTCATTAATAATTATCACATGTAATTTGGCTTAAAAAGCAATACGAACCTTAGCCCGTTCAAATCACAAATATAGAAACATACTATTTTAAGTTTAAAAAAAATATCTTTTTAAGAAACATCTGTCTGTTCAATATTTCGTTTGTAAGCTATCGGTAGTGCACGGGTGGTGTTAAATAAATTAATAGATAAATAAAGTATAAACAAAAGGGTTGGCCAGTAAAAATATATAAACATTTGTGTATCTCTTTATGCAGACATGTCTGTATATCGTGTAAGTATACATTTCTCTATATATACATTTTACGTCAATAATAGTAATTTATTTTTATTTCGAATTTAACGCACAGCTGTTTCTACAATAAAAATATGATTAAAAACCAAAATAGTATTATTACATTAAATAATACTGTGGTCGTATTTAACAATATTAATATAATATTAGATCATGGTATGGTGAGTGTCAATTATATTCTAGTTACATCTAACAATAGTGTTGTCATATTTACAATAATAAGATTAGGTACAACAAAGTCAATTGTTCTTGTAGATAATATTATTATTAACTCAGATAATAATATAATTAAAGTTTGCTTTTATATTAACAATAATATAATTTGACTGCAACCATATAATTCAATCATAGTATGTTGCTGTTTGATTATGGTTGCCTCAACCATATTTTTTCTTTGTGTGTGTGAAGCAATAATATATTGGTTGGTTTGTTGTTCGTTTTTTATAAAGTAAAAATTCTTGTCGAATAACGTTAAAATTATCGTCTTTTTGCTAACAGATTAAAATTCTTCCTGCAAAGAATTGTTATATTTTTCTTAAAATTTTACAATTTTCTTACCTTTCATTGTTACAGAATGCTTAGTAATGTATAAAAGTCTTCAATGTAAAGTACTTGCTGTATTTTTAAACAATATAATAATGTTAAAGTAAAACTTAAAAACCGACGCTTTTTTTGTCGGTTTCGGTTTCGGTTTTTATGGGTTAAAAACCGCGGTTTCTGTTTCGGTTAAAACCGAACGGCAATCCCTACTATCTACGTATAAATGGTGAGTTCAGTATTTACAAATAAATTTATTTGCAAATAAAATTTGCGTATAAACGAGGTAATAGTCATTTACGAGTATAACAACAATGTTCATGTGGTTTCTGTTATTGTAGTTTCTTTTCTAGAACTAAGGGTACCTTATTGATGTGCTTTGAAGAAAAACAATTAACTACTAAAGCGGTGCTTCTATGCTAAAAATTATTTGGTGTTAAGAGAAATGTGTTACAAATTGTTAGAAAGTTAAGTAACCTGTCACTTTCCTCTTTGTTTTTTTTTTGTTGTAGTTTTAATATTATTTTATCTTTTAATTAAATTTAGGCTTTTAAGTTATTTTTTCTTTAATTATTGGTTACCAATAAAGAGAATTCTATTTTTTTTTTTGCATGTGTGACACGTATTTTTCATATTGTCTCTCTTACCCTGTCCAATTTGACCCTCTTCGCCTAGTTGTCCTTCATCGCCCGATGCTGGATGCGAGTCGGCACCTTCTGTGGCACTATAAATTGTTTGAGAAAAAGATAAAAAAAACGAAAAAAATTTCCAGCAATTAGTTTAGTATTTTTAAAAGTTTTTGTGCGATAGATTTATGGAAAGCACCATATAAAAGAAGTATTTACAAAACTAGATATTAACATGCAAAATAAATTCAAGAAAGCCTTAAAGCAAAAAAAATAAGCATTCTAAGAATTCATGCAAAAGGAAAAGTATTTAAATATACAAAAATATATACGCGTTTTTATTTATATTTATTTATTCATAAAAATAATATCAGATAACTTTATCTTTGAGTTATAGCAACAATTCTGCAATTTAAATGACAGTCACAGGCGGGCAATTGAACACTTTGTAGACAGCAAAAAAATATTCATATATATTTTAGCTTTGAATCATTAATAGGACATTTACAACTGCCGAAAATCGATTAGATTTCAATTAAAATATTTATGAAAATCTAGACCGTTTACACCAAGTTTTTTTTGACATTTACAAGATTTTTTTACCCAAAAAAAACCCAAAATTAAATATTTTCCCAAACTACAACCGAACAACTGCCATCTAGCCAATTCACACTTTTTTTTATATACATATACTACGTTTATACGCGCACTATTTGCAAATAAAAATATTTGCAAATAAATTAACTCGCTGTTTATACGGCATAGCAACAGTAAACAAACTTGGTAGCACTTCTATAGAAAACTTACTCATCTTGACAAAATAAATAGTGTAAATGTAAAAAATATCATATATATGCTTCTATCAATGTTTTTTGTGCAATATTTATCCATTTATGGTTTTTTGTTATCAAACATTTGTGAGCGTGGCAACCGCAAGCATTTTATTTGTAAATAGTGAGATAATCGTGAATTATTAAGTCGCAATAAAAACAATAATATGGCAACAATTTACAGTTTTATTTGCATTTGCAAATAAGCCCTGCGTATAAACGTATATAGTAATATGCTGACTTTTTAGCATAAATTTGAAGAAAAAACGATAGTTGCATCACAAAGTTATACTAGATTTTATAGCACGTTTCCAATTATGAGCAAAACAAGTTGATTTTCGCAAAATGCTTCGAAGTGTTTCCATTATGTTTTCTTGTGCTTTAGGTATACGAATTTTTGGGGTTACCATCTGTTTCTACAAACCAGACGGGCGACTTGAGCATAAAATTTATATGGAAAGCACTAATTTTTTTGATTGCTTTGCATACATATTTTCTAGACCAGTCGTCTGACTGACTTGTGGAAACCTCAAGTAATTTGATTTTATTATAAACGCATCAAACTTTGTTATTTAGATTAGTAAATTTTCCACTCAATTGCATATAAACAATTTATAAATACAACTAATATGGCATTAACATTGTCTCGAAATCTATCACGAGTACTTACGAGATCAGCTGTTTTCACTAAATTTCTCATACAAAACGAAATTTATTTTGTCAGTATATTTGTATCAAATCTACACAAAATATACGAGGGTGGATCATTAACTCAGTGTCTTTTTGAATTTCCCGCCTCTTGATTGAAATGGCAACACTGCTTCTGTCAAGAAGCAACTGACAGTTGACTCCTGTATAAATTTGAACAAGCTGTGTGATTTAGTTTGTCTTTGGCAGCCGTTGATAACAGACTACCTCGCCTTTTTAGAAGAAAATGGAAAAAAGTGAATTTCGAGTGCTCATTAAACATTATTTTTTGAAAAAAAAACCCCAATCAAACCAAGGAAAAGCTCGATAAATACTATGGGGAATCTGCACCATCGATTTTAATGGTAAAAAAGTGATTTACTGACTTTCGTTGCGGACGCACAAGTACAAATGACGCTGAACGTTCTGGACTCCCAATGGAATACACCCGAAAATGTAAAAAAAATCCACGATATGGTCGATCGAAGAGTAAAAGTGCGTCTTGCGTTGTCTGCAAGATGGGTGCCGCGTTTGCTCTTAATTGACCATAAACGTAAACGTGTGACAACTTCAAAGGATTGTCTGGAATTGTTTAACCGCAATCCGAATGAGTTTTTACGTCGTTTTGTAACTGTGGATAACACATAGATCCATTAGTTGTACTCCGCAGACCTAGCAGCAGTCTAAGCAATGAGTTTTTCCGAAGAAGGCCAAGGCCAATAAGGTGATGGCAACAGTTTTTTGGCTTGCACGCTGGATTATCCACATCGATTACCTTTAAAAGGAAAAAAACAACAAACGGCAAATATTATGCCATCTGCCCAAAAAGAAAATTCTTTTTCATCAAGATAATGCACGAGTGCAAACGTGTGCAGTCTCAATGGCAAAACTCTATGAATTGGGCTACGAATTGGTACCACAACCGTCATATTCTCCGGACTACTTGCTATTTCCAAACCTAAAGAAATGGGTCGGTGGGAAGAGATTTAGCTCCAACGATGAAATTATTGCCTGTTTTAAGGACCTCAAAAAAGCCTATTTTTGGAAGGGTTACAAAAACTGGAGAAACGTTGGACTAGGTGTATTGAGTTAAAAGGAGATTATGTTGAAGCATAAATTTTTGTTTTGCAAAAAAAAAACTGTTCCATTCAAAAAGTCACGGACTTATTGATCCGCCTTCACGATATAATTTAGCTACGGTATGTTTAAAAAGGTATGTGAATTAGCTGCAGTGCTGTTCTTTGGTTGTAGCTTTGGATATTTTTCAGTTAATGGGCTTTGTTTTGGATAACAAAAACTTGATAAATGCAAAAAAACTTGGTTTAAACGGTATAAATTTTAATAAGGATTTTAATTAAAATCTACTGTCAGCACATTGCGGCTTGTTTTTCGAGGTTTCAGCCAGCAACCTAGTGTTGCATTGACAAATTTCAACATAATTTGCAGCAAATCAAGTCATTTGAGATAATTTGCTCATATGAAAAATGTATGGGAAATAAATTCACAAATTACTTTGGGCTAAATCACGTATATGGAAACGTAGTATTCGTTTAAAATCTGTAATTTGAAACGAAAAAAATATGCTTTAGAATTTACATGTTATAAGCATACAAATTCGAAAACATTTTTTTTCGTTTCGAATTACACAGTAAGCCCCCAGCTGTGAACGTATAAAATGATCAAAATAAATATATCCATATAATATACATAAATATATAAAAGTGAATATGTACAATGAATTTTCAATGAGTTGGAAATTAATGCAAGATAATATTTAAAGACCACAAAAAAAAAAAGAAGTGACAGGAAGGATATCTTAAAACAAATTGAAAAAAGGATTAATGAAAACAAAACAAAAACAAGCACTCGAAATTATGTAATATTTCCTTGTAGTAACTAAAAACAAGGAACAGAGCAAATGAATGAATAAATTAAATAAAAAAGATGAACGAGGTCAAGTCAATAAGTCTTTAGAGGAAAAAATGTAAACAATTCAGCAAAAATATATTTGAAGTAATTTTTAAGGAATAATATTTACGAACTCTCAGGAAAGACAAGATGATCTGTTATTTGGACTCGTCGTGAACTTACTTTCTCTTCTCAGCTAGCTGTCAGACATACATAACTTAACGTAACCTATTTTATGTTAGAGCTAATCGGTTGCTGAGGAGAAACAAAGCCGTCAGCCAGACTGGGTTTAATATTGATGGTAACTTTGAGTTCCTTAAAAGTTGATAGGATTATTCGGCGGGTGTGGCAGATGCCGAAGATGACTTGGCAGAATGAGAGTAAATAGAGAGAGAGAGAGAGAGGAGAAAGTTTGGAGTAGTAGCAGAGAGAGCGAAAGCAAGTCTCCATATAAAGAGCATGTTTGTGTGCGATTACTAAAATACCGGAAGCTATTAATCATGATATAAATATAGAAGGTAATTCCATTCTCTCATTTATTCTTGACATTCACCATCTGACAAGTATAAGTATTTTGAAGTTCCCGGTAAAATCGTGCTACCGTATTAATTTAATATTTTCCCCTCTGTTTCCTGTTTGTTTGAAAATTGTAATTAAAAATTATTTCAAAATTGTTTTTATAAAATACAGAATGTATAAATTAAACAATTAATGTTCGACGATTGTATCGTCTTGTCTATGGACGTAAAAAGCCGCAGTGATGATTCTTTAAAATAGTATTTATTGTCTATGCTAGAAGGTTCGTGTATTTGCTTTCTGATTTTGTTCCAAACATTATTTCCAACACATATTTTTTCATATATTTTTCAGACTATTGTATAATGCTTTAATTTAATTTTTATGTTTTAAAAACATGGTAACAATATTTTTAATTTCGTTATCAAAAACAACAACCATTTTTGAAGAAAATAGTTCAGAGAATTCAAAAACAAGAACTCAAAAGTATTTCCAAACAAAAACGTCCTAAATCTTCTTACTGAATTTGGACATAAGTGCAGCATTTTTTAATAACTTTCATTTCCTGGTGTTCGTCAAAAGTGGCTAAGAGCTTATAATATCTGTGAAACAGACTTGCCAAAAGATCTTCAATATTTTACAATCAACAAGAAACGAATTATGTATATTAAACAAAATACAATATCAATCAATATTTGCTAAACTTAATGAAAATTCATTGTCAACTAATCAACAAATTTAGATGAAAATATAGTTAAAAGATGTGTATGAAGCAGAGAACATAAAAATATGAAATAAGTTATTACATAACCTCTTTTCAAAATTCACAGGTATGTAATTATATATTTAACTTTATTTATTCCCAAATTTTTGTTAAGATAATTACACATTTTTGTAAAAAAATTTCTAGGGGAAGACTTAAATTTTTTACTATATGGGAACATTTTTCTATATTTGTCTCAAAAAACAAACTTCAAAAATACTTATTTTTAAAAACAAAGAGAGAATGGAAGTACCTTCTATATTTATATCATGCTATTAATTGCGTCTAACTTACCGTTTACACATGCAAGTAAAAGTGCAAGTAACTCAATACATAGACATATTTTTACTAATACAATCATAATGCTACAAGTTGTAGGCTCACTAGCAAGAGATTTTCATTACAAGTAATTTTTTCACTTGCATGTAGGAGAATTGTCAAAAATGAAAACAGTGTTACCCTTTAAGGATTTTATTTTAATTTTAATGGATAGCTTACATGGAATAATTTTTAAAATGTTATTATTTCAACTTATATACAGAAAAAATAAAACAAAAAGTAAGAACATGTAATCAAATATGACTTATTATTGATTTGCAATATAAATTTATCATTTATTTTGGTACAAAGTTGATCACTAAATTCGTTTTCCTGTAATGTTCCTATACCAAAAATTTGGCAGCCCACACATTAAAAACTAATATAGACAAAAAAAGTACAAACAACGCACAGAAGAAAGAGAAAAACGAAATGTTCAAATATTTATAGTAACATGTAGAAAAATGAAAATAAACTTGCACTTGACTGTGTAAACAATCAAGCAAGTTGCGAGTGTTTTTATTATTTCATTCAATGTATTGGTTGTTAATACGTACACGCAACTTGTAACAAGTTACCTGCATGTGTAAATGAAGCGTAAAGGGAGTCTGAGAAAACAATTCTGTGCAAAGATTAAAGTTTAAATTAAGCCTAGCGGCCTGCACGCTTGCTTGGAATTTTTCCAGAATGGTAGAAGAGTACGAAATCATGCTCAGTTATGTCTTTATGTCAGACGTTGACCATTTGGCTCTTAAGGATAATGGTAACAAGCAAAATTATAACATCTAATCTAGAAATTCTTGGAGAGGAAAAGAAATTACATTCCTGGTATCCAGATCTAACTACAGTATATTTTTTCTTGTATGCTTACTGTGCAGCAAATAGGAAGTTTTTAAATCGGAACCATTAAATTTAAATGATTTAAAACAGTCGATTTAATTAATACTTGAAGCGATTCCGACATCAACTCTCCAGGCAGTAATGAACAAATTTTTGTTAAGATGCCACACATGTAAGTGGATTCCATTTAATTTTTAAAAAACATTGACATAATGAAATAAAACTATCTTTTAAATTAAAGCATAAGCCCATAATAAAGTGAATTAGAGAAGTTTAGAAGTTTTAGAATTCCGGGCTATTGAATTGCATCGAACTAACAAGCTATTTAATGTATTGTTTTTTATTTCTAAAGACTTATTGAATGCCCCTCCTACAAAATACTTTGTAAGATATTCATGTCATGTACTAAAAGATTAAGAGAATTGGAAAAGTTTTTCTTCTAACTTTTAACTAAAACAAGTACGAATACATGGTTTAATATTTTTGGACACTGACATGCAAATTGCATGACCGAAAAGATTAAAAGCAAAAGTTTGTAAAGTTATTTATTTCGTTTCAGCTAATTTTCTTTCAGTTAGCGACAGTTTGAGACGGCTTTTTTTTTGTAGATGAAGAGTGGCAAACTCAAAGAGATGAAAACCATAAAACACCAAATAATGAATTTAAGTTATAGAAAAACTAATTTATGACTCTCTACATGGTCGGTAAGGAAAATCAATTAAAATTAAAGTCAAACTACAACTAAAAAAAATTAAATAAATAAAAAACACATAAATTATGACAAAAAAAAAACTATTAAAAAAATAAGTACTACAATTCTACTAAGACAACAATAATTTTTATGTTAAAAACATTTACGATTTATTTTTTTGCAAAAAAAAATTAATAAAATCCAAAATGAAAAATTGATTTTGGCTTATTGATTTTTTTTCTATTCAATCCAAGCGTGGTGGTTGGTTTTGATGGGCCGCAACTATTGAATGATGGAAACTGATATTTTTGCTGTTTAATCAAAATATTTTTTTTTTAATAAAACTTGAACCAGGTAAATGAGTTTAATTAATGTACTCGTAAGTAAAAAATAAAACGGGAGTTGAGAACTTAAAATTGATTTATTTAACAAAACAAAAAATTTAAATGATAAATGAACTACAACATGAAGTAAATGCGTGGTGATGACTGCTTAAATGCATTTTAAGGGTTTTATAAAATTTTTCTTAATAAATAAAATAAATAAAATAATGAAAGCTTACCTTTAGAAAAAAACTCACAATTTTATAAAACCCTTAAATAATTGTTAAGTTATTTGTATATACAAAAAGTAATAAGTGAAAACGTAATAAAAACTTTTTAAATACTTTGTTTGATTAATATTTCATTTAGTAAAAAAAAGTGAATTTTGTAAAAGCTTAAAGTGAGTGTATGTGTTTGTACTTTGTTCTTTCTAGGAAATTATTAAATATTTTTGTAATTGTTTTATATATGGTTAAATTGTTTTGTAATAGAAGTATAAAATAAATTAAAGGGATATATGTATGTATGTAACATTTCATTTTTAAAGACTCACAAGTATTTAATTTAATTAAAGTATAACTTAAAAAATTTTAAAAAGACAAATAGAAAAGTAGCAAAAGAACTCAATTAAGTAAATATAATTTCAATCGAAATATAAAACAAGTGTTTGTTAGCAAGAATTTTTAAAAGCTTAGAAAAAAAGGAGGTGTGAAAAGAAAAACTTGAAAGCATTTAATTGTACGAGAAGAGTTGAAAGAAGTGTTAAATAATAAATGTGTATTTCAAGAGAAACTTGGAACTAACTACACTTGTATTACTCAAACTTTTAAATAAAAACAAGCAGATTATCGGGTTTGACGAAGATTTTAATTAAACGTTACTCATACGATCAGTCTCCTTTACATGAAAATTCCCTAAAATAATCGTACAAAAATGTGCAAAGGAAATACACATAAGATTAGGTGGCTGATTTTATATTTAATTTTAGCCTTGTATGATTCCAGGAAAGGACCACAACAGTATAACTACGTACTTCTATAGACATTGGCGAAAGTCTGAAAAAGTGACTCTCTAATTCTGAAGATAATCACAAATTTATTAAACGAACTATATGAATTTTTATTTAAATAAATTTATTTATTATAAAATTTCTAGTTCATTTTCTACACGCACGAATAATTTTTTTTCTGTTCGTTATTCATTCAGATAACATTTTTTATTCCTTATTGATGAGAATATATTATTTTTTTTTTATTAATTTTTCATTCGAGTAAATTTTTTATTTGCTATTAATTTGTTAAAAACTTTTCTAATGGTTCTTAATTCTAATTTATTACAGAAACGAATTTTTTTTACTCGTTATTCATTTGGATCAAATTCGTATTCCTTATAGATTGGAATATAAAGGGTCCGCCATCTAACGTTTTTTTTCAACTAGTGCTTATTTCGTGAATGGTAACACTTAGCTCATATCTGATTTGACAGATAATTAGTTTTATCATTCCGCTGAACGAGCCAACTGACCATCCAATTCGCTAAGTGGGCCTGCGATCGACTTACAGAAGATGCCGATTTTGCCAAAAAAAATCATCTTTTCAGATGAAGCTCATTTTGATCTTGGCGGGTATGTAAACAAGCAAAATTGCCACATTTGGGGCACAGAAAACCCGCACGCATACATTGAAAAGCCGATGCACCCAAAACGAGCGGATTTTGGTCCAGAGGCATAATTGGGCCATTTTTTTTCGAAAATGAGCAAGGAGTGGCCGTTACAGTAAATGGCGATCGTTATCGGGACATGTTGAACGAATTTTTGTTCACAAAAATTGAAGAGGAGGATATTGGCAACATTTGGTTTCAACAGGACGGCGCTACGTGCCACACAGCCGAAGCTTCAGTAGTTTTTTTTTAATAGCATTTTCAAAAAAAAAAAAAAAGTTATCTGGCGGACCCTTTATTTTTTATTATTAATTTTTCATTCGAATAAAAATTTTAATTATTATTGTTTAGTAAGAATTTTTTTTCTTCGTTATTAATTTGAATAAGAATTTGCATTCATATGTTTTCATTAATTATTTATTGGAAAAAAAATATTCGCAATTCATTAAAATAATTTTTATATTCGATGTTTCTTAAAAAAAAAAAAAAAAATTTTATTCGTTATTTATTCGAATAATTTCTTTATTCGTTCTTCATGAACTTGAAATATTTTTATTTGTTGGTTTTTCAATGTGTGTGAATATAAATTCGAATTTATTTAGCAGAGCCAGAAATAAAGGGTGTTTTTTATTGAGGTATAGAACTTTAAGTTGGCATCACTTTTTTAACTGGCGGCCATTTTGTCAGCTGCCAAGTGATTAATATTTAGTTTGGTTTGCCATTTCATCATGAACAGGTTGACAAAAGAACAACGCTTGCAAATCGTGCAAATTTATTTCGAAAATAATGGTTCAGTTCGCGAAGTTTACCGCAAGCTCCGTCCATTTTATGGTCGACATAATCGTCCATCAGAGCAATTAATTCGGTTAACCATGGATCGTTTTCGCACTACGTTTACTCTATGTGATAATACGCATCCGCAGAGACGTCGAACAGTGCGCACCGAAGAAACAATTGCCGCTGTAGAGCAAAGTGTTGAAGAGGACCCGAATGAATCGATTCGCCACCGTGCACAGCAATTGGAGCCGACTAACCGACTATTTTGTTCCCGAATTGGATGGCATGAATGTGGATGAGTTGTGGTTCCAACAAGACGGCGCTACATGCCACACAGCGCACGTCACAATCGATTTATTGAAGGAAACATTCGATGAGCGCATAATTTCGCGGAATGGACCTGTCAATTGGCCACCAAGATCGTGTGATTTGACACCATTGGATTATTTTCTTTGGGGATATGTGAAGACGCTCGTCTACGCCAACAAACCAGAAACGTTAGGGGACTTGGAAGCCAACATTCGTGGCGTTATTGCCAACATACGGCCCCATATGCTCGAAAAAGTGGTTGAAAATTGGACCTGTAGAATTGGCTTTATTCGAGCCAGCCGCGGCGGCCACATGCCCGAAATCATATTTAAACATTAATGGCATAAGATTATCCTTCCAATAAAGCCAAATTGATGGACATTAAAACGATTTTCTTGTGTTTTATTTCAATTTAAAGTTCTATACCCCTGAAAAAAACACCCTATATATTATAGTGGCAGCCTTGAAAGTTTGTATTTACAATTCATGCGTTAAACACACTCACCACAGCAGGCTACACGAACACAAGATTTCAAATGCCGCTAGCAGTATTTGTCGCCTCGTAGCCGGCTACATAATTAATTTGGAGACGGCAGCAGCACCATCTGCACCTCATACTGAAGTATAAATACATAGTTCAGTATTGCCACCTTTAAATATTTCACATTTATAAAAATTAAATTACTCTTTCGAAATGTACTCATATGACGTAAAAGTATAAAAATGAATCAATTTACGCTTTACATCAATTTTTGGATATTGTTTCTGTTAAATAATATGAAATCATTTTACGATATCATTCATTCAACATTTTTTATTATACTGGCAACACTGAATTTTCTCATTGTAGCCAAAGAAATAGAAATTAGTTTAATTAGACTACAACGACAAAATCAGCATAGACAACAACCTGTTGCCCTGTTGCCTTGCTGTCTTCAAAAGAATCATTCTCATATCGCTCATTTACTTCAATAGTGGCATAACTCAAAAAAAGAGTTTTTAGAGTTAAAAATGCAGAAAGATGCGGCATTTCGTATTTTATCTTGTGTACAAATTTCATATAAATAGCTTGTACCATCACCTCCTTAGAGCAGAATTTTTTTTCATTTCTCCATTAAGTTGTATGCAAATTGAAAACTTAAAACGCGTTTTCTGCTAAACTGGTTTTTTTGAGTTGTGCCACTATTGAAGTAAATGAGCGATATAAACATGTGTATTCTATCCTTGACATTTGGTAGTCGGTAGCTTGCAGCGGTGAATGTGTTTAACGCATTAGGGTTCGATTTGTCGGTATGGGAACCTTAATACAATTGTCCTATTTGTTTCTTCATATTTTGGGAATTATTTTCCATTGAAATTGAGAATTTTCAAGTATGAGCAACATTTAATTCTATTTCATTCATCAACATACTGCTTTTATCAATAAAACCTCTTTAACTCGAAATAAGAAGAAAAAATTTTTCAAAACAATAACTCGCTCATAAACTAAATCATCCTTTTGTAAGTTGATTATAATATATTCAAACTGTGTATTAAACTTTGTTTCGTTCTTTTTTCGTTGTGAACTCTTTTTTTTTTTTTTGTTAATTAGAAAAATACCAAAATTTCCTCATTAACCAAGTTGTGGGGCCCATACCTCAGATACCTCGATTTGTCATCTTCTTCACCAGTTGCAGTTGCATTTGCTATACCAGCAGCAGCGGCAGCCTCGCCTTCGGCACCTGGTTCACCTTCTGCACCTTTGCGTAATCCTGGAATGTTGGGCATGGAAGGCATAGCTGGCATAGATGGCATAGAGGGCATTGAAGGCATGGCCGGCATTGAAGGTATTGAAGCACTACCCAACCAGCCTTTGGCACTGCCTAACCAACCACTGAAAAGCAAAAAAGAAAAGAAAATATAATATGTAATATTTTATTATATAACATTATTTTCTTGCAGCTTTAGAAATAATCTTAAAGAAATGCTTTACTTATTCTTTTTATCTCCGCTTTCAAATATATTTTGCTGATTGCATAAAATATTTTTTTTATTAGATGAAGTTGCTTGGCTCAATTTGCGTTTTGTGTAAAGTTATAAAAATAAAAATAAAAACAAAATAAAATGAATGTGAATATATTTTAGCATTCTTCTATTGTTTACATTTGATAGCATTATTGACATTGTAGAGCGTACAAATGTCATGTGCTGTCATGCTGATGTGTTTGTGTTTGTTCTCTTCTTTTATATGCTTGAATTGTAAACAGACAATTGTATTTTCTTACATAAACATACATACACACATACATACATACGAGGAGCAGCAGCAACATTAAAAATGATGCTGGAAAAGCAAATACCAATAGCTGCAATATTTGGGTTAAATATGTTTTAACACAAATAACATTTCTAAGAATTCTATGATTGATGAGTGACTCGGGTTTGCAATTGTGGATGTGTTTTCTTTTTTCTATTCTGGTACTTGTGGAAACATTTGGGGCAATTTAAATGTATAACAAAAAAACACACCAAAAGAATTGCAAATATTTTGAAATGTTTTTTATTTGATTTCAAATAGTACTCGTATATGCATGTCTTCACATACGTGTGTAAGTACATATTTTTTTATATGAGAATTCTACTTTACGTGATTTAATTATAGACATCAATGGGTGTGTGGACGTATGATTGATGTTATTTAAGCCGCGTTCAGAATATTATACTTTGTATTTATACTTGTCAAAAATTCAAATAATACGTGCAAGTGTGAAAGTCTGAACGCAAAATGTCATCAAAGTGGCAAATAATACGATAAAAATTTGACATCCCACAAGACTTTTCCGTTTTTAGAAAATTTTCTAAACGATAATAATTTTCATTAGACCAGGGTTGCATTTTCACACAAACCAAATTCCCAAGTCGGCTGTTTCGCCGCCGATAACGTGTCGTCATTGATGTAATGTTTTGTCATATGTATATCGGCTCAAAATTTTTAATAAGTGAATCGTATGGAAGTATATTTCGGTGACGCAATTTTTTAACGTTTTTTTTATATCTTTTCTTAAACTTTTTTCTGTTATTAACATAGAATATTTTTAACTGCTGACTTTTTTCAAGTGCCGGCACGTCCCCGCCTACATGAAACTGCTTTGCCGCCGCTAGTCAATGAATAGCACAGACATTTTTATTGAACAGCTGTTTTGTTTTCTGCTTGTACTACACATTTTATTTGAACTGTGATGGTCTGAACACAATAGATGATTTTACGTTAGATTTTTTGACAGTCGCGACGAATGTATTTAGATTTCTGTATCGTAAAATGTGATGAAAGTATTAATACTTGTATAATAGTCTGAACGAGGCTTTAGCAGTAAAATAATTCTTCAAAAATATTAGGAACCTCCTTTTCGTTCAATCCCAATTTAAAAAGAAACATGTTGCTGAATAAATGCAAATTCAATATGATATGAAGTCAACAGCGCAAAACGCATGTACATTTGTTAGTGCAAAATTTCCGACTGTCAAAAAATTTAAGAACATTTTTGCTTAACTTGACACCAGAGAAATTAGCAGCTGAAATGAGGTCACCTGGTATAAATTGGCCTTGGACGTATAATTGATATTATAATTTAACAATAAAATAATTCTTCTTTCTTATACGTTATTCATTCGAATATTTTTTATAGTTTACGATTCGATTAAATTATTTTAATCGAATAAACTTTTTAATCTTTATTTACTCGTATAAACATTTTAATTTGTTTTTGATCAGTATAATTTCAAAGCTTTTGTTAGTCGATTAAAAATTACTCGTTATTTATTCGTATAGTTTTTTTAAATTGTCATTTTTATCTATTATTTATTCATTTACAATAAAATTTTTAATCATTATTAACTCACATTAAATTTGTTTTCGTTATAGAATCGATTAAAATTTTTTTATTCGTTATTCGGCTCCTTAAGCATTTTCCCCTAATTTTTTAATACAATTTATTCTAAATTATACTAATACATTCGAATTTTTTTTTTTCATTAGTCAATCGAATAATTTTTTACTCGTTATTCCCTAGAAAAAACTTTTCTATTAGTTATTCGTTCCTTAAAAAAAAGTAATTGTTTAATTAGTGGATTAAAAAATTACTCGTTATTTATTCGAATATTTTTTAATCTTCATTTCGTTAAATAATTTTTTATTCGTTTTGCGTCTGCCTGAACTTTTTATGTTCGTTAAGCATTCTCTTCTAATTTTGTTTTAATACAGTCTATTCTAAATTGCTTATACGTTATACATTAGAATTTTTTTCGTTAATCAATCGAATAACTTTTTGGACACGTTATTCCCTGTTATTCATTCCATAAAATATTATAATTGTTTAAATAGTGGATTAAAGAATTACTCGTTATTTATTCGAATATTTTAATCCTCATTTTCCTAAATAATATTTTTGTTCACTATTAATAAGCTTACAATATTTTTTTCGTTACTCACTCCAGTAAATTTTTTTATTCGTTTTTCGTCTGTTTGAACTTTTTATGCTCGTTAAGCAATTTCTCCTAATTTTATTTTAATACAATTTGTTCTAAATTTCTTATAATCGAATAATTTTATTACTCGTTATTTCCAGGAATAAACTTTTTTATTAATTATGTATTATATAATATACCACACCACAAAATAAAATCAGATTTAAAGAGTGCACTAAACGACTCCAAGAGTTGCTTGCATCTGAAAAAACTGCATCTCTTAAAAATTATCTGGAAGGTCTTGATGTCACACCAGCGTCTAATTACTCTTTGTGGCGCGCTGCTAGAAAGCTTAAAACACCCGTTGAGTATAAGCCACCTCTACGCACATCTACCGGAAGTTGGGCAAGAAGCGATACTGAAAAAGGTAAAATATTTGCTGAGCACTTAAAATCCGTTTTTACGCCAAACATATGTACTGGTGTTGCTGATTTGCCGAATGTAGTCGCTCTACCCCCTCAACACATAAAGTTTAAGACGCGTGATTTACAAAAATTAATTGCCGAACTCAACCCGAAGAAAGCTCCGGGTATTGATGGAATTAGTAACCAAATGCTTATGAACTTGCCTCGTATTGCAATGAGAATCCTATTATTCATATTTAATGCCATTTTACGACTGGAGTATTATCCACACAGCTGGAAGCTTGCCAAGGTTAAAATGATTCCAAAGCCGGGCAAAGATCTAACCAAGGCTGAGTCATATAGGCCAATAAGTCTACTATCAACTATGTCAAAGCTTTTCGAAAAACTGCTCAAAACAAAATTGTCCCAAATTCTAATTAGTAGTGGGTGCATACCAGACCATCAATTTGGTTTTAGAAGTCAGCATAGCACCATTGAACAAACTCACAGACTGGTTCAATTTATAAGAAGAATTTTTGAGGAAAAAAAGTATTGCTCTGCGCTCTTTATTGACGTTTCCCAGGCATTTGATAAAGTGTGGCATGAAGGCCTAATTTTAAAATTGAAGACTTACTTACCAATAAACATTTTAAATCTTTTGGGAAGTTACATTATTTCCCGTAAGTTCACTGTTGTGGAAGGAGACTTTACGAGTAGGCCTGAAACTATTTCATCCGGTGTGCCACAGGGGAGCATACTGGGACCAGTTTTATATTTGATTTATACTTGTGATATGCCTGTGAGCAGTAGTATCCATACTTCCACATTTGCCGACGATACAGCCTGCCTTAGTATGCACGAAAACCCTGATGAGGCATCCCGCAAACTCCAGGAACACATTAGCCAGATGGAGCTTTGGTTAAACTTATGGAGAATTAAAGAAGAGATACTTGCTCCCCCATTCGGATTAACAATCAAGTTGTTCCTCAACATTCACATGTGAAATATCTTGGCATACACCTTGATCGACGACTTACATGGAAACACCACATTGACTCTAAGTTAACTCAAATGAAACTTAAATTAACTCAGGTACATTGGCTGATTGGTAGAAATTAAACACTTAGCCTAGACTGCAAACTTTTAATATACAAGTCGCTTTTAAAGCCAATATGGTGTTACGGAATTCAACTATGGGGCACTGCTTCAGCTTCAAATGTAGAGAAAATTCAACGAAGGCAAAATAAAATTTTACGCATGATAACATCGGCTCCATGGTACATCAAAAATTCAAATATACATCGCGATTTGAATATGCCACTAGTGACTGAAGAAATTGTAAAATACGCAGGCAAATATCTAACAAAACTCGAGTCACATCCTAATCCGCTTGCTCGTAATATTTTGAACTTTACTGGGCACATCCGCTTAAAAAAGAGAGATACACGGGCTCTAATATTCAACACTCTAGATGATGAAGCTGCTTGAAAACACCTTTTTCTTTTTGTTGCTCATCACTACTTATGTATTATTAATAATTATCACTAAGCTTATGTCCGACATTGGTCGGGCCTAATAATTTTTTTTATAGATTTAAGATTTGAATACTTATTGTTAGTTCATATTTGAAGATACAATAAATAATAAACATGCATTTAAAAAAAAAAAAAAAATATAATATATAATTTAATTACTGGATTAAAACGTTACTCGTTATATATTCGAATATGTCTTTAGTCTTCCTTAAATAATTTTTTTTTCGTTATTTATTCGTTTACAGTTTTTATTCATTATTCTTTCTCATGAATTTTTTTCGTTACTCACTCGACTAATTGTTTTAGTCGTTATTGCTTTGCTAGAAATTTTTATATTCGTTAAGAATCCTCGCATTCCGCCGTTTTGGTTTTTTAATAAAATTCTGTGCTGCATTTCTTATATTCTGTTCATTCAAATAATCTTTTTTTTTTTTTTTTTGTTTATCATTAGAATACATTTTTTTCGAAAAAATTTTTTTATTCATCATTCACTCGAATAAACTTATTTATTCGTTATGCATTTCATTAAATTTTAGTTCTTTAATTAGTCGATTTAAGATCTTATTTTAAGTTATACATTCGAATATTTTTTAATCGTTATTCTCTAGAATTTTTATTCGTTATTAGTTCGTTTAAAATTTTTTATCCATTCGCAAGAAATTTTTGGTCGTTATTGACTCGATTTATTTTTTTTTGTTATTCGTTTGCTTAACATATTTATATTCGATAAGCATTTGGTTAAATAAGAAAAAAAGTTCATAAAATCTTACTTTTAAAAGTTTATTATGATTATTTTAAGCTTATGGTAAATTTTGGTTTAAAAATGGAAACTGAATAAAAGTATGGTTTCCAAATATTTTTCATTTTCTTTAAGATGCTTTTCCCCTAAAATTCTTATTTTTAGAAAATTATTGAATATATGTGCATATATTTTTGCATCTATTGGTAATATTCACCAAAAACTGTAAATTATTAACATTTATGACAAATTTATGGAAAAATGGCCACAAATAATACCATACGCTCTTATTAAAATTTCCATTAAATCGTAAAATACTCCCAGCAGGAAATATTCATGACTCACTGGAATTGTTCTTTTCATCAATTTAAAAAAATAAAAGCAACAAGACAACAAAGAAACAAACAGTATTCAGTTGTTTGTTACCAACCAGAAGCGGTAATTACCAATTTTACATAAAATGCTTTATTAGTTCTGCCAGGCCATTAAATGTCTCCCATTATCGTGCTCGTACTTTATTTAATGTTTCACTAACACTGACACATTTTTATTTATTAATTTCCTTGCTGCTTTATATGGTCTATAAATAAATGAAAGAAAAACGTCACAGACTTCATTAAGAAGAGCAAAACAAAAGTCCATATAAATTACAACCATTAATTTTTACAAAACTGTGAAGTTTGCTGTGCATACGCACTGCTCTGTGGAGAAGGGGAGGGGCTTAAGAGCATCGTAAACATGAGCTGTTTGGTTGTAAAATATTACGAGAGGAAAAGTTAAGTGTCTGAATTTGTAAAATACAAGATCTTTAATAAAATGTTTGGGATTTAGATGTACAAAAAGATTACGAATTCAAAGATAAAATTAAGCATTGAAACGTTTAGAAATATTTTTGTTATTTTGGAACAACATTTTAACACTTTAAAATACAGAAAACTTAGTTCATAAATATGCTAATGTAGTATTAAATAACTGGAATTAAAGTATATAGTAAATATTATGATTACTATGCAACAAATTAAGACTTTTTGAGAAACACACGGAATATACGGAAATTTTCGATAGTACTACTAAAGGGTAGAAGCGGCCCTTTGCCGATTCTGGTGACCATTTATTTTTATGGGTCCTCCAAGGATTTCGAAAATCAGTGCGTCCCCAAAAAATTGTGTCTAGATGAGGCACATTTCGATTTAAAGGGCAATATTAATAATCAAAATTTTGGAATAGGAGTGACTCTAGTTCAAAAACTCTTCAAGAGAAAGAATTGCATTCAGCTCTAGTCACAATGTGGTGAATAGAGAGCGTTATTTAAAAATGTTCAGGGATTTTTTCGTTTCAGTTCTGTATGGTTTCAACAATATGGGGCAAGTTCGAACATAGCTCAGGCCGGTTATGGCAGGACTGCACCGAAAATTTCAAATTTAAATTATTTCATGAAACTCAACATTTGGGTGGGTTCTACGATCTTCCAATCTAATTGCTGCAGATTTTTTCCTGTTTGATTACTTTTAACAGGAAGTCTATAGACTTACTTATATATAAGTAAATACTATTATTGAAGTTATTAAAATCTATCAATTCAATCGATAGCTGAAGCCATTCCAACATCAACTCTGAAGGCAGTGATGAACAACTAAAATAAGTTTTAAAAATACGTTTGATCGACAACTTGTAATAAAATACGAAAATTTGTTGTTGTTTTCAGTGTGAGTAATCGGATGAACATTTTCTGTCGACAACGTGGAACAGGCCACTAATAAAGTAAAACCATCTATCAAATAACATAACAATCAGTAATATATACAATGTATAAAAAAACTTATACAGGGTGGGTCAATTAAAATTTTAAATATGAACTACCGATTACTTTTACTTTGAGAAATATTAAAAACTTACTTTCAAAGTATAGAGTAATCTTGGACTAAATTAGTGTATCTTAATCTTGTCATAAAGTATTTTTTAGGCATTTTTGAATAAAGATTATTTGAGATACAATACAAACTTCTGTTATATCTTAAATTAATTAATGCTAAAATGTGCTAAATAAAAAAACGCTACAAATGTTTAATAATAAATGTAAATTTCACTGCAATATAATTTCATTTTCGTGTTTCTACTGCACTTTAATGTTTAGCGTATGCTACGCTAAACATGCTGCACATGTTAATTTGTTCACTACGTATGAGTAATATTTTTTATCTTATTTGAAAATATATGAAATAATATTCCACATACGTCCCCGATAACTCGATTAAAACATTGCGGTTGCTTGACTTTCTATTAGTTGTGCTCTTAATTTAAATGAAAAGAAAATTAATAAAAAAAGAAGCATGAAAAATTTAAAATTACAAAAAAAAACCATTAGCTGAAACAAAAGAAAAGCCAGTAGGAAATGACCAGCTTACAACTACTCGGGCAAAAATGTAACTATAAAAAATAAAACAGAGAAAGAGAAAAAAAACAAGTGATAAAAATGAAAATTGTTTCTGAAAGCCATTTACTATTAGTCATAGTGCAGCCAAAGCTGCTGGAGTCTCTGTGGTCCAATATAATTAAATTCACTGACAATGCAATAACAAGCCAAAACTATACATACATACATAAACATACATATTTATATAACATCTAGAGCGAAACTATATTTATAGAATCGCAAAAGGAAAAACTGAACACACTTTGCAGAGTTAAAACGGAACAGGAAAAAAAGACATTAAGAATAACGCATTCCAAAATGGTTGGACATAAAACTTCATGGAAATGACAAACAACAACAAGCATGCACTACTTATTTTCCTGCACTTTTACCCCATTTTCACCATATAGCTTCTCGTTTTTTTTTCGTTGTTGCATCACAAACCATTGAACTCATGTTACGAATACACACAAGTTTTTGTTTTTTGCCAGAGATTTCAACAATAACTTCACTAAAGCAGCAAATTCCACACAAAGTTTAATTTTTTCTTTGCTGTTGCCACTAACAATACATTTGTTTATGTGTTGACACAATTTTACAACTAAAATATCTATACATACATGTATTTATAGCTTCTCAGCTGTTAAATTCAAAAGGCGTTTAAGCCTCGGACCTCCTGCCAGGAGAAAATATTACCTGTAACTTATCAACAGCCAAGTTTCTATAAAATTTAAATTTCATATTTCTTCCAAATTTTAAATTTACTGCCACTGTAATATACTATACTATACGATTTTCATTTCCAATTGTTCCTACATGAGGCCTTATAAAAGTTCTTGATGCTTAAGCAGCAAAAAAATGCATCTAGACGTGCTCAATCAATAGCAAATGATTTTTTTAGATTTCTTATATTTAAGAATAAAAACGTTCTTTTAAAAAAAGTAAGAAAAACTAGTTGCTGCTAGCAAAATAACGTACGCATTGCTTGATTTACTGTAGCAAATTGTTAAATAAAAAAATGGGACTTTCGAGTTCATAAAGCAAAATTATTCCACATATGTATATCATTATTAATATTGTATAAACATTTCATACAAATATCTTATATGTTCAACTCTTGAGAGAACGATAGATTTATCTTTATCCATTAAATTGTCTATAAATTGCAATCTTTTAACTCATTTCCTTGAAAATGTATTATTTTTTACTTAAGACGTTGCTCAAGTAAATGGGCGATATGTACATTAGGGATGGAATAATGTGTTAACGAAATCCTTAGCAACAGGATTTGGATATGCTAGGACTTCTAATTTTTTAAAGTTTAAAAAAAAAATGCATGGGACCTTATCGGGGCCAAAACTAGGGAAAAACGGGGCATAATATACAAAAAGCTTCACAACTGTCCCTGAGTTGGTCTTAGAGGGATAAACCTTAAAACTTACAACGGCTAATAATTTCCCTTAAAATTGTTTATGAACATATTAACCCCCAATCTGCGCTTCTTAAGGGGGCTCCCATACAAAATATTTTTTTTTCATCCAATTACATCCCCCCTACGCCTAACTAGTCAAATAGTGCTCCCAGAGGAGACAAATATATGACCGAACCCCAATATATTTGTTGCCCCAACATTTGTTCAGAACACATCCAGACCTCATCTTCAATCACTAGAGTTTTCCCCATATAAAAATTTTTAATTTCTAAAAAATGTTTTATTAGGCATATAGAAACAACTGTCCCTGAGCTGCCCTTGGTTAGTCTAGAACTATTTTGTGGACTCAGATCGAATACATTTTGAGAAGATATATCGATAACGATTCAGCATACCAGGGAACACCTCTGGTTCGATCTGTCTGGTTTGAGGCCCACAAGGCTTATGATTGGAACGTGTAGAGCCAAAATTATTTTAAGCCTCTCCTGTTTTTAAGTAAAAATAACCTAATAATGCTCAACGGCCTCATCACAGGCCATTGCGGGTTAAAAAAAAACACCTCAACAGACTTAGCGGTGACAGCAATAACCGTGACAATGGTTAAAAATAGAAAAAAACGGTAATAAATTTGTATTTGTGAAATTTACGTTCCGATAACAAAATGTTGTATGTAAAAATTATAGAAAAAGACCTTAGCTTTAAGAGTATTGAACTTTGAACTACCCTGTTGAAATATACGTTGATCTACAGGGTGTCAAAGTTGACTACCTTGGGCATGAAAAACTTTGTTGGCCTCATAACTTTTTTAAATATCATCCGATTTCAATGGCTTTAAGTTTGTGGCAATAAAATCCAGGCTATTTTTTAGAGATATTTTCAATAGTTTGAAATTTCAAATTTTGGTATTTGGACTCGACTTGGTTCCTGAGCCTACAAAAAATTTTCAAAAAAATATTTTATAATTTTCAATAAAAGTAGGGATAACACATAAAAGAAATTTTTGCTTTATGTCAATTCCTATAGACGTGAAAAAAACATAAAAATAAAAAATTTTAAATGATAATGAAATATGAAAAATGGCTAAGTTTTTGGCAAAAATAGAGCTTAATTGTTGGAGGTTTTTCTCACTAAAAATTGTATCTTTCATTATTCCAAAAGAAAAGATCTCAACAAAGGCTGCATGTACGCTACACCCAGTATTGGACGAATGTGGGGAATTTTTCTAGGAAACTTTAAATTAATTGCTTAAGAGAAAAAAAATTGAATATCGAGTTTTTCAAATTTTTCTACAAATTATTTTACCTACATCCACTGTAATTAATCTGACTTTCAATCAATACCCGCCCGCTTAAAAAATTTTGCTAGTACAACAGATTTTCCAAAAATAGTCAAAGATTCTGAAGCATTTTATATACCTGCATTAAAATTGTACTAAACTTACGGCCTATCACACGATTTCACCAGAAATCGTTCGATCCACAACTTGCATTGCAAACAACAATAACATTAGAAAATTTGTTGTTATTTTCAATATAAGTATTCGATCGAACAATTTCTGGTGACATCGTGGGACAGGCCGTTAATTTTTTTAATTTTTTATTATTAAAACACATAACAGTCTTTACATGTTAACAAGATTTCTGTGATATATTGAATGATAATTGTTTTATGAATTTTCAAATCTAAAAAATATATGTGCAAAATATACAAATAGCTAATATTTAAGAGTTTTTTAATCAAAAAAAAATTTCTTATTCGGGCTTAAGTTCAGTAATTTCAATTCTTATTGAATTAAATATTTTTATGAATTTATGTGAAATTTCTGAGAAATATGCCTGAGTATGCAATAAAATTTAAAGTCATTGCGCCTATTAAACGAGGCCTTCTACAAGGCGATTTTAGTCTTTATTTTCAACTTTGTTTTATTGTACTACCTACTACCTCAGTATTGCCAGTTTAGGGGATTTGTTCCCAAATTGTGGAATTTTTTTTCGATTGGGGATGAAAATTTCGTTCTGGGGATCTGGGGGTTTGTTGGGGGATGATAACCAAATTTTAGAGGATTTTTTGGGGATTTTTTTTATAACTGATGGCAACAAGAATAATTTTGGAGCTAAAAAATGTGCGTCAAAAAATGTGTGTTAGTATTCATAGTAAATGGTTTCTAATAAAGAAGAAGCATCAAGGCAGATTAACTAATAATGAACACTGCCAAAATAAAAATACATAACAAAATGCAATATGACTTGTTGGAAGCACGTCTTAGAATAAACTCACTCTTTAAAAATATATAATTCAATTTGTTGTGACAAATTTAATATTTCTGCTGAAAAGCTAAAGCTTTTTAATACAAGTTCTATGTACAACAAAATTTCTGAGGCTGATGAATCAGAAGATTTCTATTCTGAAGCTTTTGAAATGGTAAACTTTGATTAAAATTTTTTTATACTATGTGTAATTTTGTAAAGGAATAGTTTTATAAGTACACAGAAAAAAATACCATCGAAATGCACCAAACAAAACAAATTGTTAATATTTAATTTGCAAATTAACAATCATCATTGTTAATATAACAAATTTAAATTTTTGTAGTCAATTAAATTACTCAACAAAATTATTTGTTAAATTATATCATAACGGAATGCGCACATGTAGAAGAAACAAGAAATCGTATTTTGTGTGTATTCATCATTTGCGTATTTAATAAAGTGTTGCTCCTTAGCTGAGAGGTAAGTGAGTTAGTTTATTAGTCATGAGGTTGCCGGTTCAACTCCGCCCAAAGACAATTAGTGTTTTTCGCAGACAAGCAAAAATCGTTTCGAGGGTTGTGATTGTGTATAAAAAGCCTGTTAATATAACAATTATATACGGAAATTTAACAATTCACATTGTTAATATAACAATAACTTTAATTGAAATAACTTTGAAACCTAACAAAAATAAATGTTGAAAAAATAAATAAATTTCAATGTTATTTATGTTATTATATTTTAAACATAATTTAAAAATTTTATTTTTTTTCACAAAAGAAATATCTGAATAAAAAAACTCAATTTGGATGACAAATCAAAAATTGGGGATAAGCTCTAGCGAAAAAACTGGCAACACTCTACTACCTCTATCATTCTCCCTCTCTCTCACACACATATGTATATACACACACACACACACACACACACACACACACACACACACACACACACACACACACTGTTTTCCTTAACTTCCGCCCTTTTGGAAAGTGTATACTCTCATAAAAGATGTTATTGTTGTTGTAGGAAATGCTTGGTGTTCCTTAATGGGTTTTGTTTAAAATGGAGGCTGGATGTTTTGCTTTATGACTTCTGCTATCTCCTGCTGCTTTTTTTGTTTTTATAAACCTCAATTGATTATGGGTTAAAGTGAGGACAAATAATAAGATAAAAAAAGAAATAATGAAAAATATGACACATGTTGTTTTGGGTCATCTGCTTTACACGCAGTGGGACCATACGACCATAAATACAACTTCATTTATTTCTATCAAAATTGATTTATATAAATGTCCTACAGCCGGTCCTGGGAATGAATTGAGGGACACAGTTTGCATGAAATCTGTCAGCTTATAATCTTGATTTATTTTTAAAGATTTTTAGAAAACTCTTTGCTTTTAACTAAATTCTTGAAATTATTTATGAATTTTATTAAAATTTCGAGTGAAAGAAAACAATTGCTTGTGTTTTGAGAATTTATTAACGAAATTCAAAGAAACTGGGAAGAAACCTCAAATAATAAATAATTCATAAACATAATATCAAGGAAATATTCTGAGAACTTGTTCTCAACAACAATTTTCTAATTTTAGATTTGATTGCTTGTGCGTATCGAAGTTACATTTTCTAGAATGATAAACTAGCACACGAAAACACTTTTTTGTTTAAAATAATTTTTAATCTTTAACCTTATCAGGCCACATTTACTCATGGCATTAAAAAAAACAGAATAATCTTTTGCCAAACTGTGCATGTTAAATTTTCACGAAAATTATAATTTTCTATCGCTAGTGTCAGTCACTCATTCATACTTCATTAGTGCAAAAAACTTGCTCGTATTACATAAAAATAATTCAGACAGACACATGCAATCATGAGGAACAGTATTTTTTGGATACATTAATCTGACGATTACCCACGTTAGTGCGTGTAAAAGAATGTGTGTGTGTGTGTGTGTGTGTGGATATATGCATGTGTTTGGGACTGTATATGTATGTGTGATATATATTTAGATTCATAGAATGTAATGTAATGATGGTGACAATGCTTTTAATGATGAAATTTTCTAATGCTAATCATAATAACTTTCATGTGACAAAATGCGTTGTCATGTTTACTTTTAAAATCTTGCTAAGCAATGATTTTTTTTTTTGAAAATGTTTCCTTCCTACATATTTTTAATAAACAATTTTAAGTTTAGCAGGTGGATTTGAAAACGTTAATCAAATTTATAATGAATTAAATTAGACGGCGTGAAAAATGTTTGTTGGCAAAAACATCACTTTATATCAATTAATATAGGGTGTTTTTTTGAGGGTTATAGAACTTCGAATTGAAATAAAACACAAGAAAATCGTTTTAATGTCCATCAATTTGGCTTTATTGGAAGGATAATTTTATGCCATTAATGTTTAAATATGATTTCGGGCATGTGGCCGCCGCGGCTGGCTCGAATAAAGCCAATTCTACAGGTCCAATTTTCAACCACTTTTTCGAGCATATGGGGCCGTATGTTGGCAATAACGCCACGAATGTTGGCTTTCAAGTCCCCTAACGTTTCTGGTTTGTTGGCGTAGACGAGCGACTTCACATATCCCCAAAGAAAATAATCCAATGGTGTCAAATCACACGATCTTGGTGGCCAATTGACAGGTCCACTCCGCGAAATTATGCGCTCATCGAATGTTTCCTTCAATAAATCGATTGTGACCTGCGCTGTGTGACATGTAGCGCCGTCTTGTTGGAACCACAACTCATCCACATTCATGCCATCCAATTCGGGAACAAAATAGTCGGTTAGTCGGCTCCAATTGCTGTGCACGGTGGCGAATCGATTCATTCGGGTCCTCTTCAACACTTCGCTCTACAGCGGCAAGTGTTTCTTCGGTGCGCACTGTTCGACGTCTCTGCGGATGCGTATTACCACATAGAGTAAACGTAGTGCGAAAACGATCCATGGTTAACCGAATTAATTGCTCTGATGGACGATTATGTCGACCATAAAATGGACGGAGCTTGCGGTAAACTTCGCGAACTGAACCATTATTTTCGAAATAAATTTGCACGATTTGCAAGCGTTGTTCTTTTGTCAACCTGTTTATGATGAAATGGCAAACCAAACTAAATATTAATCACCTGACAGCTGACAAAATGGCCGCCAGTTAAAAAAGTGATGCCAACTTAAAGTTCTATACCTCAATAAAAAACACCCTTTATATATAAAAAATCTGAAAGAAAATTAATTATTCTAATTATTAATTAATTAATTCTAATCTTTGCTTTCGATAACGAGCTGATTTATTCACGTTTTTTCAGTTTGAGGTTATGACATTCGATATTGAGCAATATCGAGTAATATCATTACGTTAATTGATCGCCAATGCCATAATCTCAAGCTGAAAAAACGTGATGGTATCAGTTCTTTATCGAGAGCGACGATTAAACCTTTATACTCACCTGTATTCTTTTTCCCCTCCTTCCTAACAAACTCAATACTTTGCAAAGTAAACTTTTTGATTGCAAAATGGTTCTTTTGTATTAGATAGTTGGATTTACAAGATAATAATTTTCGAATATCATACGAGTAGTATATAACTAAATTTGTACAAATTCGTAAATTTTTCTTTTCGAAACGAATAGCTTGAGATGTTCTCTAGAAGACGCTAAAAGATTATAGGTTTACAAAATGTTTAGCAAACTCATTTACATATATACATACTAAAGGGCTGCGTAAATGGTTCTAAAAGTTTTGTATTCTATTTCACACTACTGCCAAGCAGTCTGTTTTAGTGCAAACATAAATAACAAAACAAAACTAACAAAACATGACTCTCACTAAAATCAATCAAGCATCATTCGAATAGTTTTTCTCTGCAGTTTTGTTAGTGCTTGTGTTCTCAAAACAAGTAGAACATCAAAACGAAAAGCGAGAATGAAACAAAACAACACTAAATCATAGCAGAAACAACGAGTGCACTAGAACACGAACACAAACATGCAAACTATGTATGTTTATGTATGTATATATGTATACATATATTGAAAATAAAAATTAACAAAATTTTTATATATAAATGTACATAAGTATGTATGATATTATTTCATAGTAAATAAAACCTCTTTTCAGCATTCATAATCATAACGAAGCTCAATGTTTCTTTTATATGGAAAATTGTCTTTGCTATGAGAACATTCAAGCATGTTTTGAATGTTCTGTGTGAATTTGATGTTCTATTTCATTTTTGTTTTGAAAGGCTTGGTTTTACTTCAACATTGTTCTATTGCAGTTTTGTTCTGTACTGCAGTATTCTTATCGTAAAGCAAAACACATCTCTTTTGGAAGTTTTGTTTTAAAATAACGACGCAATATACACACACATTTTGAAATTAATGAGAGTGCTTGTAAGCCTCTTTTTTAAGGCTTGTGCCACGCTCTAATACATACATAATCTGTTTTGTAAACCAAAATAATTTTTTAGGAAAAATATGATAAAGCAGCAGGATATCGGAAAAAAATTAAGGTGCTATTCAAAATTACTGCAATAAATTTTTATACATAGTATTTAGTTAGTATAATCTTCGGTGACATGCCTTTTTCAAGTATGTAACTAATCTGAACTAAAATACTACTGAGTATGTATTATTATTTGTTAAAAAACAATAATTAGATTCTTTTCAACCCAGTGTTTTCATTTAAACTTGAAATGCCTAACTACTCCTTCCTGGTTATCATTACAAAATTTTACAGAAAACCCTTTTTCTTTTATTTAAATAGGCACACAATTTTATTGGCTCTTTGTTGTAAATACCTGTCTTATCACTAATTTGCATGCCCTCTCAAGTACTCAACAATGTACGAGTATGTACTCTATATGTTTGTACATGTGTATGCATGCATGAGCTTGTATCCGTTCATATACATATGGTATTAATGCTACTTTATCACATACGCGCTCTTTCTTGAATGTACACCTACGCCCTTAAAAAATGTTAGCTTAGCATTCGTAAAGTGTTAATTAAAACCTCATATTGTAATGTGAATATCGCATCGTATTTCAGTTCAGTCAGATATTGTTCGAGTTAGAGGTTGAACACTAAATAATGTTTATTGCTTTTCATAAGAGAAATGACTGAATAAATGGCTAAACACGAATATAAAATGCAAAACCTTTGACTCTTAATTATTAGCGGGCATTCTCACACAGGAAAAAAAATCAATATCAACTGCTGCCAACTTTAGTTAACAAATTTTTGTGTAGTTAATCCAACTTAACTAGATTTGTTATTTAATTTTAAGAGAAAATTGATGTTGTTGTTGCTTGGATGAAGAAACTGTTTTTCTGTTTGACATATGTAAATAGTTTGAAATAGTTACTGAATTGTTGTAGCAAAGAAGATTTTTTTGTTTGTAAAACGTGATTTTTTAACAACTTTCTTTTTGGCAACACTGTGTTTGGCAACTCAGCTGTTTTCGTGTATCATATTACTGTTAGTTTGGTCTATAATTTAACCATGAATCATTCTACAACGAAAGACGCTTCCAGATGATTAACGGCCTGTCCCACAATATCTCCAGAAATCATTCGATCGAATACTTTTATTGAAAACAACAACAAATTTTCTAATGTTATTGTTGTTTGCAATACAAGTTGTCGATCGGACGATTTCTGGTGACATCGTGGGACAGGCCGCAAATTTTAACAAAATTCATGCTCAATTAAGAAAGTGCATCGTGCACTTCTGCCATTTTATGGTCAGTGTGGGTGGGCAACCTTCTGAGGCAGCTATTCGAAATCTTGTGACTAAATTTTATACCAAAATTACATTATTGAATATTAAACCACCAATACACATACATACATACGTATAGTGTGGGCAGAGGGAAATATCACAGTTGTATCTGGCAGTGTTGTTGATCACCGTGAATAATCGATTTTTACCCAAAATGGAAGAGCTGGACTTGGCTGGCATGTGGTTTCACAGCACGCGAAAAAAAATGGCCCAACTGAGATGCGAGTTTTGCGAACAGTTTATTTCACATTTGGGGCCGGTCAATTGACCGCCTAGCTACATCATACGATTTAATGCCTTTAGACTATTTTTGTAGGGCTATGCTAAGGCTCATGTCTAAAGGGACAAGTCGAAAACGGCTGACTTAATGGATGACAATATTTTAGAATCTATTCGTGAGATGCCGGCCGATATACCAAAATTTGACCCAGCGTATAAACCATTTGAGGCATATCCGCGGTCCACATTGAAGGTTGATCTTAACAATTTGAATTGTTAATTTTACCGTAAAGTTTTTGCTAATTTAATATTTAAGAAATTTATTATTCGACATATTATCAGAAGTTTATTTTATTTTGAAATTTATTTGGTGGTGGTTCTGCTTTGTGTATATGTATTTCATTGTTGCTGTAACAAATCATCAGTAGACTTCAACCCCACTTTTTGAACAGTCACAAAGACTTTCAAAAAACTGATAATTCACAAATAATAATATTTCTGAAAATGACAAAAGAAAAATAAGCATAGTAAGCCGAGTAAATAATTTATATTCGATATGTGACAGTTCAAAATGTGTGTTTGAAGTGATGATTTGTTGCAGCAACAATGAAATGCATATAGACAGCGCTGAACCACCAGCAAATAAATTTCAAATTGTTAATTTAATTTATTTTAGTTGTTACTTTTGAAAGAATTAACTTTTATTATTATTTCACTGTTGTATAAGTTAAAATCACTCACATTTATATTTAATTTATGCTGTTGAAATTTTAAGTCTTGCTGTGGCTGAGGTGGTAAAGGCGTTTGTTTACACAGAAAAAAAAAATTCCTGCAATAAACACGTTTAATTGGAAAAAACCAAAAATCAATTAAAAATATAATTTGTTTAAAAATGTAACTTAATTAAAAGTTTAATTGAGTCAATAAATTTTTTTTTTACTGTGTATATCGTCCCGAAAGAGACGATGGTATCATTACTGGTGTGCAAAATATAAGCCATTTGGCTGATATTGTTTTTAAAAATTCTTATAACCGATATTTTCAAATAAATGAAATATTTTTTACAATTTTTTTTATATTAATTTTGGACCTTTGTTTTATTTACAAAAAAATTCCTGTAATTATTTTTCATAATTTTTAAATAAATTTTTTTTAGTTTTATTTAAAATATTACACAAGAAGGAAAAATCGAAATGTCAAATTAATAAAGAAAAAAAAATTAAATAAAAACTATCTAAACTTTGCCTCCGAAACTTTGCAAACTGAAAAAATTTGGGACATTTTTTACAACAAACAAAAAAAAAAACATTCACATCATCAAAATAAGTCAAATTAAAACTAGTGCAAAAATTGCTTAAAAGTTGAACAACTCTCATTCTTGTAGGGGTTGCTTATCTACTTCTATCAATTTCCATATTTATACTTTTGACGAAATTGCATCTCAAAATTTATTGTTGTTCGAAAATTTTCAGGAAATCATAGCAGCTCATCATACCAGTATTGCATTTTACGCAAAAGTTTTAATACTTGTGTGATAGTGTTAAATGGATCTCAGAGATACTTCGGAAGCAATGTTCCTAATGAACAACTTTCTTTTATTTTTATCCTCAACGTCATAAAAATAAACAAAGGTGTATAAATCTAATATTTTTAAAATAGAATAAATATTATTTAAACCAATTCTCGTTAGAATCATTAAAAATTTAAATTCTTTGAAAAGGGTTTCAAGAAATTTAGAATTTCACTTGAATCCATAAATTTTAAAACGAATGCAAATATTAAAATGTGTATGTATGTAAATATGTATTTACTTTAAAATAAAAAAATCCTTTACAATTAGATCTGCCACATATTTATGGTTACTGTGACACGCACGCAACACGCAATGTTTCTATCAGTTTGTATACAAAGGGTGTCTTGAAATTTATGCGCGATTTTAATTTAACATCAAGAAAAGAAAAGGATACAAGTTTTAGTAAAAATGAAGCGCTGCGTAAAAAAAGATTAAGTGTTTCCCTTGTTGAATATTTCAAAAACACTGGCTTCTTAAATTTGTTAAAAAATATGCTTGAAATAATGACTAAATTCGTAAACTTTGCAGACAGCATGTACAACAAAAGTTAAGGGGTCTGTATCGATTAAAGATACAAAGCCTACTCTCTGTCTAATAAACCACTGAAACAACAATTGAGAGTGTTCCTAAAATTCTAAATTGTGGTTTAAACAAGCTTACATCAAGTTTATGCCCTGGAAATAAACACCACTCTTCAGACTTGGGGATTTTCAGTTGCATTAATTTCAATTGTAATTGTAAAAATGTAATTGTAACTAAAAAAAAATTTACAATTACAAAATGTAATTTTAATTGAAAAAAACTCAAAAACAATTATCAAATTTTAAAATTTTTAAACGCACTAATAATCCCAAATTAATATTTTACTTATTAAGTAAAATATTTTTTATTAAAAATACATTCAAATTGATTATTGAGGGGTTTAGCTGGATGGATGCTATACGTATTTCACTGTTGCTAATGCAGATCATCAGGGAACCTTTACCCAAAGTTTCTTAGAACAACTAGAGTTATTATGTTATAAACTTTCATTAAAAAAAAAAAAAAAATTAACTTAAATTTTAACAATTCCCATAAAAAACAACTAATTATCAAATTTATTTGTAATTGAAATAACATTTACAAAATATATATGATTGTAATGGTCTTTTTACAATTACATGTAAATGTAGTTGTACTTAAAGGCTCAGTAAGCCGACTGTAATGTAATGTAACTGTAACGTAGAAAACAGCTGATCGATATTTTTATATGAAAAGTAGGTTACGTTTTTCACTGTTGCAGTTACTTTACATTACAGTCGGCAAACTGAGCCTTAAGAATGACTACTTTTATTTCAACACATTTCATTACATTTTTGTGAAAATAAATTTTTTTTAAAATTACATGTTTTTTATTGTGTTTAGTAGTCTATGTATGTATTACTGATGTAACGAATGTCAATTTTATTTTTTTTATTTTATTTATTTAATTTTTTTTTGAAAAATATTCGTATTCGTATTGGCCTGAATTTGGCGAATACGAATATTTAAAAATAGCCGAATATTCGGCAATTCGAGTACGAATACGAATATTCGTGCATCACTAGTATGTATGCAGATATGTGTTATCCTTTGCGGCATTATATGAACCGAACACGTCGACCGATTTTGATAATACTTACGTAAATCGATTTGTCTTAATCCCTGGAGTGCCACCACAAGTGCCACTAAAGATATGCCAAAATTTAATATAGCGACTTACAGACGCCATTTTGTAAATACGAAAAAAATAAAAAGTCGGCGAACTAACTTACCGTTTACACATGCAAGTACAAGTGCAAGTAACTCAATACATAGACATATTTTTACTAATACAATCATAATGCTACAAGTTGTAGGCTCACTGACAAGAGATTTTCATAACAAGTAACTTTTTTACTTGCATGTAGGAGAATTGTCAAAAATAAAAACAGTGTTACCCTTTAAGGATTTTATTTTAATTTTAATGGATAGCTTACATGGAATACTTTTTAAAGTGTTATTATTTCAACTTATATACAGAAAAAATAAAACAAAAAGTAAGAACATGTAATCAAATATGACTTATTATTGATTTGCAATATAAATTTATCATTTATTTTAGTACAAAGTTGATCACTAAATTCGTTTTCCTGTAATGTTCCTATACCAAAAATTTGGCAGCCCACACATTAAAAACTAATATAGACAAAAAAAGTACAAACAACGCACAGAAGAAAGAGAAAAACGAAATTTTCAAATATTTATAGTAACATATAGAAAAATGAAAATAAACTTGCACTTGACTGTGTAAACAATCAAGCAAGTTGCGAGTGTTTTATTATTTCATTCAATGTATTGGTTGTTAATACGTACACGCAACTTGGAACAAGTTACCTGCATGTGTAAATGAAGCGTAAATCAAAATGGATATCATTTGACAGGTATTTTAAAATCATGTTTACAAACAGAAAAAAATACCAATGTAAAAACACCATGCAAAAAGTTTGATTCAAATTCATTCAAATCACATTAAATTTACAAGAAATAATATGTTGTTTCAGTGTGTTGTGTTTATTTGCTTTGTTCATACCCTGAATGTCGATGGTGAAAATTTACTGAGTCGCTTTTGACTTTGTCACCAGTAATACTCTACAATTATTCCCCATACAATACTTTATGCTATAGACATTTGGCATGTGCTTGTCATTGAAAATCT
Organism: Tachina grossa; assembly: GCA_949987645.1. Lineage (NCBI taxonomy): Eukaryota > Metazoa > Arthropoda > Insecta > Diptera > Tachinidae > Tachina > Tachina grossa. The sequence continues at coordinate 32,410,155 of OX465274.1, read as the reverse complement.
ACTAGTAACACTAAAACAATTGACTAGGTAGTGAATTCATTGTTCTTATGCGAACATGCAGACATACTAACCAGACATTTAGTGGTACATTTCTATACCTTACGTACATACAAATTTATGTATATTGACAAGTTGTTGGAAAATCCACCAGAAATACACCACATCTATTTTCTCTCTTTCTTTTATACTGACGAATAGAAGAAAAATTGTCGACAATGTAACTACTACTACAATTTTAGTGTTGAAATAGAGACATTTGGCCACAGTCTGACTGCAGGGTAGCTGGAATACACTTCTGGGCTTAGTTGTGTGAGTTGTTTTTGTATTGGTGTTGTTTTTTTTTTGATGTTTGTAAACAGCCGACAAACTGCTGCTGGCTGGTAGGCAGTATACTAGTCTTGAAGTCAGAGGATCGCAGGTTCGAATCCTGGAGTCAAGTCAAAGTATTTTTTTAACTAAAACTTTTCAAGTCAAAGTAATTTGTATTTTTTTTAAACTAAAACTTTTCAAATAAATTGTAAGTTAAATGATCAATTAAATAATATTGAATTAAAATTTTATTAATGATGGTACGTATTTAGTGTGTATCTAAAGAATATTTGAAGTTGTTGTGGCTGCAGGGATAATCACGTTGACTACCACGGGATGAGTTCCGAGTTTAAATCTTGGCCGGGAAAGTCAATTTATATACAAACAAATATGTTTCTGATGTCTTTGTCAACCACACGTAAGCTAAATAACTAATAAAACACATTTACTACATTAAATTAAATTAATGTTGTTCCAACTTGAAATAACTTTGATTCAACATGATTCTTCATTTTGATTTTAACAGTACGTAAATGTTAAATCAATGTTAAATAAAGTTATTTCAAAAGGACTAATTTTCTTTAGAAATTACTATAAATCATTTTAGATTAACATAAAACACATATGATGGAAAATCATTGCCGAAAAAGATTAGATTAATTCTGTTTATGTAGACTTTAAGTTGAAACTTTTCTGTGTGTAGATGTCTCTTATGATTTTTCATTTCGAATGACGGTTTAGGATATTGAACGGTTCAAAGTTGGTCGCAGTCGGGTTTTTTAATTTTTTTGTAAATACTTGTTTAGTTTAGTAAGTTCAAAATTGTAATTGAAGTTTTTTTTATGACAATTACTTTTAAATGTAATTGATTTGTTGTCTTTGTTTTTAATTTTTATAATTATGTACATAGTTTAGACTAAATATATAACATATCAATATTAATTATTTTTTTCTATTTCATTTAAGTCTTTAGCAAATTTTTGTGACACCCTTTATTGACAGGACACACTTTTGGCATCGTAATTTTATATATTTTTTCCATCCTTTTAACGAAAATTTATGCAAATATTAATGCAAGTTTGTATATATTTATATATGTATGTTTATATACATATATATAGAGAGAGAGAGAGAGAGTATAATAAATTTTCATTAAACTAATGCCTTTATTCGATTTCTAGGAAAGAACTCAATAAACAGCCAAAATGACTACACACATACCAGTATCAAATAACAAAATGTAACAAAAAGAAAAAAAAAACAATAATGTGGGAGAATATTGTTGCTAATATTTGTGTCTGCGTTAGCATTTTTCCGCTTACACGTGTACAATGAATGACTTTGGCTTTTCATTTTAAAATATCAAAAAAAAAAAAAAAAAAAATTATAAAAAATAAAAAAAAATAAGTGAAAATGCCATTAAGTGGAAAAACTTACTGCATATTAAAACATTGAAAATTTATTATGCAACACGTTTTAAGATAACTCAAATGTTTACACACAGAATAGAAAAGAAAATATATTTTCATTATCTTACCAAATGGATATATTTTCACTTAAAGTCGCTCATCAACAGAAAAGTAAAGTCATGAATACAAACAAGTTTCACAACAAATAATACACAAAATTTATGGCTTTTAACGTTGGAAAATATATATACTGACAATCAGCAATTTTGTCAAGAAATTGATTTAATTTATCGAGTAGAAGTGTAAAAAGCCAAGATAGAAAACTTCCTTTGTATGACTAAATTATTGCCTTTGAAGATACTTGTATCTAAGAGATGGAACTCGTTGATAACTGCAAGATTGAAGTTTTCTGTTTTTGTACATCACTTGAAGTTAATTGCTGCAGCGCCTTAATGAATTTTTGGAAGAAATTTATCGCATTAATTAATTAATTACAGGCATGATGATATCAGCAAATACATTTTTAACATCTCATTGTGTATTCTAACAATCAGTGAAGTACAGTGTGGGCCAAAAGAAACCAAGGGGTGTAAAAGTTTAATAACTTTTTTGTTTATTATTTTTTTTTTATTTTTTCTTTCAGATTATATAGACAACACTTGGAGAATTTATAATGGAGAGGTTCACAACTGAACAGAGAACCAGAACAATAGAATTTTATTATTTAAACCAGAGATCAATTATTTTAACGCAAAGAGCATATCGTCGACATTTTAACGTCAGAATTTCGCCCTCTGAAGCGATTGTTCTGAGGTTCTCAAAATCCAAGAGCCATTCATCAACGCCAATTGAACCCCATCAGGTGTACAGTATGGTGTGGGATCACATCTGAAAATGTCATTGGGCCCTACTTCTTCGAGAATGAAGATGGAAGTGCTGTAACCGTAAATGGAGAGCGGTATCGGTTTATGATAGAAAATTTTTTACGTCCTGCTCTTGAAAACAGACCTGGTATGTGGTTTCAGCAGGACGGAGCCACTGCCCATACTGCCCGAGACACAATGGCACTTTTAAGTCAAATTTTTGGAGACCGAATAATTTCTCGAAATTCGGAAATTATTTGGCCAGCGCGATCGCCAGATTTGACAGCACCCGACTATTTTCTTTGGGGTTTTTTGAAGGAGCGAGTGTATGTGAACAAGCCAGAGACAATCCTTGAACTCAAGGCAAACATTGTTGCAGAAATTCGAACGCTACAGCCACAAGTTTTGAAAGATGTTATGGAAAATGCTCTAAAAAGAGCCCATCAGTGCGAAGCTGAAAACGGTGGTCATTTAAGAGACATCATTTTTCATACTTAGTGTAAAAAAATTTCCATTTTGTATATTATATAATCTGAAAGAAAAAATAAAAAAAAATTAATAAACAAAAAAGTTATTAAACTTTTACACACCTTGGTTTCTTTTGGCCCACCCTGTAGTAGGTAGAACAAAAATAAGCAAATTAACTAACATGTGTATAATTAGTAAAGAACAAAACGACAATGGTAAGACTGTTGTAAATTTAGATATGGTAAGGTGAGCTTTCATTACAAAACATCTTTCAGCAAATTAAAATACGATGAATCAAAACAATTCACATATTCCATTTGCAAAAAAGTTTCGTATATAAAGCAGAAATCTACATCAACTACTAAACTGAAGGTTTAGTGGCCTTCGAAAACGGCTAGCTGTTCCGTTCAACTATGTGTTGTCAGAATATTTACAACTAACTTTGGTATTATTTGTTCATTAGTAATTATCACATGTAATTTGGCTTAAAAAGCGATACGAACTTTAGCCTATTCAAATCATAAATATAGAAACATATGAAGTTCGAAAAATAATAATTAAATTAACAAAATCTATTGTATTTGGAAAATTTTCCTTTAAGCGAATAAATAATAGCATTAGCAAGGAAAATGCTAATAACAAATGCTTTATTTTTTACATTTTTTCGCTTGTGCGTTTAGCTGGTTTAGCTTAGAACTTAGAAAATGTATAAAAGAAAAGAATACGCCAAAAACCAATTTGTGAATGCTAAAGAGAAAAAAATCTAAATTTAAATATAATGGAACATAATCAAATAAAAAATTATGATTGAAATTGTGAAATTGTAGGAGGGAGGCTGTTGCTTTTATTTTGTAACCATAGTGACGCAAGTGGAACAGTATGTAACGAATAGATATACTATATATAAGATATATTTTTTATGCTTTTCTCACTTACATACATAAAATAAACAGCAGGTATTTCTTTTTTTTTTTTCAAACATATTTACTTATTTAATACTTCAGTGCTACCAATGAATATTTAACGAGGTCAAATAAAGTCACAAAGAAGGTCGATATTTAACAATTTAATAAACTTGAAAAATCTAAGTAATAATGTTTTTAGAAAATTTTAAACAATAAAATTATGGAAACTTGTGCGAGCATGTTAAATCATCAGATTATTAAAAATATGTTTAATGGGGTTGTGTCCAAAGTTTCACTTTCAATTTTCAAAGCAGCTAAAACTAAAAATATTGCGTATTATAAATAAAAAATATTTTTTAAGTTTTACTTTGAACTATGAATTTAATGAAATGTTCTTTTTTTAAAAAATCGTATTTTTGATTGTTTATTTATCTTAAAAACCTCCTTACAGGTATATCTGTCCCTATGTGGAATGTAATTAAATGAATATGACCTTAATTTTTTTTATATTTATATTTTCTTATAAAAAATAATTTAAATCTGCATTTCTTCTTGCACAATTTAATCAGCTGTTTTCATCACACAAGCGGAATCTTGCAAAAATATAGATGTAAAACACATAAGCCCAATTCACAATCTTGAGCAAATGGTCTTGCATCGTAGCATGTGCAAAAAGGTATAGTATATTGATACTCACCACTAAGAATTGTTAAGTGGTGAGTATCAATATACTACACTATTTTGCACACTATTTTGCTACGATGCAAGATCATTTGCACAAGATTGTGAATTGGGCTATAGATTTGCAGAAATATTTTAACTGAAGTCTACTATATCTCGTCTAAATGTAAATACACTCTAAGGGACAAAATTATTTTTTTTTTACGTGGGGATTTTCTGGCAACACTAAACTCACCAACCTAAACTCACCTTACTTCACCAAACAGCTATAAACCATTCACAGTGGTTTGTTTTTTTGTGTGTTAAATTTCAAGAGATTCAAGCTTCAATATATGTATGTGGCCTTAATTATAATTTCATATATGAAAGTGGTCGAAGTTATATGCATTTTTGCTTCTAAATATCAAATAAATCTTAAGAAAACTTCGATAAATCCTTAATAAATATTAAATACATTTATATTAATCGAGACTGGTCTAAATTAAAATATTGCATAATATAAAAATATTCCTTGATTTGTTGAACTCTGATCTGCGAAATATCTCTACCATAGAAATATATGACTTAGACCACTTTCAAGTTTTTTTGTACATTTGCTGTACAGACCAATGCATACCCCCTTAATGCAATTAAAATAAATTCTTATTAGAGTTGCACAAATAGTAAAAAAAACAACTTGAAATATAACAGCTAGAAAGGATTTAACGCGATTAATTTGAAGTCTAAATGCAAATACACTCTAGGGGACAAAATTATTTTTTTTACGTGGGGATTTTCTGGCAACACTAAACTCACCAACCTAAACTCACCTTACTTCACCAAACAGCTATAAACCATTCACAGTGGTTTGTTTTTTTGTGTGTTAAATTTCAAGAGATTCAAGCTTCAATATATGTATGTGCCCTTAATTATAATTTCATATATGAAAGTGGTCGAAGTTATATGCATTTTTGCTTCTAAATATCAAATAAATCTTAAGAAAACTTCGATAAATCCTTAATAAATATTAAATACATTTATATTAATCGAGACTGGTCTAAATTAAAATATTGCATAATATAAAAATATTCCTTGATTTGTTGAACTCTGATCTGCGAAATATCTCTACCAAAGAAATATATGACTCAGACCACTTTCATGTTTTTTGTACATTTGCTGTACAGACCAATGCATACCCCCTTAATGCAATTAAAATAAATTCTTATTAGACTTGCACAAATAGTAAAAAAAAACAACTTGAAATATATGAGCTGGAAAGGATTTAACGCAATTAAGTTGAAGTGAGAACGGTGTAACTTTTAATTTTTTTCCTCTTATAGTAACTAATGGGGGGAGGGGGATGCAATGATAAAAATTGCTCGGAATGTCCACAGTAATCGTAATTTGCATAAATGGAGATTTTATTTTATTAGTTTTTCTTTTTTTTCTTTCATTATCTAATGTTACTTTTGAAATGTGTAACTAGTTTTATAATCTAAAGTCAAGCAATATCTTTCTGTTTATATACACACCGGCACCTATAACTGGGTGCAGAAAAACAGATTAAACGAATTGAGAGCTTTGGAGTGATTTAGAATATATATAAAACATTGTGTATGTTTGAAATGAAATTTAAAATGGAATCTAATTCAGGAGTTTATTGTTGTGCGCAGTAAAATAAATGTATACTGGAATTCGACATTAATCCTTTGGTTTTTTAAATTATATTAAGTTAATATAAAGGAAAAAATAGACTCTATATACCGTTAGCTAAAATGCAAAAGGGCGTAACTAACGAAAAATTCAAAATTCAGTTTTTGATTGGTTATTGTGAATGCCTTCAATCTACATGTCTTGAAAAAATTTTACACTTCTGCGATAAAGAATTGCACTTTTGTTAAAAAAAAAACAAGGCGACTTAAATACAAGTTTGTTTGATTTCTTTTTTCTTTGCTTCTACTGTAAAATTATATTTTTGTTAGTTTCGCCTTTTTGCATTTTAGCTAACGATATGTATATGAGTGTACAAAAAAAGATGAGTATCGCTTCTGAGATTAGCAAGCACCATACACACAAGACTGCTTGCATTATCGTGAAAACAAAGAGTGGGTATTGTTTTTGCTTCACAAATAATTTATATCATTGTAAATAAAGGATGTTCCAATAGGGACGTTCGAACTGTTGGCTGTCACTTTTTCAGTCTTTTTTTTTGTGTCAAAAAATCTAGGTTTAAATAACATGTGCCAATGTTAAAATTGTTTTATAGAAAAGAGTGTTTTATTCGGAGAATATTTCACACGCTTCGTTGATTTAAAACACGCAAGCGCTTTAGGCCAACACAAAGTATACTTTAAAAGCCTTATTCATAAAAATTATTTTTGGTTTATAAGAGGTTTATAAAACAGTTTTTCATCAAAATTTATTTTATAAGCCCTTTATACACCGAAATTATTATTTATGAGTACGGCAGTAAGAGTTTAAAACCAGTATTCTATATGGTAATACTGTTTTAAAATTTTTTAAAGTATACTTTGTTTTGACTATGAATATGCCTATGTCATGATCCACAATAATTCAAACGCTTACAAAAAAGAAGAATTGATAAAATATTTCAATAAAAAAATAAGTTTAAAATTAAATAAATAAGAAAATAGGAAAATAATAAACAATAAAATAAGTACTCACGCAGTTTCTTTGACAAATGAATCTACCAATGAAGATGATCTAAATAATAAAAGAAAAAAAAAACACAAAATAAAATGAAAACAAAATTAATTGAAAAAAATCAAAGGATAAGAAAACTTAGCATAAAAAATTTAATGGAAAAGGAATAAATTAATGCTAATAACAAATGTGAACTTCTAAATTCTTTTTTATATTAGTTTCATAAATAAAAAATATATCCTTGTCATATCCTTATACATATTATATTTTTCTACCACCATGAGTTGCCAACAAAACTTACAAAATATTCACATACTTTGTAAGTAAATAATGAAGATAATTTTTATTTACCTGAAAACAAAAATAGAAAGAAAAAAATGAATTAGACTAATTTGCAAAATTTTAAATATTTTTATTTTTCTTTATATAAAGGGTGTTTTTTATTGAGGTATAGAACTTTAAGTTGGCATCACTTTTTTAACTGGCGGCCATTTTGTCAGCTGTCAAGTGATTAATATTTAGTTTGGTTTGCCATTTCATCATGAACAGGTTGACAAAAGAACAACGCTTGCAAATCGTGCAAATTTATTTCGAAAATAATGGTTCATTTCTCGAAGTTTACCGCAAGCTCCGTCCATTTTATGGTCGACATAATCGTCCATCAGAGCAATTAATTCGGTTAACCATGGATCGTTTTCGCACTACGTTTACTCTATGTGATAATACGCATCCGCAGAGACGTCGAACAGTGCGCACCGAAGAAACAATTGCCGCTGTAGAGCAAAGTGTTGAAGAGGACCCGAATGAATCGATTCGCCACCGTGCACAGCAATTGGAGCCGACTAACCGACTATTTTGTTCCCGAATTGGATGGCATGAATGTGGATGAGTTGTGGTTCCAACAAGACGGCCCTACATGCCACACAGCGCACGTCACAATCGATTTATTGAAGGAAACATTCGATGAGCGCATAATTTCGCGGAATGGACCTGTCAATTGGCCACCAAGATCGTGCGATTTGACACCATTGGATTATTTCCTTTGGGGATATGTGAAGTCGCTCGTCTACGCCAACAAACCAGAAACGTTATGGGACTTGGAAGTCAACATTCGTGGCGTTATTGCCAACATACGGCCCCATATGCTCGAAAAAGTGGTTGAAAATTGGACCTGTAGAATTGGCCTTATTCGAGCCAGCAGCGGCGGCCACATGCCCGAAATCATATTTTAACATTAATGGCATAAAATTATCCTTCCAATAAAGCCAAATTAATGGACATTAAAACGATTTTCTTGTGTTTTATTTCAATTCAAAGTTCTATACCTCTTAAAAAAACACCCTATAAAACTCTAATTTTATTATTCTAAATTCAAAATTGGCTTTTTAGTGCACCCAGAAAAAAGATTGGTTGGAAAACGGTTAGTACAATAAAACATCATTTGCATTAACTATAATTCAGTTCACGCTATCAATTTTCTGTTAATCCAAAAAACAATCCATGTTCATTGCCATAAGGTCATAATTGTAACAAATATATGATTGTGACAATACTTAAATTGATTGCATCAACCGAGCGTATTCTTTTGTCATGACTAATTAACTGATTGGTTAACCCAACCGAATAAAATATTACGAATTGGATTTTACTACCAACTTTTGGTATTAGCAACTAAAAAATTGTCGTTCTATATTAAAATTAAAATAAAAACTTTCAATCAGTTGCTACAACTAACTAGAGGTTGTGTTTACTATCATAGTTTATAGCAGCAAATTAAAAAATTAACTTTTGAGACTTTCAAAGATATTATGATTTGTGAATTCTCAAATGGTTTTTGAAAGCCTGTGCATAAGATAACAGGTTTGTGGCTTTTCAAAATGTGTGGTTGAAGAAATGTATATAGACATGCTTCACCATTAGGAAATAAATTTCAATTAAAATAAACTTATGACAATATGTCAAATAATAAATTTCTTAAATTGTGTATTTTTATTTGCGTTTACTGTTTATTTTTATTTCAGCAAGGAAGACCAATTTTTCTTTTACAGCTACCAATTATGATATTGTTTTAATTATATTAACCAAATTTTCGATAGCAAGAATAACATTTATTTCAAATTCCATACTGTCAACCAATTTTTTCTGTTGCTCCAAGTATTGGGTTGAGAGCTATAATTAAAATATAGTGGTACCACAAGAAAATTTCAGTCGCTATATCAGAATTCTATGATAGTTGCTGCAACCGCCAAAATTCAATTGGCAACAAATTCGGTTGTCACAAGGAATCTGTTTTCTCTGTGTGGTTAAAAAATTTTCAGAAAATTTGTAACATTTTTACTTTTCAACATTAAAAATTTTGATGGTGATTCATAAAAAAGTTTTTAGATACAAAACTTTGCATTACTGTAACTGAATTTCATTTCAAACAAAACTTTGTTTGAAAATTGCTTGAATATAATTTTTTCTGTATGAGCTTCTTTTCTATTGCATGTGATATTTATTTCTCCAATACATTCAATGAATTCTATTTTCCGTAAAATAAAATCGAAACTCCGAAATTAAACACATACGTAAAAATGTATTTAATTATCGTAAATTATTTTTACTCCTGCTTGATTTCGCATTCACAATTTTTGCAGGGATATTAAAGAACTCATAAAAAAATAAATAAATAAATTTTTAAATTAATCAAAAAAAAAAAAAAAAAAACGTTAACCGCACTATTGTCGAAAGTTACTTTTTTTGCCATCCGCAATACAAATTTCTTGTCCATCTTTATTTCTACTCATAAACTAAAAGTGTTTGCAAAATTCATTCACAGCAAAATTTATAACTATTCGCAAAATGTGACGCATACTACTTAAATTTCAATGTTTAAATAATAAAAAAAAACTACATAAATTGTATAACTAAGCAGCATATTGGAGAACATCTTGAACAAGTTAAAGCAAAAGAAAAAAAAACAATAAATAACATTTTTATAATACATCTAGCCATAGAGAAGGATACTTCAGTTACGAGTAGAGCAACAATAAAACAGCCATAAGACCAAGCAATTTTTTTCCTGTCATAAAGAAAGCGGTTTATGTGGGCAATTTTTTCCTTTCCACTTATTTTTTACACTTTTTATTTTTATTGATGCATAAAATAAACACTTAGACATTTCGACTTGTACATTTATATTAAACTACTGTGTAACAGACATCTAGATGCTCGTATGCATACCCAACAAACATAAAGACACAAGTTCAAGATATGGTTTTATCAATTGATATAAAATATTGATTTAAGTATTTTTTACAGCTACAGAATGCAAATTTATGCGTGTTAGAGAAAAAAAAATTAATGGGTTCTAAAATTAATTTTAGGTCTGGTAATAATTTTAGGTACCACAAAATAAGTCCCAAGTGAAATTACTCCCAACAAAAAAAAAATGAAATAACTCCCAACGAAAAATCTGTTGGGCCTCATTTTATTTTCTGCTGTCATTGGAAATTATTTCGGTACCATGGAAATATCCCAAATGAAATAACTCCCAAGAAAAAAATTACATAACTCAGAATTATGAAATAAGGCAGTTGGCAGTGCAGTTATGCGTATTTTGATGACAAGAGAAACACTATTGATGCAAAAGAACCTCAGATAAAGATGCAGGTTACGAAGAAAATTTAACTAGCCTAACAAGGCATTGTTTTCTTTTTGTTTGTTTTTTGTTTGTATTTTTTGTTGGGATTTATTTAATTTTTTTAAGGACTTATTTCTACTAAATACTACTTTATTTTTATTGTTACTAATTCCAATGATTTTTTGGAATATATATATATATATATATATATATATATATATATATATATATAGATGGTAAGATTGAGCTTTTTTTTTTTTTTTTTTTTTAATAGGACCAGCACTCAGGGGATAACCCCTACTCATGCAGTGCATTGTGCTAGAACTAGGAAAATAGGTTATAGGGAAGGAGGATAGAGGGAGTAGTGTCTGTGTACATTTGATTTAAATCTTCCCACGCTGGTAGTGACAGGAAAGACCTCCGCAGGTAGTTGATTCCACATACGAACAGTGCGGCTAAAAAAGGAATTTTCTCTGTAATGCGTAGTGCGATGCATTGGCCAATCGAACACAAAAGGATGTGCTCTAAATGAGGCACGTGTTGTACGCACATATGTGCGGGTTTCAGGAACAAGTTCCCTAATGTCATTAGAACACATTCCGTTGTAGTAACGATAGAACAATGAAATGCACCCCACATTGCGTCGATGCTCCAATGAATCAATAGAGTTGGATACCCTACTGTCACCGATGAGCTTTTTCGCCCTCTCCTGTACGCGGTCGAGCAGCCCCAAAATAGACTTTGAGGCGCCGGCCCATACATGAGAGTTGTATTCCATTTTCGGACGGATATAGGTGGTATAAATAGTAAGGAGGTCAGATGGGGTGAAATATTGTTTGCACCGTTTCAAAAAGCCGAGGCACTTGAATGCTTCTTTTGCAATTTGAAAAATGTGTTCAGTCCAACGAACATCACACTGTATTTTCATGCCAAGAGCATCTGATTCCTTAATATTTATACCCCCCATAGTTACAGAGGCAACAGCATTTTCGGCCATACGTCTGTGTGTAACCATGCAACATTGGGTCTCACGGGCGTTAAAGTCGACCCTGTTCACATGGCCCCATTCAGAAATTTTTTCTAAATCATAGTTTAAAGTCTCATTCATTATTTGACGCATGGCCTCAACCTGCGGCAGACTAGGTCTATTGCTGAATGAGAAAGAATGGCAAATGCTGCTGTCGTCCGCGAAAGAGTAGATAGGGTTGAAAGTTTTACATAGAAAGTCGTTTATGAAGATAAGGAATAGAGTTAGCGAAAGAACGGAACCTTGCGGTACCCCTGAATTTAACTTGAACTCATTTGATGAGATCCCATCTATAACAACTCTTATAGTGCGATCCCTGAGGAAACTCGATAAGAAACGAGAGAAATTATCACCGACACCAATGGCAATACATTTTGACAAAAGTGCACCATGCCACACTCTATCAAACGCCTTGGAGATATCTAGAGCCACCACCTTACTTTCGCCAAAATGGTGGACTGAATTACACCATTTCTCCGAGAGGAGGGCTAGTAGGTCTCCCGTAGAGCGGCCTCTACGAAATCCATACTGCCGGTCGTTGAGTAAGCTGTTGGACTCCAAATACCTTACAAGATGGAAATTTACCATACTTTCCATCACTTTGGAAAGTGCAGAGCATATTGCGATTGGGCGATAATTTTCAGGGTTAGTAGCTTCTCCTTTTTTAGGGATTGGCGTAACTTTAGCAATCTTCCAACACACTGGGAACTCACCAACATGGTACAACGTGCTGAAGAGATTAGCTAATGGACGTGCCAGCGTCGAAGAGCACTGTTTCAAGACCAGTGCTGGAATGCCATCCGGCCCAGGAGACTTGTTTATGTTGAGTTCCGACAAAACCCTTTTTACTGCCCGAGCTCGAAAGAATATCTTAGGCATAGTAGTGGATACTCTCTCTAGTATAGGCAGAGGCTGATTGCTTTCCGGCAAGTAGGAATTACTTGCAAATATTTCAGCTAATAGGTTAGCTTTATCGGCCGGGTCAGTGAATATTAAGTCATCCTTTAAAAGAGTCGGAATTGAAGAACTAGCATTATTCTTTACTCTTTTAACGAATGACCAGAAGCTCTTACTACCCCGAGGGGCAGCAAGAACTTTAGCACGAAGACGATTCTCGTAAAGAGCTTTTTCACGCCTCAGTACTTTGGCACACGAAGATCTCGCCCTTTTGCGTAGCAAATCAGTATCGGCATTTTGGTTACTTCGCCAAATACTGAATGCTTCCACTTACTCCTCTCTAGATCTGACTGCGTTTTTGCATGTCTGATTAAACCATAGTTTCTCTTTGGGCTTAATCGGAATTTTTTTTGATGGTATGAAAGCTTTCATGCCCATCAAAATTATACTTTCGACCATTTTGGCCATGGCATTGACATCATTGTCTAGGAAACATAGCTTCCAATTAAAATGCCGAAAAAATTCGTTGAGCTGAGCCCAACGATCCTTTTCGTATATGTATTTAAGTCGTTTCGTAGCAGTAGGTGAAACGCTATGAAGTGCTGAGAACGAAAATGAGGCCGAAATGGTACAGTGATCTGAATTGCCGAGAGGTGCATTAACACTTACTTCATACTTATCAGGGTGTGAAGTGAGAAAGAGGTCGAGCGTATTTTGTTGGTGCCCTTCAACACACGGAATGTGCGTTGGTTTATTCACAAGTTGCACTAGGTGGTTATGCGCTGCGAATAACTCAACATATTGGCCTTCCGTAGTTGTACGGCTCGAATGGCGAAGCCAAGTTGAATTGTGAACATTGAAATCACCAGCAATAACGATTTCACTGTTCGGACAACTCTCTAGGATCTTCGATATGGAGTCAGAAAGGGCATCGAAGCCGGAAATGGTAGTATCCTTTTCTGCGTTTGGACTTCTGTAGACAAATCCGATATGCAAACAGTGTGCCCTGATTTGGAACTTAACCCAGAGACAGCTAAATTCAGCATCAGATATGCCTAGTGATTGCTGGCATTGGTACACAACTGTATTACGAATGTACATTGCAAGTCCCCGATGAAAGTTAAAAAGCGATAGAAGTTGATAACCAGGTATCTGAAAATTCTGTGGATCAGCATTCTCAGACACCTGGGTCTCACATAAGGCGAAAACATCCGGTCGATGGAGACAAATGTGTGCATATACAGAGAAAAAATTCGATCTTAGGCCCCGTATGTTGCAGAAGTCAATTTTGAATTTGTCAGACATAGCAACGTGAGAAAATTCAATTAAAATGTTCGTAACAAAAAAAGGTTTCAGCAAATTGTAATACGATGAATCAAATCAATTAACATATTCCATTTGCAATAAAAGTTGCGTATATAAAGCAGAAATCTGCATCAACTGACACCACACAGTGGACCAAACACAAAGAACGCTGACGATGAAGGTGTAGTGACCTTATTCATAAAAAGTCCTAAGTCCTGCCGAGGGCCTGCTATGTAAGAAACCTTTAGTAGGCGGCGCGGTGTAGGGAAATACCATGGTGTAGAAAATCTTTGAGGCCGGCCTAAGGCCCGCTATGCAGAAACTCTTTACATTCTTCTTCTTCCATGAAGAAGATGGCGAAAATTCAAAGGCAATGCCTAGTTATCCCGCTGAAAAAGTGTTGTTTCATTTTTGTTCGTATATATTTGCCTTGCGATTTATTTAATTTTTCTTGGGACTTATTTCATTAAAGGATATTTAATTATTATAGCAACTCATTTCACTGGGAGTTATTTCATTTGAAACTTATTTCATGGTACCATAATTTCACAACACTATGGCTTACATTGCATGCAAGATTTTGCTGTCAAGATGATCATACATAAAGCGACTGTTGTTGATCGAGTTGATGGCAATTTAAAATTTTTTTTTTTTTTGATTTTGCGAGCGATAGCAGCCAGGCTTTCCACATAAATTTCGATGGGACTTATTTGAACCTCTGGAGTTAAGCATCTCGATTAGTTATGGTATAGATTTCCACATGAAAGCCGCCACAAGTATCAAGCAACATAAATGAGACCGAAAGTCAAAGATCTTCACAAAATATTCTTGATCCCGAAGGACTCTATGATCTAACTAGCAATTAACCTAACTAGCAGTCATGATATAATAATCGAGTGTGACTTGTTTGGGGAAAATTTTAATTAATTTTCTTTTTTAACTTTTTACTCTCGTTAAAAAGCTGCAAATTAAAATTATTTTATTATTGAAACTATTTTATTAAATGTAGGAACTTTTCTTACAGAAAAAACGTTGGAAAATTTCTCATCTTAGATTTGTTCAACGGCATCTTCACTTTCTAGGTTATTTCTGCAAAACGTATAATCCTATAATATATACAGTGTGTCTGATGAAAGGCGCTAGCAAAAGAAAACTCAATAACTTTTTTTTCTATCGAAGTAGTCTAGAATTTTTTTTTTGGTTTTTGTAGATTGATCTTTAGATTTAATAAAAAGGGAAAACTGGGGTACTGAAAAAAGAATCTGGATTTTCCACCGCTATCACGTATTAGTTTTGGTTCAAAGAGAATGCAGGCGCACGTTTGGCGGCGATCATCCGAGTAGATGGACCGTTATGAGACCAATAAATAATTTTGCACAGCATGGGGCAGGGTAGTAGTTTCTAGAATGTCTTATAATCGAAATATTTCCGTTCGAACAGAGGACACTATTGCTTTCGTAGATCCTGCTATACAAAGCAACCCCAGACTTTCAACAAGGAAGATAATCCCTTCAAGTGGGTGTCAGTAGGCAGACTTTGCAGACAATAATGCATAAGGATTTGAGCTTATTCCCCTACAAAATTCAAATGGCTAATAAAGTTAATGCAGCAGATTTGCCGATTCGCTTGGAATTTTGCCAGAAGATGCTTGAAAAGATGGAAGAGGACGAGAACTTGCTGAATTGTCTTTTCATGTCTGATGAGGCTCATTTCGATATGAACAGCAATGTAAACAAACAAAATTGTTGCATATGGAGTAGTTCTAACCCAGAAATACTGCATGAAAGGGAAATGCATCCAATTCGCGTCAGAGTGTGGTGTGCAGTTTCTTCACGCTGTATTGCTGGGCCATACTTTTTTTTTAAAAATGGACGTAGCGTTACGGTTAATGGAGATCGTTACTTGAGCATGCTAAAAGAATTTTTCTATCCGGAAGAAGAATCCTTTTTAACTCTTGTGTAGTTTCAGCAAGCACACATAGCTCAGCCGGTTATAGCCGAAGTACTCAGAAAATTTCCTAACAGGCTTATTTCAAGAAACTGAACTTTCCTTTCTTCCGTTGGCCCCCTAGGTAACCTGACCAAACTGCACCCGAATGTTTCTTGTGGGGTTATTGTAAACAAGAAGTGTACAAATCGAAACCGATAAATGCGGATGAACTAAAACAATCCATTCAAGCTACAATAGCTGCAGTTTTAGCCCCAACTTTGCTGGTAGTAATGAACAACTTTTTGCTAAGAAATTCAATAAGTTTTCAAATCAAATAAGATTGAATAAATTTCTTGCATTACAAAAAAAGTTATTCCACTTTCTTAATGTAGCAAAATTCATCAGCCACCCTGTATTTGGAAGTTTTTCCATAATTTTTCGGTTTTATTTTATTCGGAATTATTTCATCTTTTCATATCAGACTTATTTAATTGTGAAATGAGCCTCGAAAATTTAAATTTTTTATGGCACTTATTTAATTTTTTTAATAATATTTATATACAATACTATTAATATATCATCAAGTTCCCTCTTGTCTAGTACTCCGAGGGTCTGCCGAATACTTTGGGTGTTTTTGCAAAGAAGCCAAAGCAGCTTGGAAGTTTGTGTTTGTTAAAAGATATATAATCTTAAAAAAAATTTAGAGTTATTCTATTGGAACTTGCTTTCTACATTGGTTAAAATAATGTGATCATTAAATGAGTTCAATTGTAGAATTGAAATCAAACAAATATGTTTGCTGCGCATGTTAATGTGAACTAACATCCATACAAATACCAAGTAGTCGTATTTTCATGTCCACACTCGTCGTATGAACACATACGATTAAAATATAAAGCAGAAAATCGAACAACCTTGACCCAAACTAGAATAAGAACAGTATTTTAACAAAAATAACTAACGGCAAAGGAGGCAGAAATTGTTAGTGTAGTGTATTGAATTGTTGCAAAAACAACAGCATAACTTAAATTACATACAAGCAAATACACATACATACATATGTCGAAATTAATGTATGTGTGTAGATAGATAGACATTCATTTATTAATGCGCATAAGCGGATGTAAACACGTAAATATGTACATACATAATTATATATATGTATGTATACATATGTGCCCTTAATTATGAAAGTGGCCTAAGTCACATATTTCTTTGGTCGAGATATTTAGTAGATTTCATTTGAACAGTTTAAAAAATATTTTTATATTTTGCAATATTTTAATTAGTCTCGATTTATATAAATTTATTTAATATTTTTTAAATATTTTTGGAAGTTTTTTTAAAATTTATTTGATATTTCGAAGCAAAAATGCATATAAATTAGACCACTTTCATAATTAAGGGCACATATGTATATACATACAAGTACTTGTCTGAATGCACATTTAACAGCCTTCAATGATGTGAATGCTTTAGAAAGCCTATCTTGATACTATTCTGATGTTATTATTATATACATACATAGGTATGTGCATATATACAGAAATAGAACTTAATTTCCAATGAAAAATTTATTCATTCGTTGTCAAGTATTTGAATTCCTTGAAAGACCCTACATACATACCAAAAACAACGAGCACAAACTAACAAATAATTGTAATCAAAACACATTGTTTCAAAGACAAAAATTGCTTTTAGTGCGGATATATGTACATATGATAGACGTAAGCAGCGCAAATGACACCCCTATACTTAAATATTTACAAAAGCATCCATTTTACCAGGCATCAAACAAAATGTCATTTCAGGAAAAAAAATATTAGCATAAGAAAAACAAAAAAATAAGAAAAAATAGGAAATCCAATATGGCCATAAGGTTAGCCAGGGTTTATTTAGCTCAGTGCAAAGGACACCAAGCTAAAACATTTAGTTGTTGTCAGCCATGTTTGACAACAGGAATGAATGATTATCAGGTAACAAAAAAAAAAAAAAAAAAAAAAAACAAGAACAACAACAAGTAAGAATTTTCTCGAGAGATTTGCATTAAGAAACACATATTCAAATCAAATTGACACAGAAATTAAACTTGCCAGGCTTACATATAAGAGAAAAAAAAACATTCAAATCTCATCAAGTGCATATGATATCGAATTGGAAATTAATATTGATGGAAATTGAATAAAAAAGGAAATAAACATTTATCTTTCTTGGAGCTTGCAAATTCAATTTATCTACATAAGGCATCTTTTACACATTTTAGGAATTGGGAACGGCGTTAAGTTTAATTTAAGCCAATAACAGAATAAATATATTTCACTAAACGCTTATTAGTCCTTTATAAAACAAAACAAAAATTAAAAGTTTCTAACGAGCGATTCTCCCTAAATATATGGAAAATATATGTATATGTACTTGTATCAATAGGTATTTGGAAAGTTTACTTTGGGGTCGTAACTACAGAGGGTTTAAAGCAGAGATGGGCGCGTGTCATGTTTTTTTTCGTGACACGAACACGCACGACTCAACACGAAGTGTTCGTGACAAAAAATCTGATATCGTGCGTG
This sequence comes from Tachina grossa, assembly GCA_949987645.1. NCBI lineage: Eukaryota > Metazoa > Arthropoda > Insecta > Diptera > Tachinidae > Tachina > Tachina grossa. The sequence continues at coordinate 32,391,527 of OX465274.1, read as the reverse complement.
TTCGGGTCGTTTCGTGTTGAAAAAATATTAACACGAAAAACACGAAACGATTTGAGATCAGTGTTGTCAAAAATATAACTATAGTTGTATGTGTGAGAAAAGCTGTCTCATTCGTTTCTGAAGTACATAGAAAAAAATAAATATTTGCAACAAATGCAGTTTAGTGAAGGCGACCCATATTTTCCGAGTTACGTGGCTGTGAACTTTTCATAGGAAACTGTGAAGAGTTTCCAAAAATAAATTTTTAAATAGCTTATCTAATAAAAACTTGAAATATAAGAAGAAAAAAATTTAACAAAAAAATTGGCTGCGACCCGAGTTATTGGTCTTTTAAGTTTTGATATTAAATGCAGTTTAGTGAAGCTGCTCCAAAAAATCGAAATGTGTTTTTAATACAGGGTGGGCTAAAAGAAACCAAGGGGTGTAAAAATTTATTAACTTTTTTGTTTATTAATTTTTTTTTATTTTTTCTTTCAGATTATATAGACAACACTTGGAGATTTTACAATGGAGAGGTTCACAACTGAACAGAGAACCAGAACAATAGAATTTTATTATTTAAGCCAGAGATCAATTATTTTAAGCTCATTTTCATTTGAATGGCTTTGTTAATAAGCAGAACTGTAGGTTCTGGGGTTCTCAAAATCCAAGAGCCATTCATCAACGCCAATTGCACCCCATCAGGTGTACAGTATGGTGTGGGATCACATCTGAAAATGTCATTGGGCCCTACTTCTTCGAGAATGAAGATGGAAGTGCTGTAACCGTAAATGGAGAGCGGTATCGGTTTATGATAGAAAATCTTTTACGTCCTGCTCTTGAAAACAGACCTGGTATGTGGTGTCAGCAGGACGGAGCCACTGCTCATACTGCCCGAGACACAATGGCACTTTTAAGTCAAATTTTTGGAGAGCGAATAATTTCTCGAAATTCGGAAATTATTTGGCCAGCGCGATCGCCAGATTTGACAGCACCCGACTATTTTCTTTGGGGTTTTTTGAAGGAGCGAGTGTATGTGAACAAGCCAGAGACAATCCTTGAACTCAAGGCAAACATTGTTGCAGAAATTCGAACGCTACAGCCACAAGTTTTGAAAAATGCTCTAAAAAGAGCCCATCAGTGCGAAGCTGAAAACGGTGGTCATTTAAGAGACATCATTTTTCATACTTAGTGTAAAAAAATTTCCATTTTGTATATTATATAATCTGAAAGAAAAAATAAAAAAAGTTAATAAACAAAAAAGTTATTAAGCTTTTACACCCCTTGGTTTCTTTTGGCCCACCCTGTACATATTAATTTCTTTCCTTAAAAGCTTTGTAACATAAAACACATTGAATGTCGCGAAAAGCATTGGTAATCATAAAATATTTTTCCCATATCACTTTTCTTCTTTCACTGTACCTTTAAAGAATTTAATACATCCGCTACGCATGTGTTATTGTTAATTGTAGCACAAACAATTCCTACGCTCCAACATACAAGAGTATCTCTACTTCGTTTATGCAAAAAAAAAAGTAATGTGAGTCCGATCACAGAGGAGATGTGTAAACATCTAGTAATGAAAATTTTTATTTGAGTTGGAAGTACTTATGCTTTTAGTATCTTTTTTTAAATTAATTAATTAAAAGTATCAAAACTTTCAATATTGTAAATACATATGAATTTGTTGGTTTTTGTTTGTTTTATTAAACTTATTTGGTTAGTAAATGCGCACACTGCAGTATATATGTACTGCATTAAAAATTGCAGTAAGCAGTAAATTTACTGATTACTAAAAAAATTCAGTAAATTTTTACTGCTAATGAAATTTAATTTGCCTTACTAGTAAAATCGTAGGGCCGTAGCAAGTGGCAAAGTTTTTTCATTCAAATTTTGAAACTTTTGTATGAAAAATATTTAGCCACTTGGTAGAATTTCATTATGAATACGGGCATTACTGATTACTGAAAATTCAATGCACCTCATCATATAACAAATCATTTAGGCAATTTATAAAAATTTACTTGTTAAACATTTTTTATTGTTTTTACTGAAACTTTAGTGGTACTGCAGTGCTCATCTATGGTAAATGCCTTTACTTTTACTTTTTAATTTTTAATTCCTGTTGTTCATCGTTTAGTTGTTTCTGTTCTTGTTGTTGTGTACGCATTGCAATTAAAATAAATTCAGTAAAGTGCGACTTTTACTAGCGAAAATTCGGTTTTGATCATTTTTTTTTGATTTAGCTTTCTTCCTTTTTTAAGTTTTTTCAGTTTAATCGATTTTTTTTCAGTTTTATCGCTTTTTTCTCGTTTTGGCGTTTTTTTCTCTTTTTGGGTTTTTCTAATTTTCGCAATTTTTTTCATTTTGGCGATTTTTTTCATTTTGGCGATTTTTTTCTGTTTTTTGGGGTTTTTTCATTTTGGCGATTTTTTTCTGTTTTTGGGGTTTTTTTATTTAGGCGATTTTTTCATTTTGGCGATTTTTTCATATTGGCGATTTTCTTGTTTAAGGATTTTTTTCATTTTGGCGATTTTTCCGGTTTTTCGCGATTTATTTTAGTCCTAGAGATTTTTTTAATATGGTGCTTTTTTCGTTTTGGCGATTTTTTTTTGTTTTTGGCGATTTTTTTATATTTGGCGATTTTATATTTTATTGATTTTTTAGTTTTACCGTTTTTGAAAATTTCAAGAGTTGTGCTCTTACGGTTTCCAAGATACAGCAAGTTGTCAAAATTACAAAGTCAAAATTGCATTAACTGATGGTACACCCATTGATTTAAATTTTTTTAAATTTAGTGTTAATTGTTGTAGTCTCTATAAAAATACACTAACTTTTAAAATTTCAAGTGTATATATGTACATACAATTGTATATATATTACACAGGATTTTAACATTTTTCGTTGCTCGTTTTGGAACACCCTTTAATTTTTAACTCTCATGTATTTGTTGTTGTAGTGGCCAAATGTCTACACATTGTGTCCAAATTTCAAGTCCGTAGCTCTTACGGTTCATTTTCACCTTTGATGTACGGAAATATACAGAAAAATAACCGGCGGCGGCGCACCGTCGGCTTCGAGCCGGTCGACTTGTTTCTCTGCTTGGTATTGCTTCTTTCAAACACTAATACACTCATACATAGCTCACACCGATTTGACAATGCTGTAAAGAAAAGCAAAGAAATCTCAGCAAAGAAATCTCAGCAAAGAATCAAAGTCAAAAGATTTTTACCCCCTAGCGTATAGATGTTTACACATCAAAAACTAAAATACGCTGCAACTAAAAATAAATTTGACTCTCTGTCATACTTTCAGTCAGAGTGCTTATGCTCAGGCTATGGATATTTAATAGCAAAAAAAATATACGCATAATGCTCGGATATTTGTTCACCACTCGCTGCCCTATGGAATGAAAAATGTATGGGTGTATGTGTGTGTGGCTGTGTGATTGTAGCTCACACAGTCTATAAATTTTAGTTACAGTTGTTTGTGCTGCTTAATTGAAATAAAGGTGTATGAACATAGTTGTATTCGGCTTAAAATGCATGCGTGTGCTTGTATATAAGCGTGTTTTTTATTTTCAGCTGTACGCATTTATAGTTGTTTGACGGCCAATACTCAAAAATTACTTAAATATACACTTTTGTCATTCTTTGGCCAGAATGCTATTTAGGCATTTGAAAACTTTTTATGTGATTTTTTGAGAGTCGAAAATATTACTTAGTACATGTGTACTTTAGAAATAATTTAAATGCCACTTTATTCTCTAAGATATCTTTTTGTTTTTGTTTGATTCGTATAAAAAAAATTCTGAACCACAAAATATATGTATATAGATTGTAGTTATATATGTATTTGTAAATAAATAGGTACCCTGCAGGAGAATAGGCGATAATTGTCTAAAAGCTATTAGTATAATTACTAGAATAACAAGAACTAGTGCAAAAAGGGTTAAAGTTGTTGTGTAAAATTACTAGTGCTGATGAGTACTAGTATATATATGAAGTAGTTCCAAGGCACCACATTACAAAATAAATTTTGACTGTCTAACAGACAGAGCCCTTGCACTGTATGAAAATTGGTATCATATAATTACTAAAATTTTAGCTTGATCTAAAACTAATTATAATTAAATAATTATAATTACCCTTTTGTATTTCTGAATTTTTGATAAATAATTGCAAATTTTAACTAGCGTTGTCGCTGGGTAACAAAGGAATAAAACAACCAATTTTATAGGATTTTTCTTTACAAAAGAACTGGTAATAAACTAGTCCTAAACTAGTACCAATGGTACTAGTAGTTTTCTAAACACACTCAATGCTAATTTGAGCATTAAGATAGTATAGGAAAGTATACAGTTGGGAACTAGTGGTGGTGATTTCTGTGCTAGAAAAATACTAGTTGAACACTAGTTCGTTCTCCTGCAGGGTATAAATATGTACACACATATCCATGTTTATGTGTCTATAAGTGTTCTTTCAAAAGAATTAAACTTTTTTATGTTTCTCTGATATTAATTACTTTCATACTTTTAAGCATTGACCTAATTTTTTACGAATTCCCTTATTTTAAATTTTTTTATTGTGTCCTATTTTTTATCGCTTTTACAATGAACTAAATCATCTAAATGAAAAAATTATTACTTTGTATGAGAAGTTTTTATTCATTTAGTAACACCTAGTGTTGTAAAAAGCGGCTACTTTTGAATACTCACTACTACTCGATACTTTTTCAATTGGGTACTCGACACTATTCAATACTTTATATATGTATGTATATGGGAAGTTAAAAATTATTATATATTATTTTATTGATATTGCAATATGGAAAAACAAAGATTAAATACAAGTATATATAAATTAATTTATAGCAAATGAAAATAAATAAGTTTGAAGATTAGTTTTTGTACATAAAATTTTTTTAACGTACTTTTAATTTTAACACTTCTAGTGCATTAATCTCTTAAATTATCTTCAAAATATTTTTTAATAAACATTTCTTTTCACAATTGATGTTATTACTTAGTCATTGTTGAAATGTAGAAATAAAAATTTACCGACATTGAAAGAATTTAAAATATTTTTCATGTTTGTGAGGACCTGACTTGCTAGTTATATTGTATCACGTCACGTGCCTTCCTTCCACTATTCTAAATGGTCACTTTTTCTATCCAATAGTATTTGTTAATGACTGAAGTAGTTCAATAATGCATTTTGTAGTACTTGTTTTTAGTGGCTGTTTTCGTATCAAAATAATTGCTAACAGAATTGGTATTTGTTACACTAACTCCATGAGGTTCAGAGTCACATTTGTTTATATCAAACTCACAGAGTTATATAGTTCTGATGTATTTTAAAGGAAGACTTTCGCTTGAATACTACAAAATGCAACCCTGATAGTATTGAGTAGTTACTTTTGTGTATTGAGTACCGGAAAAACTACCGGTATTGAGTACTCAGTACTCAAATACTCAATACTTTTACAACACTAGTAACACCCTCAAATGTCTTAATGCGCGTCACTTTTCTATTTTTCTAATTTAAGAGCACGAGAAAGAACTGCATGACTTTTGTCCCATAAGAAGTGATTTTGAATGCTGCAAATAAACAAACCCACCAACACAAGCTGGGGAACCCATGACATTATTATTATTATTATTATAAAAATATGAGACTGACGTTGACGGAGCGAACAGCAAGCAGAACAACATCCATAGCATATGGTGTTAATGTTCATAATCTTCTAACATTAAGCAATAGAATAAATAAATAAAAATGGTACCAACAACACAATATTATTAAACTTTTAGATAAACTTTAAGTTAATAATAGAAGAGTAATAGAACCTTGCAAAATGCAAGCAAAACTATTTAGTTGGAAAACAAACAAAATTGCTACAAACGCAAGTAAAAGTTTACATACACATATCAATTATATGAAAGAAACAAAATAAAAAAAGATTTAACTAACAATGAATGGTATTGAATGGAAAATTTAATAAAAAATAATAAAAAGAAACAACAACAACTAACATACCAATAGTTGTACAACTTTTAATTGTATTAAAACAGTTTAGAATGAGGACAACATAGTAAATATGCAGGAGAATGGCGCCAGCAAGTAATTCTAATTAAATTGATGTTAAAATTATATTATACGTTTAGCTTTAGTTTTAATTTCTACATATACCCAGAAAAAGCTTAGCATGCAATCTCAACAATTGCACTGACTTGCTACACTCATTATTTTGGAGCTTTATAAAAAATTATTAATAAAAACGAAAGTTTTAAAAAAGGACAGAAAAATATAGATTACTTTTAGGACATCACGAATTTCTTCTAATTTTTCTGGGATTGTTTTAAGCGTTTGATTTTTCAACAGTGATAAATTTGGCACACAAAAGTATGGCTGTAAAATCGGGCAAGTGCGGTATTAGTTTGCATCTTTATGCTCAATGGACTAATTCAATGCATACGTTTGCACACTGTGGAAATTTATTTCGAATGTTAGAATCAATAAACTATTTTTTTGTTGATCTAACCAATATGAGTTGTTATTTTGCTGTCAATATACATTGTTGGTTAATTTAACCAATTAAAATAGTTATTTTACTTTGAAATGTGAGTTATTGGTGTTATTTATATTCAGAATCGGAATTAATCTAATTAATTTCTTAGTTAAAACAAGCAAAATGTCATATATCGGGTGTTTTTTTAGAGGTATAGAACTTCGAATTGAAATAAAACACAAGAAAATCGTTTTAATGTCCATCAATTTGGCTTTATTGGAAGGATAATTTTATGCCATTAATGTTTAAATATGATTTCGGGCATGTGGCCGCCGCGGCTGGCTCGAATAAAGCCAATTCTACATGTCCAATTTTCAACCACTTTTTCGAGCATATGGGGCCGTATGTTGGCAATAACGCCACGAATGTTGGCTTCCAAGTCCCCTAACGTTTCTGGTTTGTTGGCGTAGACGAGCGACTTCACATATCCCCAAAGAAAATAATCCAATGGTGTCAAATCACACGATCTTAGTGGCCAATTGACAGGTCCATTCCGCGAAATTATGCGCTCATCGAATGTTTCCTTCAATAAATCGATTGTGATGTGCGCTGTGTGGCATGTAGCGCCGTCTTGTTGGAACCACAACTCATCCACATTCATGCCATCCAATTCGGGAACAAAATAGTCGGTTATCATGGGTCTATACCGGTCTCCATTAACGGTAACTGACTCTCCAGCATTATTTCGGAAGAAGTATGGCCCAATGACTCCACCAGCCCATAGAGCACACCAAACAGTCAGTTTTTGTGGATGTAATGGCGTCTCAAGGGTCTCATGTGGATTCTCTTCACTCCAAATGCGGCAATTTTGCTTGTTGACGTAGCCATTCAACCAAAAATGAGCCTCATCACTGAACAAAATTTTGCGATGAGAATCAGCATCGAGATCAATCTCATTTTCGGCCCATACACCAAAATCACGACGCATTGCATGGTCTCGCGGCCTTATTTCTTGCACAAGCTGGATCTTGTAAGGTCGCAAGCCAAGATCTTTGCGTAAAATCTTCCATAAAGTTGATGGACAAAGCTCCAATTGCTGTGCACGGTGGCGAATCGATTCATTCGGGTCCTCTTCAACACTTTGCTCTACAGCGGCAATTGTTTCTTCGGTGCGCACTGTTCGACGTCTCTGCGGATGCGTATTATCACATAGAGTAAACGTAGTGAGAAAACGATCCATGGTTAACCGAATTAATTGCTCTGATGGACGATTATGTCGACCATAAAATGGACGGAGCTTGCGGTAAACTTCGCGAACTGTACCATTATTTTCGAAATAAATTTGCACGATTTGCAAGCGTTGTTCTTTTGTCAACCTGTTCATGATGAAATGCAAACCAAACTAAATATTAATCACTTGACAGCTGACAAAATGGCCGCCAGTTAAAAAAGTGATGCCAACTTAAAGTTCTATACCTCAATAAAAAACACCCTTTAAATTGTTTTTATACTTTTTCTCTCTCTCTCTCACAGTATCGCCCTCTCTATCTCTATTTCTTTTTCTATATCTATCTCTTTTTCTATCTCTATCTCTATCTCTATCTCTATCTCTATATCTATCTCTATCTCTATCTCTATCTCTATCTCTATCTCTATCTCTATCTCTATCTCTATCTCTATCTCTATCTCTATCTCTATCTCTATCTCTATCTCTATCTCTATCTCTATCTCTATCTCTATCTCTATCTCTATCTCTATCTCTATCTCTATCTCTATCTCTATCTCTATCCCTAACTCTATCTCTATATCTATCACTATCTCAATCTCCATCTCTATCTCTATATCTTTCTCTATATCTCTTTATATTTTCCTGGCGATAAAAAATATATTGGCGATTTTTCTATGGCTATTTTAAAAAAATAACAAGAAATTAAAACAAAAATATTTTGAATTTGGATAAGAAAAATTTACAAGAATAATTTTTGGCGATTTTATTTGTACTTTTGCTAAATTTTTTACTAATATTTTACATTAAAGTAAATTATAATATAAAAAAAATTACTATCAAATATATATTAAGAAAAACATATACATACAATTTTAAACGAATTTGAAATGTATTTTATTTCAAATTTTCCATACAAAATTTACCTAAAATTAATTTCAAATTCGTTTTATTTTTTTTATGAATATGGGGTATAAAATATAAATGTAAAAAATTTTAATTTTCACTTAGTATATTTATTAATTTAAAATTTATTTGCTATGGCTTAGTTTTGTCTATATGCATTTCATTGTTGCTGTAACAAATCATCAGTAGACTTCAACCATACATTTGGAACAGTCACAAACCCCTTGTCTTATGCACAGACTTTCAAGAACTATTTGAGAATTCATAAATGATAATATTTTTGAAAATCACAAAAGAAAAATAAGCGTAGTAGGCTTAGAAACTTATACAAAATGTTTGGTTGAAGTCTACTGATGATTTGTTACAGCAACAATGAAATGCATATAGACAAAGCTGAGCCACAGCAAATAAATTTCAAATTAATAAATATACTTATGACAATATGTGACGCGCAAAATAGAAAGGGACCTAAGGGTAAAAACCGGTTTTGTTCAGGAGAGCCATTTTAAATATTTAAATACGTGTATCTTTGGTGTATCTTCAATTTCATAAACCGCACATATCTCTGGGAGGGAACACTTTTGAGACATGGGATCGGTCTCATTCGATGCTCAGATGTTGTCCACATCAAAAAAAAAAAGAAAGTGAAAATTGATTTTTTTTACCTTTAGGTCCGTTTATCTATGCGCTGTCACATATGTCGAATAATTAATTTCTTAAATTTCACTTAATATTTTATGAAATTTTGAGTTTGTGAAATGTGCAGTAAGAAAAGTACAATAAAAATAGTGCGCAATTGACACAACTGTTGTACAATGGTTTTGAGTGTTTTTTGTTTCCTTGTTCTCTATATATGCTTTACACTTAATTACAATAAAGGAGCTGGCGAATAAAACCAAACTAGTCCCGTTAACTATTTTTTACAGGACAGGCAAATTACTGAACTTTTTAGATATGGACAAGCAAGGAAAAGTCAGTTTTCGTTATTTTTTTAAGGTATGATCGACTGGTTTTGCAGGAAAATATTTCGTGACTTCGTGTACTCGGAGAGTCCGAAAAAAGAAAAAAAATCATTAACTGAGGACATGTCCAGTTTTTCTCGCCAGATCCTCAATTATCACTACAAACAATATACGCTCTTAAAAAAAATACAATATTCTGCACTTGTCTTAATGTCTTGTCAGTTGATAGTTGGCCAATTTGAAAAATATTTAAGGAGAATCGAACCCATAGCGCTCAGACTGATGCAACAGTAATTAAAATTAAAAAAAAAGTAAAAGTCTAGTTAATTAAATTTAAGACTTTCTTCCGTAATAATTTATAAAAAACTTCTTGAATTTATATAACACTTTTTAAAAATAGTTTAATGTAAAGAAATTCCAATTTATGTTTCCAATTCATTTAATTTGAAAGGAACAACATTATGGAAAGTCATTTATAAGATAAAAGAAACAAGTAAAGAAACATTTATTTGTTCTTTTGATAAAAGTAGATAAATGCAAATAATAGAGACAAAAAAAAAAACTCAAACAGCAAAATTAAAAACATAAAAAAGGAACAAAAAGAAACGTTTTAAAGAAAATTAAATTTGTTTTCTTATCTTTTATTCTGTGACACATACAAATAAAAATTTTATATTAATGCCAAGGGTTAAGTTGTTTAGACCAAATATAAAAAATGAAATATATAACAAAAACAAAAGAAACAACAAAATATATGACCACATTAATAAAAAGGATAACTAACGACAGAAGTCAGAAAACCACTGGTATAATATTCTAAATACATTTCGCTTAATAAATGTGGTCAAAATTAAAGGGTTGCATTTGTATACTCGTTTGTATAGCCAAAACAAATATACCATGGTATGTGCCATATAATTATAGTGTGAGCGACAGAACTAGTATAAGAGTTATTGTGTGTGCGTCCTTTTTCCAAATTAAAATACAATTGAAAACAAATAACAATTGCTTATTGTATTGCTGCTGAGCAACTGTTTGATCTGTTTTTGCTCAAAAAATACATATTGTAATACAAATATATGAAAAAACCACTACTGAAACAAATACATCATGATACAATAATATAAAGGTACAACCACATTTGACGTATAAAATTAATTCTGACTTTTGCCCCAATTATTTGATTACTGTTTTTTTGTAAACAGAGAGGAAAGCGTTGCCACACATATATAATGGCAACTTTTATTTAGGAATGCTTCTTGAAATGTGTAATTTGAGTTTAGAAATTGTAGTTAAACACATATTTTTTTGAATGTTAATTGAACATGAGAATAACGAAATCTGTGTGTAATAAGACCTACAAAAGCAAATATTTAATTAATTATTTAATTCAATAGATAACAAAAAAATCCTCACGGCTTGGGATGCTACTTCGTTCTTAAAAACATCGATATAAAGATACGGCGTTTCTTAGAAGCGATACATCGATCTTTTATTAGCGGAATTCACGGTTGTTTCATACACATAATACACATTCGCATATACTTCGTGTGCAAATTTATTGCTGGTTTACATCAAGCACAACACACATACTGTGACATTTGTATTTAAGGTAAACACCTTTCAAAGCTCTTAAATTTGTTCTTGTTTCTTTGCAAAGTAACAGCAAGCATTGTTGTCGCCGAGATCTGGTTGGCTGTTCTGCTCTCGTCGGTGTGAAAATACAAAAAGCTCTTTATAAAAGTTTGCACATTGTGCATATGGCTTGGACGTAGCTGAACAAGAGTTAATGCTTTGTTGATATATACAACAAACACTGTTCTTGTTTTTTGTTTGTTAAGGACATGTAATTATCACATTTCTCCTTAAAATGGACCACGTGGTCTAATAATATCCGTAAGGATGCTACAACCCCTTAACAATTTCATCCGAATAATGTAAGGGAGCTACGTCTAAGCACACATACTCTAATATATGTATTTCAGTTAAACAGCTTTGTTATTGTTTCTTTTCAAAGCCCAAAGATGTCGCCGAGATCTGGAGGCAAATAGCGGCAATCGGTATCGAATTACGAAATATTTCCATATAAATTCTATTGAAATATTTCGTAATTACTTAATTTGCCCCCTGCTTGGATGTTGCGCTCTCGTCAGTGTGAAAACACAAAAGGTCTTTTGTAAAACTTTGCACATAGTGCGTATAGCTTGGACGCAGTTGATGTAAGGCAATACACCAGAAAGTATAAAGACAAAGTTCCGCCTTGATTCATTTGGATATTTCCTTCCTGTTGTATATTGCTTGCTGCCGTTGTTGGTGCTGCTGTAACTTTTTTGCTGTTTATTTTTTATAAATTTATGAAATAATTAAAATATTTTCCATTATTTTTAATTTAATAAACAAGAACGTCAAAAAAAAATATAAAAAAACTCGGATTTCATAAATTAATAAGGTAGCATTAATTTTGAGAGTAAAAAATAATCGGGACAAACGTCAGAAGGTTAATATGGCGACGAAAAGAGAGAACGGTTTTACCTTTATAGTATTGTATCATGAAATACATGATGTGCACAGTGATGCCAACTTTTTCGGCTCTAAAAGCACATCAGAATTTTAAAAAAGCACTAAAATGCGAAATTTTGAAATCTAAAAAGCGTAAAAAGCACTAATGTGAAAAACGAGTGAAGTTTAATAATATAAGCTATTCTCTATTTCGGCAATATGACCAAAATTTTTAATGAAATATATCAGACGAAAAAGGCATGCTTTATACTAAACAAATAAATTCACAAAGTTTTTATTAAAGTAATTTTAAGAAATACGTAATTTTCTTAAAAGCACTACTTAGTGCTTTTTCTTAGTTTGGCACTAACGCTCGAAATTTGGCGTTTTGAGTCTTCAAAAAGCACTAAAAATAGTGCGAAAAGCACCAAATTGGCATCGCTGGATGTGCAGATGTATATGCGGACGTTCGTTATGTTATTTTGTGGCGTAGCCAAAGTATAGAGAGAGAAAGAGAAAATTTTGCTCTGAGAGTAATTACAAATGCATGTGTTTCATGTACATGTATCATTTACTTACATATCGCTCATTTGCTTCAATAGTGGCATAACTCAAAAAATGAGTTTTTTGAGTTAATAATGCAGAAAGATGCGGCATTTTGTATTTTATCTTGTGTAAAAATTTCATATAAATAGCTTGTACCATCACCTCTTGAGAGAAGACTTTTTTTTCATTTCTCCATTGAGTTGTATGCAAAATAAAAACTTAAAACGCGTTTTCTGCAAAACTGGTTTTTTTGAGTTGTGCCACTATTGAAGTAAATGAGCGATATGTATGTGCAATTTTGCTTTCATTCATTCATTCATCAGCGAATTACATACAATTTATACATACAATAATTGCTTAAAAAAATCAACATTTACAACAGAAAACGATAAATAATATATTTGTTCATACCAGAACCAAAAAACACGCAAAACTAGTGCAAACAGATGTATCGGTGCAGTGCTATAGTCAAAATGTATTAAAGAATGAAACGGAATGAAAATTGCTTATAATTCTGATAAAGCTCGTTGTCATTTCTTTAACGTTTCTGTTATTTTGTTAACAAGTTTTTCTTCTATTATTTATTATGTATTTTGTACAAAAACAGCAAAAGTTTATCCCAAAAGGAAAGCGAAGTTGTGTTAAGGGTCAACATCAAATTAAAATATTTCACTATTAATTTACTACTTCTGCTTTCGTCCAGCAAAAAATTTCAAAAAAGGTAATCGAGTGTGGAATTAAGCATTTTTGGTGGAAGTTCTTCCCTACTGGATTACCAACTTAATGATTTTAACAAGTCGTGAGACTAAAATAATCGATTCTTGAGAAGTACTTACTTTTTTTATTTGTCAACATATTCACGTAATCTATTAAATCTAAAATAATCATTCTCTTCATTTAGCAAATTGTACGTCATTTTTTTTTAATTTTAGGTAATGTGATTTGTAAGCGAGTAATGAAATTTGGCAATCAGAAAAGTAAGTCATTATATGGCAAGTAGTTCTAATGGTAATGTGTAATTTTTTGCTGGGCGCATACACAGCCACACCATCCACAAGTACCTAAATATCTGTTTGCGAACATACATACATATATACATACATATGTATAAATTGAGATCAAATAAAGTTTAGGACACATTCAGTGTTGCCAGAAAATGATTATGAGAGAATGCTAGATCTGCAAAAAAAATTCTGCTAAAATGTTCTACAGAACAAATGTATAATGCCAGATTTAAATTTAAAAAATTGTTATTGAAATAGCTTTGAATTTCATGTTTATACAAACTTATTAGTATTTGTAGGTGTTTTTATAGCACATACATACATACATACATACATACATAGTATGTATGTATGGATATGTATTCATATCCATAGATATAAATATTTATGTATTTTCGGACTGGGACTAAGTTTCTTTATATCAACACATTGCCTACAGTTTTTTTTCTATTAATCATCAGTATAAAGGTAAGAGAGAAAACATATGTGCTGTATTTCTGGTGAATTTTTCAACAACTTGTTAATATACACAAATTTGCACGTACGTAAAGTATAGAAATGTACCGGTAAAGTCTGGTTGGTATTTCTCCATGTTGCCATAATAACTACGTAGTTACTACCTAGTCAACTGTATTAGTGTTACTAGTAGATTTTCAATGACAAGCACATGCTAAATGTCTATAGCATAAAGTATTGTATGGGGAATAATTGTAAAGTAGTACTGGTGACAAAGTCAAAAGCGACTCAGTACATTTTACCGTCGACATTTCCTTCAGGTTATATACATATAATATATGTATATATGTCTGTATGTCGAGACTTATTTTCGATTTAATTGTAAGCAAGATGTTGTAAAAAATAGACTTTTGTAATTGAAATTAAAACTATGGCCTACCCATAGTTTAGAATTATCAAAATGTCGAAATGTTTGATATCTTTTAAAATGCAGGCTGCAAAATTTGTACTTAAGCGACAATTTATGTATGGTAAAATATATTTGGATACTATAAAAACCTGGCTTCTGAAAACTTTAATTTTTATCGCTTACGGATCATTTAAAATAGGGCTCCACATACATATGTATACAATACATAGCATATAATACATACATATGTAGGTATTCGTTGCATCTACATTACGAAGGAAACACATAATTATAAAAAAATTTAAGTTTATTACTAGAAATACTCTGTACATTGAAAAAAATTTAACTAATTAACATTTATTATTTTAAGCAAATTCTGCCAAAAAGCATCTGGCAGAATTTCTTAAAAGTTGAATGCTTTTCACATAATGAAAATGCCAGATCTGTCAGTGAAAATGCCAAAATGGCAACAATGGACACATTAATTTTAGCATTTAAATTTTAAAATAAGATTAAAAATAAATAAAAACTCTAGTGAAACGGGAGAAAAAATATTATTTGATATTAAAAGGCAAATGCAGTTATTCTCAAGCCATATTCGAAATTTCGAACTTAATTTCGAATTATGGATTTTAAGCTTGATCTTGGTATAAATATAAAATCTTATAAATTTTTTTTTATAAAATAAAACCTAAATTATAATTAAGCAATTTATTAAGGAAAATGTGTGAAAATCAATGAAACAATAAATTTTTAATTTATGATTTGAATAGGCTAAAGTTCGTATCGCTTTTTAAGCCAAATTACATGTGATACTGACACCACACACAGTGGACCAAACACAGAAGAACGCTGATGATGAAGGTTTAGTGGCCTTCGAAAACGGCTAGCTGTTCCGTTCAACTATGTGTTGTCAGAATATTTACAACTAACTTTGGTGTTATTTGTTCATTAATAATTATCACATGTAATTTGGATTAAAAAGCGATACGAACTTTAGCCTATTCAAATCATAAATATAGATACAAATGATGTTCGAAAAATAATAATTAAATTAACTAAATAAATTTTTAAGTTAAAACCTTAAAAATATAATTTAGGAACTATTTAATTTTGGACTTAGCTCCGAATCAATGAAATATGTATTTTACTCATGGAAAAGCGAAGAAATGTCAAACCAATATCTTTTTTTGATTTGTGTTCGAAATTTCGCACTTAATTTCGATTTGTGGAGATTATGCCAAGTTGCCTCTTTTCTTTGATAAGGCCAATGAATCATTTCTAAAGCCTCGTTTACACTATATGAGTTTTAGCCTGATTTCAACAACTTAAAATGAAATAATAGCTTCTCTAATATACACGTTTTTATTTTTAATCTGATCTCAGTTGAAAATAGAACATATTCTGTATAATAATATAACAAATAAGCCTTAAGCTCAGATAACTGAGAAGACAGCTTAATTAAGCCAGTTTTAAAAGAAAACGTACACAGAAAAAATTATTCACAAAATATTTTCAAACAAACTTTTGTTTGAAATAAAATTAAGTTTCATTAAATATTATTTATTGCTACAGCAAATTGTTTGATTCAATTTTATTTTCTTAATAAAAGATATTATGAAAATTGCATACTGCACAGATAAGTTATTTGTTTTTGTTGAATTTTTTAATAAAAAAATTTATTAATTGAAAAAAAAACTGCTTTTTTAAGCAAATTATTACAAATTTGTGCTTGACCTAAATTAACCAAATTAATATTTGATTGAGATAATTTTGAGTTTGATGGTGTTTAAAAAATCTACTTTGAGTTATGTTCGAAATTTCGAACTACATTTCGAATTATAAAATTTGGACTTTATATATTTATATAAATTATTTATTTTCTTCAGTTTACTATTTTGAAATAGCTTTGAAAAAAAAACTGTTTGAAAGGAAGTATTAAAATTTTCTTATTTCGAAATATAAAACGTATAATTTTTAATATTCGTACATACATTTTGTCACCTTAAATGCAAACGGACGTAACTACACTTTTATATTTTTTACAGAAGAAACAAAAATCGAAATTTGCTTGTATTATGGATACTTATATGTTTTTAACCATTTATTTCGTTTTTACATATATTTAAGTTTTTTATGTTAGTTACGTTCCTTTCAATAAAATATAGATGCATTCGTAATTACGCCCGTTTGAATTTCTTTAATAAAGTCGTCATTTTTTATCACAGAGGTCTAAATATTTGCATGAACATGTAGTTTGATAAAATGAACTATAATCAATCAAAAACTCGATTTTGAATTTTGGTGTAGTTACGTCCGTTTGCCTTTAAGATGACGATATGTACGGTTGAAATTTCTCTCTCTCGACTCTCAAGCAAAATATCGAAATATACATTTGTTATAAAACACATATTTTCTAAAAAAAACATATATTTTAAGCGTCTAAATATTAGTGTTGTCATTCGAACAATAATTATTCGAATGTTCGAAAAATAATTATTCGAATATTCGAAAAAATTTAAACTTTTGTTCAAACGAGCAAACATTTTTCAATTTATAACAAGGAATTATTCGAATAATTTTGATCGATTGTTCGAAAACTCAATTAATTTTCTTCACTACACACTTTAAAGTAAAAAATTGAACTATCGTGAAAATCGTGAAAAATATTGAATTTTTTCTAAATTTTTTAAAATTATTCTAATACAATTTTTTATTCTATTCGAACATATATAAAACACGAATAATTGACAACACCACTAAATAAACAATTATTGTTTAAAACAAAAAAAAAAAAAAAAAAAAAAGCCCCGCTTCCAAAATTAAAAAATTTAACGTGCTTTTGCAATCCACCTTCTCATTCCTTTTATATACAAATTAAACATTTTAAAAACTTTTCAAAACTTGGCAAAATAAATAAATAAAAAAAATTAAAAGGAAAATAAAGAAAGAACTTTAAAATTTACTACGAAAGTAAACGCACACAGATCTACGACTGCTTTTTTTTGGCGTACAACAACTTTTGTTGTAAAAGTACAAATATATTCAAGTGTTTTTTTTGTATTTATGTTCTTTTCGCAGCAGAGGAGGATTTGATGAACGTGGCTGTAGGATGTTGGGTGTGTTGTAATTTTTTTTAGTGAAAAAAATATGTCTCAAACAAAATGACTTTATTTTACAATTATGAACATAAAAACTTTATTTCCCTAAAACCACTTCGCAGTAATTAGTAAAAAAGCTTAATTTTCAAAATAAACAAACAGGAAACATCTTAAAATATATATGTATGGATATGTATGTATTAGTCTCCTGCATAAGACATCTTATAAGAACTTTCAAGACATGAGGGATTTTTCAAATGTTCTACTAAAGCGAAATCTTATAAAACAAACGTTAACAACACTGTTTGCAAGAAATTTTTTTTGAGTATTGTAGGTATAAGAGTAAAGAAGACAACACTTCGTGACGGAAGAATTTGTGATACTTGCTTCTTTCTACCAATGAGCGCGTGTACAAACGTCATGCATGTATGCGTGTATGATTTTTTATTTTTCTGCGCACATGCAAAGGTACACACATGCATTAACATTAGTTGTATGCGGTTAATCACATAATAGCTTACCATCTACATATTACACACACACTCAAACGTACAATATGAAAAATAACAAGCATACACTAATCAACAGTACTTCTTTTTAGTGTTTGTTACAAACAAGCTGTCTTGCGACATCGCTTGTTACAACTGATATACACATACACCAATACATCCATCGTGCTTCGCTTATAGTACGACAGCATTTATTATTGGTTTAGTATAAAGGCTCAGTTAGCCAACTGTAATGTAAAGTAACTGCAACAGTAAGAAACAGCTGATCGATTTTGTTATGTGAAAAGTTATAAAAATGGTTATAGAGATGTAATGTAACGTAACCTACTTTTCATATAAAAATGTCGATCAGCTGTTTTCTACGTTACAGTTACATTACATTACAGTCGGCTAACTGAGCCTTAATACATGCGACGTGAATACATTTAAAAATCATGACGTTTTTACATTTCAAGACTGTTTACGCAGCTCTCTAGTATGTATATGACACCATAAAAAAATGAATACATATTTTATGCCTACAGTGCCTGTTAAAACATTTAAGGCGGAAAATTTTTTAGAAATAATTTCTTTAACTATTAGCTGATTAAGAGTATCTCTATTGAGATATTATATCTTTGTTAGTTTTTTAGAAGCATCAGCAGCTTCTAATAATTATTGCGAGCAAATAAATCGATGTCACCATATAAAAAATTTCAGTTTTTAAATTTACTGTAAAAATATTGGCGCATATTCTTAGTAAAAAAAAGTATACTTTAAGCATTTCAAGCCAGTATTACAATACAAAATACTTATTCTAAACTCCTGATGTATACTTTGTTTGGACTATGAATATGCGCCAATGATTTCTGGGGTCAAATTATTCCCTGCAAATTCAAAATTTCTCAACTAAGTAGAGAATCTCTACACTAAACAACACCACATTTTTAATAATAATAAGAAGTTTTATATACAAATTACTTTCTTTAAACAAATACAAACAAATAATAAAAAAGCAGTAAAAATAGTAAAATGGCAACAATGATTTCTATACATCTGTGTCTCTCTCTATATTTCTGGTATCACTTGCCTTTAATCGCAGAAGCGATTTCTTTCAAAATGAAAAAATCACTCGAACACACAGAAAATTTTCAAATTAAAATATACATAAACAAGGTTAATGTAATATTTTTCAGGATTGATTTTGCTTCATATATGTTTCCTGTTAATCTATAAATCTTTATAGTAATTTTCAAAGAAAAATTTTCCTTCTGAAATAACTTTATTTCACGCTGATTTAACATTTACGTACAGTTAAAATCAAAACAAAGAATTATCTTGAGTTAAAGTTATTACAAGTTGGAACAACATGAATTTAATTTAATGTAGTATAGTAAATGTGTTTTATTAGTTATTTAGCTTACGTGTGGTTGACAAAGACATCAGAAACATATTTGTTTGTATATAAATTGACTCCCCCGGCCAAGATTTAAACTCGGAACTCATTGCGTGGTAGTCAACGTGCTTACCCCTGCAGCCACAACAACTTTAAATATTCTCTAGATACACACTAAATATGTACCATCATTAATAAAATTTTAAGTCAATATTATTTAATTGATCATTTAACTTACAATTTATTTGAAAAGTTTTAGTTAAAAAAAATATAAAAAATATTTTGACTTGACTCCAGGATTCGAACCTGCGATCCACAGACTTCAAGACTAGTACACTATCTACTAGCCAGCAGTAGTTTACAGACATAAATAAAAACAGCAACAATACAAAAAAAAACCTCACACAAGTAAGCACAAAAGTGTATTGCAGCTATGAACAAAGCAAATAAACACAAGCACACTTAAAGATCATATTATTATTATTATTATATATATATTATTTATATTATATATTATTTCTAGTAAATTTAATGTGATTTGAATGAATTTGGATCAAACTTTTTGCATGATGATTTTACATTGGTATTTTTTTCTACAAGTCGCTAAAGTCCAAAAATAAAACACCAAAAGTAAAAAGGTCGTCAAAAAATAAATAAAAGACAAAAACTAAAAATGAAAACGAAACGAAAATAGCGCCAAAACTAAAAAATCGCCAGAACTAAAAAAACGCCAAAAATAAAAAAGCGTTATTACTAAAATGGCCAAAAAACCTAAAAAAATTGACAAAAAGAAACAAGCACCTTCGTGTGCGAGTCAAAGACACAATAAAAATAAAATGAGTCGCCAAAATGCAAAAAAACGCAACAAAAAAAAAACGAAAACAATCGCCAAAACAATACTAAAAAATGTTCCAAAAACCGAAAGAAAGAAAGCTAGAAGAAACAAGTGCCATACTGAATTTATTCGTATTTACGACACTACGTCCGATTCTGCTTTAATCTTTTAAATTTATTGAAATGTGTGCAATGCCGTTCATATTATAATTTTTGTTTTTGTAATATTGCCACTAGTATACACTATAACGATGTCACAAAATTCCAGAATGTGTACTCATAATAATATAATAGCCCAATTCACAATCTTGTGCAAATGGTCTTGCATCGTTGCATGTGCAAAATGGCATAGTATATTGATATTCACCACTAAGAATTGTTAAGTGGTGAGTAGAATATACTACACAATTTTGCACATGCAACGATGCAAGACCATTTGCACAAGATTGTGAATTGGGCTAATATGTATTTAATTATCATATCATTAGAATCGACAATATGCTGTGCAAACATTATAGCATTTTGTGACATCTCAATGGTGTGCACTAGTGGCATGGTTTGTCATTTACCAGGCCTCGATTTAATTTATGAGCAGATATGGCAACATAAAACATAGCGATTTCATTTTTTTTTGTCACTTCATTAAATGCTATTTAACCTTTTCATTCTACGAGTATTATATTTTTGTAGAAAATACAAACTATTATTAGTTTATGGTAATAAATTGTTCACAACGGCAATAAAATATTACTTTCTTTTTTTTTAGTAATTTTTCAGTTTCTATGTTTTACTTTATTTATTTATGTCTTCAGTCATAAATCATCATCATGATACCATAAATTTTTAAGTTTTACTTTGCGACATGAAATGAAACGTCTTGCCAGAAAACATGCTTAAATATTTCTAATTAATATTTAGCGTACAGTGGGGCAAATTTTTAGGTTTTAGCAACTTTTTGCTATATTACGAATGCAGTTATGGTACGTATGAAGTAAAAAAAGAAGGAAGAGCACTTTTTTCAATAGCACACTCCTTTGGTATATATAGTAGAGATGTGCATGTGAGCGTTTTTTGACTCACGATACGCATGCTCACGCAGATAAATATTTTACTCACGCACTTTCACGCACGAATGATATTGAAAGTTCTCACGATCACGCACGCTCATGAAAAAAATATTCTTAATCACGCACGAGTGGTCTACAACTTATCACGATCACGCACGCTCACCAAAAAGTAGGTAATCCAATTTGTATCTTTTTTTGGGTTGAAAAATAGGTTTTTACACATACATATGTATGTATGTAAGTAAATGGCAATAAATTTGGAACTTCTAAACTACTGATTGGATTTGTATGAAACTCCTAACATCCGTAGAGGAGGACTTAGGCTTTATAACACAATCCTTTTGTCTTGAGCAGGACATGAGTTACAGTGGGCCAGAGTTGACTACCTGGGACTCAATAAAACTTCTGAGGCTTGCGACTTTTTTAAAAATTATCCGATTTTTACCGGATAAAGCATTTTGTAATAAACTTGTAATTCTTAAGAAATAATTTCCCAAGATGTGTTTCCCTATCTCTCATAAGATATTTTACTTAAGCCATAGAAATTTTTTTTGTCTTGACCTTTTTTAGTATTTTGCTTATTACTTTTTAGTTCATTGTTGGATTTTAAGTTAAAAGACAGCATTAAATTTTTGACAAAATTTTAAATAAAAATAGGAAAAAAATTTATTAACATATCCATTTGTGAAATCGGGAAAAGGCTAAAAAATCTAAATTTTAAAATTTCCCTGAAAAAGGCATGTGTTTTTTAAGTCTCTTCATTATTTTCAGTTTTGTAAAAAACTTTGTTTAATACATTTTTAATTTTTTAATTATATAACAGTGAGATTACACGAGACATAAGTTTGGAAATTTTTGTGTTGGCAATTGTCAAAATCTGTTGCTAACACAAAAAATGACTGTGTAAACCGTAAATGTTAGTGTTCGAACACATGTTTGGAAACAATTGCTCAAACACAAATCTGAGCAATTATGTTAGGACACAAGCTGTCAAATTTACTTTTTCCGTAGAAAATAATGGCGGGAAACTAGAAATAATAAGTTTATTATAAAAAAAACAAGCAAAAGCACAAAATATATGCTCTGTGGCAGAAGTATTAAAAATCAAAACGAAAAACGCGCACTTTGTATGCATACGACAACCTAAATTTTGGGTTTTAACATTATACGTCTAGCCGCCCTTAAAAATAAGTTTGAACACAAACTTTTTTGTGACGTCATTCTGCCGACGTTATTTCATATGTTCAGAAATAAAAATTGCTCGTCTATTCGTACTGTAACGCTAAAGCCCTTATGACACTTCATTTTTTCTTCATTGATTTGATATTGAATTGATAGAAAGAAACAATAAATGTTAGATAGAACAAACTATATAAAACGTTAACGAAATGTTTAAATGTTGACAAATTTTCATAATTAGAAACCGCTAGTACTAAGCCAAAACAAACTAAAAATCGCTATTTTTGACCATAAACCATTTGCACAGACTCACGGTTTCAGGGGGTAAAAGGCCTTTCCTTTATTTACCATCAAGAACTTATAAAAAATAGAAAAAAGTACGACTGCACTCCAAGATGTATTTAAGAAGAAGGAAGAAAAAAAGAGTCCCACGTTGAAAACTTCAATAGCCGGCTAAAGTTGGGCAAAGCCGACAAACATGCCGGCGCAGGCGCATTTAGCAGGCGGACATCAAAGAGCCACTCATAATAAGGCGTCTACACTACTTGTTTATGTTAATGCTGTTTACACGAACAAATTTTACCTGACATGAACATGGGCTAATGTTTTTTTTATACACTATGCACACATTTGATTCTTTTCTTTTGAGTAGCATTTCTATGTACGTATTATAATTAAATTTGTTTAAGTGTATACCATTTAAATGGAACAAACTTTAAACAAACAGCAATAAATATTTGTATTTATTATGGTAACAACCAAGCAATAAACCCCTAAGGTGTTAACAATTTTAAATGGAAGACAAAGGAAACAAGTTGATATAGTTAATTAATTGTTTTAGCATGGTTAACAATATTAAATTAAGTGAGAAAAGGAGAACTATATTTTTTGGGAAAGCAAAAAAAAAAAGAGAAAATCCGCTGGAGCACTACTATCACTAATTAAATTTTTAAATGAAATTTAAGATGGAACGGAAATGGTAGAGAAATTCTAAGCGCGACAAACAACCAAATTTATATTTGGTTTCATGAATATGCGTTGAATGGCTTAGAAGTGGCAGGGAGGGAGGGAGGGAGGGAGGGAGGAAGTTGTTTATCATCTAGAATTTAATTTACGTCTCTTGTTTTATTGGGTAAATTTTGACTGACAGCAAACAAACAAACGCAGCTGGAATATGAAATGAAAGGATACTTGTTTACTTACACAAAATAAAGCAATAAAATTTCTAATATGAATAAAAAGTTACCACAACTTGAGAAGGAAGCGAAAAAGAGGAGTTTTGTACAAGAGTTAGCATAAAATGACTAAAATGAATTGCAAATAAAAATTAATTTATATACGTCTAGATGTGTACGCGCTCCTCTTTATTCTATCACTATCTCCCTCACAGATAACATACAATGAGACCTAAATTAAATGGATCCAAGTAAGCGGAACACTTTCTATCTCCTCGGCAGCCTGTTAACCCAAACTAAATAGGTGTGTTTAACTTTTCACTCCTTCATCGCAAGAAACTCTTTCAGTGCCCTAAAAGATTCTATATTTATGCATCCAATTGCATGGTATTTTTTAATGATGTTTAGTTCTACTAAAAAATGTCCCAATGTCCTTTTACTAGAGCAGCAAGATGGTCAAGGTAATAGAATATAGAATAGAATATGTATGTATGTCCGAAAGTATCTGTGCACATATTGACAGACATGGAAGGGAAATTTGTTTCAGAATGTGAACATAGAACAATTTCTGGGGCTTATCACTCATTTCCAGCTGGCAGCATATTAATGATACCATTTTAACTACAGGTCAATGCAAGTGGAGCTAATCTATAAATGAAATAACTTTTTAGTCATCTTAAAATTATCCTATTACACTGATGGTTTTGTCATAAATAACAAACTTTACTTTTTAGTTCTATCACACCCCAACAACAGAGAATATTAAAGATTGCAGCATTTATGGTCCTTCGAGTCGAATTATGGTTTGGCAGTGTTTATGAACTGTATTTGCTGGTTGCCGGCATGTATCGCTCTAGCAATTACAACCTCAGAATTAATGATGCGGCTTCACAACACTGCAATATATTAAATGTAATAACTAATTTGTGTAGCATGCGCATACATTTGGCAAAAAAAAACTGCATTTGCCAAAAAATAAATTTAAGTCAAATCGCATAATGTTTTCATTCATATTTATGTTATTTCGTTAGCAATTTGACAAGAAGCCAAATTGTTGTTATTTCCAGCAGCTAAAATGTGAATTTTTTTGGGGTATTAGATTATGGAAATGAAGCTGTGTAAAACTTATTTAAAATGAATTTTTGCACAACAACAAAAACACCCAATCATATTTAATGGCATCATTTAGTTAAGTAAAATTTAGTATAAAGTTTCGTTTTTATTTTATTTCAACTTCCACAGAATAATGAACATTATATCTTATGCTCGATTTTGCAAAAAAAAAAAAACTTCTTGTCTTCCACTTCAACATCTCTTTCTTTAAGTATTTCATGCTCATCTTCCTTTTTGGATTTTTTACTTTTCTTTTTGCTAACGCAAAACAAAAATTCTTTTGAAAAGTCCTTATTCTGTGCAACTTAAGAGGATGCAACAACTAGATATAAATTAAATTACCGACTTATAACACTTCACAGTATGAATGTGCAGTCTTTAGAATTTGGTTTTGTGCACAGCAATAATGTTGAATGAAAGGAAGATGGAGTTTTATCTTAAATTTATATCCATAATTTATTTTTCAGCTTTCGTGATTTCAGATGAGGATTTTAAAAATCTAACTCAGTTTAAAAGGGCGAGGCCAGACAAGGCAAATAAATATACCCTTGATAAAACCAAATAATTTTTTTCTGAATAGGGCCTTTAGTGCCTAATTCTTATTTAAAGGGGTTTTGAAGTTCTGTTTTTTGTTCCTTATTATCCTGAACCGTAAGCATAGGGCGAAGCCGATATATATTGGCAGTCGGGGGAGGCAAAATGTGTCGTTTAATATTTTTAATTTTTTTTTTAATTTACAACATTAATGCTCACTTCTTGACTTGCAAATCAAATTGTAATTATTAAGTTTAAGTTCTATTTAAATACGAAATTGTGTTCTTTAGTGCATATTTAAACAATACCTAAATGTCAAACGTTGTGTATTTAAATTATATTTAAACTTTTGCGAGCATACCATATGTTTTTATGCGCATGTGTGTTTATTGAAAACAAAAAAAGAATATCGTTTCATTTTCATAAATATATGACAAATGCAATGCATAGTTTTATATCATGGAATAAATAAATGGAAAAATGTATTCTGATGCTCGTTTGGGTTCGTAAAATGTGTTTTATGCAATTTTAATTTTCTACATGTTGATAACCTTAAATTTTTTGTTTATGTGAAACAGCTGTTGTCTAGAAAGCTTTTCATAATGTATGAAATTTTTTTAGTGCTACCGTACTTTCAACGTAATTTAATAAGAACTATAGTTAACCACTGAAAAAATGAAATTAAATACAATTTAAATACTACCAAGTAAAAATTAGCTAATAACGCATTTAAATATTAAGTTAAAAACAAGGAGTAAGACTTGCTAACAACGGAATTGTAAAATCGGCTTCTGCATTAAACACATTCACCACAGCAGGCTACACGAAGAAACGACTTTAAATGCCGCTAGCAGCAGTTGTCGCCTCGTAGCCGGCTACTTAATTACTTTGGAGACGGCAGCAGCACCATCCGCACCTGATATTAAAGTACAAATACATAGTTCAGTATTGCCACTTTCATATATTTTGCATTTATAAAAACTAATTACTCTTTTAAAATGTATTTATTTCACGTAAAAGTACAAAAACGAATCAATTTATGCTTTACATTAATTTTTGGATATTCTTTCTGTTAAATAATATGAAATAATTTTACGATATCATTCATTCAACATTTTTTATTATACTGGCAACACTGAATTTTCTCATTGTAGCCAAAGAAATAGAAATTAGTTTAATTGGACTACAACGACAAAATCAGCATAGACAACAACCTGTCACCCTGTTGCCTTGCAGTCTTCAAAAGAATCATCCTCATATAAAGATGTGTATTCTATCCTTGACATTTGGTAGTCGGTAGCTTGCTTTGGTGAATGTGTTTAATGCATTAGTCGCCAGCCGATCACAGCAACGCTCTTCAGAGATGGCTAATAATTATTAAAAATCTCGACTTGTAAACCTTTAGACATAAAATGTGTTCAGCATTTTGATGTAAAATTCTACGAGAAATATTTTTCTACAACATTTTAACCCTATAACTGTTCTCCTCATGCGCCTTTTTTGTGCCTTTGCAAAAAGGTGAAAGAAAAGGACTCTCAAAGGGGCAAACAATGTATTAAAATGTTCTGCAAAAATATTTACCCGCAAATTCGACTATAAATCTTTGGATACATATATTTTAACCCTCTCCCAGCTTTTCTTCTGTCCCTTTTGGAAAAGGGATATGGAACAAATATCTTTAAATGGCAGTGCAACCGGTTAAAGCATCTTACAAATATACTTTTATCATGTTTATCATGCATAATCGGATACAAATTTAATTTTGCTTATTTTGTCAAATATTTGCCTAATTTGGCGTTACCTTAAAATGTTTTAAAAAGAAAAGACATTAAAAACGATTGTAAAACTAAACGACTTCTTTGTAAATGTTCTTAAAGAAAACATTTTATGTGCTAATGTAGTAATGAAATAATGTTTCTTTTATGACTGGCAGTATTTTCCCAAGTTTTTTTTTATGTTGATTAAATTAACAAAAAGAATAAGATAACTTTGTGATTTATATTTATGGTGGATACAAATTTCTAATGCTTTTTGGCTTAACCTTGAAGGTATAATAAAATATTTTATACTAAAAATCTTACAAAATTGTTTATGAAATTAGCTTTAGTGTGATTTAAAATTTTATGATTTTTAGAAGTTGTGGTGGTGTTATTTGTTCATTAATAATTGTCACATGTAATTTGGCTTAAAAAGCAATACGAACCTTAGCCCGTTCAAATCACAAATATAGAAACAAATGGAGTTCGAATAATAATTAAAATTAACTAAAGAACGCAAATTGAATAACAATTTAGTTAAATATTTTTTTTTTACAAATTTATCAAAGACAAGAGTAGACTACTAATGGGGTTTCACAACCAGCGTTACCATATATATTTTTTTAAAAACTTCTTATACACAGAAAAAATAAGTTTAATTTTTGATAACAAAAATCCCGGTATTCAATCATTTTAATTTTCGAATTTCCTGTGATAAAGAAATCCGCTATATCAATAACAAAAATTGTAAAAGAATAGTATTATTTTTTTCAATAATATAAATATTTGAATTAATAAAATATCTTATTAATAATTTGTAATTTTGTGAATAAAGAGATTTAATGAAATTTTATTCTAGTGATAATTGTTATTGTGTTGTGTGTGTGGATGGATGAATGTCACATTTTTCAACCCCTTTTTGTTTGCTTTGGCTTGGCTACGATCAGCGTTGTCAACTCGGTGCTTTTCGCACCGTTTTTATTGCTTTTTGAAATTTTCGACGCGAAAAATTTTGAAGTTAGTGCTCGGTGCTTTTTTAAACTAATTTTTGGTGCTTTTTATTTCTTGGCGGTGGCACTAAACCCAAAAATCAAAAAGAATTTTCCTTATAAAATATATATAGATATTTTTTTTTGAAGAAGTCTAACATTTAAAAAACATAAGCACTGAAGTTAAATGGAACATTTCAAAATATTCTAATAAGATTGTACAAAACTGCTGTTATGTTGTTTAATAAAAATCAAATTTTGAAAGTCTTGATTTTAAAAAAATTAACTACTACCCCCATCGAGTTCAAAATCTAATCAGCAAGTCAAAAAGACTTGCCAATTACTGCTAATTTGACTAATTTCAGGTGATTTGTTTCTTCGTTGACGAAAAAAATTAAATTTTTTATAATAACTTAAAAAGTTTCGTCAAATTGATTTTAGAATTCACTGATTCTCATAGAATCAAATTGTGTATCGGATGCTTCAAATATGAACTTTTAGGGATAAAATGCAAGGTCAACCGATTTCTATATTTTTTATATAATTTTTTTTTTTATAAACAAAAAATTTTAATTTAGTGCTTTTTTACTTAAATTACGCGTTTTTTTCCTGTTTTCAGTGCTTTTTGAAATTTAAAAGTTGCCAACGCTGGCTACGACTAAAATTTAATGTGTTTCGGATTATGAGTTGAACCGGCAATCTCTTGACTAATAGAATAACGTACTTACCACTCAGCTAAAGAGCAAATCGTTACTGGGTACGCAACATTGTTGCCATTTTGGCATTTTCACTGCCATATCTGGCATTTTCATTACTTGAAAAGCATTCAACTTTCAAAAAATTCAGCCGAATGCTTTTTGGCAGAATTTGCTTAAAATTAAAAATATTAATCACTTATATTTTTTTTCAGCGTAGAGAGTAATTCTATTCATAAATGTAAATTTGTTTACAATTATTTGTTTCCTACGTAATGTAGATGCAACGAATACATATGTATTATGTGTTATGTATTGTATACATATGTATGTGTATGGAGCCCTATTTTCAGTTATCCGTAAGGGTAAAAAAATTAAAGATATCAGATATCAGGGTTTTATAGTATCCAAATATACTTTACCATACATGAATTGTCGCCTAAGATAAAATTGTACAGCCTGTATTTCAAAAAATATCAAACATTGGCCATAGTTTTAAGTTCAATTAAAAAGCTTATTTTTTACAACATCTTGCTTACAATTAAACCGAAAATAGGTCTCGATATACCCACATGCATATATTATATGTAAATAAATATATAGAAGAAATGTCGAAGGTAAAATGTAATGAGCTGCTTTTGACTTTGTCACCAGCAATGCTCTCTAATTATTCCCCATACACTACTTTGTGCTATAGACATTTAGCATGTGCTTGTCATTGGAAATCTACTAGTAACTAAAACAATTGACTGCGTAGTTCTTATAGCAACATGGAGACATACCAACCAGACTTTACTGGTACAATTCTGGGGCCTAATTCCCGCATTCGATTGCGAGCGAGTTATTACTCGAATGTGCGAGTTTTTTAACTTTTGGGATTTTCGCATTCGGTTTCGAGTAACACATATTGAAATTGCTAATGACAGCATTCGATAACATGCATACATTCGAATGCAACCGTTCGTGTTTTACTCGCAAGCAAAAAGGCATTCGAAATCATTTTTAACATAGAAAAAACGAAGAAATAGAAAATGTATGTTCAATATTTTACTTATTTATTTAAAAATGAATGAATGCACAAATGTACGTATAAAAAATACAAATTAAAAAATTTCTAGTTGACTTTAAATATAACAAAACACATTGGCTTGGCAAATACATACGGTCTAATTCATAAAAAATATTTTTGGTTTATTACAGGTTTATTTGACAAATTTCCCATAGAAATATGTCAAATAAGCGCTTAATAAACCTGATAAATTTTTATGAATAACGCAGATAATGTTTTGCCCAAGAGTTGTCTCGGGGAAAATAAAAAATAGATCAACCAACTCTGGGAGCACCTAAATAACAAATTAAATGCTTCTGGTCAAGCAATAAAAGAATCGAACATGTGGTTAGTGCTCTATTCTCTAACTTTACACTAATTTATTATTATTAAGTTATTAACAAAATTAAAATGAAAATAACATTTATGTATTCGTTTCTTTTTTCTGCATATACGTGTGTATGTACGTACATACAAATGTTTTTGCATACATACATATATATACAAACATATGCTTTTGCTTACAATTTATTCAGTGTTGTGAAATGAATTTATATATAAATATATTTGCCTTTTTCCAACACATCATCAGAAAATTTCTCGCCATCGGAATTAATTTCTATTCGAATGCAATTCCGATCACGAGTGCAGGAATTAGGCCCCTGTACTTTAGGTACATACAAATTTGTGTATATTGACAAGTTCTTGAGAAATTCACCAGAAATACATTTGTTTTCTCTCTTTCCTGAGATAATGTTTTGAAAATTTTCTAATTGTTTTTATTTTAAGTTAAATATTTTTTATCTTATAGCTAAAAATATATTGTTATGATAAATTTATTGCGCATGTGATAAAACACCAGGCTGAACAAAATGCAACAACTTTTTAATAACACAAAATACTTTTTTAAAGGAAAAAATAAATAGTCAATACATTTTGAAGTGCTCATTAAAAAAAAATTTCACTAAAATGAAATTATTTTAATATCAAAAAGTATTGCTTTGATGATTTTCTTTTAAATGATAAAAATAATATATTGTATATATTTCTTCGGGGTAAGATATCTTCCAAATGTTTGTAGGGTTGTTTCAATTAAACTTTTTAATATGCATATGTATTATTATATATAATTGTAAATAGAAATTTTATGGACGCAAATAAATTTTTAACAAAACATTTAATAAAATAAAATTTTAAACAAAAGTTTATTTAATTGACTAAATTAAATATTTTTTTGGAACACTAGTTCCTTATGGCGTGCCATGCATGTAAAATTTTTTTTTTTTTTTTAAATGAAAAAATACTGGCGAATACTGGTTACAAATACTGGTAACAACTACATAACATAATGGTACTGCTACTAAGGATGTTTCAGATTTTCAGTGTTGCCGTAATTTTCCAGGGAAGTGCCGGGGAACTCCTGGGCTTTAGGGGATTATTAGCCTAATGTTTGGAAGTCTCCAATATGATTAGAGTCTTTGGATAAGTGGATCGTGGCAGTGATAGCCGAAGGTGTCTCTGCTAAATAATATTATAAATGCGAAAGTAAATCTGTTGCCTGTTTGTTGCGCTTTAACGGCCAAACCACGTAACCGATTTTGATCAAATTTAGAACATAGATGGATTAAGTCTATCTGGACACACATTTTATATGGTTTTTAAAAATTGAGAGCACGAGGGGCGGTAGGTAGAAATTTCTGGCTCTCAGAAACTATATATCTAACCGATTTAGATGAAATTAAAAACATAGATAGATATATATACGCACAAGGAGTCGAAGGGGGCAATTTCTGGCTCTTTGAAACTACCTTACCGATTTTTACAAAATTCAAAACATGGATAGATCTGAGTCTAAGTCTAAGCAAGGGGCAATTTCTAAGGTAAGTAAAACGTAAGGAACTACGTTACTAACCGGTGTCCCATTACATTGTGCTTACCTTTTTTTTTTAATTAAAGTTGTTAATTTCATACGTAATTTATTTCTTGGATACTTTTGCACATTAGTGAGGAATTTAAAGGCAAAAAGTGCAAAAAAAATATATTCTGAATAGTTAAGCTTAAAATTTTCGCTATCAAATTTTTTTTTAATCAGGCGCTTTAATTTTTTTTTATTTTTATTTAAAACGTATTTGAAAAACAGTGCCTCGTTTCTGTAAGGAAACGACTCTAAAAAATTATCGTAATGTGAAACACAGGTTGAATAAGAATAAAAAATATGTTTGTTATAATTTTTTGTAAGTTTATTTAAGGGTTATTCATATAGAAAACCCTGTGTAAAATATTACAACCATTATAATTATTTAAATTTTCTCGATGCGATAACTTCTCACAAGTTACAGAAACGAAGCACAGACTTTATCACTTAGGGTGTTAATGATTTCAAACAGCTGATTATCACCAGGGTTGACGAGGTCACCTGTTTCTCAATTCGCCTTGACAAACTACCTACTTTTCATTATTTTACACCCCTGAAAATGTTACCAAGAAATCGGCTTATCTGTAAATCAAATGGCAACCTTATGGTTACAAAAAAACAAAAAATTTAAATTTAATTACTTGTAGTTTAAAGTTTATTGCTTCATTACCGACAGAGTGCTTTGCTTTACTTATTTAATTTAAAATCATTATGATTTTCCAACACTTGTACAGGGTGGGCCAAAAGAAACCAATGGGTGTAAAAGTTTAATAACTTTTTTGTTTATTAATTTTTTTTATTTTTTCTTTCAGATTATATAGACAACACTTGGAGAATTTATAATGGAGAGGTTCACAACTGAACAGAGAACCAGAACAATAGAATTTTATTATTTAAACCAGAGATGAAAATTTGATTATGAGTAATGAAGCTCATTTTCATTTGAATGGCTTTGTTAATAAGCAGAACTGTAGGTTCTGGGGTTCTCAAAATCCAAGAGCCATTCATCAACGCCAATTGCACCCCATCAGGTGTACAGTATGGTGTGGGATCACATCTGAAAATGTCATTGGGCCCTACTTCTTCGAGAATGAAGATGGAAGTGCTGTACCCGTAAATGGAGAGCGATATCGGTTTATGATAGAAAATTTTTTACGTCCTGCTCTTGAAAACAGACCTGGTATGTGGTTTCAGCAGGACGGAGCCACTGTCCATACTGCCCGAGACACAATGGCACTTTTAAGTCAAATTTTTGGAGACCGAATAATTTCTCGAAATTCGGAAATTATTTGGCCAGCGCGATCGCCAGATTTGACAGCACCCGACTATTTTCTTTGGGGGTTTTTGAAGGATCGAGTGTATGTGAACAAGCCAGAGACAATCCTTGAACTCAAGGCAAACATTGTTGCAGAAATTCGAACGCTACAGCCACAAGTTTTGAAAGATGTTATGGAAAATGCTCTAAAAAGAGCCCATCAGTGCGAAGCTGAAAACGGTGGTCATTTAAGAGACATCATTTTTCATACTTAGTGTAAAAAAATTTCCATTTTGTATATTATATAATCTGAAAGAAAAAATAAAAAAAAGTTAATAAATAAAAAAGTTATTAAACTTTTACACCCCTTGGTTTCTTTTGGCCCACCCTGTACATACGAATGAAGGGGCATAAATTTATGTCTGTTTCAAATATGTATACATGCATATGGCTACATTAAATCGAAAAGGACATTATAGCATTCTTAGTTAAGTTTTTTACAGCAGAAACAAAATGTATTCTAAGTTTAGAAATATTAACCCCCATATTTATAAAAAAATAAAATGAATTTGAAATTCAGTTTAGGAAAATTTTGTATGGAAAATTTGAAATAAAATACATTTCAAATTCGTTTCAAATTTTATGAATATGGGGGTTAGTGTTTTGTCATTATTTTTAAGCACATGCCAATAACAATTTGTAGTTAGATGTATTCAGGTAAATGTCATTATAATACATACTTTTGGATTTTAGGTGACCCTATATACATACATACGTACATATCGCTTATTTACTCAAACAACCTCATACTTAAAAAAAAACTAGTTTACCAGAAAACGGTATTAAAGTTTTCAATTTAAACACAACTTAATGGAAAATGAACATTTTATTTTTCTTTCAAGAGTTGAGTAAATAAGATATTTGTACGAAATGTTTATACAATATGAAGAAAGATATCAGGATTAAGTCTGCATCACTTGCATCACTAACTCAAAAATTTCTTTTTTTTTTTTGAGATATGACGTTCTTTGAGTAAATGAGCGATATGTATGTATATATATCTTGAATGACCAAAAATTCGCAAACAGCAATTAGTACAAATTTTAATTTGTAACAACAATAATTCAATAAACTAAAATCTCATTTGGACAATAGAAGATTTAAATTTTAAAAGATTGGAAATATTGCTTATAAATTTTGTTTTGCAATTTAATTACAAAAATTTTTATTATATAAATATGTATGTGCATATAAAAATAAAACTTTTCATTATATTAATTAGAGTTGCTTCAAAGTTATTAATTATTGAGTAATTATCTTTTAAATCCATTTGATTATATAAATTTAAAATTATTGTATAAATCACAAAACACATTAATGCAATAATGAACCAAGTAACATTTAATAAAATGTCCTTTAATACGGGTCGTTATAACTAAACAAGAGATTAATCATATTTTATACCTTTTAAGACCTTTAAGTTTTGTTAAATCCTGCACAAAATTTATTTAACAATACATTGAGAGCATTTGCACATTAAAAAAACAAGGTTAGTGCTATAAAGCAATAGTACTTACAAGAAATAAATGAAAAAGGCAAAGTTCCTATTAAAAATTTGGGCCATTAACGACCTTTCCCACGACGTCGTCATAAAATGTTCGATCGACAACTTGTATTGAAAAGAACAATAAAATAAGAAAATTTGTTTTTGTTTTCAATATCAGTAATCGATCGAACGTTTTCTGTCGATATCATGGGACAGGCCGTAAAAGTAGTGAAATGAACATTTTCACCAAGATCTTATTTGGCACAATATCTATCAGTACAATCTGCAAGGCATTATATAAATTTGTAATAGTCAGTCTGTCATTTGATTATTCTTCTTTTTCAGACTGAGCATGTGAAGTCACCTTACATTTTAAGTTTCACGGTTATAATGGGGTAAAAACAGGACGAACAGGACACAGTGTGCAGAGACCGGAACTTGGCTTAGATATATTTTTATGTTTGTATATGTTATCCTTTCAAGCAAAGCCGCTAAATAAAATTGTAAAATATGCAAACACCAGGATTGAGTGCGCAGAGAATATACATTCGAATTAGAGATGCTAATCGGGACAGGGCTTCGGGATTTAGTGATGGTTTCTCGAAATCCCCAATCGGGACCTCGGGATTTTCATGACTAACAAAATCCCGAAATAATTGTGAACAAATGTGCGTCTTTATATTAAAAAAAATATTTTTATTTAACAATTTTTTTTTTCATATTTAAAAGGTGCATACAGACGAACATATGTATGTATGTATGTCTGTACTTATATAATTCAGACTTTTAATTAAAATATTAAACACTAATGCCGTTTTCGTTTCTAGAAAAAGTTTCACATTTTTTATTTTTTTGCTATAAAATTTGGCGTTCGTGTGATACAATAATTTCTAATAAACTCTCTATTTCAAAAAAACCTTTTTATTGCAAATTTTCATTTCATGTAACACTTTTTCCTAGAACAGATGGTGTTTTCTTTTCTGTGGCAAAAACAAAAAAGTGCTTAAATCGAGATAAGCTGATTTTGAGTTAATGGTACCTCCGTATCCCTGGTTAAAATCTCAATCAATTTGTGTGATTTTTCAGGAAGTTATAGCGCTATGCCTTGCGACTTATCTTTTTTAGACTTCTAATCTCATTTGGAACAATAGCTTAATTTAGATCATACTTTAGTTTATTTCAACTTAAATATGAGGCGCTCAGCGCCAAAACGACCTAACCCTCATTTTCAAAAAAATTAGACTGACTATGCTGATCTAACCGGAACCTTTTGAAATAAATACTAAACAAACTCCCTATTGCATAGCATAACACTAGATTATACTACCTGCTGAAAACTGTTTTTCCTCTATGCAAAGTTCAAAAAAATGTGGATGCCATAATGGCCTAAGCCGCTTAGGCCAAATCAAATCCTAGAAATAAAAAATATGTGTGGGTTAGGCCAAAAACGCAAGTTACGTTTTAGTCAAGAGTATATTCGAAAAATAACTCAAGTTAACCATGGGTGTTAAAATTTTTGAAATTTCCTGAAGCGAAACGATCGACTAGGCCGAGAAATTTCTCTTGATTTTTAAAAATCAACTTTCTTTTTTGTAAGTAAAAACCATAGTTTAAGTAATAAAGTTGACAAAATACATACAAGCCAATGAAGAACAGCCAAAGTGGTGGCCAAAACCGGAACATAAGAGTGAGCACTATTTGCACATACATGGTCAATAGTTCGACCTTCCCAGTGGAACAAATAGACCTCAAATTTTTAGTATCTCGCCACTCAATCGTACCATGCCATCAAGATTTTGGTCTCATTGAAAAGGAAAAGAATATTATAAGGACATTTTTACGCCTGATGATTGGGATCGTGTAATCATCACGGCAAAAAAAAGGGAACCATTTCACTTGGTAAAGATGACGGCAGATGATATTAAAAGCATATTCCTAATCGAGAAACTAGTGACAAACAGAAAAATCTCCGCAGACAAGACTTCAAAAGTTGAATGGCTCAAGATTCAGTGGCTTCGATTCCAAAATGTGAAGTCATTTATAATTCAGTACAAATATTCAAATAACATAGATGTTTTATTTCAAGAAGTTGATATTTCAAAGAGGAACTCCAGCAAGTTCGTAAGTTTGGAATTGGAACCGCTTTATCCTGGAGGAAGATTCATCGAAGCTGCAAAGTTTAAGGATTTACAGGAACTGAAAGAGTTCATACCTCCTGTAAAGCATGTATTTTATAATAATTTAAAATTCGAGAGCCGAAGAAGAAGAGCCGAAGAAGATATTCAGGAAGAAGACGAATAATTATTATTAGTAATTTGTATTATTTAAAACGCTAAAAATTATTTTTAACTCCCGACTAAAAAAAGGGGTGTTATAAGTTTGTAGTGTGTGTCTGTGTATCTGTGTGTCTGTCCGTGTCCACGTACAGGCCAAACGGCTGGACCGATTTTCATTTAGTTTTTTCTGTTTGAAAGATGACTTGATCGAGAGGGTTCTTAGCTATGTTTAAAGAAAATCGGTCCAGCCGTTTAGAAGATATAACATCTTTTCTGAAAAAAGTCGGGGTTTTTAAAATTTTTCATTTTTGTTATTATTATTTATCTGAAGAAATTTTTTATGTTTTACCCCCTGTTTGTGTAAGACGTTTGAATTAGAAATCTTAGCGTTTCTGTAATAGATTAAAGAAAAGTTGCACAAGTTTCCTTTAGTCTATTACAAAAACGCCAAGATTTTGAACTCAAACGTTTTACACAAACAGGGGGTTAATAAATGGAGCCAAAACGGCCTAACCCTCAGTTCCTATCAATATAGTGTTTTTTAAATGGATTCCAAAATGGCATAAGCCACTGTAATTTTTTTATTAACTGTTTAAAACAGTCTTTATCTAAGTTAATTAAGACCTAATGATTAACCTAAAAACAAATATTAAAAAAAAATATAAATATAAATATCAAAAAAATTTAAATATTTTAAAAACTTATTTTCTTTTAACTTCGTTTTTCTCAGAATCATTTTTTTGGGCTTAGGCCGTTTTGGCGCTGAGCGCCTCATATATTAATTATAGTGTGTACAACGATTTTTGCTTAAAAACTAACGATTAACAGAGAATTTCCCGATTTAACTGTAAAAGAAACTAATTTCTGAAAATCGACGTGAAAGTCCAAAAGTTCGCTCCTGCAAAACAGTAAAATATGACTTAAGCACTTTTGTCTTTTTGCCACATATATACACATACTGACTTATTCATAAAAAATATTTCAGGTTTATTAAGCGCTTATTTGACATATTTTTATGGGAAGTTTCTCAAATAAACCTGTAATAAACATAAAATATTTTTTATGAATTAGACCGATATTATGTACTCGTATACACAATATAAAATTATCTACTAAAATATTTATTCAAAGCAAATTTTTTATTTTAACTTGTTATAACAGGGAGTTTGTAATAATTTTTAATATAGAAGATGACAGTCAAAAACATTATTTATGCAAAAACGGGATTCAGAAAATCACGGGCTTTAAAATTAAATAATCCCGGGCTCCGGGATTTGCATAGTCCCGAAAATCCCGGGATTTCCGGGCTCGGGATTTCCCGTTTAGCATCTCTAATTCGGATTCGATAAACATAATTCTAGAATATATGTATATCACCTCTTACATGCTGGTAGAAGCTTAACACAATATGTATAAACCAAACCAACTAAATGCCTAAAAATTCACTCACAAATCAATTCAATATTCCGTTGATGCTATTTAAAATGATTCCTATCAAAAAAATAAAACCACAAATGAACCTCCACAAGGTCATTCAAATATACACACACACACACTTACCAACAAATCAAATATTTCACCTTCAAACACACCAAATAAACCAGGTGTCAAAGGTGTCAAAAATGAACTCAAATATTAATGCGCGGATTTTATTTTACCCTTAAAATATTTATATTTTAACAGCTTTATAGGAATATTTTTTTTCTAACTTTGCATGTTAAATCAACATTTACATAAAATAAATATAAGAAAAGAAATACGGAATTTTATTATTAATGACAACGCCTAAGCTTATGCAATAATATTAGGAATTCTTTAATACACATGTGTATTGTATAACAAAGCGAATAGAACGTTTTTATACGAATTTTTAAAGTAGTATACTATATTTAAGCAAGAAAACTAATAATTACATGAAATACTTTCTTTTTAAATGCTAATAAAGGAAAAACAACTTATATCAAATTCCATAATTATAGGCTGTTTGCGAAACTTAAGCTTGGCTATATATTTTATTTATTGTATAGATCATAAGACATATTGCAATGATTACAGAAATATACAATCCAATTAACTCAAAAAGCTTGCCAAATACATATTACCGATATAAACTGATATAAACGATATTATAGAGCGAGAGTTTGTATGAGTGAAAAATAAATATTTTGACTCAACGCAAAGTTAAATACCGTTATCTATTTTATTTAGCAAAAAAACTCAGCTAAACTTTATTCCAGCTAAAAAAAAAAGCAATCAATTTTATCGACAACCATTAATTTTTTGTGCGAATACTTAAATACAATAAAAAAAAATATGTACAAAACATTTTGGCATTATGACAAATGCTGTGAAAAAGGCAACAAAAAAATTGCCCCAAATAGAAATTCCACTAAATCAACAACAAAAAAAAAACATTTAAAAAAAAATCTGCCTTAAAGTATACAAAAAAAAACTTAAGAAAAATTGTAATTTGAATGCTAAATGGGGCTTAAAATAATGCTAAAAATGCTTAAAAAAAATATCTGAATATGCTAAAAAATAATGCTAAAATTTAGAATGATATATTACTAATTATATCGCTATAATTACGAATAAATAATTTATTTCGTTTAAACGAAGTTGATTCAAAAATAAAAAAATATCATTAGCATACAAAATACAATTGCTAAATTCATAAAACCTCTTGTATCTTTGTATTATCGTATTAACTATTTTTCATTGCATGTCCAGGAGCCTTATTCCGCAACGATGAATTTTGAATTGTACGGCCCCTAAAAACCTAATTTTGAATACTTTCTTTCTTGTTTCTTTGGAAAAATATTCGTATTCGCCTTAAATTGGCCGAATATTCGACAATTCGAATGCGAATACGAATATTCGTGCATCACTAGTACAAGCATATGTATGCATGTATGTATGTGTGTTGCACTTGAAAGGTTTTCTTAAAGAGGGCTTGAGAATTTAAAGCAAACAATATGGACGAAATATGACTGCAATGAAGATTATGGAGAAAATTACCAGGTAAAAAACTAGGAAGAAAAAAAAAACACGAACACACATACATACATACATACATATCGTTGCCTCAATATAAAAAGGCCCTAACTCATTCTTTTTTTGAAATCGAGTTTTTTATATATTTCGATAGAAGAACACCTAATGTACCGAAAAATGCTAAATTCTCGATTTCAACAAAATAATGACTTAAGGCCTTTCTATATTAATATAACGATATGTGTGTATGTGTGTATGTACATGTGGTGCATGAGCGTGAGTACTTTTTTGTTTGAATCACACGAACACGCATAAGCATGACAGAGATTAATTTATAAAAAAAGCAATGTGAGTCCGATAACAGAGATGTGTAAACATCTAGTAATGAAAAATTTTTTTAAGTTGGAAGTACTTATGCTTTTAGTATTTTTTTTTTTTTTTTTTTAAATTAATCAGTTAAAAGTATCAAAACTTTCAATATTGTAAATACTTATGAATTTGTTGGTTTTTGTTTGTTTTATTAAACTTCTTTTGTTAGTAAATCTGCACACTGCAGTATATACATATGTACTGCATTCAAAATTGTAGTAAGCAGTAAATTTACTGATTACTAAAAAAATTCAGTAAATTTTTACTGATAATGAAATTTAGTTTACATTACCAGTAAAATCGTAGGGCCGTATTCATAATAAAATTGTAGCAAGTGGCAAAGTTTTTTTCATTCAAATTTTGAAATTTTTGTATGAAAAAAATTTTGCCACTTGGTAGAATTTCATTATTAATACAGGCATTACTGATTACTGAAAATTCAATGCACCTCATCATATAATAA
Organism: Tachina grossa; assembly: GCA_949987645.1. Classification (NCBI taxonomy): domain Eukaryota; kingdom Metazoa; phylum Arthropoda; class Insecta; order Diptera; family Tachinidae; genus Tachina; species Tachina grossa. The sequence continues at coordinate 32,350,837 of OX465274.1, read as the reverse complement.
ATCATTTAGGCCTTTTATAAAAATTACAGAAAATTTTTTTAGTAATCAGTAAAAATTTACTGGTTAAAAAATTATTTTTACTGAAATTATAGCAGTACTGCAAAGTGCCTTAATTGTACTTAAGTTTGTTAATATTGGCTTATGGCAACTAAAATAACATATATAAATGTTTTACTCTACTGTATTTAAAAATCTATGGCAAACTGCATCTATAGTAGTGGAATTATTAGTTGTGGGGGTTTGTGGAGAATTGCTCATATGCAAGTGGGAAACGCCAAATAAAAATTCTGATAAAGCTTGCGACTGTGGGTTTGCAAAATTTTTATTAAAATCTCCACTCATAATAATTGGCATGAGATGGAGATTGTTACCCAATTGTCGTGCACCAGCTTCAGTGTAAGGCAACAGTACGTAACGAAGATATGTTATAATATAATATTATACATTCTTTATAAGGACTGCTATATATCTTTTAAACAAATATTTGATATTTAAAACGCTCTTTTATTTAAAAGTTTATATACGCCTAGGTTCTACATTCGTAAAATGAAATGAAAGTGAAATTTTCTCTTGGTTTGTGTTCTCAATTTCGTAAAAGTGATTTAAAAAGTAAAATTTCTTTTTCGGTTTGTTTCAAATGAAATTGAAGTGTTGCGTAATCCAATTTCACTACAAAAAAGGAATTTGAATTCGGCAGCAAACAACATTGTGAAAGAAAATACTTTTTGGTAAAAATAAAATATTTGTAAGTATTTATTGCAAAAATACGAAAATGTAAGCATATAAATAACATTTTCATATAAATTATCTTTTCATTATTTATTTTATTTGTGTTTTAAAGGGGTAAGAACAAAAACCCGGAGTAAGAGGTGGCAAAAAATCCGCGATTAGCTAAAGGGTTCTGTAAGTGATTTCCTCAATGCATTTAGAAATTTTTAGCGAACTTGCGATTTTTCCGCGAACTTGCGATTTTTCGCGTTTTTCCGAGTTTATTTTCCTTTTAAAAGCTTTGGCGACTTCTAATGAATTTCAAGGCTTGTTTCCGATTTTGAAACCTCTCGTGAATTTTTGCATTGTTCGCAATGAAGTTTTTGCAAGTGTTCTGCTTCCTATGAGTTTTCGCGAGTTTTAAACAATATTAGACTTTGCTATTATGCCACTGTTTGTTTTGTTTTGTGAATTTTCGCGATTTTTTACCGAATTTTTAGCATTCCTTAAAGTTTTCGCAATTTTTAATAAAAAGTATGGCTTTTTTAAAATTTTGAAATTTTTCGCAAATTTCTGTTATTTTTGCGAAAGATGTAGTTTCTGCAACGTTTTTGGCCTTCTTTATCTATTTTCAATTTTTGCAACGTTTTTGAATTCTTTACCTATTTATATTTAGGGACTTAAAATTTAAATTTTTGCAAGCTTTGGCGAATTATCATAATGTTTTGCGTTTTCTCCCGACTTAACCTTACAGTTTCAGCGAGTTTAATCAATTTTAGTTTATTTTCAACATTTTCGCAATGTGTGATTTATTCGACTCTTAATCAAGTTCAAGACTTGATGCAGATTTTTGCATTTATTTTTATTGCAAGTTCATAATCATATTTTTTTATGTGAATATACATATATGTATGTAAATATTGGGTCGACAAATTTAATTCTGCTTTAAATACGAATTTTCGCAAAGAATTCTTAGGCAAGTTCGTCGAACTATGCGAACGAAGTTCGCCGTTCGTTCCAATTGTGTTTATAGCATAAAATGTGTTTTTTCTATGTTGCTTGAAATATTTATTTGAAATAAACTGGGAATGAAATCGTCATGGAAAAAAAGTTCCATTACTTTTCTAGAACACAGTGATATCGACTTTACGGAATTAAAAACGTTTTCATTTTCATATTGTAGTGGAATGTAGAACCTGGCCGATATATTTTGTTTATTTTATATTTTTCAACTTTTTAATAAAATTATCCCCACTGGCAACACTATTACACTTCACAAGCAATTTCTATTACAATTAACTCCTGAAGGTATGCTTTAAAATTCGGATGACTGTATTTCTATGCAGCTGTTAAGTTTCTTTGTACTTCTTGTTCGTACCCTGCAGAAAGTGCGAATAGTGAAAATGTACTGACTTTTGACTTTCTCACCAGTACTACTCTACAATTATTCCCCATACAATACTTTATGCTATAGACATTTAGCATGTGCTTGTCATTGAAAATCTACTAGTAACACTAAAACAATTGACTAGGTAGTGAATTGATAGTTCTTATGGGAACATGAAGACATACCAACCAGACATTTACTGGTACATTTCTATACCTTACGTACATACAAATTTATGTATATTGAGGGTGGCGTTGGCTGAAGTAGTTAGCACGTTGACTACAAAACTGAAGATCCTGGGTTCAATCCCTGTATCCGACAGTCATTAAAATAACAACACCACGCATTTTTCTGATGTGCATTAGAGTCCCTTTGCATCAGTTGTTGTAGGAAATATCAAGTGATGAAGGCACAGTCACTGGTCACTGAACTATACCGACTTCAGCAGATGCTAATCCTAATGTAACATCAGAGCACCCTCCTTCGTCGGTATTGTGTAGCAAAATCATCGGCGAAGTAAAATAACCAATAAAATTGCTACTAAGCACAGCTTCAAAATTTAATACGCCTCATTTAACACCAGAAGGCGCTGCAACACTGCATTATTAAAAAGCGTGCAAAAGCAGATTTGTAAAAAGAATGAAGCTTCTTCTATCTCTTCCTTCACCACCTGTCTTCTATCACTATCCCTTTCCTAAAAGAAGGTAACACCTAGTAATAGTAGTAGGCATTAATTGCATGAGTGTTACTTCTCTTAAAAAAAAAAAAAAAAAAAAAAAAAAAAAAAAAAAAAAACTTGTTGAAAAATCCACCAGAAATACACCACATCTGTGATCTCTATTTCTTTTATACTGACGAATAGAAGAGAAATTGTAGACAATGTAACTACTACTAGACTTTTAGTGTTGACATAGAGACACTTGGTCCCAGTCTGACTGCAGGGTATGATTACACTAGTACATTCATACATAGCTCACACCGATTTCATAACGCGGTGTGCATCTTACTCAAAAATTTGTGATTGTATTGTGAAAAAGATTTTTACCCCCTAGCGTATAGATGTTTACACATCAAAAAATACATACATATATCGTTACCCTATGTCTATACCTGGTAAATTTTTATAGTGATAACAAAATACACACACAATCCAAAGAAAAACTATGTACGAAATTTTGCATTTACATATATGCAAGATAATTTGCATCAAACACTGAGTACCTCCATTATGTTTTTTGTTTGTACCGCAATATCGGAAATGACATACGGACACACTATCATGTTTGCTTGCGATGTCACATAATGGCATAATGCGTACGAGGCTTTACACTTGTATGAGAGTGCAGGATATTCAATGAAGAGGCTTAAAGTGACGCATACCTATGTATTTTTAACAGACTTCATAATAAGAAGTATTTTTTCAATTCGTCTGTATTTTTGTTTACATTGCTACTTAATAACTCCATACATTTTAGACCGATTGTAAAAGGTCTTCTTTTATCTGAGAGGGTGTAGCTTGCAGTTGGTCGCATTGTAAAAAAAGTGGATGGAGAAACGCCCACAAATTTTGCATTTGATTTTATGACATTCTACTTTGATTGCTGCGAAACATAGCAAACACCTTTGGTTTTGTAATTACATAATTTTAAAGTTGAAAAAATTGGCGGAGCTACACCCATTAAAATTTATTATTATATTTCACATCGTTCTACTTAACCGATTTTTACGAAACTTAACAAACACCTTGAGCTTTAAAATGGATACAATCTTCCATATAAAAAAAGAGCGCAGTCACGCCCATTAAAATTTAGTATTTTATTTTAAGTGGTTCCACTTTACTGATCGTGCATTTAAAAAATGGTAGGAGGCACACCCATTAACATTTAATTTTGTATTCCACGTACTTCTTCTTAACCAACAGATTTTCAAAAAAAAAAAAAAATTTTTAAAGACTTTACTTCCAGTTTGGTCCCATAATTTTTTTCGGAAGATCTTTAGATTGAAGTCGGGTTTTTTGGCGCAACTATTGTATAACCTAACTTTAATAAAGAAGAATGTTTTGAATTCGATTTAAAACCAGTGTATGAATAATAAACAATTTTTATAACTCAGTAATTAGGTAGAGAGGAGGACGAACCGCTCATGACAAAGTAGGGAGAATTGTAGAGTCTCGAGGGCTATGTGGACAAAACTTCGCTCAGTAAGATCCAAAGTGCTACTGGATATGAATAGGAAGGCTATGCGAGTCGTGATAGGCACGTTGACTGGTGACTGTTCGGTCAGAGCCAGGAAAAGCATTTGGGAAACTGGCACTACAGATCTCTGCAGGTTGTGCGGGGATGAAGAGGAACCAGAAACCATTGAACATATTGTCTGTCATTGCCGCAAGCTGCAATCCCATAGGCTAAGATGGCTGAGTAGACGTCTCCATGAGAGCATTAGTGATATTGGTAAGTGTTAGCTGGAGGATATCAGGGGCTTAATGACAGATAATAGGGGCACTTCTGGATACAAATGAGGTTCAATATTATTATTAACAGCACAGAAAAAACTAAATTTCATTTTCAGTAACCAAATTCGTTAAATCAGTAAATATTTTATTTGAATGCGCTCCTACAAATAATTTTGTAAATTCTAATAAAAATAAGAGAGAAAATGTTATTTCAGTGTGTTGGTCTTTATCTTGCTTGTTGATAGGAACAACGTGCTGTTGTGCGGTTGTTGTTGTTTATTTTGATTGATCGTGTTGTATACATGTAAATGCCGAAAAGTAGCCGACAAACGTCGTGGACTGTTTCTTCTCTACACAGTTTTTTGGTACAAATTAATTTAACGGAACAGTACAGAATATTTACTGAAACTAAGTTTGATTTCAAACAAATATTTGTTTAAAAATTTTTGGGTATAATTTTTTCTGTGAGGTGTCATGTCCGAGTGGAGGTGTGTTATAGCATCGCCCTTCCTAACCTAACCTTGTGGTTGAATGAGCAATTGCTTTTCACTTTTACCCGATGCAAAGAATAAAACAAAACGAAAGCAAACGTTTTGTTCTGTATATTTTCTTGATCTGCATTTAAAAAAGTGGGCGCAGACGCACTTTAGGTTACATTCTTTTGTAACTGAATTATTTTAATCTGTTCAATTTATTATTGAAGTGAGTTCGAATTTTTATTGCTCAGCGAGATAGACTAACTGATAAACTAAAATGGCTTACCAATAAAAATTTCCTCTATTTTAGGCCCTTATTACGAGTTAAATCCGATTTTTGATCTTCGCTGACTATCGAGCATCGAAATTCGAATGTTCAATTCATATTATGAGCATCGAAAATTTCGTTCAGCAACGAATTTTTTATCGAACAGAATTTAGCTTTCGATGAAGTATTTAAGTATAAAAAATTAATAATAATATAATAATAACAAGGACATTCTTTGTCGAATGCTCGTCATAATACCAAATGAAAATTTCTTCGATCAGTACTTTCGACTACAGTCGAAGATCGAAATTTGCTCATAATAAGGACCTTAAATTTGAAAAAAAACTATACTTTATTGCCCTTAACTCAATAGCAAAACTAGAAGCAGCACAAAAAATGCAATTTAAAAAATAGCAAAACGAAAAACTTAAAATAGAAATATTCTATTCAAACCTAATACGAAGGATGATACAAAAGCAAAAAAAAAAGAAAAATCCAAACTCCTACAACTGAAACAACGTACATACATTCATACATATAATGCTAAAATTATCTAAAAGATTTCGCAAGCAAGATAAAATATATCAAACGAAGATTTCCCAACAGTTTACATTTTATACCATTGCATTTTGGCAAATAACTTGCAGCAATCAAAACTAACTACCACCCTGAAGGCAAGGCACAGGACTATTGTGGGCTTTAATAATTGAATGGAAGGAAATATTACAAAAACAAAAGAAGAAAAAGCCCCTAAAAGAAAATACACATGAAAAATGTAACGTCATATACAAAGTAACCAAATAAAATAAAAGGACAATCATGTCTGATGGCAGTAGATATACACAAGAAGAACAAACATTTTGTCTTGTTGTTGCAGAATATAAAGCAAATGGTAAGAATGTGGAAGAGAAATGAAAAATCAAACAACAAAAGTACAACATCGTCATGGCCTCGTCGTTATTGGCCTCGTACAAAAAACAGTTAGAATAAATTTATATAGAGAAATAATACCAACAAACAAAATCGTTAGTGTGTGGCTATCAGTGCTGCCATATTTTGGGTTTTAATTAATATGACCAGATGGTTTTTGCAAAAAGCGGGACATGATCGATCAAAAAGCGCGATTTTGAGGAAAATACTGCCAAAAAGCAGGATTTAAAAATAAATATCTTTTAGAAAGTGGGATGTATAATATGCACATACACAGTTTCGTACGTAGTTACATAGCACAGTTTTCAACGCAAATGAAACGCTTTTATATAAACAAAAATATTTATCTATAGGCTGGCGCATAATGAGCTATATGGTTTGAATTCGTTATAACTTTTGTAATTATTACTCTTTCTTTGTTTTTTTTTTAGCATTTTGTGAAAAAGACTTGGGGAATTAATAATGAGTCATTACACAATCGAACAACGTACAAAAATAATTGAATTTTATTTTTCAAACCAACAGTGTATTGTGTTGACACAGCGTGCATATCGCCATCATTTTAATGTGCGCATTGCACCACAGTTTTTTTTGGGATATTTGAAAGAAAGAATGTACTTTAAAAAACCAAGAACCATACTCCAACTAAAAACCAACATTTGAAATGAAATCATGGCCTTAACACCCGAAATTTTGCGAAAAGTTATGGAAAGTATGCTAAAAACAACACGTATGTATGTGTGAAGCAGAAAATGGACATGACTTAAAGGATATCATTTTTCAAAGCTAATTGCAAAAAAATTCCCCAATAATATACTGTATTTAAAAAAATAATATAATAATCACATAAATAAAAAATGTATAAACCATTTAATAAACCATATACATAGCTCATTCTCTCCACCCTGTATAAATCTTTTATTTTGTTGTTTCATTTTAAGTTACAATACCTTGACACTATTCGAAATATTTTGAATTTACATACATTTTCATTTTTAATTTATGTGTAATCTAATTTAAATTTTCTAATTTCGCCAGCCCGCATGTGTTATTTTTAAGACAGCACTGGTACGATACGCGACAAAAAAAAAACATATAAAATACTGTAGCATCACATAACACAAAGACAAATTCAACACGACTTTACATTGTTGTCTTTCTCCACCATGATGTATTAAACAAAATATATAAATAATAGAGGGCTGCGTACACAGTCTTGAAATGTAAATACATCTTGTTTTTTAAATGTATTGTCGTAGCACGTATTATACTAAACCAATAATAAATGATGTCGTTTAATAAGCGCAGCACGATGAATGTATTGATGTGCGTGTATATGATTGTTTTTAAGCGATGTGAAGACTTCTTGTTCGTAACAAACATTAAAAAGAAGTAGTGTTGATGCGTGTATGCTTGTTATTTTGCATATTGTGCTTTTGTAAGTGTGTGTAAGATGTATATGGTTAGCTATTATGTTTTTTAGGGTGGTTTTTTAAAACAAGCGCACACAACTAATGTCACTGCATATGTGCGTTTGTATGTGCGCAGAAAAATAAAAGATCATACACTCAACGTGTGTGCGTATGTAACGCATGACGTTTGTATACGTGCCCATGCGTATGAAGAAGCAAGCATCACAAAATTTTCCGTCACGAAGTATTTTTTTCTTTACTCCTATACCTGCAATAGCTGAAGCAAATTTCTTGCAAACAGTGTTGTTTAGCGTTTGTTTAGGAAGATTTGGCTGTAGTAAAGCATTTCAAATATCCCTGTCTTAAAAGTTCTTGCTTTGTTAAAATCTTATACGCATATACATAGGTATTTAAAAAACTAAAATTTTTCGCCAATTTTCAGTTTCATTTAAAACATAGTGCTATATTTAAAAATTCTCTAAGAAAGTAATAATATTGCATATTTTTACAAAGCAACACAAGCATACAGAAATACTCGTAGCACAGCTTATGTAATATTTTTGTCAGAATATAATAAATTTTAGCTCTTGCATTTTTATGCATACATACATACATGTATATGTGTGTATGTATATGTTAGCATAAGATACAATTTGTTTACCAAGCCAATAAGCTTTCTTAAAACACTTATCATCCTGCATTAAGAACAAAAGATTCTACATGTCTCTCAAGTACTTGTCGTAGAGAAAGAAATCAGCTCTTTAGCTTTCGAAAAAAAATAGCAGGAATACCTATAAATTCGCAGTAACTAAATATACTAATATTTATGTGCATATTTTGTAAAATATTTATGCATGATGGTAACCAGCAAAAACGGATAGTAGGTGAAAATACATAGTGGCGCAGAATGAGCTTTATGGTTTGAATTATTTATAACATTTTGTCTCGTTCAATATTATACTTTATTTTTTTTTGTATAATCGTATAAATAAAAACTGACAAAGAATTCAAACCACATAGCATATTTTGGGCAACCCTGTAGCTTATGCTTATGTTTACTACAATTATTTTTAATAGAACTGAATATATTTTTATATATGGATACATGCATGCAGAGAATGGACTTACTTATAAATACTTGGGAAATTTCTATGCTCCTAGAAGTATGCTCTATTTTGTTATCAGACAGTGCGACACAAGGAAAGGTAGTGTATTTGTATGTATTTTCCTTTGCGGCACTATATAAACTACCCAGCGGGAAAGGTGGTCATTGATTACATAATAGCCCAATTCACAAACTTGTGCAAATGGTCTTGCATCGTAGCATGTGCGAAATGGTTAGTATATTTATACTCACCACTTAACAATTCTTAGTGATGAGTATCAATATACTATACCATTTCGCAAATGCTACGATGCAAGACCATTTGCACAAGATTGTGAATTGGGCTTATACCATTTCGTACATGCTTCGATGCAAGACAATTTGCACAATACGACTGTGAATTGGGCTAATGTATTATTTTCCAAAGCAAGACAATGCATTCCCTTAAGAACAAGAGGGTAGTTTTATCAAACAATATAAGCAATAAATTCACATTGATTACCACGTGCATTACCACATCTGCAGAAGAAGGAACGCACGCATTAAACTAATTCATTACTTTCCTAGGACATATTCTGTGTTAAAAGTAATTAATTCTGGAATTAAAATTATACATACTGTGCATTACCTTCTCTTTTACTTTGCATTACGTTTTCCTACTGGGTAGTGATCCACAAAATAAAATATGTTTGAATTGGTGAGAAAAGTTAGAGTAAAATAAATTTACACTTGAAGAAAAGTTTTTTAATTTAAAATACATGCTGTGGTTATTAATTATTTGAACATTTTTTGTAAATAAGCACTTTAATAACAACTTAGTAAAAAGTAAAAAAGTTAATAATCTATTCAATAATGTAGTGCATAAATTCCAAATTCACAACGCTATGGAAACTATTAAAATTAATTTTTAAACTATCTTCCCTATTATTTTTAAATGTTTCATAACATAAAATGCTTTGCATATTTCGTAGCTTTCATAATTATTTTTTCCTGTACAAATTTATTAAAATTAAACTTTAATTTCGTTCGGTGTACTCAAAAAAATAAACCAAGAAAAAATTCGTATTCGAATGAAGTTCACTCCGGCGCTTTCCCAGTGTCGACTAAATGAAAAAGCATAAGCATGTGTAGTATTTTCTTGTCCACAATTGTGGTATGGCGTGCGGTTCACTGCTATAAACCGAACACGTTGGCCGATTTTGATTATTCTAATGTCTTTGTCTTAATTCCGGGAGTGTTACACAGAAAAAATTATTCCCAACAATTTTTTAAACAAATATTTGTTTGAAATCAAACTTAGTTTCAGTAAGTATTCTGTACTGTTCCACTAAATTAATTTATACCAAAAAACTGTGTAGAGAAGAAACAGGCCACGACGTTTGTCGGCTACTTTTCGGAATTTACATGTATACAACACGATCAATCAAAATAAACAACAACAACCGCACAACAGCAAGTTGTTCCTATCAACAAGCAAGATAAACACCAGCACACTGAAATAACATTTTCTCTCAGCCGAACTCTGATTAACTTAAAATTTTACAAAATATTTATCAGAATTTACAAAATTATTTGTAGTACCGCATTCAAATAAAATATTTACTGATTCAACGAATTTGGTTACTGAAAATAAAATTTAGTTTACTCTGTGTACTAAGAAAATTACAGTAACCGAAATTCAGTATGGCGGCCAACGCCATTTTGTTAAAGGCGGCGATATTTGAAAATCATCTTTTCTTATGATTTTTTATTTCGAATGACCATTTGAGATCTTTTTCTTTGTTTTTAAAATTTTCAATGGTTTATCTTTATCAACTGTCACACAATTCCCTTTACTTCGAAAGTAAATTTGTTTCCGTAAATTACCTTTTCTGTTAACAAAAAAAAAAAAAAAAACAAAAAAAAAAAAAAAAAAAAAAACGATCGATATTCGTGTGCGGGGGTTAGTATTACGAAGCAAGCAAGCAAATTGCCGTGTTGCGGAACAGTGGCCACATGCCCATTCGGCAGAAGAAACAGGAAACCATTTGCCTCGCTATGCTTCTTCCACACGAATTTAGCTCGTCTTGGAATACCCACACCTGTATCATCACCTGTCACGATTTTATACAAGTCTTTTGAAGCACCACGGTTAAAAATTTTAATCATTTCCTTACACCACTTCAAGAGAACCTTTTTTTAAGCGATTGATAAATTATGGGGTATCCAAAGAGAATAATTTTTTTAAAACTAAGTGTTCATGCAAAATCGAATGTATTGAAATGGAACTAATGTGCAAGAATGCCTCATATCTCATAATATGTCACATGACGATCTTGCATTATCAGTTCACGCACTGCATCGATGTTTTGTGGCACAACAGCAGAGCAGGTTTTTTGATTGATTTTCTGAACTCACTGTAAACAAAACAAATAGCAAATAGTACGTTTATGCTAAAAAAAAAATGTCAACCTTTATTATGGTGTTGCCATATTTTATCTATGACATTAGTGTTGCTAGTTTCCGAAATATAAATAGTAGCCCTCGTACAAGAACCCAAGGTGTGTGCTTAGTTTCACAGCAATTGCATCAGTAAAAGATCATAAAATCAAAAAACAAATTATAGGAGGCGTGTTTTCGCCTACTAAGTTATGAAGTAACAAGCATAAAAAATACAAACAAATTACATGCCATGAATCCTGTGGAATTTTTTGGCAATTTTGTTTGTGCTATTCCATTCTCCTATCGGCAAACAAACAAGTTGCATGTCGAATTTTATATAAAATGTTTCTATTATTTGCCCCACACAAATCAATCACATGATATCTTGGTCTTTCTCTCGTATACACATGAAATTTTCTTTATTTTTCTTTTCGCCCCTTAAATACGTTATTTGTTTTATAAAAGCGAAAAGTGTGGGCAGTTAAAATTTGTATGTACCATTCAGATATAATAAACTTCAACAACGGCAAAAACAAAAAAATATTGTATGCTAATAATTAAATATTTATTAAAAAAGTAATAAAATCATAAGATATTACGATAATAATTTCAATAATCCCATGTGGTTGCATAAATGATTTTATGTTTCTCTGAAGTTGGAGTGAACAAAATCAAATAGTTGAGTGCTGAAATAGATAGAAGTGGTCATCATACTCGTAATAAAGTGTTTTTTTATTTTTATTATTTTCCATGATTGGCATAAACAGCATAATGAACCATTCTCAAGTTAGTTAAATTGAATTAAAGACAATAAAAATCTCATAAATTTTATCAGTCAATAAATAAAATCATCGTATAACATGATGAAAACAATAAATTGATGCCAGAGGAGAAGAAAACAGAAAACATTTTTTTATTATCTTTAGTTATATGACCATACATATTTTATTTTATCTTAATAATAAATAAAGATAAGATGTATATTATTACATATTTCTATATCAATAATATCTGCAACCAATAACTTAAACATTTCGTATAGGTTTCACATTGAAGAGGTGGAATTTTCAAATCAGGTGTGAGGATTTGATTTTATTACAAACAGAAGATTGTGTTAAAAGCTAATAATTCTCTTTTTTTTTGCTTTTGCTTAAATTGTTTACATCCCAGTTAATTTTAGGATCGCCTTGGTGAATTATAACGTTGTAGCACACACAAAGTATCGAGACGTAAATAAAGTATAAGATTTATTGGAAATATTAATAAAGTATGCATACATACATAAGTAAGTAAATTTATTGACCCCGATGTTTTGAGGGAACAACAAGTAAGAAGTAAAACAAATATAGGAGACTACACGCAAAGAAAAAATATGGTTGAGGTAACCATAATCAAACAGCAACATACTATGATTGAATTCTATGGTTGCAGTCAAATCATATTATTGTTAATAGAAAAAAAACTTTAACAATGTTATTATCTGAGTTAATTATAATATTATCTGAGTTAATTATATTATAATCTGAGTTAATTATATTATAATCTAAGTATTGTAAATATGACAACACTATTGTTAGATGTGACTAAAATATAATTGAGACTCACCATATCATGTTCTAATATTATATTAATATTGTTAAATACGACTACAGTATTATTTAATATAATAATGCTATTTTTTTAATCATATAGTTATTTATTTTAGAAACAGCTGTGCGTTAAATTCGAAATAAAAATAAATTAATATTGTTGAAATAAATTGTATATATAGAAATGTATACTTACACGACATACAGCCATGTTTGTATAAAAAGATACACAAATGTTTATATATTTTTATTGATCTACCCTTTTGTTTATACTTTATTTATTTATTCATTTATTTAACACTACCGATGGCTTACAAACGAAATACTGAACTGACAGATATTTCTGAAAAAGATTTTTTTAAAATTTAACATAGTATGATTTTGGAAAACATGATATTGTTATTTACATCATATTATTTTTAAATAATAATACAAATTATGTTGTAGTCATAAATTTTTAACAAAACTATATTGTTAAACTCTAACCATATCACAATTTTATATGTATGTGATAATGTAATTATAAAATTCAAACATTACTCTGTTTGTCGTAACGAAATAAATGTTTAAAATAAAAATAACTAGTTTTCGACGACCACACATTTCTTTCAGAGAACATAATATGGTTTTCTCAACCATTCTACAATCATATCTTTTCTGTGCGTGTATACAGTAAAAAAAAATATAGGACTTCACAATAAACATATATCCAAGAATTTAGTATAATATTTTACTAAATCTTTTTACACGTTCTATACAAAATTTAAAACTATCGCTCTTGTTCTGTAAATCGAATCGAATTGAAATCTTAATTTCCAAAATTAATAATGATCCTGCAGATGTGTTTGAAAATATATACGATAATTTTCTTTCAGATATGATATTTTTGGAATCTATATAACAGAAAAATTAAAAAAAGTATAAAAAGTTTTTCTATTATCGGAGTTAGTTTTCTAAAATCGTGCGATTTAAAACCGATTCAGTATACAGAACAAGGCCGTACGTATTACTGTTTTTAAATAACTTTAGTAATGTTCTCTTTTGATTCCCAAAACACTAAAATGCAATTGAATAAAAACATTTATTTTAACTACATACATATACAGTGTAATCTCCCTTAACGGACACTTCCTATAGGTGGACATCCCCTTTAGACGGAGACTTTTGATAGGTCCCGACAGCTCCATAAGCAAAGCATTACTTTCTCTAGATCGGACCGTCCCCTTGTGCGGACACATTTCAATGGTCCCTTCCTTCGGTGTCCGCACAAGAACTTTTAATGAGGGATTTTTCAAATGCTTTACTACAACGAAAAGATTAGCGGAATTTTTCTAAACAAACAAAACATTATACAAAAAAAATATTCGTAGTACATATTATTCGTAATAGGTACATACTGACTGTAATAAATAAGATTTATTGCTTTGCTAATATTTTTACATAGTAGAAATAATAAAAACAAAAAAAAAAACCGCAAACAAAAAAAAACACAAACAAAGTACCCTTGAGGAATAATATTCTGTATGAGTCCTCAAAGGAAAAAAATTTTAAAGTGATTTCTAACTGCAGAAATGCTTATTTTAATGTGAGTTCTGAAACCCTTAATGAAATCAATGAAAATAAAAAATCTGATGATAGTAGTACTGTGAGTTCTGGAGCTCTTAATGAAAACAATAAAAATAAAAAATCTGGTGATAGTATTTTTCTAAAGGCAAATCCAATTTTTCGTCAGCGTTCAACTTCGATTTGCCCAATGCCAACTAGTGATTTGTTAACATTTGAGTTGCCTGGTACTTCTTCAATTAAGTCCGCGATATCATCCGCTTCTGTCTCGTGTTCATCACTTAATCAAGTTATCACTTTAGATAACAATAGTCAAAAATCTAAAGTTCAAGTCGGAATGGACAGATATATTACAGTTGTAAAGCGTGGGCGAAGTCCAAATTCTTCAAAAATCTCATCGCTTCCCAAGATATCCAGATATCCAGACGCTGCATCAATTAATCGTAGTAATCGTTTTTCAGTATTGCAGGCTAATAATGACCAACCCGCTGTATCTTCGACAAAAACCTCCAAACCACCACCAATATATTTGAGAGGAAAAAATTCTAACTCCCTTATTAAAAAATTAGTCTCGGCAATTGGTGAGAACGCATTTCACGTTATTCCAATAAAACGTGGTAACATTGACGAAACTAAAATTCAAATATATGAAGAAAAAGATTTCCGCAAAATAGTAACAGAATTCGAAAAAAATAAAACAATTTTTTATACGTACCAGCTTAAGAGTGCTAAAGGTATGCAAATCGTGTTGAAGGGCATTGATTCTTATGTTAATCCCGAAGAAGTAAAAGATGCACTCATCGTACAGGGGTTTAAGGTAAAAAATGTTACTAATATATTCAATAGGGAGAAAATCCCCCAGCCTCTATTTCGTGTTGAACTGGAGCCGAATGATATAAAGTTAAAAAAAACGAGACACATCCAATTTATAACCTAAAATACCTCTTATATCGAAAAATCACAGTTGAAGAGCCACATAAGCGATCAGGTCCCGTACAGTGCCATAATTGCCAAGAATATGGTCACACAAAAACTTACTGCAAATTACCTACAGTTTGTGTTATCTGCGGTGAATTGCATGGTACTGCTAGCTGCACTAAGCAAAAGATCAAGCAGAAAAAATGCAGTATTTGTGGAGGTAACCACACCGCTAACTATAGAGGTTGTCCTGTGTACTCTTTCGTCAAGCAGGCTATGGTGCAAAAACCTAAATTAGCTCCAGTTCAAACAGCAAACGCTTTCACCGCCACTTCTGCGCAAATGAGCCAACCCGTTACTTCCCGTGTATCGTATGCAGATGCTGCTAGGGCTAGTTCTATTCCCACACAAAATGTTTCACCGCAAATAATTCAACAAATACAAATTCAAACTTTAATTTCAATCGTTTTGAAGCTACTATTGATAATCTGCTGCAAATTATAAACAATTTTACAACAAATATGACTAGCATGATGCAGGAAATGCTTCGAATGCAGAACACACTGCTTCAAGCATTAATTAACAAGCCATGAATACGTTAAAAATATGTTTCTGGAACGCAAACGGCATTCGCCAACATAAATATGAACTTGAGCACTTCCTCACGGAAAAAAATATTGATGTAATGCTAGTCTCTGAGACTCATTTGACTTCGAAGCATTTTTAAAATTTATGGCTACACCTTATATGATTCAAATGACCCTAGAGGAAGAGCATGCGGTGGATCAGCGATTCTAATAAAGTCAAGACTTAAGCACTATATTCTTGACAACATTTGTGAACAACACCTACAAGCAACAAATATTGGCATTAAAAGTTTTGGTACAAACTTCGTGATATCATTAATTTACTCCCCTCCCAGATTTTCAATCACTGAAGATCAATACGAAAATTTCTACAAATATCTTGGACCTCGTTTTGTAGCAGCTGGCGACTACAAAGCAAAACATACGTTTTGGGGGTTCGCGTCTTATTACACCCAGAGGTCGAGCATTGTTCAACACAATTTCAAAAATGGGCTTGGATGTCATTTCGAGTGGGGAGCCCACTTATTGTCCTACTGACATACAAAAAATTCCGGATGTTATAGATTTTGGCGTCATAAAAAATATCTCTAGGAATTTAATTCAGGTTCAAGCTTCTCTTGATCTCTCGTCCGATCACTCGCCAACGATCATTACAATTTTTAGCCCATTAAGAAGTAACTTACCTGACCCATATGTGAAGATGATCAATCGTGTTAATTGGCTGGGGTTCAAAAAATATCTCAGTAGTCATTGCACGGAAAATATTACGCTAAGAACACCCAATGATATTGAATCTAGCATTGCCAATCTTAACAAAAATATTAAACAGGCTGCTGAACATGCCACTACCTCCCATCCGCCGACTGGTTTTAATAGAATTTATTCTTCAGACATTGAACGTCTCGTACGTGAAAAAGAAGAGCTAGAAGGGAATGGCAACAGCACAGATCACCCCAAAATAAAATCAGATTTAAAGAGTGCACTAAACGACTCCAAGAGTTGCTTGCATCTGAAAAAACTGCATCTTTTAAAAATTATCTGGCATCTAATTACACCTTGTGGCGCTGCTAGAAAGCTTAAAACACCCGTTGAGTATAAGCCACCTCTACGCACATCTACCGGAGGTTGGGCAAGAAGCGATACTGAAAAAGGTAACATATTCGTTTTTACCCCAAACATATGTACTAGTGAAGCTGATTTGCCGAGTGTAGTCACTCTACCCCCTCAACACATTAAGTTTAAGACGCGTAATTTACAAAAATTAATTGCCGAACTCAACCCGAAGAAAGCTCCGGGTATTGATGGAATTAGTAACCAGATGCTGATGAAGTTGCCTCGTGTTGCAGTGAGAATCCTGTTATTAATTTTTAATGCCATTTTACGACTGGAGTATTATCCACACAGCTGGAAGCTTGCCAAGGTTAAAATGATTCCAAAGCCGGGCAAAGATCTAACCAAGGCTGAGTCATATAGGCCAATAAGTCTACTATCAACAATGTCAAAGCTTTTCGAAAAACAAAATTGTCCCCAATTCTAATTAATAGTGGGTGCATACCAGACAATCAATTTAGTTTTAGAAGTCAGCATAGCACCATTGAACAAACTCACAGATTGGTTCAATTTATAAGAAGAACTTTTGAAGAAAAAAAGTATTGTTCTGCGCTGTTTATTGACAGGCATTTGATAAAGTGTGGCATGAAGGCCTAATTTTAAAATTGAAGACTTACTTACCAATAAACATTTTAAATCTTTTGGAAAGTTACATTATTTCCCGGAAGTTCACTGTTGTGGAAGGAGACTTTACAAGTAGGCCTGAAACTATCTTATCCGGTGTGCCACAGGGGAGCATACTGGGACCAGTTTTATATTTGATTTATACTTGTGATATGCCTGTGAGCAGTAGTATCCATACTTTCACATTTGCCGACGATACAGCCTGCCTTAGTATGCATCAAAACCCTGATGAGGCATCCCGCAAACTCCAGGAACACATTACCCAGATGGAGCTATGGTTAAACTTATGGAGAATTATGGTAAATGAACAAAAGTGTGTTCAAGTAACATTTACCTTACGAAGAGCTACTTGTTCCCCCATTCGGATTAGCAATCAAGTTGTTCCTCAACATTCGCATGTGAAATATCTTGGTATACACCTTGATCGACGACTTACATGGAAACACCACATTGATTCTAAGCCATCACAAATGAAACTTAAATTAACTCAGGTACATTGGCTGATTGGTAGAAATTCAACACTCAGCCTAGACTGCAAACTTTTAATATACAAGTCGCTTTTAAAGCCAATATGGTGTTACGGAATTCAACTATGGGGCACTGCTTCAGCGTCAAATTTAGAGAAAATTCAACGAAGGCAAAATACAATTTTACGCATGATAACATCGGCTCCATGGTACATCAAAAATTCAAATATACATCGCGATTTGAGTATGCCACTAGTGACTGAAGAAATTGCAAAATACGCAGGCAAATATCTAACAAAACTCGAGTCACATCCTAATCCGCTTGCTCGTAGTATATTGAACTTTACTGGATACATCCGCTTAAAAAAGAGAGATACAAGGGCTCTAATAAACAACACTCCAGATGGAGCTGCTTAAAAATATTTTTTTTGTACTTATCACTACTTATGATTATTAATAACTATCACTTAGTTTATGTCCGACATTGGTTGGGCCTAATAATTATACTTTAGATTAAGATTTGAATACTTATTGTTAGTTCATAATTGAAGATACAATAAATAAAAAAACGTCTTAAAAAAAACAATGTTTGCAAGAAATTTGTTTCAGTTATGGCAGGTATAGGAGTAAAGAAGAAAATACTTCGTAACGGCAAAATTAGTAATGCTTGCTTCTTCATACCCATGGGAGCGTACACAAACGTCATGCATGTACATACGCACACACGTTGTGTATATGATCTTTTATTTTTCTGCGCACATGCAAACGCACACACACGCATTGACATTAGTTGTGTGCACTTGCTTTAAAAACCCACCCTTAAACACATAATAGCCATCTACATCTTACACACACACACACACAAACTCAAACGTACAATATGAAAAATAACAAGCATACACGCATCAACACTACTTCTTTTGAGTGTTTGTTAGGCCTAGTTTACATTATGCAAGTCTTATTGCTAAGCTGATTAGTTTGATGGAGAGAGAAACGAGGGGAACAGAAACGTTTATTTTCCCCTCGTCTCTCCTAACAAACTAATCAGCTTAGCAATAATACTTGCTTAGTGTAAAGTAGGACTTACGAACAAAAAGTCTTCGCGACATTGCTTAAAACACTCACATAAACGTACATCAATACATCCATAGTCTTCGCTTATTAAACGACATTATTTATTATTGGTTTAGTATAATACATTCTACGACAATACATTTAAAAAACAAGACGTATTTACATTTCAAGACTGTTTACGCAGCCCTCTAATATGTATATCAATAGTGTCACAACTCAAAAAAAACCAGTTTTACAGAAAACGCCTAACCGTTTTAACACTAATAAGTTTTCAATTTACATACATATAACTGAATGGAGACATGAAAAAAGTTTCTTCTCTCACGAGGTGGTAGTACAACCCAGCAAAAATAAATTTGGCACAAGTGAGCGCGAAGACATAAAGAAGCGCCTCGGAGATGTGGAAAAGCACACCGTGCATCTCCTCTGCCTTCCATGTGTTTTTATGCAATTTTAGTTTTCTATTCGATGACAACCTAACTTGCCAATTTACATAGGCCGGGCTTACATCTGTGTGCCATGTGCAACACAAGCGCAAAAAAAGCGTAACCACTAATTACTAATGAAAAACTGTTTGATTCATACACGTATTTATTAAGTTAAACAGTTTCATACATAACTAATGGGCAATTTTATGGAATGCAACATGATTGGAAATAGTTTAAATCAATATATACATGTCTGAATCAAACAGTTTTTCATTAGTAATTAGTGGTCACGCTTTCTGTGGCACATGGCACAAAAGAAATGCCAGATGTAAACTCAGCCATTGATACATATGTCAAGCAGCTGTTGCCTGGAAAGCTTGCCATAATTTTATAGTGCTGACATACTTTCAACGTAATTTAATAAGAACTTTAATTAACCACTGAAAAAGTTAAATTTAAATTCAAGTAAAAATTAGCTAATTACGTATTTAAATATTAAAACTAGGGGTAAGTTTGTTATTAAAATTGATTTTCATGTGTAATGAATTGTTTTTTTTTTTTGAGACATTTTTAGATTTAGTTGAACTGTAGTGAATTTTAATCAGAAATAATTTCTTGTTCGGGCTTCGGGCGGTCAAAATGCATGACCTGCATTATAATAATATTAGTGAAATTATGTTTGTATGAGTCACACCGACGATGCTTGAAGCAAAACCTAAATTTTTTGATTTTTGCACATGCATGTATGCAACACAAACATAACAAGATAAACTACTCAAAGCATTGTGCTATACAAAGAACTGTCAAATTCTATAAGTAAAAAGTTTTTGTATGTAGTTTGACAATTGCCTTACATTTAGCTTGTAACAAGATGCTTTTAATTTATCGTGTAATGCATGCACGTGTATACTGAGTTCTTCATGCACACGTATACGATGCTTGTGTCATGCATTTTGACCGTGAATAATGCGCTTTAGTTCAGTAATTTCAATTCTTATTGAATGAAATATTTTTATTAATTAATGTGAGTTTCTAAAGAAGAGAAGAAAAATTTAACTAGACATTACATGTAAGTATTAGGCTTTAGCATAAGTACGTATTAGAAATACTTCAAGACAATCTCTTTGTTTTTTCGTCGATTTGCTTTATGCTACCTTCACTTTATAAATACAAAGGAATGTTCTCTTATAAAAAACAAGTATAATAAGACTTGTGTTTGTACCAAACAATGTTGCCAATTCAGCTATTTTCTCGTCAAATCTAGCGATTTTTAAGTACATTTTGCGGGAAAATTATGATTTAGCTATTAGCGGGAATTCTAGCGATTTTTTTGCATCAAACTATAGAAAGAAATTGATTGAATAGCTTCAGAACAATGCTGGTTTTAAAGCCAGAAAGTTCGCTAATGTACTCACATCCATATTGAAAAGCGCTTTCATACATAAGTAAATACGTTTATAGTATTATTAATCCTTTAAAGAACGTAAAGCTTTCGTGAGCAAAAATGTAGTACTCCAAACCGGGAACTCGCCATACAAAAAATCAGCAGGTTTGTCAGCGCTACTTTTACTCTATAGTAGCAGAAGCCTGCTTTATTTGAAGCAATTTTTTCACTGGGTAAGCCCTGAATTCAGTAGCTATAATTTTTTTTATAAACATATATAAATATATAATGAATATGTTACATATATGTATATGTTTTTAATGACCTATTATCATTGCTTTTATTTGGTATTTTATAAAATTTGTAGGGCAATTCGGGAAGTATGAAAGAAGTTAACAAGTTACCGTAAAATTTTTGAAACAACCTAAAAATAAATTGGTTTTTTAGCTATTTATCGCTAAGTTTTCAAATGTTTTTGAATTTTAGCTATTTTCTTGTACACTTTAGCGATATTTGTTGGAAAATAGTTGGCAACAGTGGTACCAAATAAGAAAAGCAAATTTGATTGGCTTAGGTATGTCAACAAAGCAAATAAAGAATATTTGAATGATTTAGTATAATACTCCATTATTTTGTATTTTATTTATTTTATTTGTACGTTTATTAAAGTTAATGTTTTTGCCCTATAACTTAATTTTTATTTTATATTATTAACATATTGATAGAGGTTAAACATAAAAATAAAAATTTAAAAATAAAAATCAAGAAAATTTCTGCAGAAAATAATCAAAAAGACTTATATGTAATTATTATTTAAAAGGAAATAAAAAAGGGAAAAAGTTGTAATTAAAAATTATTATAATGAAAAAATAAAATAATTAAAAATTTAACGGTTAAATAAAATAATAATACATACATATATACATATGTACATAGTTGAGAAAAACAAATACTTTAAGTATATTCGATAACACTTAGGGCCATTATTACAACTTAAAGATAGTTAAAAGCAGGATTTTATCAGACGTATAAAAACTTTATCATTTGCAAACTTTTACTTTAACCTAAAGTAAGGCAAGTTTATCCTACGTGGTAAGTTAAATCCAATTTGCAATAATGGAAAGCTTTTTATACGTCCGACAAAATCCTACTTTTAACTATCTTTAAGTTGTAATAATGGCCCTTATAGTGTTTTCACACTGACATGGTTTTAATAAAAGTTGATTTTAACGTTAAAACCAACTGTTAAAACCTGGTTTTACCATACAAATTGTTTTTTGTTAAAACCAAATTAAAACCATTTTTGAATTGGTTTTAAGTTGGTTTTATGAAATGCAACCTAGTTTTCGCTGTGATAAATTCAGTGCTGCCAAGTTGATATGACCGACAGCAGCTGGTAATGGTATGCCAGTGAATAACAATAGATGGCGCCTGAAAAAATTTCAACTTAAAAATTAATGCAGCAGCAACAATAATCAAAAAATTATGGAAAAAAGGAGTTTCTTGGAAGGAAAACAACGAAAATATTGAACTGTGGAAAGTGAAAATAGACAATATGACTGACATTCATCTGCCTATAAAAAAGCTTTATCTTATAATGTATTTGGGCATTTTTATATTATTAAGAATATTTCCAAGCACTTCTTCATTCTGTATAAGAAGTTCCATAATTTTAAAAAATTTATTTACAAAATATAAAATAATTTCCATTTTAGAGCGCATTGTGAAATATCTCAGTTTTTCATACAAACAAAAACAGTTGAACAGTATATCCAACAAGTGTTATTAAAAAGCAGAAAAAATGCAATAACAAAATACACGCATTTCGGCAGGAGATTTATTTTATTTTGAGCAAAGTTATTAGACAGCCTGTGAGTTAAAAACTGAATTTAACAAACTTGCAGTGTGAAAGCAAAATCAGCTGTTTATGGTTTTAAGGTTAAAACCAGGTTTTAACTTTCAGTGTGAAAACACTATTAGAGTGTACCAGCAAAATTTTGTTTTGCTTTACTTTATTTATGTTTTACAAGTGTGAGTAATATAAATCCTTGGGACGTATAAAGAGAGTAAAATTTTGTATTTGTGTTTTTTTTTCTCTGCATTAGCTTGCTTTGCAGCGTTGTCAACTTGGTGCGTTTCGCACCATTTTGGGTGCTTTTTGAAATTCTTTGTGCGAAAAATTCCTTAGTTGGTGCGTGGTGCGCTTTCTTTTAAATTTCGGTGCGGTTTTTAATTTTTGGTGGCACCAATGCAAATTTAACACAACAATGGGTTAAAACCGGAAAATTCTGGTGTGAAACTTGCCAACTTCCTGATAGTGTTAATTACTATATTAATAATAGTAATGATGTTTATAAAACATCAAAATTTTAAACGAAATCTGTTTTTGCCTCGATGATAACAATAATGATGAAAATATTAGCTTTATTAATTTGGAATGATTAATTGATTTTTTTTTTGTCTCTTTTTAAAAAGTCTTAAGCAGAATTTATAAAATTAATGTACAAAAATGTATCATATTATAAAAATGAATGCAAACATATGTATGTGCCCTTAATTATGAAAGTTGTATAAGTCATATATTTCTTTGGTCGATGTATTTAGTAGATTAAAGTTGAACAAATCCAAAAATATTTTTTATTATGCAACAGTTTCATTTATAGATGTACTAGTCTGGATTAATATAAATTTATTTTACTATATCGGATCAAATATGCGTATGACTTAAATCACTTTCATAATTAAGGACATTTGTATATATACTATGTATGTACGAATTTGTTTATTTATTTTGGTTAAGTTTTTTTAATTAAGTACATATCTTTATTGTAAATGACTGTTTGTTTTTATTGTTATATTTTTAATATGGGTAAATGTATTAAACTTCTGATAAAATTATTTTTTATATATTTGAATAAAATGATAAATTCTAAGCTTTTATTAGTTTTGATTCTAAACTTTTATTAGTTTGATTTGAATCGTTGATCACTTTAAAAAATTTTTACAGAATTTGTGATATTAAAAACAAAAATTATTATCTACATATGTACATAATAAAAATTAATATAAACAAATTTGTTAAGTTTTAATAGATTTTATTTTTTTTAACCCTGAAATGTAGAAGCCTGTTTAAGTGTTAAATTAAAAAAAAAATAAAAAATTATATTATACTTTTTAGGCAAACATTAATTAAATAAACATTTTAAACTAAAAAAAGAAATTCTAAGCTTGGTGCGTTTTTTTGTAAATGGCGCGTATTTTTTCTCCATTTTGGTGCGTTTTGAAATTTCAAAGTTGACAACGCTGTTGCTTTGTCCATCATTTGCATTTGAGTTACGCTGAGAATGTTTAAAAAAGCAAATGTACTTAATTTCAAATACACTCAATGCTATGCCCTAGTAAGTATTATAGCAGTGGCTATTATGTTACATTGGTTTTGCTTTCCAGCATGAAATAAATTAAACTAATACATATATGTATACGAATGTCCTTTTATTCCAAATTTTTTAAAATTATTCGAATAATTTTTTTTTTATTTTATTCTAACAAATAATTGACAACACTATCCCAACACTTTCCAACCATAATCACAATGCGCTGATTTACACGGGCATAATTGTGCTGGCATAACATGCCAGTTTGTAGGTGAGAGAGGCAAAGAGAATGGTTTTGCGGTTGGCATAACTTTTCAACCAGCTACAACCCCGCATTAGCAGCATGGGACCAATACACACACAAATTAAAAAACAGCAAGTGTTAAATGATTACGAAAAACACTAACACACACAAAGCTGTTTATACGTACACATTTTGTGCCAGATGAATTAGTCTCGTGTAATTTGGAAAAGAACAAAAACCGTGCGGCTTAAAAATTTTTCTCGTCTAAACTACCTCAATGAATTTAATAATGAAAAAAGGGCTGGTTTCATTTTCAGCTCTTATTTTATAAGTTTGTGCAGCAAACTTAAAACAAAACAAAGACAACAAAAAGCTAAGAAAACAATAAAAAATAATGAGTGTTAAGTTTTCGCCATAATCACTAACTCACAAAGGCATACATACTCGTATGTATGTTTGTATGTATGTATGTATGTATGTATGCATGTACATGCATACAAACCTAATATTTATTCATTTATTCATGCACAGTAGTAGCCTTAATTATATTAAAATCTAAACAATTTGTTTATAGTATTTGCACTTGTTTTTTTATTTATTTTTTTTTTAATTTTTACTGCTTATTTCTGAAGGTAAAAAATGCCAAATGGTGATAAAATAAAGCCAAGGTCAGTCAATAAGACATGTAAATAAGGATTTGCACAGAAATATCCAGAGTTGTTAAAGGAATGAAAACAATAATTTATATTTTATATTACAAGTTAAATATTGATTTTGGGAAAAAGTGCCATAAAAATAATAAACCTTAAATTACTAATTTAATTTAACAAAAAATTACATTCTTTGAGTTATGACGTTCTTAAAGTAAATGAGTAATATAACAAAATGTTTACAAAAATTTCTTTTTAATGTTCCATACACCAAAGGTGAAAAGGAATCGTATTGTTTTCGCTTTGACGTCCGTCCGTCTGTCTGTTACAGGCTGTTTTCTCGAGAACCTTAAGATATACGGACCTGCATTTTTTACAGAATATGTAAAACTTTTGCCGCCAACAACAACAAAAATATGACAGTTAGAAATTATAGGGTGTTCTAAGGCGAGCAGACTACACCAATTAACACTGAAATTTTAAAAATCTAAATTAAAGGGTATTCTATCAGTAAATGTAACTTTGACTATGTAATTTTGACAACAACAGCTGTATCGTAGTAACCGTAAGAGGCAAACTCTTGAAATTTTAAAAAACGCTAAAAAAAATCTTTAAATTAAAAAAAAAACAGAATCAAAAAATCGCCAAATAAAAAAAAGCGCTTAAAAGAAATATATATATCACTAAAAATAAACGGCCATATGTATAATCAAAAATTGGCATGAAGTTAGCATAAGTGGCAAAATTTAATATGATCTTAACGTGTTTTGCCATATAATTTTACATTAAAAATCATGCTAGGATGTAATCCTGTGTTAAAACTACATTATGCGGGGATTTTTAATGTCAAATTGTATAGCGGAACTCGTCAACACTTAGTTCAATTTTGTCACTTATGCTAACTTCATGCCAATTTTTGATTATACATATGGCCGAAAATAAATAGCAAAAATTCAAGAAGTCACCATAAGTAAAAAGTTCGTCAAAAAACAAAAAAACAAAAAATTGCAGAATCGAAAAAAATCGCCGAAATGAGAAAAATCACCAAAATGAAAATAAATCGCCAAAACTAAAAAATCGCATAACGAAAAAAACGCCAAAACCGAAAAAAGCCAAAACAAATTTAAAGTTGTCTACATCAGGTAAGATATTCTATTATACAGTGAAACCTCTCATAACCGGACACTCACCGTCGTGGTATTTTTGTACGGTTATTAGAGGTGTTCGCTTATGAGAGTGGTACACATTCTTTTATTTTAATTTTGGTTCTACAGGGTGGCAGATGAAAGCCGCTACCAAGAGTAAACTGAATTGTCTTTTCATGTCTGATGAGACTCATTTCGATCTGAACGGTAATATAAACCAATATTGTCGCAGTGGAGCGGTTCCAACTGCATGAGAGGGAATTTCATCCAATTCGCGTCACAGTGTTGTATGCACTTGCTTCACGTTGTATTGTGGATCTATACTTTTTTTGAACAAAACGGACACATCATTATGGTTGATGGAGACCGTTACTCGATCATGCTATTAATAATTTTTTAGTCGCAACTACGCCGAAAGAGAATTCCTTTCAACTTTGTGTGGTTTCAACAAGATGGTTCAACTGCGACAATGGCTGCAATTCCCACATCAACTTTGCGGGCATTGATAAACAACAAAAACAACCCGAGCAGGGCGGGTATTTAAATTCAATTATCTTTTAGAGTAATTCAATTACTTTTAACACAATTCAATGGGCTTTGAAATGAAAAAATATTGAATAAATTCCATGGATAACAAAAGAAGTTATTCCAGTTTTTTAATGTAGCAAAATTCATCAGCCACCCTCTACAAAACTTGTCCCGTTGTGGGACGAGTCTGGTTATGGGAGATGTCCGTTATGATAAGTTTCACTGTATAGGCTAAAGTTCGTATAGTATTACATACCTATGTATGAAGTGTCCGTATGGAACCCTTCATGTGCGAGTCAACGGCGCACTTCACTGGAAAAAAAACATTTAAATCCATATTTATGATTTCTCTGCTTATACATAAATAATTATAGATGATTTTAGAAAATTGGCACAAATTAAAATTATGCATTTGAAAAAATTTCGAATTAAATTTGTAATTAATCATGAATGAAGTCCTTACGAGTTCTGTTTGCTTAATTTAAATTATTCGTTATTGAATTTTTATGGACATGCGGAGGCAAGAGAAAGAAAATGCAAATTCAGATTGCATTTTTAGACTTAAAACTACAAAAAGGCTCTTGGCACAGCAAAACGTATGAATGAAAATTACAAAAAAAAAGTTTATTTGCAAGCAAAAGGAATCAACCTTAACATGCAAGGTTCTATTTATTGTGGATGAAATGCACATAAATAATGGATTTTTTTTTTAATTTATTTGTTATACGACTGTACATATGTATAAGGAACAAATTCGTATGTAACTTTTTTATGTTTACTCATTTGTGTAGCTAACCCTATTTTTGCTAAAACTTTGAAAAGGTGCCAACAAATAAAATAATTGTGTCAGACATAATGTCGTCTATCGTTTTCATTTTGAAACTGTTTTCACAAGCAATAACATAATTGGTTTTTTGTTTTCAAATATTTGTTATACATTTGGCTCCTTTTAAGTCCCAATAATGGTAAAACCTGCACATATGTATACTATAGAGATCTTATATGGGCGATTCCATAGCCACGTTCGCAATCGTTAATGGATCATTATGTTCTAGCAATGATGATTTCTTCTGTTGTGCGGGTTCAGTAAGTCCTAGTTTACACTATGCAAGAGAGAGAGAGGGAGAGAGAGAGACGAGGGGAACAGAAACGTTTATTTTCCTGTCGTCTCTCTCTCTCTCCTAACAAAGTAATCAGGTCAGTAATTATAAGCAACTAAAGGTTAGTAAAGTAAATTAATAAAATATTATACGATTGCAGAATTGCCCATATATTATGTTACAAAACATACATAGTTATAGTCATATCGAGCCATATTTTCGATTTTATCGTAAGCGACATGTAATCGAAAATATACTTTTTTAATTGAAATTAAAATTTTATGGGCCTACCCATTGTTTAGAATCATCAAAATGCCAAAATTATTGATAACTTTTAAGATACAGGTTGTATAATTTTATCGTGAGCGACAATTTACGTACAAAAACGTGTTTGAATATTTAAAAAAAAAACTGCTCCCGAAAAATTTATTTTTGTCGCTTACGAAAATAAGGCTCGCTATAGAGTTGTTCGATGTTAATCGATGCATCGTAAACATCGATGTTTTGGTAGTGATACATTGAGTAAATGCCAATGTATCGTATCATACGATGTTAATCGATACATTGATGTTTTTTTCGATGTATCGAAAAGACGACTTTTGGTATATATTGATGCTTGCAACTCATTTAATGTAGTGATAAAAAAAAACCCTCCAAGAATGACTTTTAAAACGTTTTTTAAATTCTAAAATTGTTTTAAAATCGCTTTAAAACGTTTTTTAAATTCTAAAATTGTTTTAAAATCGCTTGATGTGACAACACAAAACTAAAGGTATTTTTTGTCAATTTACAAAGCGTCATCGAAGCAACAGCGTTATTTTACAGCATCCAAATATATATTTTTATTGTGAAAAAATTGTCAAAATTTTCTTGGTATTGTATGGTAATAATCAGCAGTTCTTTATCCATATTTGATGTAAAAATCAATAATATATTTGGCTTAAAATTACTGTTACAGAATGGTTTAGACACCTAGTGAAAGTTATATCGCCGCATTTTAAAGTTCTAAGTAGAGCTACTGTGACTCGTTGCGTTGGTAGAAAACATGACGCTTTGTCAGGAACATTGAAAACTAAATTACACACAATGGAAAATATTACTTTGACAACTGACATTTGGTCCGATTTGCAAAGCTGTAGAACTGGCCTTTAAAAAAGAAGCACATACCG
The DNA here is from genome assembly GCA_949987645.1 of Tachina grossa. Classification (NCBI taxonomy): domain Eukaryota; kingdom Metazoa; phylum Arthropoda; class Insecta; order Diptera; family Tachinidae; genus Tachina; species Tachina grossa. Next base: position 32,321,724 of record OX465274.1, on the reverse strand, counting down.
TGCTTTGCACACGTGCTTTTCTTAATCCAACTGGCGTCAAAATTTTGCTTGCGAAATCTTTACTTCTCTCAACAGTCAACTATGGCATTGAAGTTTACTCATCTACTAACCGCACAACTCTAAAAGAAGTTAATAAAATTATTAATAGAATTGTTAGATATGTCTTTAACTTAAGAATACGAGATCATGTCTCCCCTTATGTTGAGCGATTTCTTGGCCTATCCTTCGTTAACTATATTAAGTTGAGACTAATTTTGAGCTTTTATAAAGTTATCTTTCTGAGACAACCTGTATACTTATTTAATAGTTTTAATTTTTCGCACTCAACTCGATCTCCGCAAATTATAATTGATAGAATCTTTTACGCTTCTTATGAGCGCTCCTTTGTTGTCAGGATTGCACGCATATGGAATTTCCTTCCCAACAACCTCAAGGTTTTCTCCTTTTCACTATTTAAAGCTAAGCGCGTTTTTCGTATGTTCCTTTCATCCCAATTTTAATGTTCCTTTGTTATACTAATTTTTTAATTGTATTCTTGCATCATATTGTATTACTTATAGACTAATATGAGAATTTATCATGATTAATTCTAAAATTAATTTTGTATTCTTTTGAATTTTATAATGAATTTTCTCTAATTTATGAATTTTGCTCATTACTAGTTGTCATACTATTAACCATATATGGCCCATAAGGGCTCGGTTTAATCTAATCAAATAAATAAATAAATAAATAAATTTTCTTGGTTCCAATTAATCAATACGATGCATCGTAAACATCGATGTTTTTTTTTTAAATCGATACATCGAACAACATCGATGTGAATTAATAATGAATCGAATGAGAAAAAACATCGATTTTTTTTACGTAGCGGCTCTAGCTTGGTATTTATATTAATGATACATTGAATATCGTTTTTCCGATTTTCTGTTTCTTAGCTTTTCTTCAAAATTATTTATTATAGTTTTTTCTATGCATTTTTTTTTTTTTTTTTTTTGCAAAAGTGCTACAATTGTACTTTTTTGGTACTATTCAAACTCGAGAAGTACAATGGTACTCCCATGGCAGATTTGGTACAATTATAGAATCTCCCCAGTTTATCGGGTTTTCCTGAATTTTTAAAGTTGAAACGGGATTTTTCATAATTTCAAATATTTGAAACCTGGTTTCTGAAAAATTTCGAATAATCGAGCACCCTAGTATATTGAAACAGTGGGAACCATTACGATAGTATTTTACTTTGAATGATTTTGAAACGAATCTTAAAAACTCGAAATTAAGTTTTGTCATATCTTTTTTTTAGTTCTGTTCATAAAATAAAGTTTTTATTATAAAATATATGTATAAATACTTGTATTCACACTATTTTAAAATAATTAAAGTATAATTCAACTATTTTTTAAGCTTTAGGTCTTTATTTATATATGTCTAGTTTTATTGTTCAATATTTCGTTAAACTTTTTTTAACTTCTTCAGAAAATCTTTTAAATTTTCCTGAATCTCTTATTTTGTTTTTTGCAATTTAATATATGAAAAAAATTATGATTAAGGCCCTTGTTATAAGTTGCATTCGATTTTCGATTTTCGCTGGCATCGAATCGAAAAATCGAATGTTCAATTCACATTATGAGCATTGAAATTTTCGTTGAGCAACGAATTTTCTATCGAACAGAATTTAGCTTTCGATGAAGTATTTTTGTATAAAAAATTATTATAAACGATTGTTTTTTACTTTAAGGTAAAGTTGTTGCAAATTTTAAAAATCACTTTAAGTGATATTAACAATAACGATATTCTTTGTCGAATGCTCGTCTTTCGACTACAGTCGAAAATCGAAAGTTACTCATAATAAGGGCCTAAAGTTTTTTCTACATCAAATAGCACGAAATTTTTTAAAAAGTGTGTAGTAGATTAATTTAATATAACTGCATTAAATCTTAAATTAGAAGCGATTTATCTGTGTTTAAAAATGTGTTTAATTTTGCATTTACATGCTCCGATATTTTTGAAAATACAGAATTCAGAAAATTTTTGTGGGGGGTTTAAATTTATTTTCAAATTGTGATAAATGCATCAAAAGTAATAAAAAAAACTGTGGCATTGTTTTTAAAAATAAATTGTTAATTATATTAAATTTTGTTAAAAATTTCAAAGCAATTTCGAATTATCGAAATATTTTTAATCTATATGTATGCGTATATTTTTGAAAGCAATTGAGGTAAAATACTTATGTATATGTTATGCGAATATACAAAAAAATGCTTTTTGAAATATTTTTGAACATAATATCGAATCACTTCACCAATTTAAATGCTTAATTTAACGTAATCTTAATTTTATGAAATATTTCGGGCTTCTTAATTAGGGTGTGATCGATTATTCTAGTTTTTCAAATAGTTCGAATATTTGAAATTATGAAAAACCCGGTTTCGGTTTTAGACACCATAAAGCCAATTTAATTCGCCTCTGCTACCACATAAAATAATTTCGCTTTAATTTCATGATTTAGTAAGTGTTGCCTCACGCTCAAAAAAAAATGCCTAGAACTTTTACACACTGAAAAAAAAATTCTTAGGAAAATCAACAGAACACGTCGGTCTAATTTTAACATAGTAAAAACTAATTTTATTGCAAAATGTACAAATCGAAAAGTATTCGACGCAGCCGGTTTTTAAATTGTAAAAAAAACCGGAATATTCGAAATTCAAAAAATCAAAATTTTGAAAAAACCGGCAACCGTATTGTGAAAGAACCGGGTTTTAAAACCGGTTGAAAAACCTTATTCCCACTATAGATTCTAACAAAATATCAGCATATTTATGCAGTAAGTAATGTGTATTTGCAAAGAATTCGAAAGCCAAAAATTAATTTTCAAATTACAAAACAATATAAACTAGATATACCAAACGGACGACACACTCGTCCGTATTTTAGAATCAAAATGTAAATAATTTAAGATTCAAAGAAAATGTACCTATAATTAAATAATACATGAAATTAAAAAAACATAAACAAAATCCCTTCAACCAAGCTAATTCACTTTATTCAATTCTCTTCCTTTAAGTATTATGGCTTTCATACAACAACAAAAAAAAAAAAAGAAAAAAAATTTTAGATCAAGAGAAATACTACAAACACACACACACTCATGTTTTGTTTCTTTTTTACTTGTAAGCTAATAAATGCGTGTGTAATATGTGTGCATGTAGTAGTAGCAACTTTAAACGCTTATAGCTTCCAAAATACTAAACCGATTTCAATAAAATATAGATTCTGCACATCTGTACAGAAAATCCTTTAAAACCATATAAATCTTTTTAAAATTGGTGCAGTGGTACCAGCGTAAAAGGGATTACAAAAAACTTGTTCGCCTATTAATTTATAGATTAGATATGTCTGTAGATATGAATATGTATGTACATATGTACTATAGTATGTTTGCATTAGTCACATTGAAAATAATTTTGTTCATTTATTAAAATTGTCAGCAATTTTAACATTTATCTCATAGGACACTTCAATGAGAAAGATAATTAGTTTAAGAAAGAAACTTAATTAAAAAGTTCATGTTTAATGGTTTGACCTACATATGTATATATAGAATTTTCCAAGTGATTATTTTAAAGTTGTATGTACATATGTATGTATGTATATAAGGACTATGCATATATGTATGTATTCAGGTACATACATACATATGTACATACAGCTTTAAAATAATCACTTTTAAAAATTCTGTTTGAAATAGAACAAGGAAAGGTATAAGATTTTTACAACATCTTCTGCAAAATACCTAGATTGCAACAATTTGAAAATTTTGCATAATAATATTTTGAATTACATAAAATTGTAAGTTAGGTATAAAAAATTTAAACTTTATCTACATACATACATATGTACAAATGTATATGTGTATGTACGTAAAAGTTTAATTTTAAAAATGAAAAGTAAAAGAATTTTCTTCTCTCGAGTGATGTCAGTTTAGGCCATTATTTTTCCAATGCTTAAAAATACTAATAGTTTTTACTTACATATGTACATACAATATACACAATATATGTACATATATATTTAAGAACATATCTAATATGATACATACATTTATGCATATACGTAGTTACAAACATATGTATATACATACATACATACATATACTTTTCACTCCCTTTTTTTCCTTATCAACGTTGCTAAGTCATTAAATTCCTCCTCATATTCATTCAAAGAAAAACTAACAATTATCAACTCAATTGATAGTGAAAAAATTTGTTCTATATTTTTTCATTGCTGGGAAAAGTAAAATTGAACAAATTTTAATAAATCACGTGTAGATTACAAAAAAAAAAAAAAAAAGTTCTAGGTTATATGGACACACATAGTATCCTTGAAGAGAGTCATATAAAACGAACAAAACGAGCACACATGACACAATAAATGGGAGAGCGCATCTGCCGTGAAAATTTGCACTCTTTTAAGCACTCGCGAAGAAACAAAAATCAGAGCAAAGTCGTAAGTAAGGAAGATTTAGAGATATGTATGTAGTATATATCTATTTATATGTATGTATGCATGTATGTACATCAATGGAATTTATTGACTAAAATTGTAATGGAAAGAAATACAAATACTATCACGTGTAGCAGGAAAATAATCATATTCCGAAGCTGTAACCAAATTACGATTGATAAAAAAATAGGAAAAACTAAAAGGAGAAATTATAATAAAGCTTCTTACCTCTTAGCACCCTCTTCACCTTCGGGCAATTCACCACCAGCTGTTGATGCTGCTGTAGCATCGTGATGTTCTGAAGGGGCTGCTGTGGTTGTAGATTCTTGTGTATTGGCAGCAGGTACTTCTTCATCACCTTGGCCACCTTTTACAGCTCCCACCAATGAAGTGAACTGATTTGTTATATTCGAAAACATACTGTTGTTTTTGTGGCAATTAAAAGTTTGGAATTAAGGTTTTCTTGTTTTCTCTTTCGAATAAATCAATTTTATATTTTTACCAAGTTGTTGGTTTAAGTGTTTATTGCAACTATAATAAAATTTTATTTTAGAATACAACAATCATTGATTGCTGCACGTTTTAACACAACGACGCACTTAACGGTTTTTTATGCATATACTCGTATTATTAACGTTACTTTTATATTTTTGCCTTTTATAAGGTTAGGTACATACGTACATACATATAAAGCATATTTTTAATATGGAAGTAAATTGAGAAAATATTCGGAAAGTGGAAGAGTGTCAGAGAGAAAGAATTACAAAAAAAGATAAGAGAGCAGTATGTTTGTTGGAGAACTATGTATGTATGTAAAAATTAAATATAACGGTAACGATTTGAAAAAACGAAAGCTCACGATTTGTATGGCTACAACTTTTTTCTTGGTTCTTTCATAGCAAAAGGGGTTGGTTGTTACGTTGATTTCCAATTATATTTTACAACCTTTTTGTGTTAAGCAATTTATTAAACAAAAAAATCAAAGAAATATATTAATGCATCTATGTACATACATATGTATATGCTTGTGTATGTAGCGTATTTAAAGATAAAATTTGCACTAAACAAAACACTAAAATCTGTTGGCAAAATTTTTTTTATATACTAAATAAAAACTTTTTTGAAAGTATGTTGCAAAAAAATCAATACTTTGTTAGATGAAAGGAAGGAACAACTGAAATTACGTTGTGTATACTTTAAATTTTCACTTTTTTTGTATTACTTTTGAATTTTAATATTTTTGCAATAACAAACTTTAATTTGCTTTGCAATTTTAATTGTGAATGTAAAAATTTTCAAGTCAAAAATATTTTAGATTGAATAATTTCACTTTTTTTTCTAATGAGCAATACTTTTTTCCTATTGAATTAAGTCAATTTATTCTTTTTTTAAAGTATGTCTTCCTACTTTGAATGTCCTCAGAGAACTGTTTCTAGTAGCTTAGAACTCTTTTCAAATAGCTTTACAGAAACGAATTGATTATTTTCCTTCTTTCGTTTTTATTGGTATTTTTCTCAGCAAACTATAGTTTCACCACCGCCCACCAAGAAAATCACCCACTGGAATGTACATATGTGTATTGATTTCATAGTATGTACTCTGTTAAGTGCAACATTTGGTACTTGGAGAAGATTAACAAAAAGATTTTCAAGATAAAATATAATTTGAGGTGAAAATACAAGGAATACATCCTTGATGTTTTTAACATTTTAGGAACGTGGGCAAACATCTGTTTGCGTTTGTAAGTTTTTATAATTATAGCTACAAGATTTCCTATGCCGAGTATGAATTGTACGAAATTAACTATTAAACACATTTCTGTATACTTTCTAGCATTCAAGTTGATTTTGGAGCTTAATTGTACTATTATGGCCCACATTTTCGTTAAACTTTTCTTCCCCAAACAAGCGTTTTTTATGAGTGTTTTTACGATTTTTTTAGAATATAGTCAAAAATTAGTATTATGTAGGGTAGTTAGAGGGCTAGTATACAGAATATATCCTACATCTGAGATGTGAAGAACACATAGATTAAAGTTCCCCTTCAAGTAAAAATTAGATGTGATATTTTTTGTCTCCTCTACTCCAGTCGTACACCTGATAAGCCTGCTTCACGCTCCAAGTCGAGCGAAGAGAAGCGAGACGAACCACCTGTAGTGCTTGGTTACAAACCCAGCACGAGAGTGGATATAAATTTCATATTGAAAAACACGATTGAGATATGGAGCTTTAAAAAACTTTATGTGGCGGCATCTCTAAGAAATTGTATTCTAGTACATTTTCACTTCCAAGGATATATTGACCTCAGTTATAGAAAATAAAACCCAGTAAGTTTCATGCTCTCCACATATTGCTGTTTGTGGTTGTGGTAGTTTCGATTGGAAAATATGTATATAAAACAATAGATGCAAAACGGCCACGACTTATTTCAGCCGTATTCTTTCTTGAATCTTTCATTTTGAATTTGTGTATTTCTCACCACTGTTTCCTATGCAATTTTTAACAAGTGCAAGGTACGCATGAGCACCAAAAGTCATACAAACATGGAACGTAGAAATTGCAATTCATCAAAAAAACAATTTTACTTTTATAACGATTAGTGGCAGATTCCCAGCCTGCCACATACTTCCCAGTGGTATGAAAATGAACCATTGCCACCAATGACGTACGAAGTAGTTAACGCTTTTCCTCAATTTCCACTAGGGGCTACCCATGTGGCATTTCAATCACATCTACATCTCTCTCTAGACACCAATGTCTAATGATTTAATGTAAAAATAGATACCCCCGTTTCGTTAGCTAATTCTATATCTCCAAGTAATGCAGAAAACGAATTTTTTTTAACGACGAGTAGAAAACATATATATATGTATGTTTATGATAAACAGATCTCGTTCAATGATCAACACTTTTTTGTCTGCTTTTTGATGAATTTAATACACAATGTCAGTTGAATTGGGAATAGTGCGGTTTATAGGTCTATGTCGGTATCTACGTTGCTAGGTAATGGTTATGCAGAGGGGGGTAAATTACCACCTTCGTAGGACATCCCCATGTTAAATTCGAAAGCTAAAAGCATACGAAGTAGATTGTGATGTACTAGTAGTAGTTCTTTAAGAACTAGAGAATATACACGCGCTGAAAGAGCCCCGTAAACCACTGGGTTATTTATGTACACAAAATGCATATGAATCATATTGGCAAGTAACAAATAAAGGCAGCAATATGTGCATAAAACGTTTATAATAAAATATGTATGTATGTAAGGATGCATTATATTATAATTAAAATATAAAATCCAAATTGCATTTTTATTTTATGTATTGAGTTGTGGAAAACAAATAAATCAAGTTTTTGTAAAGTGTTAAATTACATTGCTTTTTAGATTTTGACGATTTTCCCTGTTATCACTTGAAACTAATATAACAAAAATACATGTTTTATCACTTTATAATACGTCACAGATGTACTTTAAAGAAAACTTAATAATTTTAAAAATTTTACAATTTTACTTTTTTTGTTTATCAACTTTCAATTGGATCATATTCTGACACTTGTTTTCTTATTGCTGACACTTGTTTTGCTATCACGTTCGCATTTAAGCAAAAGGGTCAAACTACACCATACTGCTTTTTACCCACTTGTCAGCTGTTCAAATTGAAAATACTATGGTGAGTAAATAACGTCTGGTAAGCAATTCATACATACTTAACATAAATTAAAATTATATATATATAAAATCATAAATTTTTTAGCACAAAAATTATTACAATACTACCAAATCGCCTTTTTTTCTGTTCATACAAACAGAATCTATCACTAAATGGTGAAAAAACTTAACATGAATTGTTAGAGCTGCCAGATTGTGTGATGGAAAGGAAGTGATGTTTTAAGTTCGATTAAAGAACTCTTTGTTATAGGCAAACATGTAAAAAAACTAGAAAATTTACTCAAATATCACTTCTACTAATAAAAGATAAAACTAAATATGTTATATTACATATTATTATTAAATATATTGCACAGTAGGTGGTGAAGTTAATATTGGTGGTGTGGTTTGCTATTTAACATAATCAAGTATTGCCATCACAGAAATACAGTATGAATCAGGAAGTGAGCGCAACAACCTTTCGGACAGTAGTATTTTTCAAGTTGCTTAAATTTTAGATTGTGTATGAACTTGGCAGCACTAAATGAACATATGTGAAACGTCAATTCGTCTGTATTTTAGGTTAGAAACGGTTAAATAATAATAAATTTCATCAATTTTGTGTTCGATTAAAATTAAACCAAAATAAAAGAACTATAATAACATAACTGTTTTAAGAAAAAATAGTAAAATTTATTTATAATATGGCCAAATATTTAGCACAGATTATTGTTCTGGGTGGTCAAGCTATTGGACGAGCGTTTGCCAAAGCCTTGAAACAAGAGATAGCCGCCTCACAAGAAGCAGCACGTCGCAGTGGTGGTGGTCGCCAGGGAGAGAAAAGGTCGGAAGCTAATGCAAGAACGGGTAAGGCAGCCAAATGTCTTACATGAACAATTTTAAAGCTAGATTTATTTTCAGGCATGACTCTGGAAGAGGCTAAGCAAATTCTTAATGTTAGCGACTTGAAGAATCTCGAAGATATTACAAATAAGTATGAACACTTGTTTGCTGCTAACGACAAATCAAAAGGTGGCTCCTTCTACTTACAATCCAAAGTTTTCCGCGCTAAAGAACGTATTGATCAAGAACTGCAAGAGGCTCTTAAAGCTCAAAAAGCTAAACAAAATAGGCAAGATGATTCGGCGGCGGGGACAGACGATAAACAACGATGAGTGTTAGCTATAATTTTAGAACGTTCTTATAGTTTTTTTTTTCTTATGTTACCAGTTTTATAATTTTAAAATCCTACTACAATTCTATTGTAAAAAGTAAACGTTACAAATTTACTACTTTAAGTTTAAATCATAAATACAATGACTTTTAAAGAGTGCATGAAGCATGAGGTTTTGTCGAAAAGACATTTATAATATTCGAAACTAGACTGTTTTGTAAACACACATATCGCTGTTAACAAGTAGAAAGTCCCTAAATCAAATAAGTGTAACTTTACAGGAGAAGGTAAAAACATAATAATAAACAGTACAAGTGCTTGTACAACTGCTTTGTAAAACTGCTTGTAAAAGCGATATTTATTAAACTATTGCTATAAATTTTTGTGACGAGATGTGTGACTGTATTGGAATCACTGAAAAACTAAATTTCGTGATAATACGAGTCATGGCTTTTCTACTTGTTAACAGCGATACATACATATGTACATAGTATGTTGGATTAAATTTTTATTTAAGATGCTTTAAAAACTAAGCTTGACATAAAATGTGATTTTCATACAATAAAGTTGTCGCTGGGCGGACGAAAAGCCGAATGATATGTTTTCCAAAGAAACTACACTTGTTACTGTTGGGTATAAATTATTTTAAGCCGTAAACCAAATCGAAATAAATTGCTTTGGAATTGCAAAGCAATTACATAGACAAGCGAACAATATTGGATCTAATTACGACGATTTTTTACTATCAGGCTTATCATGAATAAAATTTCACATGGAAATTTCCGAACGTGTGAACAATTGGATGTAACGACTAGTTCGCATTCGCTTTCGCATTCTCAAATTATTCGTTTACTTTTGCTATTTGCATTCGCTAAAATGTATGCGAATATTTCAAGCGAATATTAAAGACAACAAAATTTGTACTTCTTTTACGAAAATAGTTTACGATTCTAAACAAAGCTTTAAAACTTTCAATTTCAATTTAGCGGAAAACTTTTCTATAAATAATAATCAGAATGAATCCAAAATCCAGCTGTGTTTCGAAATATTTATCTGTTTTTGGAAAAGAAAAGGCAGAGTTTGATTTGAGCGAAAATATTTTGTACAAAACTTTGAAAAAATGTTCAGCACCATTCATTACTTCGTACAGAAAATTTTAATGTATTTTGACAGCATTTTACATAAAATATTGAACAGAGTACCAGGCTTTAGGCACAAAGTACGAATTGGTTGATTGCCTAACATTTTGTAATTTATTTTTTAATTCAAACACAATTTAAATAAAATGCTATATGGAGTACATCTTTTTATATCATACAACTTCACGTCCTTAAAAAAATTTAGTTTCACGTGATTTTTTATCGTATTGCAAGCACTTGCATTCGCAAAAATTCAAATGCATTCATTATTTTAGATACGTATTTATAAAAATCAAAGTGCGTTGCAGGTTGAAGGAAGCGTGAAGAGGCTAGACCACCTACATTATTTTGTGCTTTTATTTGTTTTTAAATATTTTAATTATACATATTTTATTTTTCTATAATAAAAAACAAATAAAACAATAAGAAAATCATGTTTATTAATGTAATTATGTAGGTTTGGCTAGTTTGCTATGACGGTTTTATACATCAAGTGTGATCAGTCAGACGTGACTACCACATGCATCATCAATGACAAGTAAATATACGACAGAGTAAGCAGATATATATGTTCCATAGAAGACATTTTTAATTAGTTAGACAAAGATGCAAAATCACACGTACACAAAAGTTTACATCACTTTTTCCACATTGACCTTAACAAACTGATAGAAACTTAGATAGATAAAGCCATCACTACTCCCAGTCAAATGACCAGTCATTTGACTGGGAGTGTTCTTGCTGTGTAGATAGACTAGGGTGCTGATGAAGTGCCTCGCTGCACATAAAAATATCGGTATTTCCCCCAGCTAATAAAAAGTCTAGTTTAATTTTTCTTCTCTTCTTTAGAAACTCACATTAATTAATAAAAATATTTCATCCAATAAGAATTGAAATTGCTGAAATTAACGGCCTGGACCACGATGTCGACAAGAAACTATCTATCGCTTACTTATGTATATTGAAAACAAGAACAAATTTTTTTTATTTTGTTTTTGTTTTCAATATAACTAAGCGACAGATAATTTCTTGCCGACATCGTGGGCCAGGCCGTAAGCCCGAATAAGAAATTATTTCTGATTTCAGTTCTGAACTCGAAAAGAAGAACTATACTTTGTGCAGCAAATTAACTTTCTTATAAAATTACAGAAAAACCAATAACACTCCAAAAAGTAATTCGCAAAAATAAACGCTGTTATTCGAAATGACTAACATTAGTACTGTAGGCTTAAAATTTGTTTAAATATGATTTTATGTTTTTGTTCTTTTTGTTGAAAATATAATAATTTATTTATACAGAAAACAAAACAAATGCCAGGCCTAATACATACAAAATTACTAAAACATTAAACTAAAAAAAATACAATAAAAAAATTCTTTTAAATATTTCCGTTTATAAATATTCAATACTTGATGATTGTCCTTTTCATAAAAGCAATAAAATTGTTTTTTTTCTCCTTTTAATTACAATTGATTTAAATTTGTTTAATTTTTAATATTTTTTTGATTTAAAGAAAGTTTTAAATAATTTACAACAACGTTTAACTACAAAAAAGGTTTATTTTCTAGATTGAAAAAAAACATAAAATTGAATTTAGAAAATTGAGATTTAAATAAATTTTTCATAAATTTCTTAAAATAGTAAATTGTCACAATTTTCATATAAAATATAATTTATATATAAAAAATAAGTATATATGTACAATTAGGGATTACTAGGAAGTGTAGAAGAGTTTTTTTTAGTTTTATTTAGTGCGTTAACAAAATCCAGGATTTGTATGCTCGATAATACATCGCTTACAATATTTTTTAACAGCTCTATAGCCTTCTATGGATATCTGGCAATCCTGTATATTCAATTGCTGCAGACCGCGACAGTAGTAGGCAATATACTGTACCCCACGATCGGTAATCATATCACAATTTCGTAAACTTAGTTTCTTTAAGTTCGGACAGCTTTCGGCCAATGCCCTCAAACCAGCATCGCTGACATCACATTTACCAATGTCGAGAGCTCTTAAGCGTGGACATGAACGTGCCAGCACCGTTATCGAATCATCGCTGACCGCTTCACAGCCTCGGGCGTTAAGGTAACGCAGCTTATAGCAACGTCTGGCTATAACCTTGAGGCCGGCATCGGAGACACGATCACATTTGGCCACAGATAAATAGCGCAAGGCGGCTCCCAGCTTAGCCAGTTCATAGAGGCCGAAATCGGTAATGCTGAGGCAATCGGAAACGCTCAACTCTTTAAGAGCTATGCAAAAACTTGGCACAAATTTTAAGCCTGCATCTGCAATAAGAAAGCGGAAAAAATATATTAAAGAGCTGTTTCTTATATTTAAAGAGACGTCTAATGAAACCTTATTAATTTAAGCTCTATTTGTATTAATGGGTGTAAATCTATAGTTATACGTGTAATTATTTTTCTAGTTGCCAAATTTTTATTAAACACAATTCAGATATCGCAATTTATCAAAAACTATCAAAATATTGAAAATTTAAGATATTTATTCATAAAAAAATTCAAATTATCAATAAATCGAATAAAACTGTTCACAATTCACACAATTATACACCGATTTGTCTGAAAGTTCTAAATGCGATGTAATTTTTTATGCCACTGTAGTGCTGACGATGAATTATTGTGTTTGTAATATGTAATTTGAAATTTATTTTAGTTTTCACAAACGTCAACTCACAAATGATCAACTCTTAATTCAGCTGTAAGAAAGACGGAGAAGAAAATACAAACATCTCTTTTTTACCATTAGCTGAATTAAAAGTTTGATTAACAAGAGTTGACGTGTGTGAAAACTAGAATAAATTTCAAATTACATATGTCCCAGTCAGTATTTTATGAAACTAATAATCATATTCGAGTCTTTTACAAGTCCTCCGCGCAATTAAAATAATCATTTATGGTTCGTTTTCGAGTCGAAAAGGACTGTTCATTCGGGAGAAAATGGTATCTTCTAAAATAGTATTTTATGACTCGCGGTTTGCTCAATTTCGACAATTTTTACTTACAATCACTTGCGAGTATTTTCCTCTGCGTGATTAAAATAATAATTTATGTGCTCGTTTTCGAGCAGAAAATTACTGTTCTTTCGGGAACACTATCAAAGGAAATTCCACTTTCACACTAAAAGAAGTTTCACAGTCATCATGAAAACTGTTTTCGTTGCTTGTTTATACTAAATCATTTCTGGGAATCAGAAGTGAAGTGAAGTGCGACTTTGAATCGCGCACGAAGGGTTCCGTACATTCGGCTTGGAGCATTTTTTTGATGTGGCTTTTTTCCTTTTTTCAAATTTTTTTCAGTTCAAACGATGTTTTCACTTTTGTCGCCTTTTTCTCGTTTTGGCGTTTTTTCTCTTTTTTGGTTTTTTTTTCATTTTCGCAATTTTTTTAATTTTGGCGATTTTTTTTCATTTTGGCGATTTTTTTCTGTTTTCGAAGTTTTTTTTTCATTTTGGCGATTTTTTTCTGTTTTGGGGTTTTTTTAATATTGGCGATTTTTCATTTTGGCGATTTTTTTGTTTAAGGGTTTTTATGATTTTGACGATTTTTTCTGTTTTTGGGGTTTTTTTAGTTTTGGCGATTTTTTTTCACTTTGGCTATTTTTCCGGGCTTTCGCGATTAGTTTAGTCCTAGAAATTTTTCGTTTTGGCGATTTTTTTGTTTTTGGCGATATTTTTAGATTTGGCGATTTTATAATTTTTTAGTTTTACCGTTTTTGAAAATTTCAAGAGTTTTGCTCTTACGGTTTCCAAGATACAGCTAGTTGTCAAAATTACAAAGTCAAAATTGCATTAACTGATGGAACATCCTTTAATTTAAATTTTTTAAATTTATTGTTAATTATTGTAGTCTGTATAAAAATACACTAACTTTACAAACTTCAAGTTTATATACATATGTACATACAATTGTATGTATATTACATGGGATTTTAACATTTTTCGTTGCTAGTTTTGCAACACCCTTTAATTTTTAACTCTCATGCATATGCATTTGTTGTTGTAGCGGCCAAATGTCTACACAGGCCGCTCTTACGGTTCTCGAGGAAATACCATGTGACAGACGGACGGACAGCGTAGCGAAAACAATAGGGTTAATTTTCACCTTTGGTGTACGGAACCCTAAAAAGACTCAGTTTGGTGAAACAATCTTCCACATGCTGACTGGGGAACTACACACATACATACATACATAAATACATATGTACATACATTAGTATGTATGTATTTATGTGCTTCCAAGTTTAAGAACTTACCTGTGATTTGTATGCAGCGTCTTAAATAAAGATACACCAATTGAGGACAATTCTTAACAACAATTTTCAGACCCACATCATCTAAAGCTGTACAATCGGTCAAGTCTAAATATTGTAACAAAAGTCTTCTAGGAGGTTCCAAATTAGGATTTGGCGTAATGGTATTAATTTGTGTGCACCCTACAATACAGAGAGAGAGAGAGAGAGAGAGAGAGAAAAGAAAACCAAAAACAATTAAGTATCGTTCCATATTGCTTAATCTACTTTTCGCATACTTACCCGTTACATCCAAATGCTGTACATTCGTACATTTAGTCAAAACATCTACCAAAGCTTGATTTGTGACATTAACACACGTTTGCAGCTGCAGATGTGTCAATTCCGGACATCTTCGCGTCAGTAACTGTAGGCCTTTATCCGAGGTGCGACAGCCATCAGCAAGCATAACTCTTTCTACTTCCGGACACGAACCGTTTCGTGTTTGACCACATAGATGGCGAAAAATCATCTTCAAAGCTTTGTCACCGTTCAAGTGTTCGCCCTTAAGGGTTATAACCTTCCATAATACCGGACGCCAGGCCAACTGTTCAAATCTTCGACAAACGCGCGCCAAACTACACAGTTCACAACTATCGAACCACTGGAAAATGTTTAAGATCGCCTCATCCGGCAAGCGATCGAAAAAGGGACCCGAACGAAATGGTCCCTTTTTCGACCATGGTGGTGGTCCGGTTTCGACGTGCCTGCGCACTATGGCCGCTGCTGCAGACATTGCAGCCGGTGGTGGGTGATGAACTATACTGTGCGTGGTAATGGTGTTCGGATGATGGCCAGTGGGTGAAGGTGATACCAAGGTGGCATAGCCCTGATCTAGACTAGGTGAAAATCTGCCTAAATTGCACAAACCGTCCGATAAACTTTTCACTTTGCTGTGATGATATCGTTGATCCAAGGCCAAATTCGATGATGAGGTGTTGTTATTTGAACCGGAAAAGTTGTCTATGTGATTCGAAGAACTGAACGCGTTGGCGGGTGAATTTGTGCGATTCAAGAGATAACGATCCGAACCACTTGTTTCACTGGGACTGGAAGCTCGATGATGTAAAATATGGGGATCTGGAAAGCGGGGAATTATGAATTTTAATATATAAAGTAATCTATAAAAATCTATACATATACATTTCAAAACAGAACTCCCTAACAAAGTGTATGTAGACTTCAAATACTTAGACTCGGCTTACACACTTCAACTTTTGTTTAGCAAATTTTGGGTTTACGGGACAGAGAGAGAGAGAGATGAAGCTGTAATGGCTACCCTGCTCATTATCTTCTCCTTTCGCTCACTTAAGCTTAACAGTTGTTCAAGAGACTTACATACAGACATACATATATACTCGTATATTAAGCTTAAATTAGACGTGACTTAGCCATAATGCGATAGCCATAACCAAACCAAAATTCAATTGGTTTCTATGGTAATAGACGCCATAGTCACGTATAATCGAATACCGTCTTGCCCATTAGTTTGGTTCAAACGGCTGTTTGTCATTTCATTTATTCATTCAAGATAGAAAAAAATTGCCTCATGGCCATAATCGGTTTCACTTATACTACTACAAAATTAAAATTCTATCGCACAAAAATTTGTATACTAAACGAGTGCAGGACAGGATAAATCAAATGATGAGTACAAAGGCTTTGTGTCGAATACCAGTAAAATGTATTTCTCACAAGAAATATATACAGTATGCAAAGTTCGCATTCGTACACCCTCAATCAAAAGAAATTCACTGCCTTGTTATAAATTAAATTACTTATTTCTTGCAAGATTTTGTTTATAGAGGTTGTATTTAATGAAACATTTAAATAAAAACAAATTTAATTGATTTTTTTAAAGAAAAGCAGTATATATATATAGTATTCGTACTAGAGATGGGCGCGTGTCTAATTTTCGCAACACGACCTGACCCGAACAAGAATACCAAGATGGCCAGCACGATACTGCACAACATGCATGAAATCAAATTGAACAGAAAAAATAGACAAAATATTGTTGTTTAATTTTAGCACTTTAAACTTAAGAGACCCCTACACTATCAACAAGGCCCCTATTATGATTTACAACTAAGTGGATAGTTTAGTTGTAGTTGTAAAATTTTTATTATGAATTACAACTTTTTTTCACCATTAAAATTTTTGTTTTTATTTGGAGTGTTGTATTAGTTTTGCTTTATTACTCCAGACTCCAACCAATCTCATTTGTCAACCAATATTGTTGCCACGTTCATAAAACATGAAATCTAAAAAGAAGAATACAAGGCCAAAGCTAAAACTATTTAAAATGTTTTGTGATGACTACTATGGTTTCAAAAAACACAGCATAGATGAAAACCTTTTCTTTTCGAGCATTGTTTCGAATACAACTAAAATTAGTTGTAATTCAGAATACCATAAAACAGTTAAGTTGTTTTAAGGTTAAGTTTTTACAATTTCAACTAAACTTAGTTGAGTTGTAAACCGTAATAGGGGCACAAATTTGCTGGTTTCACATGTTTAACGATACAATGACGATACACCTCAAATCGTATGAATTTTGAAACGCCCGAAATCATATTTTCTGTCACGAACACTTCTTGTTGAGTCGTGCGTGTTCGTGTCACCAAAGAAAAGGGGCCATCTCTTATTCGCACACATAAAATCTTTTTTAGTGAATTCCGCTATTTTCTACAAAATTATTGATGGAAAGCCATTTTTAACCGACTTCAAAAAAAAAGGGAGAAGGTTATCAATTCGTCTCAATTTTTTTTTATTTTATTTTAATTAATTTTATGATATTTTATTTATTTGATTACTGTGAAACCTAGCATACATCTTTGGTTCTTGTAATTTCACAATTTCAAAGTTGAAAAACTGGGCGGGGCTGCGTCAATTAAAATTTATTATTTTATTTCACGTGGTTCTACTGTAACGATTTTTTCAAAACTTATCTCTGGACGGATACACGCCCATTAAAATTTAGTTTTATATCCCATACATTTTTTTTCGAAAGTGTTCTATCAGATCTTTGTATTGAAGTCGTTTTTTTTTTTGGCAGAATTATGATTATTGGATTTGTTAAATAGAGCTTATTTTATTTAATTAATAACAAGAGGTTTTCTTTTTTAAGAGTTCAGGGTGTATGAATATGAATTTTGCATACTGTAAATATTTTTCACTGCAAATGGAATATGTGAATTGTTTTGATGAAAGCTTTTATATAATAAAAGCTCAAGCTCGCCATTTATAATGTACAGTCTTGCCGTTGTTGTTTGTTCCTTAGTAAGTCATAGTTTATACCATGCAATTCTTATTGCTAAGCTGATTAGTTTGTTAGGGGAGAGAGAGACGAGGGGAAAAGAAACGTTTCTGGTCCCCTTGTCTCTCTCTCTCCCTTAAACTAATAAGCTTGCCAATAATAAGACTTGCATAGTGTAAACTAATACTAATTATGTACGAGCATGTTGCAAGACTGTTGTGAATTAGAGATGGTAAATTATTATTTATTTCCTTTACGCGCAGCTTTAAATATGCATTTTATTAATTAAAAAACTGCACTAAACTAATTTATTGCTAATTATTATCAATACTACTCCTTTGTTTTGAAACCGATCGTTTGACATTACGAAGCTGATAACGAAAATTTTCAAGTTTTTGAGAATTCTAGCATTTTTCATCTATTTTTTTAAACCAATTTTGTTTTCTTAATAATTAATTTTTAGCTTCTCGCCTTAGAAAGTTACTGATTTTACACCAGTGATGCAACTTTGATTTTTTTTTCTTCAAAATTGTACTTAAGCCGTAGCCTAATATGACTGTCTATTTCTTTCTAGTCTTTCCAACGTCTTGAACAGGAAATAGGAAAGACTGATTTGACTTTTCTTCAGCTATTTTGAACGTAGACAGAACTCATAGAAACTAGAAAGTTAGGGGATGATGGAGCTAGTAGCGCATTGTAACATATTTGGCATGATGCCATTCTGAGCTGGCGATTTTGTCTAGGAATAGTATCTTATTATACACAGCATGTTGTTGACCACTCATAGACCTGTTCACCGTAGGCGTATCCTTACAGCTATTAAATTAGGTGTTGCGCATTATGTCTAAGGACTCCATAGAGAAATCTGGACAGGAACCATCCACCCTTTTTACAAAAGTTGGACCAGGAGTGATTCGCAACCAGAATCCTAGTAAACTGAATTTTTTTTGCAGTTCAAAATATAACTAAAGTTGAGAAACTATTTATTCACGAAACAATATACCTTAAAATGGTTTTATTTCCTAGAGACTTATGCCGGTAATCATAAATGACTGCTAAAGTTAATGTTGGTTTAACGTAGAAATTTTGTGTGGCAAAACCGTTGTAAGGAATGTTTTAACTTTAACAATCGTTTATGAATACCGCTATAGGAATTTGATCTCGATCGCTCTTAATAAAAGATTGCAAAATTATTCATTCCAAACACTCACCCTGCAATCTTTCATTGCCATCACTAAAATCACACATACTTCTCAGACCATCCTCCAGGTAATAACGTTCACTTTGATAATTACTAGCTTCTGAGCCCAGCGGCAAACCTCGTATGGCACTACCCAAATATAAAGCATCCATTTTCTTTTCCAAATAATATTGAGCATTACGACCATTGGCATTTGAATTGGCGGCCGGCACAGTACCGCGCCCATTTTGATGGCGTGATAGGCGGTTTGTTGTCGAACCGGGAGCAGCATCGCTCGAATCTTCCGTGTCGGCACTGTTGCTATGCAGCACATAAGCACTGGGCCCCCGCTCATGTCGGCCATATTGTATTAAATGTTCTAAGGCTAAAAAATTACGTTGTTGTTGATTCGCACTCGCACTCACACTCACACTCACACACAAGTTCGATCTCTGCTGCTGTTGTGTGGTACGTCCCACCGAAGCTGAAGCTGGCAATACCGTTGAACCATTTAAAGGATGTTGACGTCCGCGCAGCTCAAAAGTGGCGGCTTTGTGCTGCACAGGCCGTGGTTCATCTAGAGAACTTTGTGACGAGGAGCGTGACAGATCATAAAGCTGAGCCGCCACCTGTCTCTCTTGTGTACTATTTTTGGCACTTTGTTGTGTATCGTCCAAGTCACCTCTCAGACCATCGACCGTATCTCCTTGCTGCGACACCGAAGTAGTGTGATAAATAATATCCGTATCAGTATCTATACTTAGATCAGGAGATTTTCGAGACATTTGATAAACTTGAGGATCGAGCGGACTTGAGCTTAGGGGATGATGAAAGGTGGGCTGGTGCAGACCGTTCAAAGAGTCCATAGCCGTATTGCCAGTACGCCCCAACGAGGCCAATGGACATTCTAAACTTGTGGGCGCTGCAGCGCGTCTGGCTGTTTGATGAGACATTCTTTGAGTAGCCTTGCTTTCTGTAAACGTTCACTCCATTAATGCTGTAAACAAAGTAATAAAATAACGAATTAAGAAAATATAAAGACAAATCAAAGAAATAAAAAACTACTCTCAATAATTTGTTTAACAAATTGCAGAACATATGTTAAGCTGTTTATTGTTGAAAGAATTTACGAAAATTAAAAACTCATTACAAGCCGCATAAAGAAGCAAAAAAAAAGTGTGCAAATCTAAGCGGAGTTTTAACAATCCCCAAGGAGTAGTAGTAAGTGCTTAATTTGCATACACACATACATACATACACATGCATATATGTTTGTAAGTGTGTAAATGTCCAAGTAATAGTGTTATTTTGTATTTTTTATTAAGACGAAGATGAAGAAAATTATTTAAATCTGCCTGCGTTGGGCTTTTCAGAAATGTCTTCTTAAGATGCCAACTCATAAATATTAAACTCTATGCATATGCACACAACACCACACAACACTACGACACAACATAGCACAACACAACACACTTCCTAGTAATGCATCAGGCAATAAGGAAACAATATATTGTATCGATATCACTTTTGACACTTTCAAACGACAGCTTACTAAAAACAAGATCCAAAACCCATGTATGGTACTTGCATACTACAACACACGTACATACATGCGATACATACGAGTCTAGCTAAGTATGCAGAATGTTTGTAAGTATGTACTAGTGATGCACGAATATTCGTATTCGTATTCGAATTGTCGAATATTCGGCCATTTTCAGGCGAATACAAATGTACTCGTATTCGCCAAATTCAGGCGAATACGAATACGAATATTTTTCCAAATAAATTAAATAAATAAATAAATCCTAAACGAAATTTAAATAAATGACTAAAAATTTTAGTTTGTACAAATACATTAATTTTTTTATAAAAATTTGTGCTTTGTATCATTTTCAAATATTATTTAATGACGATCATTAAAATTTTGGGTACTTTTTATTAACTTTAAAGTACATCAACAAGAGTATGAAGTAATTTTTCATAACAATTTTTTAATATTTCATATTGCATATAATATTCGTATTCGTATCGTATTCGCGAATATCAAAAATTGTCATTCATTACATCACTAGTACGTACGAGTGTTCTGTTAAACTCAGATTGGTATTGTAGGTAAATTGCTGCTGCAGCAGTTGATGATAATGACGGCGATGATTCTTATTGCTGCTGCTGCTGCTGAAAAAGAATAAAGAATATGGCGGTTGGCGAATTTTAATACTACGCACTGTGGGTTGAGTGAACTATTTTCAAGTTGATCATAATAAGTTGAAGTTATTTTTTTTTTTTTTGAAAATTAAAGTTTTTTTTTTAATTTTTTCTTAGAGGTATGGCCAAACGTGACTAATATTTTTAGGAATAGTGGTCATTTTTTTTTTGAACAATTTCAAGGACTTGTCTAAATTACGTATGGAGTCTAATTACTGATGCACAAACTTTATAAATAAATTAACTTTTATGGGTTTTCTATTTTATAATACTCTTCACTAAAAATGCTAAAGGGTAAATACATATATGTAGTTTTGTCAGTCCATGTGTAATTTCCACAATATTAATATGAGACCCATAAAATATATATATTCCGGATCCTTATGAATAAGAAAGACGAATAAGCTATGTCCGTTTGTCTGTACCTGAAATCGATTTTCTGCAGCTCCCAGAAAAATTAGATACCTCGGTGTAGGACTGGTGTGTCGGAAACGGTCCGAAATAGATTCGTATTGAAAATCAGCTAAATCGAAGAAGTGTTTTCAGAGATAAGAAATTTAACATTTTTTTTTTGGTTTATAAATAAACTTTTTATTTATCAGAAAAATAAGATTGGTATTCAAAAAAAAAAAAAAAAAAAAAATAAATAAATAAATAAATAAAAAAACCATTCCAGGGTTAGAAAATTTTAAATTTTTTTGTTATATAAAAGTAACCAATTGATTTTTTTTCTTTACGAATTATACATATTTAATATAATTCAAACAAATAAATTGATATAAGAAATTAGAACAATCGAAAAAGATGATTCCAGGGTTGGAAAATTTACACTTTTCGTTGTATATAAAAGGAACAAGGTCTAATTAATTTTTTTGTTTTTCTTTAGAAACTAAGTTAATTTTATATTTTTACATTTCGGAAATAAAAAACACAGCTTCAGAGATGGAAATTGTAAACTTTTTTTGATACATAAAAGTAAATAAAAAATAATATTTTTTTCTTTGTTAAATAAATATATTTTGTATATTTTAGAGAAAAATAAATTAGTCTTAAAAATCATATATGTACATACATAAAATATATGGTTGCAGGTTTTGAAAACCTAAACCGTTTTTGATATATAAAAGTAACTAAATAATTTTTTTTCTTTTTAACTAAAAAGTTAAATTTTTGATTTATAAAAGGTTTATTAAACAATTTTCCATGCAAGTTTTGTTTTATAAACCAAAACAATATAATTTTTTATGAATAAGGCAGTTAATGTTTAAGGAAAACCATTACTCAAGATTTTTTTTATATTTCTTCAAATTTGATATGAAAGTCGAATTTAGCCATAGACATTGACATTCTTTAGTCTTACAAAGCTTTGTGATAATTTGCTTATCGTGCTCTCAGCTTTTAACGAGTTCTTAATAATATTTAGTAAATGGAGTAAAATACATAGGATTTTAATTTTGACAATAAGCGTAACTTATAGTACCAAATTAAACTAAAATTGGTGCCAAATTTGACTTTAAACATTTTTGCACTAGCATGTGAAAAAAACACAAGTTGTTTTTGCGACCAAGAATTAAAATGCTGACTTCATTGAAAATTGTGCACTTTCATCTCTTTACAATAGTACATTTTTCTTAAATACGATTTATATTTTTATTTTAAATTAAATTTAGTCCACATTTCCATCATCCTATTTTTATGGTTTTAGTTGCTAGTTTGATAAAATTATAAAATTTTCAAAAATTTAAATGAAAATAGTTTCAGGAATACCAAACACAGTTTGTTTTTTATTTCTTGGCCATCGCAGGAAAAGTTGTGCAACTATGCTATAGTACATGGAATGCTTCTTACTTCTTTTCAGTTTTCGTATATATTATATATCATAAAATAGAATTTTTCCCCAACTATATTCGCATTCAGAAATAAACTGTATTTATACCAATCTTATCAAAAACAGAAAAAGCAAAAATTTTCCCGTTTTGCCCTGCTCTAGGCAATTTTCTTAAATTTTTTTTCATATTCTTCCTCTGCAGAAAATATTAAGCAAAACAAAATAAATTTAGTGAAGTGCGACTTTGACCCACACACGAAGGTTTCCGTACGGACTAAAGGTTGCATTTTTATACTCGTTTGTATAGCCAAAACAAATATACCATGGTATGTACCATATAATTGCAGTGTGAGCGATAGAACTAGTATAAGAGTTATTGTGTGTGCGTGCTTTTCCAAATTAAAATACAATTGAAAACAAATAACAATTGCTTATTGTATTGCTGCTGAGCAACTGTTTGATTTGTTTTTGCTAAAAAAATACATATTGTAATACAAATATATGAAAAAACCACTATTGAAACAAATACATGATGTGCATATGTATGTGCGGACGTTCGTTATGTTATTTTGTGGCGAAACCAAAGTATAGAGAGAGAAAGAGACAATTATGCTCTGAGAGCAATTACAAATGCATGTGTTTCATGTACATGTATCATTTACTTACATATGTATGTGCAATTTTGCTTTCATTCATTCATTCATCAGCCAATTACATTTTTTCTCAACACATCATAAGGCACTTATGGTAAAAGCAGTTTTATGTATCTTATTTGCCTTAAAAAAACCAAAAAAAATAAATGTGTTGTTTTCATTTGCTCATTGCCCAACCATACAATAATTGCTTAAAAAATCAACATTTACAACTAGTAACAGAAAACGATAAATAACATATTTGTTCATACCAGAACCAAAAAACACGCAAAACTAGTGCAAACAGATGTATCTGTGCAATGCTATAGTACAGACACTAGATGTGTAATTCAATACGAACTTTAGCTTATACAATTCATTTTGGAAAAAATCCTAAAAATGGAGGTAATCCACCTAATGATAATAAATTAAAAAATAAAAAAAATTGTATTTTTTTTTTAATAAAAAAGTAATCAAAATAATTGATTAATATGAGAAATTTTAAATATATTAAATATAAAAATTATTCTAAAAGTTAAAAATGAATAAATTATAGTTTTTTTTCGTTTTTGGGTTTTTTTTAGGTTTTGCCGATTTTTTTAAGTTTTGGCGCTTTTTTCAGTTTTGGCACTTTTTTTTCTCGTTTTGGCGATTTTTTCGGTTTTTGGCGTTTTTTCATTTTGGCGACATTTTAAATTTGACGATTTTTTTTCATTTTGGCGATTTTTTTTTTCATTTTTGAGATTTTTTTTCATATAGGCGATTTTTTTAGTTTTGGCGCCTTTATCGCGTTTTGGCGATTTTTTCGGATTTTGCCTTTTTTCATTTTGGCGATTTTTTCCATTTTCTCGATTTCTTTCGGATTTGACGATTGATTTTAGTGTTAGAAATTTTTGGCGATTTTTTTGGTTTGGCGATTTTATAATTTTGGGATTTTTTAGTTTTACCGTTCTTGAAAATTTCAAGAGTTTGCCTCTTACGGTTTCCAAGATACAGTAAGTTGTCAAAATTATATAGTCAAAATTGGATTAACTGATAGTTTTGCAATAATTTTTTAATTAATTAATTTCATCTTCTTTCAATGTAACTCTGTTTGTTTTTCATCATTTTTGCTCATCTAAATTTAAATAAATTAAAAGTATGTTAAAATTTTTTACGTAAGATTTTTTTAAATTTTACACTTATGATGTCGCACATGATTAACTTTATAAAGGCATAATGATAACAAATCTTTCAACTTTTTAGCAAGGTTTCTACTGAATATATGATGATGTTTTTCAATTTAACTAAATTAAAAGTACACCCAGAGAAAAAACAGCTTAAAATTAATAAAACCCATATTGAATTAATAAAAAACATTAACGAAAGTCTAGTCATGTTGAAATTTTTTATTTCAATATGGAAAAATATTAATTTACAGTATTAATTTATTAATTTTAGTTATTTTTAAATATCTCAACATACATATTTCTTTTATATTGAAAATTATTGAATTAATGTGACGCGTTCTTATTTTTAACTTGCATATTTTCCCTGAGTGTATGTTAAAATTTTTATATAGGCATCATAATTAAAAGCTTTATATTTTCCAGCAAGGTTTTTACTGAATCTATGATGTTGTTTTTCAATGTCGCACTTAATATTGAAATATGCGATTTTTTAATGCAAAAATTCACTAATTTTTTTTGTACCCCTAGAAAAGTTTTAGAGAGCAAAATTCAATGGATAATGCCTCTCTTTAAGAACGTTTATACAACCAAAACGTGCAAACGAAATATCCAAATGAAAAAAATTTGTGCTTTTGCAATTTTGCATTCGAATATCTCAAAATGGTTTATGTTTATATGTTTAAAATTTCCATCCTTTAATTTTTTGATATCACTTGAGGCTTCGGTGGAACAATTTTTTTTTCGGCGGCTATCACTAACAAAATTGGCAACTTTTAAGAATTTTTTAAAAGATTTTTTTATTTTAGGTTTTTAATTTTTTTTTTTTTTTTGTAATTGCAAAATATTTTTCATGTTGAAATATTTGAGATATTCAAGCGATAGTCTTAAGTGTCATAGTGTCATAACATTTTAAATTGTTTTAATATAATTTTAAAACATTATGACTACCGTTTGAATACCCCAAATATTTTTCAACTTATTTTACTCTTTTAGTTAAACAAATTTTAAAATTTCTGAACTAAAAAATTGCTCAGTTATGTTATCGGTGCCACTTGTGACTAACATTTTAGAAGTAACGTGCTTATGGGCATTAAGAGTTCAGCTGCGGAACATAATTTAAAATTATATTTTTCGTAAAAGCCCTCTACAACAAGATTTACTAGTTAGTAAACTAGTACATCTCAGCCCATAGTGCATTCAAAAATACCTACTATATAAACACAAGTATATCTAAAAGCCAACTATAAAATAGAAAAACTAAAAGAAAAAAAAAGTGCATAAGCCTTTTGGTGGCTGGATGTTTTGGGCCAGGCTTTAGAAATTGCTTTATTAACTTTGCAGTTTTAAGCTGTTCCTCGTGCGGTCTCGTAGACTTGTAAAGTTTTGAAAAATTAACGCATTTCCGTTTCCCTCTGCACTACTATTATGTGATTTTATTTTATTTTTTATTTTTGAATTTTGAAGACTTTCTGGCCAATTGGTCGTGTATTATTGCTAATGCTGCTGCTGCTGCTCTTGTTGCTGCTGTAGTGTGTT
Organism: Tachina grossa; assembly: GCA_949987645.1. Classification (NCBI taxonomy): domain Eukaryota; kingdom Metazoa; phylum Arthropoda; class Insecta; order Diptera; family Tachinidae; genus Tachina; species Tachina grossa. The sequence goes on along the minus strand of OX465274.1, from coordinate 32,295,133 downwards.
GACATTCCTATTGAGAATGCTACACTTTAAATGAGAATTTATATGCCATTAGTTTTATAGATCTAGTGTGAAATTCTTTGTTTGTTTATAAACGTGTTGTAACTAAACTGTGATTGTATATGTGTGTGTGTGTTTGTGCCTAAGCAAGTAAGATTTGTTGTTGTTGTTTAACCATGACTTAAGAATTAGTGTCCTGCACAAGAGTATTTATAAGACTTTTCAAGACATGAGAGATTTTTTCCAATGCTTTACTACAGCGAAATATTCTAAAAGAATCGCTAAACAACACTGTTGGCAAGACAAACCACCGAAAAAAAATTACTTGCCAACAGTGTTGCTTAGCGATTCTTTTAGAATATTTCGCTGTAGTAAAGCATTTGAAAAAATTTCTCATGTCTTGAAAGGTCTTATAAATAGTCTTGTGCAGGACACTATTAAGAATATTTCTGAAATTGTCACACAAGTCGGTACCAAGAACGAATGTGTATGCATCTACATACATTAAGAAAGTATGGGAGATGCGTAGGCGTAGATGCTTGTGACGGTGTTACATACTCGTTTAGGAAAACGACAAAAAAAAAATGGCAAACAAAAAAATCTTCTAAATACGGATGATTGCTGCGAGTGGCTGGAAGGAACCATGTCTGCTTGCGTTTTTTACTCATAAGTATGTGATGTGTGGAGTAAATGGGTGCGCGGAGCAGTCAGTCTGGTGTCCATACAACAAATGACTTCAGATTGTAAGATTAACGTGTGCAGCGGTCTGTAAACAGTTTGAGAAAAGACATTAAGAATGTACTTAAGCTAAAAGCGTATAAGTTTAAAATTTATGGTTAAATATTTTGAAATCAAAATTGATTTCAGTTTTATTTTAAGTCCGTTTATTTGTTTGTTTGGTCGCTTATTTCTTTGTTTCTTTTTCACACTAGTTTGATTTTGCTCTGTAGAAATATTATGACATTAACAATATTCATTCCACCTTCATATATGTAAATGCACAATTCGAAATAAAGAAGTAACAAAAAAATTTAAAATTTTGTGTAATAAAAAAAAACATTATGAAATGCAAAAGTTTTTGGAATTGGATTTATACTGATGGAGACCAGATAATGAGAAAAGTATCATTTTAAGTATTATTTGAGTAGTGGCCGTCAAAGAGCTATGAATGCGTGCAGATAAAAATAAAAAACAGGCTCATATGCAAACATATGCATTAATTTTAAATCGAATATGTATAATTATAAATATCCAACAACTATGTTTATACACATTTTTTAAATTATGCAGCACAAATGACAGTAACTAAAATGTATAGATCATATGAGCTACAATCATACGCATGAGTATAGAAGTACTGTGACTATTAATTGACTACACATGCGTGTATACAGGACTATTTTAATTACACACACACACACACACACCCACACACACACACACACATATATATATATATATATATATATATATATATATATATATATATATATATATACACACGCAAAAAGCATGTTTTCAAACAGCCACACACACACCTACACGTTTTATATTTCATTTAACATATGCATATATGCAAATGATTGTATACTATGGCGAATGATGCATATATGAATATCCCGAGTATCAGCGTATTTTTTTGGCCGATTAAACATCCATAGCCTGAGTATAAACATACTCAGATTGAAAGTATGAGAGAGAGTCGATGTATTTGATATGTATGTGCTTTTCTTTTTTTAATTGTAGCGTATTTTAGTTTTTCCCCTAAACGAAGTAGAGATGATCTTGTGTGTTGGAATCGACTTTAGGCATAGTTGCTTGAGAGAAAATATGTGACCGTACAAATTGTTTGCGCAGTTAACTAAATTAAGACTATTTACTTATGAATATTTTGTTTGAGTACTCATTATCATTCTCTGGTGGAGACTATAAAAAATTGTTTGGGTGAATCTGGAAAACTTCTACATATTTCCTATATGAAAAAAAAACTCCTTCGAATAGGACACTTTGTCTCTTTGGTAATGTGTCCTTGTAATTTTCGTTTATTTTAATAAATATAATGTGAAAGATTTTTTATACAAATTCGCTTTGTTTCTACTTTTGACTTATTTGACCAACGATAAAGGCTCGTTATTTTTTGTTGTAATTTTCTTAAGCCTCTGTCAAGGCATATTCAAGGCAGAATTCATAAATGTAAACAAATACACTAAAAAATGTGTGTTGACATCCAACGTATAATTATATTACCAGCGGCGAAAATAGTCATCTGATCGGTTGCGACCATATAGTCATATTAATGTAAAGTAGACCGGTCTCTATTTGCTTTGAAAAATCCATACTTGTGATGTAAGTTTTTTTTTTAATGTATGTTGACATCTGATATATTCAAATTACAAGTAACGAAAATACTCGTAGTTATCTATTGAGAACACCTGATATAGATTAGCTTGGATTTCTGTCACTTATAAAGTAAATTCATCTTGATGTCTTTCATGAAATAAATGTTGTATTTTTTGGCTTCTTAGCTTTAAATTTTATTTATTATCTGTAGAGATGTGCAAATGTCGTGATTTTATTGTGTCACGCGTGAGTCACGCGTGATTCACGTGATTCGTGATCAAATATTATAACTAATCACGCGTGAGTGCGTGAGCGTGACTGAAAAAAATTTACTCGTGCATGATCGTACGTGAGCTTTTTTTTTAATAATCACGCAAGAATTCTCACGCTCTCACGAGATAACATTCCTGCATAGGCACATATGTAACTGTATTCAATCATTTGAAATAAATTATTTTATAATAATAAATGCATATATGTATAGTAATATGTATGGTAGTATGAGCTTACAAACATAATGAATACCCCCAAACAAAATGTTCCGACGTTTTCTGAAGTCAGACTTGTCGTACCGAATTCGTTAAGACATTTCGGTAGTTCATCTGGACAATTTTTTTAAACATTAAAACTTTGATTTCTGAGTACATAAGTAAAAGTCTCGAAAATTTTTTTAAATGAATATGTATATGTTAATAAAAAAAGGGATTGTAACAAATATTAAAAAACGTGAGTATGTGCAAATTATTTCGACAATAGCAGCAAATACAAAAATTGTTACGATTTCGGTAATATTTCGGTGCCGAAATCGGAAGATTTTGTCGACCAATCGTTAAGAATTCTTTACGAATTCGGAACATTTTGTTTGATAGGTACATACAGCTGTGTAAGTATGTATGTATGTATGTTTCTTAGATACCCTGTAGGAAGTATCAATTGAGAAACACTACTGATTCAACAGTGCCTTTGTCAACAATACTAGTGACGAATTGTACCGCAGAAAAGGATTTTTGCTTTAGGGGCCGTCCATATATTACGTAACGCTGTAGGGGGGAGGGGTGGGGTTCGAGTTTTGTTATGATTTATTATGGTGGGGGTGGGGGGGAGTCTTTGAAAATGTTATCTCATATAATATGCTTTTCTCATTTATTTGATTATCATTCATTTAATTGATCATACGTCTTACCTTCACATTTATGTTATGTATGTATACATACATACATGTGCGGAAGTCAATTTTTGATACACGAGAATTCGAATGTTTAAAATGATATCCGCGAATACGAATACTTAAAACGATATTAAATTAACTTTGCTTTATTTTAATTTACATTGTAAATTTTACAAAAACACGAGCATATATATATACATAGATATGTACATATGTATATGTAAGAACCTATTTTTCAACCCAAAAAACATGCAAATTATATTATAAATATACTTTTTCGTGGGCGTGCGTGATCGTGATAAGTTGTAAACCACTCGTGCGTGATTAAAAATATTTTATTCGTGAGCGTGCGCGATCGTGAAAATGTTCAAAATCATTCGTGCGTGAAAGTGCGTGAGTAAAATATTTTTCTGCGTGAGCGTGCGTGTCGTGAGTCAGAAAACACTCACGTGCACATCTCTAATTATCTGCCAATGCATATTCATACATTTATATCTATGAATTTGGCTGGTAATGCATTAAACACATTCACCACAGCAAGCTGCTGACTATAAAATGCGGCTGCGGGTTGTTGTCCATGCCACATTTGTTGTTGTAGTCAAATTAAACTAATTTCTATTTTTGATGGCTTCAAAACAAAAATAGTGTTGACAATGTAGCAAAATATGTCAATCAAATTAGTGCCTAGAAATATTTTGTTCCGTTGCTAGTTACCACTGCAGCTGAAGTTCGGTTGCTATCCATAATCGAGCCATTAATGTAATATTCAAAACGTTGTGGAACTTAATTACTATTGTGAATTTTAAGGAAAGTTACGATCCGTTTCAAATCGTATGTTATGCTGCCATTACGTTCATGCGATTGACGTTTAACGTAATTATCTTTGGTACGATCACGGATGTGACGATTGGACCCGTGGCTTGTGGAAACATTGGTTAAAAAACATTAACGAATATTCCATTAAAATTACAATATTACAAGTAAAAAGTAAATTTCCCTCGCATTAACAAGTGTTGTTAATTTAATTTTTAATACATGAAGCAATAATTACTTGTTCCTTTTAATAAAAACAAAACCTCATTTTCCATACTTAACCATTTGGCTTAGATAAAATCAATCAAACTGTAAATCCTGTGTTCTTAATTTTGTAAGGACGACTTGTTTTCCGTTGGCTTTAATTTTACCATCTTTATCCTGTTCTCTTTTTTCTACATTTTTAACGGACACAACTAACACATTTTATTTGCCTCTCCTTTTTGCTGTTTGCAATAAAGATTGTCAATGATTTGACAATTATCTGATTTTAAATCACTTCCATGAATCTTAAATTCTATCTTTTTCTCCTAATCTGTTATTATGAATCAAACGAAATTACAGCCCTTTTGCTTGTATGTGTAATAAAAATACTTCCTAAATGATCAATATTGTTGCTTGAGTATGAGTATTTTATTGGCGATAAAATGAAAACGATCCATCCCAACTTTTCATTCATACACAAATCTTTATCTTAATAACTACAAAACCACCTTAAACTTTAAAATTACAAAATGAAACAAGAGCCATATGACACAACAAACCCTCTTCAAAAGATTTTAAGCTTCTTTTTTTCGCTCATTTTTTAATGCTTTATTTTTTATTATATTATTTTTTTTGTTTGCTTAAGTTTGTCGCTTTTGGAGTGATGGAAAATAAACTTGTTGTTTGCCTGAAAAATGCCTAACGAAAAAGGTTTGAAAAAAACTTCAATAAAAATTTAGAGCTACCAACATCAATAAACAGCATCAGCAACAACATCAATGTAGTTGCAGATAAATGAATGCTGCAAATAAAAAGTTACAGAGTGTTAAAGGAATTTTCGTACGACTGTTATGTAACGAAAACATGAGCAGATTCCATTGCTTTTACTAGGTAGAGGTTTCCATGAATATCTTCAACCTATACAAGGTATGATTGTAGTTGAAAAATATTTATAGCACATCGAATATAAATGCAAAAAGCAATAACAACAAGCATAAAAATATTTATCCTTATTCCAGTTGTCAACATTGACGTCACGTCAATACAATATCAAAATATTGGAAAATATTTCTGTTCCCTAAGGTCTAGAAAATATTATAAGCCTGCGAATAGCAGTCAGATGTTTTCGACAATGGGTAGACAATTCTCAATTTTTTAGTGTTGTATTGAAGTGATATCGATGTTGACAACTGGAATAAGGGTGACTATGTTCTTGATTCATGAAATATGTACGTTTCTGAAAAAAAAAATATAAATTGTTTGCGTTCTTATAGTTAACTTTTCCTAGAAGTACTTTTCGTAGAAAGTACATTTAAGGAAAATCTAAATCCTAAGAAAACCTACTTTTGACAAAAGGATTTTTTTTTTAAAGTTAAGACCTTTCGCAAAAGGATATTTCACAAAATCTACCTTTTACTAAATGTACATGTCAAAAACGATTTTATTCTACAAAAGATACTTTAATTAATATCATGATACAATAATATAAAGGTAAAACCACATTTGACGTACAAAATTAATTATGACTTTTTTCCTGATTATTTGATTACTGTTTTTTTTTGTTGTAAACAGAGAGGAGAACGTTGCCACATACATATAATGGCAACTTTCATTTAGGAATGCTTTTTGAAATGTGTAATTTGAGTTTAAAAATTATAGTTTAATCCACATGTTTTTAAATGCTATATTCATTGGACATCAGTGCAATTGCTTTACGTGAGTACCTGCCGTTACGGCCTTATCTCACGTGTGCCAAAGCACCGGGTGTGGGTTAGACGCCAGACCAACGCCCCCATGCACCCTTTTAGAATGAACCTATGGCCCACTCCATAAGGCACATAGGTTGCAATCTTTGAATATAGTTATCCCTGTTGTATATTCAAGTACCTTGCTGAGGTACTTTGAGCTATCTAAACTCTGCTGCTATGTCCGTGCCCATAGCAGCTCTGTTGAATGGCAACAGCATCTAGAACAGTGTCTGGCTGACCGCGTCAGACCAACCACTAGCATTGATTTAACACTGGGAAGCCAAGACTATTCTCCCAGCGATTTTGGTAGCAACCACAACCACCACGATAATTCTCCGGCTTCCACGCTCAGGTGTTGTGTATACAACTAAGCAAGGTCCCCAAGAAAATTCCTCAACCATTGCCGGCACAGCTAACCACTCATCCATAAAGAACGCATGCCTGTGTCGCCAAATAACCAGTGCCTACTCCACACCTACCAAAATCGTCCCTTTAACCCCGTGGGGTATACTCCATTGGGGTAGGACGAACTCGGCATTTTAGCAAAGGAAACTGACGACCGCTACATGCAGTCAGAACTTCGGAGCAGCGAGGACCACTTACGCGAGAAGAATGCAAGCACGCCACCTAAGTTTCTGTGCCTACTACGGCAAGACACTAAAAAGTGAAAGAGTCCTGGGGTCGTATCCAGGACGGAAGCCATTTTGGACCAGAAATTTCCAGCAACCGCAATGCATTTATCTCTAAGCAGCCCAGCTGTCGGGCAACCGGCACCTGTGGTACCAGAAGTAGCCTCTGGTTAGACCTCGAAGTTCCACCACAAGGGCTTCACCTCTATCGTCTTTTGAACTCAGGGGCAGTTCTAGGTGACGCTGCACCTAGCTGACAACAACGGGCGTACAATATTTGTTTTCCTTTTATAAATATGTGCACATCCGTTACTCTGTTTATGTTCAGAGATTGGGTAGTAACACATAAGTTTTACGAGTAATGAGCCAAAGGTCCGTCAGCGGAAAAAGCTACATTACCCTAGCTGGGGCCCCAGGATTGCCACACCCAACGTAGTCAAAAATAGACTCCCCTGGGGGTATATTAATTGGACATGAGTATAACGAAATCTGTGTGTAATATAATCTTCTAAAGTTGGCAAATATTTGATTTATTATTTATTTCACCACATAAAAAAAGCCTCATGGCTAGGGATGCAACATCATTCTTAAAACATCGATGTCTGAAAACGCAACTTTATATTAAAGCAGCGTAACAGCAAAGTTTAAAACTACTGAAAACTGTTAGGAAGCTGAATACTTGAAAAAAATTGCTTACATGGCGAAAAAAAGCCTTAGAGATCGCTAAAACTGTTAAAAAGAAAATTAACTCAGAAATAACGCGAAAAAATCGCAAGTTCGCGAAAAATTTCTAAATGCATTGAAGAAATAACTTGTACTGCAAATAATAACAGAATCCCAGAAAATCAGATAAATCGCAAAAAAAATCCTAACATCACAGAAATTGCAATGTCTAGTAAACGTTTTTGTATAATTTTGATGTCGTAATGAAACTAATTACAATGGACATAAACATTCAAAAAGTTGGTCATCGTTCGACGACGTAAGAAATACACTATCGCCAGTTAGTTACGCAGGGAAACTTTCGTCCATCGTACTGATGTTGTGTATTTTCATATACACAAAATTGTTTTTATATATTGCGAAGAATATTCGTCGTTGGTTCCAGTTGTGTTTACAGCAACTACGTCAAAAAACACATGCTCAGACATTTGTATTTTAGGTAAAAAACTTTGAAAGCTCTTGATTTTTTTTTTTGTTTCTTTGCAAACTAAGAGCAAGCATTGTTGTCGCCGAGATCTTATTGGCTGATGTGATCTCTTCTGCTCCTGTCTGTGTCAAAGCACAAAACCTCCTTTTTAAAAGTTTGCACATTGTGCATATGCCTTGGATGTACCTGATGTAAGGCAATAAATAATACAGTGAAGCACGAACACGAAGTCCCGCCTATGATTCGGAAGAGGAGCAGATGCTGTTCAGTTAGGAATTTCCTTGTAGCTGTTCTATCTTTGCTGCTGCCCTTGTTGGTCCTGGTTTATTTTTTTATTGCTATTTCTTATCAAATAATGAAAAAATTTAAATATTTTTCAATATTTTTAATTAAATAAACAACAAAGTCAAACAATTAATCAAAAAATCGGATTTCATAAACTAATAAGGTAGCATTAATTTTGAGAGTAAAAAATAATCGGGACAAACGTCAGAAGGTTAATATGGGGACAAAAAGAGAGAACGGTTTTACCTTTATATTATTGTATCATGATTAATATGTACAGAATGTACAGCAAGTACTTTTTGGAAAAGGCAGTTCAAAAACATAATTTTAGGGATATGTACTTTGTATATAAGGTACTTTTTGTAATACAAAAGGTACTTCTTATAATAGGTACTTTTTATGAGAGGGCCTTTAAATAAAGGCCACTTTTTACAAAAGGTACTTTTTATTAAAATCACACTTTTTTAGAAAGGTACTCTTTCACAAGGTATTTTACAAAAGGTACTTTAAACAAAAGGTACTTTCTACAAACGGTACTTTTTACAAAAGGTACACTTTGCAAAATGTAGTTCTTACAAGAAGTGCTTTACACAAAAGGTACTTTTTGCAAAAGATACTTTTTACAAAAGTTATTTGTTACTAAAGGTATTTTACACAAAAGGTAAGTTTTCCAAAAAAAAAAAAAAAATTGTTACAAAATAAAATTTTTTTAACAAAAGTACCTTGCTTGCAACAAATGCTTTTTGCTAAAGGCACTTATAAAAAATAAGTATTTTCTCAAAAGGTACTTTCTACAATAAGTTATTTTTACAAAAGCTACTTTATACAAAACATTTTTTTTACAAAAGGTACTTTTTACAAAGGATACTTTTTACAAGAGGTGGTTTTTACAAAAGGTACTTTTTACAGAAGGTAATTTTTACAAAAGATTCTTTTTGGAAAAGTTCTCTTTACAAAAGGTACTTTTTTCAATAGGTACTATTTACAAAAGGTACTTTTTACTTTTTTAATAACACCTTTGCTAATAAGTCCTTTTTACAAAAGGCACATTCACAAGAAGTACTTTATATAAAAGGTCCTTTTTACAAGAAGTACTTTGCATAAATTATCCTTTTTACTTTAACAAAAAATACTTTCCACAAAAAGTACGTTTGTTGAAAAGGTACTTTTTACATAAGGTATTTCTTGCCAGAAGTACTTTACACAAAAGGTATGTTTTACAAAGCTACTTTTTTACAAAACAAATTTTTTTAACATAAGTTCCTCATTTGCAAAGGATGCTTTTTGCTTAAGGAACTTTCTAAAAATAGGTACTTTTTCAAAAGACGATTTTTACCAAAGGCGAAAAATTAAATTTAATCAAGCTCCTTCTTTGTAAGTGAAGCTGAGATATACGAGTACCATAGAGTTTAAAATCCTTTCCCAGGGCCGAAGACGGGAGGTAAAAATTTTCACAAACCGAGCTCATACACACCATAGAGATTAAAATGCTTCGTGCAGATGGAATCAAATCTTTGCTCCGCTTACGACAATTTTAAATATTAGTAGCCTTCGGAATGCTTAATTTGGGAAATCCCTTGATTGTCCTAAGCGAAACCGAGATTTTATATACCGGGTATACGGAAAGTATAGAAAAGGAAGGATTTTAAACTTTATGGTATGTCAAATCTCGGATTCGCTTGCAACAATTTTCTAAACCAGTTTTACTGCTATAGAAGCGAAATAATGGTGGAGGTGACACACATTGGAGACACTTTCAATTCAATTTCAAATTCTATATTCTATTTTGTTGATTGCCAGAGTTTTTTGGGTGCTGTTGTTAGTTTTCTTAGTTTTCGAATGTTAAAAAATTTTGGCCGATTTTTCATACGAAAAATAATTGAAAATTTTTTTTTTTTTAATTTTGGGATTTTTTTATTTTTGGGCGTTTTGGTTTTTGGAAGATTTTGCATGGAAACATTTCTCATATGAAAACTCGCTCAAAATTTCAAAATAAAAAATCAGCAAAAAAAAAATAAAAAATTAAAAATTGCCAAATTTTGTATGAAACATTTTGGGCAAATTATCATGGAGCCTGTACGTACAGTTCATCCTAAATAATGAACAAAATATGTATGTATATAAAATTAGAACAATTTAGTAGCTTTCCAATAGTTGTTTGTCTTAAAATTCGTTTAATCCAAAGTAAATGATTCTTCGTAGCCAGTATAAAGTTTCACCCTGTAATTTCTGGTATAACTTACATGTAAGGCAAATGCGATATACATAAATATGTGTGTACGTGTGTATGTATGTGTAATATCAGTGATAAAAAAGCTACGAAACTTTGCAAGAATTTCGATAGCTTTGGGGAAATTTTTCACAAAAGGCCATAAAGTCTTAAAGTGTGTATCAGTGGTTCGATGGCACAACCGCCATTACTCTCTATCGATCGAAAAGACAGACCATCGACAATATTCCAAAACAACATCTTCGTCATCATCGATGTACATTATTTTATTTCTCCTTTATACATACATATATACATATTTTTTACATTTTATTTCTGCTCAGATGTACATATGTATGTACATACATACATACGACAAACTACGACGACACATTAATGTTTAAATATTTTGCTAGTGCAATTTTGCTGTTGCTGCACCGGCACCAGCAGCTAAACAACAATAACAACTGCAGCAAAAATATTTTTAGCTCGATGATGGTTGTTGCACTTATATACGAGTATGTAGAGCTTATTTGCGTATCAGCGCAGAAATTTACATACTGGCCGGCCGGCCGTATGAAAATAAGTTTTGGAGTATAACATTTTTGCTGTGAGTTGCTCATCATAATCACAGTCATAAAGTATGCCATACTATGAGCGCTTATCAGCATATCGCCAACAACAAATGCAACCCAAACAAATAGAAACCACCAGTTAGACAGCAGCCCAGTCAGCCCAGCCAGTCCACCAAGCAACCAGCCAACAACCAAACCGATTGGGGCTGTGAGAATACAATCATGCATCATTCATGCTTAAATGTATGGACATGTGTAAGTATGTAATGCCGGAAAGCCGTTGCCAATGCAGTAAAGACGCCTATTTGTGGCATTTAATGCCTCTGGAGTTAATGCTAAACAGAAGACAGAAGACAGAAGGAAGAAAGAAGATGATGGTCCTGGTAGTGATATGATGGTGGTGGTGGTAGTTGCGATGGCCATGAAAATAAAAAGACATCACAAAATTACGAGTATGTATATGCAACTAATAACCAAAAACAGAATATGTATAAGCGTATAAGTGTATAAATATGCTGCACTGCACAATTTAATAAGCGTGTTATACTATAAACTATAAGAGGAGGAGAACATCAATAACAACGATATTAAATAAATTTAGCTAAATTATGCTCTATGCCAAATATTTTCTAATAACAACAATAAAAATAATAACAACGACACTATTCACACTGCTGGGCTTTTTCTAATGTTAACATTAATAAAAGAATTAAAGAAATCGATATTTTAAGTGAGATCTTGCTAAAAAAAAGTAATGCTGTTGAAATACAAGTTATTTTCAGGTAGACACATTACATACATTTATACATATATGTAAATACAAGTGAGAATTACAAATTTTAAAAGCCCACGACATATGTGTTTAAGATGAATTAAATAAATTGCTAAGTTTAAGTGTTTGTGGCATTGTAGTTCTCAAATGGTTGAATTTATTTTTTTAAATAAATCTGTATATTTTAATTGAAATTTATTTGCTGGTGGTTAAGCATTGTCTATATGCCACATCCTTAGTGGATTTCAACCACATATTTTGAACAGTCACAAACCTCTTATCTTATGCAAAGACTTTAAAAAACTATTTGAGAATTCACAAATAATAATATTTTTAAAAATCACAAAAGAAAAATAAGCGTAGTATAACATAAAATATATTTACCCCCATATTCATAAAAAATAAAATTAATTTAATTTAATTTAATAATTAAAATACATTTAAGTTAATTTATAAAGTAAAGAAAATCATTTAAAAAAGTTACTTTTCTGTACAAAAACAAGTAAGAGTGCTATATTCGGCTGTGCCGAATCTTATATACCCTTCACCAAAGTGCGTATAAAAAGTATAGAGATACATTCATAAGCACATCCATACATATGCATATGTTTTGTGAAAAAATTTATAGTAAGTGACCTCTCGGTATTTTTCGATTAAATATTTGTTTTTTCGATATTAGCAATAAGTTGAATATTTTATTCTGCACTCTGTATTTAAGAAATATTTTATATGCACCCTTATTCCAATTGTCAATAACGACGTCACGTCATATAATCACCCTTATTCCACTTATCGGCATCGACTTCACTTTAAGACAATACCAAAAAATTGGGGCTTATTTACTCTCTCTCTAGAATAATTTTGTGCAACTGACAATCTATTTCCGTTCCCTAAGGTCTAGAAAACAGCATAAACCAGCCAACGGGTGTCAGTTGTTTTCGACAACTGGTACACAAGCCCCAACTGTTTGGTATTGTGTTAAAGTGACGTCGATGCCGACAACTGGAATAGTCTTAAATATCAAAAAATTAAATTAAAAAAATAGTTTATTTAGTAACTTTAATATACAGAAAAAAAGTTCAAAGTTTCCAGCTCTGGAGCTATGGTTTTAATTTTTATAATCTTCTAAACCAAACGTTTCTTTCCAAAACTTAAAATATATATAATTTATTAAGAAAAAGAAAAAAATTAATTAGACCTAGATATGTTACTACAAAAAGTGTAAGTTTCCCAACCCTGGAAACATCCTTTATGATTTTTCTGATTTCTTCCCCCCAATCTCTTTCTTTGAATAAAATAAGATATGTAGATAGTAAGTTAATTTTGTATAAAAAAGTTAAAGTTTTCCAACCCTGGAAACGTCTTTTCAATTTTTTTAATTCTTTTTTAATTTGAAACACCAATTTTATTCGTACTGAAGCATGAAATAAGTTTATTTAATAAAAAAAAAATAAAAATTATTTTTCGGTAGTTAATTTTTTAAAACACAAAAAGTGCAAGTTTTCCAAGCCTGAAATCAATCCTTTTTAATTATTCTGATTTTTTACAGCAATATCTTTCTTTTAAGAATATAAGATCTGTTTAATTTATAGAGAAAAAGAATTAATTTGTTTTAGTAAATTAATTTTGTATAATTTTGTATAAAAAAATGAAAGTTTTCCAACCCTGGAAACGTCTTTTTAATTTTTTTATTTTTTTATTACCAATTTTATTCATATTGAAGTATAAAATAAGTTTATTTAATAAAAATAATAATAAAAATTAGTTTTCGGTAGTTACTTTACTATGGCAAAATAAAGTTTGAGTTTTCCAGCTCTGAAATTGTTTGCTCGATTTGGATGATTTTCAATACCAATCTTTTTCAGCAATCTGACACACTAGTTCAAGATCGAAGTCTCTAGCTCTTCTGGGAGCTTCGGAAAACAGATTTCACGTACAGACAGACGGACAGACGGACAGACGGACATCGCTTATTCGTCTTCCTTATGCAAAAGGATCCAGAATATATATTTTTTCGCTTATTAATATTGTGGAAATTACAAACGGAATGACAAACCTTATATCGTCACCTAAAATCCAGAAGGGCGTAACAACCAAAAAATTTGAAATAGACTTTTTGATTGATTATGATGTGATTAACCAAAATACATCTTTTCCTTAAATTTTACTCACATATATTCAAAAATACCGATTTTATTCATTATTTAATTTCGCACCTTACATATAAATAGTATTAAATTTATTAAGTTTTTTGCTTCTCCTGTAAAATAGTAAAAAGTGTACTTACGGCCTTTTGGATTTTAGGTGACGATATACTCTTTTACCATTTTTTGTTAAAGGGTATAAAAAGTGTACATTTTCCAACCCTGGAATCATTCTTTTAAATTTTTTTAATTTCTAATACTAATTTATTTCTCTTAAAAATATAAAATAAATGTATGTTTAATTTGTAGAGAAAAAGAAAAACTTAAGCCGAGATTCCACTCTCGGCTCACTGTAATCAAGTCATAAGTAATAAGCCAAACCGGATTTATTTCTTAATTAATTCTTACACAAGGCTATATGGCTTTATTACCACTGCATTGAAGTGCAATAACGTCCTTATTTTTCAATTGGTTGAGAAATAAAGCCATTTTTCTGCTTTACTTATAACTTTGTTTCAGTGAGCCGACGAAAATCGGTACATTGTGCTAATAGTGGGATCTCGGCTTTAGTTATTAAAATTATTTTTATGTTTATTTAATTAGTTAGTTACATTATCCAACCCTGCAATCAAACATTGAACACCACTTATATTCTTACTGAAATATAAAATAGGTTTATTTAGCAAGAATAAACAAAAATTAATTTTAGCTAATTCCAAAAAAATATTAAATTTTCCAGCTCTGAAACAGTCTTTTCGATTTTGCTGATTTTCAACAATAGCAATTTATTTCGTACCATGTCTGATACACCAGTACAAGACCGAAATTTCAAGCTTTTTTGGGAGCTTGGGAAAACCGATTTCACTTACAGACGGAAAGACATCGCTAAACAAGCAAGCCTACATGAAATTTTAACTAGAAACAAAAGAATTCATTTTATTGAGAAATTCATCGCTACAAACAAACATAGCATTTTTACTTTTTTTTTTACTTGCTTAAAGTTTATATTAAAACTTTTATTTTTTTCTTCATTATTAATTTTATTGAATTAAAAGTTATAACGAAATTATGTTAATTATGTTGAGTATGTTTTTTAAAGTGCGAAGTGATCGACACCTCGTGTGTGGCTTCTTTTTTTTAGAAAATTTCGACATCTTTTTTTTATTTATATAAAGTGATTTGTTATCTGTTGTGAGATGTTTGTTTCATTTTAGTTAACAATAAATTTTAATGTGACAATAAAAATTTAGCTTAACTTTATCAACACAGTTACATTGAGATATGACTGGTTACATGTTGACTGGTTCTTCGATTTCTATCTAGTTGTTGTTGTTGTTTTAGGAATCCAATAATCAGATAATATTTGTATTTCTGTATTTATTAATGTGATATGTCATATGTGTGTATGTATGTTGTATTTCAATAAAAGTTTAAATTTTTATATAGATCTAATAAAAAGTAGGTTGAATAATTTAAGGCCCAAATGGCCTAAATCACCTCACCAAATAAAATAAAATCTAAAATATTGTTTTTGTTTTTCACTCAAAACTCTTCGCCGTACGAAAGCAAGCAAATTTGGCATGGCCTTTTATAATTTTTAGAATTTGTGTTAAAAATAAAAACAACATTTTCAAAGTGATATTCAAATTTAAATATCACTTTGGTGAAGCAATTCAAACGACTAAGCCCTAGATATTTTATATTAATTTGCAAGGCTAAAAGCTTTTAATAATTTTCAGATTTTATTCCAAATTAAATAATTGTCTCAGATTTAACTACAAGCATATGTAAAATATTTGTATGGAAATTTCTTTTTAATTTAAATTTATTTATTTATTTATTTATTTATTTATTTATTTATTTATACGACAGCAATAATACATGAGGCCTCTTGGCCTTTAAAAAATATTAAAAGTATTTTATTTAATATAAAACTATTTCTTATAACAAGTGAATTTCTTTTCAACAAAATAATTATGGTATGAAATCCAAGAAATTTAAAAACATCTACCAACCATTATAATAACATAGTTCAAAGTAATTCTTATAATAAGCAAAATGTACACGTTTAATGTAAAAAGCAATACATAACTAATTTAAATTTATTTTATTTTAATGTGACAACAAAAAAAAAAAAAAAAAAAAAAGTAATAATAATATATATCTTCAACTAGTTTGAAAAAAAATTTAGTAGCTTCCTCTTAAATGAGGATAAATGCAGCGCAAAAGAGCGAAGATCAATTGGCAGGATATTCCATAGCCTTGCAACACTAACAACAAACGATTTTTCATAAATACATAAATAATATCATTTTCACAATTTGAGTACGTGTTTGGGCTTTGATAATTTTAAAGAGATATATCAATAATCTAAACTTTAGATAATCATCAAAAGTGAGATTCAAGAAATTTTTTAAATGGTTAGAAACATGTTGCCTAAGCCTTAGTCCATAGACAAATCGAATAACTTTGTGAACAACAGACTTAATTTTTTTCTTGTTATTTAAGTTGCAACCTGAATAAACTTCAATACAATAGTTGATTTGAGACATTAGCAATGTATGACCCAAGGATCTCTTTACATGAAGTGGTAGGTATAAGTTAAGATGATATAATCTTCTCAATGTGAGATAAATTCTAGAGCAAATAGCGTTTATGTGAGGTTCAAAAGAAAGTAGGCCATCTATGATTACACCAAGACATTTCATATTATCTACTATTTCGATAACTGTATTTGCTAATTTTAACTCTAAAGTAAACGGATTTAATCTATTTATTTGAAAAATCATTGCCTTTGTTTTTCCCGGATTCACTCTGAGATTATTCATTAGTACCCAATTTTCTAAATAAGTTAAGTCATGATTTACAGTAGCTACTAGCAATGCATCCGATAATTGGTATCCACCAGACCACAATAACTGAATGTCATCAGCGAATACGAAAATTTTACAAAAGTTTAGCACATGAAATAAGTCATCAATGAAGAGAGTAAATAATAAGGGGCCAATAATAGAGCCTTTTAGATGAGAGATACAATCATTAAAAGAAACAAATTGCTTGCGCTCATTTAGATAAGACCAGATTAACTTGCAAGCATGTGTAGAACAACCAAAATTATTGTGTAGCTTTGAACTTTGAAATTAATAAAGTATGATTGACTTGATCAAACGCCTTGGAAAGATCAACTGACACTAGAACATTAGCCCGGCCCACATTCAAATTAATCCTTATAGAGTCGGTAAGTTCAGTTAGTAGATGACAAGTACTTCGACCATTTCGGAAGCCATATTGACAATCATCAAGTAATTTCTTATTATCAATCCATTTCATTATTTGTTTTTTCATGATAATTTCAACAACCTTCGATAAGGAGGATAAAATTCTATTTGGCCTTATATTGTTTGCGGATAAACGCCCATTTTTTTAAGAATCGGTATCATTTTTAGAGATTCCAATCCTTAGGGAATATGGAAGATGTTAAAATGTAATTAATGAAGAAAAGAATATGCCTGTTAATAAGAGGGTAAACAATTTTTAATACCATCAGCACCAGTCGAATTTGATTTAATACTGTGAAAAGCACAAAATAAATCAGTTTCAGTTACATTGGAAAAAGAAAAACAACCAATAGTATTCGTGTAAAGAGAAAAATTTGGTATATTAGGATTAAATTGTTGACATTTCATTAACCTCCATATCCGACTCAATATTTACTCCTTCGCAAACACCCGCATTACGTAAAGTATTCTACATTTGTTTGGTACTACCCAATTTAAAAATACGATTGCTATGTCTTTTTTTAAATTTTCTAATCTCTGATTTGGTTTTATTTCGAAGTCTACGATAGTTTTCCCAATTTAAAGAACTTTGTTCAGTATAAAAGGCTCTCAAGGCAATATTTGTCAGTGATCTGTAGTAGTTTATTTCATTAGTAAATTTAGGAAAAGTGAAAGCAGTTCGTCGCGAAATTTTTCTTAAAGGTACATATATAATTCAGAAGATCATTAAGCAAGTTGTTTAAGAAAAAGAGTTGTGCATCAGGATCACCACACATATAAAGCTGAGTAAAATCAGTTTGATGAATGTGTCTCTCAATGGAAACAAAATCAGCACGAGCAAAATCCCTAAAGAAAGTTGGGCATTGTACCTGACTTATAGGGGTTTGAATAGAGACACATATGAAAGCAATTTGCGATATAAATGGAATTTGAAATTGAGATGAAGTATTAACCAACAGACTGCGACTAATAAGGAAATAATCAATCAGAGAAGTGCTTCCATGAGATAGGTCATAGTGAGTGGGCATAGAATTATGCCAACACGTCAAATTAAAACGACTACAGATTAGACGCATATCAGCAGCCTTTGAGACATTAAATAAGTTGTTATCATATCGTCACATGATTGCTCAAAAACGGATAAGTTGCCTCTGGGAAGATATACCACACCAATAATTAATGAGTTTTCAAGTTCAATAAATAATCCAACACAAGAAAAAAATTCAGTACATTTATATACTGTTTTAAATTTAATACCATTAGCAATAAAAATTGCCACACCACCACCTCTACAGCCTGACGGCCAATCACTTCTACAAATTGTATAACCAGGAATATTAACAGCTTGGTCAAATATTATGGGGTCAAGCCATGTTTCCGTAACGCAAATGATATCTAAGAAAGAGCTACTACACGCAAAGAAAAGATATGGTTGTAGAATGGTTGAGAAAACAATATTATGTTCTCTGAAACAAATGTGTGGTCGTCGAAAACTAGTTATTGTTATTTTAAACATTTATTTCGTTAAGATAATCAGAGTAATATTTGGATTTAATAATTACATTATCACATCCATAAAAGAGTGTGATATGGTTAGAGTTTAACAATACAGTTTTGTTAAAAATTTGTGACTACAACATAATTTGTATTATTATTTAAAAATAATATGATGTAAATAACAATATAATGTTATCCAAAACCATACTATGTTAAGTTTTTAAACAAATCTTTTTCAGAAACATCTGTCAGTTCAGTATTTCGTTTGTAAGCTATCGGTATTGCACGGGTGCTGTTAAATAAATGAATAAATAAATAAAGAATATACAAAAGGGTAGACCAATAAAAATATATAAACATTTGTGTATCTCTTTATATGTACAGACATGTCAGTATGTCGTGTAAGTATACATTTCTATATATACATTTTATTTGTCTGTATATCGTGTAAGTATACATTTCTATATATACATACATTTTATTTCAAGAATATTAAGTTATTTTTATTTAGATTTTGACGCACAGATGTTTCTACAATAAATATATGATTAAAAAATAAAATACTATTATTATATTAAATAATACTGTGGTCGTATTTAACAATATTAATATAATATTAGAACATGGTATGGTGAGTCTCAATTATATTTTAGTCACATCTAACAATAGTGTTGTCATATTTACAGTACTAAGATTATAATATAATTAACTCAATAATATTATAATTAACTAAGATATTAAAACTGTTAAAGTTTTTTTTCTATTAACAATAATATGATTTGACTGCAACCATATAATTGAATTATAGTATGTTGCTGTTTGATTATGGTTACCTCAACCATACATTTTCTTTGCGTGTAAAAAGTTCAGCCAATTCACTAAGTTTATAAGATCTATCTAAATATAAATTGTAAGTCGAAATTTTTCTTTCGGTATTGCAAAAAAGGCACTAACACAATTTTTGTAAGTCAATGGTGACACAGAAACCAAATTCCTACAAGAGTGAAAATAAAAATAAAACATATTTCTTATTGAGACATTTTTAGATTTAGTTGAACTGTAGTGAATTTTAATCAGAAATAATTTCTTGTTCGGGCTTAAGTTCAGTAATTTCAATTCTTATTGAATGAAATATTTTTATTAATTAATGTGAGTTTCTAAAGAAAAGAAGAGAAATTAAACTAGACTTTTTAGCTGGCTGAAATACCGATATTTTTCTGTGCAGCTACGCACTTCATCAGCACCCTAGTCTATCTACTTGGGTAGAAATTTTTATTAATATCAGCGATTTAACGTAAATTCTAATGAAACGGAATATGAAAAATGATTATTGCGTACAATTATTGATTTACCTTTGGTAAATACATAAGTAAGTATCACTATTCATTTTTTTGTTTTTCCATTTTTCTATTTATTCTATTTCTTACTGTGGCAATTTTGCCAAATTCGTTTTTCTTTCATATTGAACTATATGCTTCACATAATTATTAAAATAATTTTCGTAATGATGCTATCTTATACAATTCAAAAGAAAAAGCAAACATATGTACATTAAAGACCTTCGATCTTTTTCGGAGTTTATCCGAATTCAAATCTCCTGAATATAAGTAAATTATTCATACATAAACTAAAAGGAAAAGTGAAACCGATGATCGTTTTGGAAGTTTAGACGTACATTTTTTGTATTTTTTAAACAAACAAAATAAGCAGGAATCAAACCTTAACTATTCGGTTGCTATGCTCTTTCCAGCTTAATCTACTAGCTACGAGGATACCCAAATCATCTTTGTCAAAGAGATCAAAGGCGAAGTAAGCCATATTGTAGACTTTAATAATTTTCGGAGTTTTTCTTTCCATTTCCTAAGTCGTTTAGTTTTATTTTCGAGTAGTATTATAAATAGCACATTTTCTTACAAGTCAGTATTATAAAAGAAAAAAAAAACTAACCACGACAAAATATTAAGTTTTCGGATTTTTCTCCGAATTTCTTTTTTTCTCATCGACTTCCGATAAGAGATATTAAAAACCTAGGATAATAAATAAATATACATATTGAAGTCTTTTTAAAAATTATTTAAGATTTATGATTGTTTTCGGATTTCTTTTCGAGTTAATTTTATTTTTATTTTCGACTGTATTGCTGATTAAAAATAGTGCTTTTTTGTAATTTAAAGATATCAGAAAAATGATAAAAAGAGTCATATTAAAAAAAAGAGTCTTATTAAAAATTACTTCAAATTTATGAAGATTTTTTCTCCGAATTTTTTTTTCATTCTCGACCGCATTATTGATTTAAAAAGTAGTATTTTTTTTGTAAATAAGAGGTATTAAAGAAACCTGGGATAATAAATACAAAGATATATTAAAGAATTTTTAAAAATTACTTAAGACTTATGATTGTTTCGGAGTTCTTTCCGATTTTTTTTTTGTTTGCAATATATTGCTGATTTAAAAAATATTTTTTCGGATAGTTATAAGAATCCGAAAAATTTATGATAGTAAAAACTGCAGCAGTCTTGCTAAAAATTATTTAAGATTAATGATTGTTCTCGGTTTATGCGTTTTCGGAGTTTTTTTATGAGTACATATGCTGTGACACTTAACCAAATTTCTCCAAAATTGGAAAGCACATGGAAGAGTATCAGTTTCCGGGCTTTATGCTAAATTCAGTATTATTAAAATTATTTATATATTATACAACAACAACATTCGTATATTAGAATAAAACATATTATGTGTTTTACAGGAAAAAAAAACCTTGAAAACAGAAAATGAATATATTCTCAATATGTAAACTGATTTTTCTTAAATTTTTATTTCGTACATACCTTTCTTATAAAATTTGTAGTAGAGAAATCAAATGCAATAAACAAAAAAACTTCTAAAAATATTTTTAGCTTCCCGCTTTCAAGAATTTGATTGATTTCACCTGAATTTCCGTAAATCGAGTTTTCAGCAGATCTCGATGTTTTGAGGCCTTGGGAATCTATTCTGAGTATTTTTACGATAATGTCTGTAAGAATATATGAATGCATGTGTGTGCGTGGGTGTGTGTGTGTGTAAATGTGTATGTATGTGTGTAATCCTCTCATTACTTCAGAATGAACATATTGGGTATAAATTTACGGAATTCTAAAGAGCTCTCTTAGATTTTCGTAACATAAGGAGCCGATTCGATTCGGTACATTTTGAGAAGTTTCGAATTTTTTTTTTAAAGAAATTTGAAACTAATAAGTCTATAAAATCCAAAATTCAATCAGCTTTTAAACTAAAAAAGAACACAACGTTGACTGCTTGCTGCAAATTTGATTAAAATTGATTGATTCATTCGAGAGACATCGTTGAGGAAAAGTTAAAAAAAGCCCTTTTGCTTTAATAGCTCCACAGGCTCTTGCCAAATTGATTTTAAGGATTCATTAACTTTTTTTGGACTTTAAAAAAATGTTTAAGTGGTTTAAAATATGAAGTTGATTGGTTTTAATTATTCCAAAGGTCGATGGATTTTCCAGCGCCTTCCAAGAAAGGCCTGCAAAGTCTATCGCATTTTTAATATTAAAAATATGTTTTTCATACGTTTCGAAGCGACAATTCAGTATTTGATCTCTTAAATATATGTCTTTGGTAGAGTGTGTCGTTTCGTCGCCGAAACTTTTTTTGAAATCATAAAAAGCTGCAAGAGCAAAAGCAAAATTTCTTATATGGATTTTTTTCACTGTCTTACATTTTTTTTTTTTTTTTTGAAGGTCGTAACATTAATAATTTCTAAGACCTTGTGATTCTTTCCACTATTACATACAGGAAAAAAATTTAAATTTTATTTTACCAAAAAAATTGTTTTTATGAAAAATAACGAACACACTATGCAACAAGCGAAAATCCCTTGTATCACACCACTATACTGTTTTGGTGCGCTATGGTCACCTAACTACAAAAATCATCATTATTTCAGATTCTATGGATAAGTTTTTTTTTTAGATTTTTTTTTCTAAAATATGAGATTTTTGAAAAGGTTAGTGTATTCATCGTACCATAATTTTGAAACAACGTACTCGATTTTATTATCCGATATGTATAAAAATTTTAAATTATGCCTGCTTTAAAATATTTTAATATTATTATTTTGTATAACTATTATTTCTGGAGTTATTGAAAAAAAAGTCTGAAAAAAAATTTTTTTTTCTGAAAATCATAGAAGACAAACCAAAGTCGAAATAATTTTTAGATCACACCTGGTAGCTTTGTTTATTCAAAACATAACTTGTTTACTTTATTTACTTTATTTAATAAAATATGCTTACCGATCATGCGTTGATCTCATTAACTGTTGTTCCAATTTTCGCCAATAAATAAAAGATTTTTTACCAAAACCAGGTATATAATAATAAATTATTAAATAAATAAAATTCTTGTGTTTGTTTGAAACCACATTTATGGTATTTTTGGCGATATTTTACTTACACATATACATATCGATGGCTTAATATAAAAAGGGCCTAACTCAATTTCTTTGGAAATCGTGTTTTTAATGTATTCTGGGCGACAACGTATAATTGCATCCTCCTTGAAAATCTTAGTACGTTACAGTTCAAAATCAAGGACTTATGGCAACTTTAAAAACTATTTCTGCATGTAAATGCTTTATTTTTTCTTCAGTTTTTTGCTTCTCCTGTAAAATATTAAAAATTCGAGTTAGGCCTTTTTTATATTAAGCCATCGATATATTTATATACACACAATTATTACAGGCTCATCCGATTAAACGATGTTACTAACTTGGTAATGACAAAAGAAAAAGTTTTTCCACTAAAACTAGGTACTTTTGCTTTATAGCGAATAAAATAATCATTTACACATCGATTTTCATAAATGAGGGCTCATTTTACTTGCATTATATGTAGCTTTATAAATAAATAATAAAACTGCTAAGTATTTGGGGTTTTTTATTTTTCGTGAAATTTTTAAAATAAAAAATGTTATAATTATTGTTTTTTATGGGAATTGTTACAATTTAAGTTTAAAATTTTTAAACGCACTAATAATCCCAAATTAATATTTTACTTATTAAGTAAAATATTTTTTTATTAAAAATACATTGAAATTGATTATTGAGGGGTTTAGCTGGATCCTATGCGCATTTCACTGTTGCTAATGCAGATCATCAGGGAACCTTTACCCAAAGCTTCTTAGAACAACTACAGTTATTATATTATAAGCTTTCATTTAAACAAATGAGAAGCTCAATAACAAATAACAAAGTTGAAACAAGAACTCAATAATCAACATGTTTTTTATTTTCTTACTTTACTATTGTTACATTGGCTGACTTTTTTTCAGCTTCAAATTGTAGTCGTAATAATAATAAGTAAAATATTAATTTGGGATTATTAGTGCGTTTAAAAATTAAAAAAAAAAAAAATTTATAATTTTTTCGAAAAAAAAAATTTTTTTTCGGACTTTTTTTCTCAATAACTCCAGAAATAATAGTTATACAAAAAAATAATATTAAAGCATTTTAAAGCAAACATAATTTAAAATTTTTATACATATCGCATAATAAAATCTAGTACGTTGTTTCAAAATTATGGTACGATGAATACACTAACCTTTTCAAAAATCTCTTATTTTAGAAAAAAAAAATTCTAAAAATAAAACTCATCCATAGAATCTGAAATAATGATGATTTTTGTAGTTAGGTGACCATAACGCACTTAAACGAAAAATAGTGGTGATCCATGGGAAAAAATTTTTTTTCCATTTGTTGCATAAAGAATATATGTTTCAAAAATATTTTTTCCATACAAATTTAAAAACCAAAAAAATCATGTAGATTTGGTATATAACTCTTAAAAAATTTTTTTTTAAATTTGCTTATAATTTTTTTAACAAAATTTTTGAAAATTTCTTTTATAAATTTTTTTTATAGCTTTTGGACGTTCAAAGACATCCAAAAAGTTGTAGAAACATAAATAAAAAAAATTCAGTAAAGTGCGACTCTGACTCGCGCACTGAGGATTCCATACGAACACTAGATATGTAATTTAATACAAACTTCATCCTATATAATATATAGTTTTGGATTTTTTTCGTTTTTGAGATCTTTTCGGTTTTTTTGCGTTATTGCGTTTTTTCGGTTTTGGCGATTTTTTTAAGTTTTGGCCCTTTTTTTTATTTTTGACACTTTATTTTCTTGTTTTGACGATTTTTTTCGGTTTTTGACGTTTTTTCATCTTGGCGATTTTTTTTTATTTTTGGCGATTTTTTTCATTTTTGCGATTTTTTTTAATTTAAAAGATTTTTTTAGTTTTGGCGACATTTTCGCGTTTTGGCGATTTTTTCGATTTTTGGCGATTTATTTTAGTGTTAGAAATTTTTTTTTTAATTTTGGCGATTTTTTTCGTTTTGGCGATTTTTTTTTTGGTTTGGTGATTTTATAATTTTCGGTTTCTTTAGTTTTACCGGTTTTGAAAATTTCAAGTATTTGCCTCTTACGGTTTCCAGGATATAGCAAATTGTCAAAATTACATAGTCAAAATTGCATTAACTGATGGACCACCCTTTAATTTAAATTTTTTTAAATTTTAGTGTTAATTGTTGTAGTCTGTATGAAAATACACTAAGTTTACAAAATTCAAGTTTCAATATACATACATATGTACATACCATTGTATGTATATTACATGGGATTTTAACATTTTTCGTTGCTCGCTTTTGGAACACCCTTTAATTTTTAATTCTCATGTATTTGTTGTTGTAGCGGCCAAGGTTCTACATACTCTGTCCAAATTTCAGGTCCGTAGCTCTTACGGTTCCTGAGAAAATACCATGTGACGGACAGACGGACAGACTGACAGACGGACAGACGGACAGCGTAGCGAAAACAATAGGGTTCCTTTTCACCTTTGGTGTACGGAACCCTAAAAAAGATTCAAAATCACATAAAAATATGTTTGTTGTGAATTTAAGTTTTTGTTTGAGTCTTTTTATGTTTATGTACGTAATTCTCAATAATATTTCGATAGTTTTTCTATAAACATATTGTTCATGGTCATGACTGTTATTACTAATACCTTTTGTTGCAACACTTTGCAAGTAATTGCAACACTGCATGCAATTTTTGTTTTGTTAACTTTTGGTATTGCTGTTGCGCATGCTTTTAAAAAATTTCGTAATTCTTTCTTTTTTGTAAAACACGGTCGTGAAATAAATAAAAATTGTTATATTAATTAAAACATTAAAAAGAAAGTATACAGTCCACTTTACTTCACAATCACATATAAAGTTGTTTAGCATCCTTAAATAAGGTTTTGGTTGAGTTTCTGAAGCAGAAAAGAAATGCATGCATGCCAACAAAAAACAAAAATTATTTTTGAGGTAACTTGTGAGTATTAATAATTTTTTTTTTTAATATATGTATAACTGGTTTTTTCTAAATTCTTTTTTTTTTTTTTTGTCATAAAACTGTGGCCTCTTTTTTAATGATTATTGAGCCATTTGTAGACTTTCCTTTTCTTTAGCGAATTTTGTCCGGGCCTTAGCCGTCAACTCTAATAAAATTTATAACTTAATTTGATGTTATATTTTAAATTCATACATATAAATGAATATGGTAAAAGTAATAAAAGCTTTCTAAACCAATTTATAAATAGTAAAAGTAGTTTCTTAGATTGTCATATAAATAATTATATATTTTAATGCTATAAGTATGTCTATATATTTTATTGCTGTTGCTGATAAGATTATTTTGAACATGTTAATTTTATTTTATAACTTATTTTCTATATTTGAATTTAACATTTTCTCTTAGAAAATACATTCGTTGAATTTTAAATTAGTGAAATGTGATATTAGGTCGGAAGTTTTATTTTTTTTTTTATTTTTATTGATAAGTTCATTAAAATTCTTTGAATTTTTTTTAATTTTTATGTGGTAAGGAAGTAAAAAACCGAAAATTTTTTTTGTTATATACGAAAGATTGCTTTAATTTTTTTAACGTCTTTGCTTTTCAGGAGATAAGCGAAACATTTAATGCTTACAACTGAAAGAGAGAATTATAATTCAGTACAAAAAAATTCGTGTACCACTAATACATATGCTAAGAGATTAAAAAGAAGCTAAATGTCACTGTAGATCATTGTTGGTATGTCAGCATTTTCTATTTTCATATTCTCTCTTAAAACAACATTTAACTTTTTCAAAAAAATGCTAAATGAACATAAATATGTAATTTTTATATCTAACATTTTTAAGGTAGAGGTCCATAGCTCGCTTTTTGCGCGTTAAGCTTTCTATGCATCTGTCAAAAAAGTAGAATCAATGTAATAGTATGTGACAAGTTACATAGTAGGTCTACTTTCTACTTTTGTGCGCGTTACAAGCACCATGACAGAAAGTCAGCTGTTTTTGAAAGCTAAAGATGTTAAATAATACTTTATTTCTTACGTTATCGATAAATATTATTTTGCCGTGGATAATTTTTTTCTTTTTTTTCAATAAAAAAAATTTCTTAGTAAAAAAAACTTGTTTAATAAAATATGTGATTATTTTATTTTTTAATTAACTTTTCACCACACTTTCCTCAGTAACAAATTTTGCATATTAGTTATCGATTACATTTACGTACTGAGTGTCATCTCCGCTAAATCTGTATTATTTACTTTGTGTGCATTACATATTTTTAAACAATAAAATGGAAGAAAATTTAATAAATTAAATATACAAACTCGAATAACTCCACAAATTCTTTTAAAAACTCGATTTCACTCTCCATTTTTTCTTTATAAGTATTTATAAACAAATGCACACAGCTGATCAAAACAGAAATAAAATGGCGCGTGAAAAGCAGTGCATGTAACTCAACGCGAACAAAGTATAGAATGAAACAAGAGAATGAAACGCGTGTAAAGCATTACGCGCAAAAAGCGAGCTATGGACCTCTACCTTTAATTATTTTCTGTAGACGATTTCATCATTATAATTTTCTGGCAACACTGTTGTAGATGCTGGCAAACGCAAAGGTAGAAATAAAGAGAGAGCATTATAAATTTTATCAACGTTATGCATTAAACACATTCACCACAGCAGGCTACACGAACACACGACTTCAAATGCCGCTAACAGCATTTGTAGCCTCGTAGCCAGCTACTTAATTATCATATTTAAGTATAAATACATAGTTCAGTCTTGCCGTATTCAAATATTTCGCATTTATAAAAATAAATTACTCTTTTGAAATATACTTATATGACGTAAAAGTATAAAAATGAATCAATTAATGCTTTTTTTGATATTGTTTCTGTTAAATTATATGAAATAAGCATTAAACACATTCACTACAGCAAGCTACCGACTACCAAATGTCAAGGATAGAATACACATGTTTATATGAGAATAATTCTTTTGACGACAGCAGAGCAACATGGCGGCAGGTTGTTGACTATGCTGATTTTGTCGTTGTAGTCCAATTAAACTAATTTCTATTTTGTTGGCTACAATGAGAACATTCAGTGTTGCCAGTATAATACAAAATGTTGAATGAATGATTTTGTACAATTATTTCATATTATTTAACAGAAATAATATCCAAAAATTGATGTTAGGAATAAATTGATTCATTTTTGTGAAATAGGTACATTTTAAAAGAGCAATTAATTTTTATAAATGCAAAACATATAAAAGTGGCAATACTGAATTATGTACTTGTACTAGAATATCAACTGCAGATGGTGCTGCTGCCGTCTCCAAAATAATTAAGTAGCCGGCTACAAGACGACAAATGCTGCTAGCGGCATTTGAAGTCGTGTGTTCGTGTAGCCTGCTGTGGTGAATGTGTTTAATGCTATACTTGTACGATATCATTCATTCAACATTTTGTATTATACTGGTAACACTGAGTTTTCTCATTGTAGGCAAAGAAATAGAAATTAGTTTAATTGAACTACAACGACAAAATCAGCATAGACAACAACCTGCTGCCTGTTGCCTTGTTGTCTTCAAAAGAATCGCTCTCATATAAATATGTGTATTCTATCCTTGACATTTTGTAGTCAGTAGCCTGCTGTGGTGAATGTGTTTAATGCATTAAAAATAACTAGAATAACTTATGATTTTTAACATGTAATTTGGCTTAAAAAGCGATACGAACTTTAGCCTGTTAAAAATCATAAATATAGAAACAAATGGAGTTCGAATAATAATTAAAATTAATTAAAATTAATAGCCATGGGCATGTGGCAAAAATTAAATAAAAATATACTTAATAGTAACAAACCAAAAAAGTTTGTCTTAAGTAGAACAAAAAAAAAAGCAAATTAACTAACATGTGTATAATTAGTAAAAGAACAAAACGACAATGGTAAGACTGTTATAAATATAGAGATGGTAAAATTGAGCTTACAATACAAAAAAAGCTTTCAGCAAATTGAAATACGATGAATCAAAATAATTCACATATTCCATTTGCAATAATGCTAAGTATGTAAAGCAGAAATCTACAGCAACTGACACCACACACAGTGGACCAAACACAAAAGAACGCTGATGATGAAGGTTTAGTGGCCTTCGAAAACGGCTGGCTGTTCCGTTCAACTATGTGTTGTTAGTCAGAATATTTACAACAGACTTTGTTGTTATTTGTTCATTAATAATTATCACATGTAATTTGGCTTAAAAAGCGATACGAACTTTAGCCTGTTAAAAATCATAAATATAGAAACAAATGGAGTTCGAATAACTAAAACTAGAATAACGTTCAATACACAAAAGTTTGCTTAGCTAAAGGGACTGCAATGCAAACACGGTTGCCAGAAATGCAGATTTATCTTCATTTTACTCTCCAAAAAGACGAAATGCAGATTTGAAGATTTTTGGCGAAAAACTCCGATTCTTTAACTCTAATAATATGGAAACTTTTAATTTAATTTTTTCTCATATTCCTCGGACTCGGACTAAAGAGAATTACAATTCTTTTATAATAACTTTTTGTTCAAATTTCGTTGTTTGTGAATTTTTTTTTCAAACTCAGTCGATTAATAAAAATCAGCTTAAAGTGTTTTAAAATAATTTAAAGTGCTTCTTATTTCAAGTTTAGCTTGCCGTGTTGTTTTTTTTTCAAATAAACTCTTTGTAAGTTTTTTCAGTTTTGATGCCTCAATTGCTGGTAATATAAAAATTTCACAAATATATTTTTGCTGATTTTTTGAAGAAAATATTAAAGTTTTTGGCAACTTTCACATTGGCGGAGCTAAATTTTTTTTTTTGCAATATTGAAATAAATAATTACAGGTAATTTTTTAATCGAGCGGAATATGGCCCCCAGGTTTAGCCCTACTACGCTTATGAAATTTAAGTTGCGTTTAAGTCTTTGCTGATTATTTTATAAAATATTTTAAACGACTTTTTATTCAAATTTCGTTTTGCAATATTTTATTTGAAGAAAAATTTTTGGTGATGTTTTTTGTTCAAATTTTAATGATAATGATAATATATTTAATAATAAATAATAATCTTTAATTCTTTTATAAAAATGGTTCCCACAATTTTTGTGGAACTTTTTAAAAGAAATTTTGGTCGAATTTTTTTTTGTTATAATAATTTTTAATTTAATTTATTTTCTAAACTTTGCAATTTTAAATTCCATGAAGTCATAATAAACTTTATAGACCACCCTCGTATGAAATTCTTTTTCAAACCATGAAATAGCATTTGTGTAACACAAATTCATATTCATATGCAAGGTAAATGTATAATTTTTGAATACTTTTTACATAATTTTTCATTAAAATCTCATTTTTAAGGTGGGTGTGGGCTTTATGGCTCTTTTTCAATTTTTCTTTCTTTTTTTCATCAAAACATTTTCGATATTGTCCCCAGATTAAGTTGTTTTATTCTGGACACATATACAAAAACTCATTGGCTTTGATAGTATAGCATATTTTTTTTGACGCTCCCACACTTGAGTAGCTTCTCTTATTGAATGGTGCAGATGATAATTGTTTGCTCCTATTGCTTTTTGTAATATCTACTTTTTGTGGTTCAATGTTTTTTCTTAGAATTTATTGATAATCTTTGGCTGCTTGTTGGTCTTGCCATATTATTATATACATGCATGCAAACATACACAGAAATGTGTGTGGATGTGTATTCCCACATATCACCTTAATATGTTAATGTATTGGTGTAATACAAGATTCATGGTTAATTTGAAAGTAACCCAATTCCTTAACGCATGTGCATACAGGTTGCTGTAGAGATTGAAACATTTTTATATATATATATTTTTTTTTGCTTTAAATATTATCAGGTAAATCATAAAAAAAGACTTTTGACATTTTTCATAAAGCTGCTGATCAATATTTTTCCTTAGAGCTGGACTCTTGAAAAATCATTATTCTCAACTCTCAGAATGCAAAAAAAAAATGCTTAAATTAATAGCAGTGGTGTCAAGTAATGAAGTCATTAATATATTTATTTCCCAAATTCACAGAATTTTGACAATTAAATTTAATCAATCAATTCACTTCTTAAAGATCTATTAAGAAGTCATCATGAAAAATAATATAAGAAAAGATTAGAAAAACCAAAGATCTGTACACGTTTTTTTTTCAAATCTTATTAATGGGAGAGGCTAAGCAATCACACCTTAGTTTTATTTATATAAAAGTAGCTTTTTCCTATATTATTTGTTTACATTTTTTTTTAATTTTCTTAAGACTCAAGTATTTGTATGTCTCAAGGAAATCAAGAGAGCAAAAAAAAACAAAAATTCAAGTGTCACTCATATTGTATCGAAAAAGAATAAATATTTTGTTTTACTAACCACACTCACACATTAACTGAATTTTTGTGCAGGCCTGGTCACGTATATATATATATATATATATATATATATATATATATATATATATATATATATATATGTATAAAAGACTACTTAAAAATATAAATACATTCACACATTTTTTTCGCTTAAGACTTTAAAATTATTATAACTACTTTTTGTTGTTGTGTACAAGCAAGCAAGAATGCGGTAATCAATTGCTTATAATGTGATCGTCGTATACAGCATTACTGGGCTGACTGTAAATGTTTGTTTAATAAATTAAAGTAAACTTTTCTCGTATATAGCCAAGTATATTTTAAAGATTATAAAGAGTCATGGGTAAAAAGAAAACAATATTTATAGAAAAAATTGTTTGTAATGAAGGTCTAGTGTTTTAAGAGCTTTTCAACACACGCACACATACAGAAGAAAAATGTAACAGTTTCTGTTATTTTTAATTAATTGAATAAACATAATAATGAAGGAAGTGCTTTAATTTTTATTAAGTGTTAATACGAGCAACAAAATATGTAGAGGAGATCATGTTACCTTTTGGGTAAAATATTTTTAAAAATAACATTAGAATTCTTCTTGTGGTTTGTTTGTAAGTGTTTGTGTCTCAAGTCTTTTGTTTGTTTTTGTTTTATTTAGTACTACCAGAGTTGCCATTCGTACCAAAATATTTAATTCATATTTAGAGCGAAAAGAAATTTTTAATTGTAGGATTAAAAATTATTAAAATTATTTTGGTTGAATATTGGAATAAGTTTTCAAAATCAAAAAACAAAATTTTTAGTATTGATTATAAAGTAAGTCAGTTAAGGTATCAGGCTACTACAGTGCGTATAGTATTACATATCATCACCTTAAAACCAAAAGGATGTAACAACCAAAAAATTCAAAATAGATTTTTTGATTTACTATGATGTGATTAATTAAAATACTTCTTTCCTTAAAATTTTACTTCCATATGTTCAAAATAACCATTTTACTCATTTTTTAATTTGGCAACTAATAAATAAATAGGGTTTTGCTTCTCCTGTAAAAACGTAAAAAGTGTATGTACAGCCTTTTGGATTTTAAGTGACGATATGTAGTGTCCCTATTTAGTCGCACTATACTGAACTTTATTAGTTTTGCTTACATTCTTCGTGATTTATTTTTTGTTTCTAGTAATCAGTTGATATTGTTTATTAAAAAGACATCTGCAACCAAGTTTTAAAGCCATGTAGAATATGACTAAAATCCAACTTAATCCAACATTAACAATAAAACTTTTTAAAAAGATACTAAATGTATTGATTTGTTTAGGAGTTTTAGTTGTTTAATAAATTATATATGAAAGTAAAAATATGAGGGAAAATGGCATTGACTGTTAAATGGCAATGATTGTTAAATGGCAATGACTGTGGCAGCACTATAAACGCCATTAGCTCGTAAGTAAGAACATTGAAAAACCCTACTAAAAATTAGAAAAGCGCTGTAAAATAAGACGCAAGGAAATAAAACGTAAATAAGAAACAAAAATTGGGCCAAAGAGAAAATTTATGAAAAACATCCAACATAAAGGAACTAAAGCCCAGTTGAAAAATTCCAACGAAACAAAACTCAAGATGAAATAAAGCCCAAAAAATTAAATAAAGTCCAATTAAAAATTCGTTGGGCCTTATTTCATTTTCTTATTTGGGCGTTATTTCTCTGGGGCATATATAACGTGACCAGATGGTTTTTTGCAAAAAGCGGGACATAATCGATCAAAAAGCGGGATTTTGAAGAAAATACAGGCAAAAAGCGGGATTTCAAGATAAATATCTTTTGTGTGCAATATGCACACAAAGTTTTGTATCACTTTTGAGTTGATTTTGCTACTTTTTTATTGCGGCACTTCCATTATAATTTTATTTTTATCTTGAAACATCTTTCAGCAAAAAACGTGAAGTTTTGTGTAATTACAGATTATTATATTGTGCGTTGTCTTACAAAAAAGTTCGAATTAGACATGTTGGGTGTGAAACCTGCCATAAAGAAAATATATTTACTGTGAGATATCTGAAAAACTAATATAGTGAGAACCTTGAAATATTGTGTTGAAATAACTCTGCTGATATTGTACATTGTCTCTGGAAACAATTTCAGAATTTAACAAGTAGGCGTGGTGCCTCACAAGTAGTATGCTTACTACTCTCACATATAGTGCAAATTTTTGATTGTCTTCAAAAATAATGCCAGAGTACCGATATTGCTGCTTTGCTAACAGACTATTATTGATGGTCTAAAAGGAACATGAGGCTATTACTCAAGATATTTTGGAAGCCAAAATAGTCTAAATTTTGATTTTTTTCATAAGCAGTAACGCCTATAAAGAGATAAGTATTATAAAAAGGAGTCAATATTAAATATTATATTTTATAATATCTTGCTATCTGCTACAAACACTAACTTGAAATTCTGCTAATTCTGCCTATGATAGAAAATAATAGGGATTGGAGACGTAGCATGGCTCCTCTCAAATATAGAATATGTTTACTTAAAAAATATCTTGAAAACTAATATACAGTGGGAATTCTGAAAGTCTTGGTGACTATTTATGTTGATTATGAAGATTCTATTGTACAAAATAGTGCAGGTTTAACCGCAAGCGTGGCACTTCTAATAAAAAAAATTCTTTTCATCTCAAATCATTTATGGAATGTTGCGAAGCACACAGGGTTTTGGCTAGTTAAGCAATAAACGCACTTAAAAAATATTTAGAATGAATTTTTATCAGTTAGATTTTAATAAAAATCGAACAAGAGATTAAATTCTTCGAAGCTCTAAAAAGCGGGATAAAACGGGACTGAAATTCGAGGCGGGATCGATCTGTGAAAAGCGGGATAATGCCGCCTGAAGCGGGATGTCTGGTCAGGTTAGGCATATATAATATCGCCATTAAAAATATTGTGATTTTTAGAACACCAAAATATCGCCTGCTCGATTTAAAAATTTTCAAAATTGTTCGTGACTTGAAATCACGGTGATTCCAAAATATGAATGATAATGAATTATATTTTTAAGAACAAAGCCTTGCACTTAAAAAAATTTAATTTAAACCCAACATTCTGTATTAAACTTCACTTTGTTTAAATTAATATTTTTAGGCTTAGAAATCTTCTTTCCATTCATAAATTTACTGAAAACTGTAAGTGGGAAGAAATTTTCGCGGGGAACTTCTCTATGACAGTTTAGCCTTGGAGGGTAGTTTCATAGGAATAAACATTTTGGTTCTTATTCACCATAGGGGTGAATATATAATATACTCAAAACTATGTTTCATATTTTAAAATACAAGCGTAAGCTGCCCCAAATTTGAAGTTATCAATAATATTTCAATGATTAAAAGTGTAAGGCTTAAAAATTTACTTTACAGTGGGTAAAGTGAATAAAAAAAAGCATTTGCTTTTTACTTAAAAATTTGTTTTAAAACCTAAAATATATATGTGTTTTTTTTAAGTAAAAAGCAAGTGCATTTTTTTGTTCACTTTACACAATATATTATTATGTTTTCATTCATATTATAATTATATTATTATTTTTTGAATTTTGAATTAAAAATCACTGGCCGTAATTACGAGTGTCGTATTTGCAATACGACTACGACGATTTTGTATTAGATGAAAACAAAATGTAGCAATATTCTTTAATCTAGTACGAAATTATCGTAGTCGAAGTCGTTACGACACTAGTAATAAGGCTTATTATTATAAAATAACTTTTAAATAATAAAAATTAAATTTAATTAACATTTTATATACATATATAATTTCTCCAAAAAGTATAATAAGAAAAAATAACCTTCAATACACAAAACAGAAAAAATATGGAAAAAAAACATTTTTAGTATTTTTCATAATAATTGATAAAATCCTTATTTAATATAAACAGCA
This sequence comes from Tachina grossa, assembly GCA_949987645.1. Lineage (NCBI taxonomy): Eukaryota > Metazoa > Arthropoda > Insecta > Diptera > Tachinidae > Tachina > Tachina grossa. Next base: position 32,259,584 of record OX465274.1, on the reverse strand, counting down.
TTTAATTGAAGTCATTTGATAAGTAACGCTACAAACTTATACGCAATATTTTATTGCTTGAATTCCCTTATCTTATTCAATATTGCACAACGTTACTTTGTAGCTTTTAATTACTGTTAATGAAATATTTTAACAACTCTTCAAACACCAATTAAAAGTCCAATTAGTTTTTTAAAGCTGAAAAACTATCTTCTTCTCATATCACAAGAAAAACGAAACTATTTTAAAATTAGTTTTAATTACTTTTCCAAAAACTTTAAAACATACAAAAAAATAATCTCAAATAAAATATCTCTCAAACAACTCAAACAATGTCTACAACAAGATGATTTATTTGTTTTAACCCTTAAAATTTTATTTTTTTTATTTTTTTTACATAAAATATTTAAAGCTTTTAAAGTGCTTGAAATTTTTGTGTGACAAAATAAAAACACACACGAGTACATACATAAGTATACAAAAAGCATAAAAGAATGAAACATATAAAATTTATTTGATGTTAAAACGTTTTATGTTTTAACTTTATCTGTTGTTTGTTATTCTTCTCCCCCTTTTAAGTTTGGTATGCTTTTTAAGTGCAAGTTTGTCTGGTTGTTTGGAGCAGAAAAAAAAAGTTGATTTTTTTTAGTCTTTAACACACAGTTGCGCAAAAACATTTGTCATTCTGACCACTTTGCATTCCTTCAAGACTTTTCGGCGTTAAAGCTGCTTGTATTGACATTTTATATGCGTCTTAGTTGTTTCTTTTTTTTCTTTTTTCTTTTTGTCATTATTATTTTAGTTGTCTTTATTTTTTCAGCCACCATGAAATAAGTATTTTTATTGATTTTTATGGCAACTTTTATTGCATATAAAGTTAAAGCAAAAATTAAAATAAAATGTTCAAAAATATTTCATTTATGTTGTTATTTAAATACTTTTAACTAAAAGCTAAATGACTTTCTAGATTAAAAAGTTATAATGTCTGTGAAAAGGCTTTAGTTTGGGTAATTTTTTAATTCTTACAAATATTAAAAAAAAAAACAAAAATAGAAAGCAGGCATAACAGAGGGAGCAAAATCTTCTTGAATAAAAAATTACTTCTGCAATTTTAAGAGTTCTCATGAAAACTCTTGTTGCTTATAAAATTCACAATTGAACAGCTTAAATTTACGAGTCAAAGTTGTTGGGCAATTTTACTAAGTTGATGTAAATAAATTTCCATACATTTTTTGAAAGTTTCTTTAAGTTTTTTAGTATAAAAATGCAAAATTCCACAGTTTGCGAGACTTTTGAGCGTTGTTATGAGTACCTTTAATAATTCATTCGAATAATACGAACAAATTATTTATTATTTTTGATTTTTCAAGTATTTTTAGACACAAGTTACACTTTTTCTCCCCCATTCATAGAACTTAAAATGATACATATTTTATTTTAAATTCTTTATAAAAAATTTTCCTAAAATGGATTTTAAATACATTTTATTTTTTTATGCAAATAAATTAATTTTTTTTACGTTTTAATTTTTAAATTGACAAACAAAGCTGAAAAGGGGCTTCATGAAACAAGTCTCGCAAATTTGCCCAATCGCACAAATAATAACTTTAATATTTTACAATTAGTTACTAAAATTAGAATAAAAAGTATAGTTGATTCGTCTGATTTGTAATGTATTCAGGCTGCAGCCATATTAAGCTGAAATCACCATCGAAATCACAAGTATTCATAATGATACTGAATTATATTTGAATTGACTTCATTGCGTCATATACTAGTTTATTTTTTTCTCACAAAAAATATCTTCAAGATAAAGGTTTTCACTTTCACACATCTTATAAATTTATATTGAACTTAAAAAATAATTTTCCTAATCAAGTGCATGCTTTACATTTTTTGTTATATCCTATGGTTAGAAATATTGTCATTGTTGAAAAAGTAGTTTTTTTTCGCACATTTTCCATTGTTATATCAAGTTTATTTTATTCGAAATTAAGTAAAATAGCTTAAAATGGTAAATTTCAAAATACAAAAATATATGTTAAATTACTTAATTTCAATTTCGATCGTAATCCCGAAAGTATTTAATTTGGCGTCAGCCTAAATAAACAATTATGTGGTTTAAATTAATAACACTCTATGTTACATATTTTTCTTTTCGAGTCTATGATATCAAATTTTTATATTTTAAATGCTTTTTAGAAATTTCTATGATATTTTAGGAAAATATGGACGCATGTAGATCTTTTTTTTAAACAACACAACTTCTTCATTTTTTTTAAATAAGCTTAAAAAGAACTTTTTTTCACTATACGGAAAAAACTTAATTTTTGTTAAATTTGTTTGTTTATTTATTTATACCAAATAAGTTTATTTACTTTAAAACTGTCACCTAAATATTTATTACACTTTTATTTATTTACTGCCTTATTCATAAAAAATATTTCAGGTTTATTAAGCGCTTATTTGACATATTTCTATGGGAAATTTGTCAAATAAACCTGTAATAAACCTAAAATATTTTTTATGAATTAGACCGTTAATTTCTAGCTGGCAACAATTAATTATTTATTTTTCATTATTATTTAATTTTCTAACATGAATGTTATCGAAAACAAAAGACTTAAGCAACATACTCGTACTTTAGAGAATGCATGTTTGGCGCTTAAGTCTTTTGATGACAAAGGCATATGAAAATGTTTCGTTTTATTTATATCAAGATCATCATTTGTACTTGACATCTTTTGCATAAATAGATTAGAATGAAAATATAAATTAAAAACAATGATATACCAAAATATTTGAATAAATGAAATAAATAATCAAACATCAGCAATTATTGTTTTTATACAAACACATGCTGTTGTAATAACGTTCATAATATATTTTTTTTATTACATAAAGTTTAAATTATTTTTAATGCTTCTACAATATCATCCTTTCCCTTTCAAAATTAAAAAAAAAAATCGAGTAATAAAAAAAATTTTTTTTTCAACCTTGTAAAATTTATAACTTTATGATGAATTGATTTGTTGCCAAACATAAACCATAATTGATCCATAAATATGTATGTACATATGTATGCATTTTTTTTAAGTTTTATTGCTTCGGATTTATATGTTACATTTGCTTTATTAGTTGTTTGTAAGCTAATGCCTTGTAAATTTTTCAATAAATATACACAAACAAGGGAGAAAAATTAATAATAAAAAATTGAGCTTAACAACATTAAAAATTTCAAATAAAACTTAAATTGGACGCCAAACGAGGGTTATTATTATTACTGAGCTTTAAAGTAGTCCAATATAAATAAATTAGACAATACCATCTGCTCAAGATTCTACTAAAAATCAAATATTCAATTAAAAAATGAGTTAGTTTTCAACCATATCACGAAAATTGTAGTATTAACTCAAACATTTGAATTGATTTTTTTTTCTTAATCCAAAAAATATTACATTAATTAAAAATTTAATTGATATTTTTGTAAATATTTAATGTTCTATTCTCATTCTCTTAATTTTCTGTCTTTTCTGTTAAATAAGCTTATTACTGCTGCCAGCTTTTAATAACAAAACCAGTGACCCTCGTATGCCCATAAATAAAAATTTTATGGCTGTAAGTGTTAAAGAAAAAATTCATATCTATTAGTGTTAATAATTTGAATTGACTTGATTGCGTGTGTTTTCATTGAAACTGTGAATTGTTGAACAGAAAACAAAAACCACAAAATCACATATTGATCGTCATAAATAAAAGTCTATTTTACGAGAAATACACATTAAAGCTATTAAAGCGTTAATAGCTTTAAAGTGTTTTATTTTTGTAGCATTTTTTACTTGATTAAGATTATACACACTAAAATCTATGAAAATAACACAAATAGATAAAAAAAAATATTTTTTATTAAACAAACATTCATATGAATATGAGTGTGAAAATCTTGCTTTCTTTTATTAATTTATTAGATCAATAAGAAATATTTTGGGAAAAAATATAAAAAATTAATATTTTGTAACCCACACACTTATAAAAGGGTGTAGATAGTTTTAGGGGGGGTGGGGCATAAGGCCTTCCCAGCAAATATATGTATAAGCTATATAGCTCATAGAATAAGAAATAAGAAAATAAATTGGTATATTTAAAATAATAAATAATATATTACTGTGCTGTGAGACTTTTTTAGCACCAATTGTTTATAAATTTAAAATCAACCATTGTAAGGCATTTCAGGTTTTAACTTATTTTATATATTATTTTTTTATACAAATAATTTAAAAAATTTAATGCCATTCATATAAATTTTCTTGACAACTTGACTATTTATTTTTACTGAGGAATCTACAGCTTAATATAATTTTTTAGGAAATATTTTTGTAGAAAATTATTTGATTCAACTTTACAAAAGTTACTGAAGAGATACTTACACGGAGAAGAGTTATTTAGAGTATTGAAATATTTCTCAAAAATATTCCTCGTAGTATGTTACATAAAAATCAGAGAATATCTGACAATGTATAAATAAACCTGTGGATAACTGAAATTTTCTCTTTTAAAAAAACGCTCACATATGTTTATTTTTTATCTTCACCACCAAAATTAGTCTTTAAAATCTATTTGTTTTGAAAATTGTTTAATTTTGCTATACAGTGTAATTAATTCTTTTACATAATATTAATTTTTCTTTAATATAATAAATTAAAAATCATATGTTATCATATCACATTAGTTTATAATATTTAATATTAATTATACTTTCTCTACCAAGTGTAGATTTTAGTTTAAAATTTTTTGTTTTTATTTTAAATAAATATTGTTTATCGCATATTTCATTTAACTTATAGACATCAGCAATTCATTATTTCCCAATTAACATTTAGCATGACACTCCCAGTTGTTGTGTTTAAATGAATAAATTAAGCCCGCCTACAAACATCTCTCAGGAAAATGTCATAACGTTATTTTAATATTCTTTAAAAAAAATAATTATATACTTTATGCATACATGCATGAGTTCACTCCTTTTTAATATGATAAACAAATAAATAAATAAATTACTAAGACTTAAGACTTAGTTAGCTGAACGTTGCTGTAAGAGTATCGCAGTTAACAGTAACGTTAGAACGTTTATGTATTTATCAGTGATCGGCAATGTATCGTTTTTTCGTTATTCATACTGACTCATGAAATTTTAAATTTAAATTTAACTACTCTGGTTTACGCATACTCACGATGACATTGATTTATAAGTATAGGTTGAAATAAATATAAATGCGATGTCGAAATCACCCTATAGGAACTGAAACCCTTTTTTAAGTAACTTCAAACTGGTTTTTTAATAACCACATCTGGTTGATTCAGTGACTTTTTTCCTTGTAACCGACTCCCTATTTTAATATAGGCATATCATAGGCGGTAGTCAATTGGCCATCTCTGCATGACTTTTTAATTGACTACAAACTACTTATTTTCCAACCAATTTTTAGTTAATTAATATTATAGCAAAAAAAAAAAAAAAGATATACATATGTATATTTATATGATATACATATATTATATACTATACAGATATATGTATTTATATATTTATATATATCTATGTAAATATATGTACAATGCACATATATATAAATATTTATTTTTATTATATTCACTAAAAATAAAAAATACGTACATATGTACATAAATCTATATATACGAACCGCTCATAGAATGTATTATACATATTAAGTATTGAAAAATATTAGTTTTTTTTCAACATTTAACATTTGATTTCATGACATGCTTCTTTTTTTGTTTTTTTATTTCCTTTTCATTTACTTATTTTGCTTTTATTTATTTCTTACGTGTGCTTTTACTCAATATGTTTGGTTGATATCTGCATGAGATTTAAATCAATTTGTAGTCACTTGCAAAACAATTAATTTATAAACTAGTGTTTTTTGTTTCTTTTTTTTACTACTGGGCATAGTCATACCACACTCACACTTATAAATTACCTCAGTTTGATTTCTAATTTCAGGAAAATACTTATACTACTCACTTTGATTCAGCTCACTCAACTCATGCTTAAACGTTGATTTAAAAGTTTAGTCATTTAACAGTTAGCAAGTAGTATGTATACAATATTAGTAAATAGGGTTGTTTTTCAATTTCTAAAAAAGCAAAAAAAAAAACAACAGATAAACACATAACCTCATAATGAGAAGTTTCTTATTCGTATACAAAGTTTGCATCATCGATAGGCATTGAGTTAAGGAGAGTCGAGATCAACAACGTCATAAATGTTACTAAGTATGAGTTTGTTGTGCACTTCAAGTGAATATGATTCAGAGTTAATATGATTCATAGGCAACATTGCAATAAGTATGAGAGAGCATAAGTACAAGAAATTATGAGTCATGATTCAACTCTACGCACTTTTTCACTACTCATCGCTGTTCTCTGGTGTTTATAGAGTATGAAAACACCACCATATCAGGTGGTCTCTACTGACCAGGTGACTATATTCAACGCTGGTAATTTTGCATTAGATATCAATACACAGTTTTCAATAGATTTTTTTTTCATACCAAGTAAGAGTTTTTTAAAACAAATTTAGGAGAGTCCAGGTTACATGAATATGCTTTCAAGTGTGTGTTTTTGTTCAATTGAAACAAACAGAGACAGATATCATTTGCACAATTAAAGCCGCCCATCTATTACACAATATTATTGCATATCTTGTTATACATATTGTTGTCGTTTGTATCTATACTATACTGAAAATTTCGGTGAAAATTTGCATTATTTTGAAGCAACAAAAAGGATCAGCTGTTTCGTTCGGGGACGAGGAAGTTCCCTTAGTTCTGCCTTTATACAATGTTTCATTTTCAAATCTTAAAAAAAAAAAATTAAAAATACTGTTGGCTGCCTAAACAAATAAAAAGTTTAACTGGCGTTGAAAAACCATTTTAAATAAATGTTTAAACCTACTGAAGTATTAATTTAAAAAGAAACTAAATGAACTATAATAGACAGTAGATTTCAGCGAGATTTTTATTTAAAGTTAGAGTTCATATGTTAAATAAGCACATTTAAATAACATGTTTCAGTAAATGTGTACATATGCATACATACATACATACATTTATAGAGATATCGTTATATAAAATTCAAAAAGCTGTAATTTACAAAAAGATTTTAAGTAGAATTTTCGATTTATTATAATTAATGACAAGCAGTGTACTCACAATAATTCAACCGCACATGTCAAAAAAAAAAAACAGCGCACTAATATATGAGTTCCTTTCTAAAAATAAGGCTAAATGCTTTCTTCCTTTCAGAGAAAAAATATTAAGATATGATAATCACTAGAAAGATATAACAGCCTTATTTACAAAAATTATTAAGGCTTTATAAATCCTTAAAAAAAAGAAAAAGAAAATATATGTTCAATATTTGACTTATTTATTTATAAATGAATGAATGTACAAATGTACGTATAAAAAAATACAAATTAAAAAATTTCTTGTTGGCTTTAAATATAACAAAACACATTGACTTGGCAAATAATGTTTTGCTTAAGAGTTGTCGGGGAAAATAAAAAAAATCAACCATCTCTGGGAGCATCTAAATAACAAATTAACTGCTTCTAGTCAACCAATAAGAGAATTGAAAATGTGGCTAGTGCTCTATTCTCTAGCTTTACACTAATTTATTATTTTTTAGTTATTAATTTCGTGATATCATCAATTTACTCACCTCCCAGATTTTCAGTTACCGAAGATCAGTATGAGAAGTTCTACAAATCGCTTGGATCTTGTTTCGTGGCAGCTGGCGACTACAATGCAAAACATACGTACTGGGGATCGCGTCTTGTTACACCTAGAGGTCGAGCCTTGTTCAATACAATTTCAAAAATGGGCTTAGATGTCATTTCGAGTGGGGAGCCTACTTACTGGCCTACTGACGTAAGAAAAATTCCAGATGTTATAGATTTTGCCGTCACGAAAAATATTCATAGAGACTTAATTCATGTAGAGGCCTCTCTAGATCTGTCCTCCGATCACTCTCCAACAATAGTTACAATTTTCAACCCACTAAGGAGTGATTTAACTAACTCATATGTGAAGTTGATTAATGGAATCAACTGGCTGGCATTCAAAAAATATCTTAGTAGTCACTGCGTAGAAAACATTCAGCTTAGATCATGCGATGATATTGAATTTAACATTGCCAATCTTAACGAAAATATTAAACAGGCTGCTGAACACGCCACTACCTCTTATCCGCAGAGCGACTTTAACAGAATTTATTCTACGGAAATTTAACGTCTTGTATGTGAAAAAGGAGAGCTAGAAGAGAATGCCAACAACACAGATCACCCCTAAATAAAATCAGACTTAAAGAATGTACTAAACGACTCAAATAGCTGCTATCGTCGGAAAAAACTGCACTACTGGAAAAGTATTTAGAAGGTCTTGATGTAAAGTCCGCATCTAATTACTCTTTATGGCGCGCTACTAGAAATCTTAAAAGACCCGTTGATCTTAAATCACCACTGCGTACTGCGACCGGAGGCTGGGCAAGAAGCGATAGTGAGAAATGTAACTTATTTTCTGAGCATTTAAAATCTGTATTCACTCCCAATTCATGTACGGGTGCTGCTGATTTACCGAGTGTAGTTTCTCTACCCCCTCGTCCCTTAAGGTTTAAGATGCGTGAAGTACAAAAAGTAATTGCTGAACTCAACCCGAAGAAAGCTCCAGGTATTGATGGCATTAGTAACAAAATGCTCATGAACTTGCCTCATATTGCAATAAGAATCCTGCTATTTACTTTTAATGCTATTTTAAGAGAGCAGTATTTTCCACATAACTGGAAACTGGCCAAGATCAAAATGATTCCAAAGGCGGGCAAAGATCTTACCAAGACTGAGTCATATAGGCCTATAAGCTTACTATCTACAATCTCAAAGCTTTTCGAAAAGCTGCTCATGACTAAATTGTCCAGAATTTTAACTGATAACGGGTGCATCCCGGACCATCAATTTGGCTTTAGAAGTCAGCACAGCACGATTGAACAAACGCATAGACTGGTCTGGTTGTAAGAAGAACATTTGAAGAAAAGAAGTATTGTTCTGCTTTCTTTATTGATGTTTCTCAGGCGTTTGATAAAGTATGGTACGAAGGCCTAGTTTTAAAATTGAAGACATATCTGCCAATAAACATTCAAAAGCTTTTGGAAAATTATATTATTGATAGGAAGTTCACTGTTGTGGAAGGAGAGTTCACGAGTGTGCCCGAATCTATATCTTCTGGTGTGCCACAGGGTAGTATTCTGGTTCCTGTCTTGTATTTAATATATACTTGTGATATGCCTGTGAGCAATAATATCCATATTTCTACTTTTGCCTATGATACAGCCTGTGTGCACGAAACCCCTTATGAGGCATCCCGCAATCTCCAGGAACATATCACTAAGCTGGAAATATGGTTGAACTTATGGAGAATTAAAGTCAATGAACAAAAGTGTGTCCATATAAAGTTCACCCTAAGAAGAGATACTTGCTCCCCATTCGAATCAACAATCAAAATATTCCTCAACATTCCCAAGTGAAATACCTTGGTATACACCTTGATCGAAGACTTACATGGAAACATCATATTGACTCTAAGTTAACTCAGATGAAACTTAAGTTAACTCAAATCTATTGGTTGACTGGCAGAAACTCAACACTCAGCTTAGACTGCAAACTTTTACTGTACAAGTAGCTTTTGAAGCCAATATGGTGCTACGGAATTCAGTTATGGGGCACTGCTTCAGCTTCCAATGTCGAGAGAATCCAACGAAGGCAAAACAAAATTTTACGGTTAATAACATCGGCTCCATGGTACATCCAAAATTCTATTATACATCGTGATTTAAATATGCCACTAGTGACTGAAGAAATTGCAAAATACGCAGGCAAATATTTAACAAAACTCGAATCACATCCTAATCGCCTTGCTCGTAATATTTTGAACTTTACTGGACACGTCCGCTTAAAAAAGAGGGACACACGGGCTCTTATACCTAACACTCCAGATGGGACTACTTGAAAATACTTTTCCCCCCCTTTTTTTTTTGATTATCACTACTAATGTATTATTTATAACTACCACTAAGCTTACGTCCGACACTGGTCGGGCCTAATAATTTTTTTTTATAGACTTAAGATTTGAATACTTATTGTTAGTTCATATATGAAGATACAATAAATAAATTCATGGAAAAAAAAATTAATTAAATGAAAATGAAAATAACATTTATGTATATTCGTTTCTTTTTTCTGCATATACGTTTGTATGTACGTACATATGTACATATATTTTTGCACACATACATATATACAAACATATGCTTTTGTTTACAATTTATTCAGTGTTAGGAAATGAATTTATATATAAATATATTTGCCTTTTTCCAACACTAAAACAAAAACTCGATTCGCATGGTAGTGAGTGACATCATCGGAAAATTTCTTGCCATCGAAATTAATTTCTATTCGAATGCAATTCCGATCACGAGTGCAGGAATTAGGCCCCAGGTTGCCTCGATTTGAAAACTCTGCACATGCGCTTTGTAGACAGAAAAAGGTATTGGTTCTATTAATTTTTTAATTGTATTAATTAATTTGAGTGGAAAAACTTAATTGATATTATCAAATTGATTATAGGTAAGAATTAATTAATTTTTTAATTGATATTACAAATATTTTAATTGCTGTTACGAAATTATTCATATTTCTTTTTTTGTGTGTACACTTGTTAGTGTAAAATTTCCTGCTGTCAGATTTTCCTGCTATAATTTGACATCACAGAAATTCCCAGCTGATCATCAGCTGCTGAATTGAGATCATCTGTTATGAATTCGCCTTGCGTAGAGGGAAATTAATCAAGAATTTAAGGCCATATATTTTGAGAAACGAAAAAAGTTAAATTTTAAGATGTTTTTTTATTTATTAACAAAAAAACTGCAGACAAGCTACCCAAGCTTGTAGTGAATACTGTATCTATGTCTTTTTGAATTGTATGTGACGATATGTATGTTAATGTGTTCACATGTGCATATGCTCAGAGGCAAATTCAAATCGTTTTTTTTCTGTACATTTCAGTCACTCAAGCGTTTTAACATTTACCATTAATTGTTTAGAACCGTTGACAAGTACTTAAGATGTGTAATCAAATGGTTGGATTTTCAATTAACACAATGGCAACAAATAGAAATAGAATTAAACGTGCATGAGCTTAAATGAAATAATAATCAACAAAAAAAAAAAAAAAAAGAAGTTATAATTGAATGAACAGTTGTTGTTGGTCATGGTCGTTACTATGGCTCTTTGTGATTTTGTGAATGACAAAATCTTATTCAATAAATCTCTAATCTTAAAATTCCTTAAGACTCACATTACTGCCTATCAAAGAGAGAACAACTGATTTCTTTTTGTGGTTGGAAGTTAATTTTTAAGGCAAATTCAAAGCAATAATTTTATTTATCATTCTTTATTGGGATTGAATAATGTGTTTCATGTGAAATTAATTTGATAACTTTTTGAAGAGAACTATAATAACAAAACTTTAATCTTTTATATAGTAAATTAACATAAACTAGCTACTTTAATCAGTGACTTGAATAATTAATTTATTGAAAAATTGAGTCATCATCAAACAGCCCAATAATCTGAAGCCAAAAAGAGAAGGCAGGTGGAGTAAAGACGTTAAACAGTGGATTTAAGCTTACATTAGACGTGACATAGCCATAGCGCCATAACCATAACCAAACTAAAATTCAATTGGTTTCTATGGTGAGAGTTATGGCGTTATGGCGTTATGGCGAGTCACGTATAATCGAAGACAGTGTTGCCCATTAGTTTGGTTCGAACGGCTGCTCTCTATGGCTATGGTTATGTCACGTCTGATTGAGCCTTTAATCTATATTTTTCCGATTAACAAAATCTACTCTACCAGAAAACAGAGAAATTGAAATATTTAAAAGTAAACGTTTGCTTTCATTTTACTTTGTTATTTGCAGCAATTAAAAAAAAATTACAGAAGGACAACGCTGTTTCTACTGATGAGCACAAGTTCAACTTTATTTTAAGCGTTTACAGCTACAAAAGAAAAGATTCAGAGCAAAATTTAAATGGTTTGAGAAAAACTTTTCGCAAACGTTCCCTGATTAATTTGCACATTATAATGGAGAACTTATTAGCAAACAAAAAAAGGCTTGGAATTGTATTCTGAAGAAGCCAAGTGATCATGTCACGATATCTTAATTAGCAAATCGAGTGGAATTAGAGAAAAGCTTGTGAAGGCAACTAATGAATTGAATAATGTACCCAAAGTAATATTAATATGAAAATTTAAAAATATTTAAAAATTATATTCTTGTTTTTCATACAAATTTTTCATAGAAGAAAGGAACAACACATTTAGAATATTTCCCTGCAGGGTCTTTCATACTTTTTAGAATTTGTATGAAAAACAAACAAAAAATAAATTTTCAAAATGTTATTTTAGTTTTAATGCAAGTATCACTTTGGGATGTGATTTTATCTGATTATTTGCGCTGCAATAGCAATAATAAATAAATGAATCACTCAAAAAAACATGCTTCACCTTTTCTTTTGTTCACAATTGTGGGATTGAAATCATATGTCAGAGCAAGCAGATGACTGAAAAAATCAATTGGTTTGTTTGAGCTCTTTATCATTAGAAAATTATCTATTTGATTAAGTTTTACTTATGAACAGATAACGTAAAAAAAATGTTTGAAATTTTTGTTTTCACATTAAACATTTGCGTATTATTTTCTTTCTACAAAAGGTCCTTTTTATAAAGGTACTTCTTACATGCGCTATTTTTCAAAAAAAGTATTTTTTTATCAAGTACCCAAAAGTTACTTTTTGCAACAGATACATACGTACTATTTACAAAAGGTACTTTTTAGAAATGGTACTTTTTAGAAAAGGTACTTTTGAGAAAAGGTAATTCTTAGAAAAGGTACTTTTTCCCAAAGGTACTCTTTATAAGAGCTACTTTTTTCCTAAAGATGCTTTTTAAAAAGGCACTTTTTCTGATGGTGTTTTTTTTAAATGCCATTTTTACAAAAGGTATTTTTTACAAATTCTTTTTTTTACAACACAGTCTTTTCTGAGTGGATACTTTTTCTAAAATATATTTTTTAAAATATGTTTGTGTGTACACATATACTTTTAAAAAATATATTTTTCACAAAAGAACATTTTTACAAAATGTACTTTTTATAAAATCTACTTTTTTCAATGATATTTTTTGCTCTTTACAAAAGGGACCTTTTAGAAGAACTACATTTAACAAAAAGTAGAAGGCAATTTTTTACGAATAGCACTTTTTACAAATATTATTTTTAGAAAGTTTAAAATTTACAAAAGAAATTTTTAAATGGATACTTTTTATAAAATATACTTTTAAGAAATTTATTTTTATAAAAGTACTTTTTTACAAAATGTACTCTTTATATAAAATGCTTTCAACAATTATATTTTTTTTACAAAATGTCATAAAAAATTAACTTTTTACAAAAGGTACTTTTGACAAAAACTACGTTTCATGACAGGTACTTTTCTCCAAAGGTACTTTTTTCAGCAGTTACATTTTTCTAAAGGTAATTTTTTTAAGTGTACTTTTTTTTAATAATGTACTCTTTTTATTTTTAAAGGTATTTTTTAAAAGAGGCATTTTTTTAAAAAGTACTTTTTTCAGAGGGTATTTTTCAAAAGGTTCTTTGTACAAATAGTAGTTCTACCAAATTTCTTCTTTACAAAAGTAACTTTTTAAATCTTTACAAAAACATAATTAAAAAAATGTACTTTTTATAAAGGTACTATTTTTATAAAATGCACTTTTAGGATACTTTTAACAATGGTACTTTTTACAAAAGGTATTCTTCATACAAGAAACATTTAACAATTAGTATGTTTTTATATTAAGTTCTTTTTTACAATAGATACTTTTCACAGTAGATAATTTATACGAAAGGAAATTTGTACAAAAGGTACTTTTTAAGTAAAATTATTTTTGCAATAATATAATTTTTAGAAAAGCTGCTTTTAAAAAAAATTTAGTTTTTGTTAAACGACACGTTTGTTAAGAGTATTTGTTAGAAAGGTTAATATTACAGCAGGTTCTTTAAAGAAAAAGTACTTTTTACGAAAGACAGCAGTTAAGAATTCTTGGAATGCGGACTAACTTTAAAAAAGTTTATTTAAGACTACAGAGATGGAACTAATTATCTTTTGTTGAAGTTAAACTTATTGTTTTTTTTTTTTATTTTTTTATAAACACTAGGAAAAAAGTGTGAATTAAAATCAATAAAAATCTAGAAATTTTTGTTTGTTTTGTTGGTTAAGAGCATAGATGGGGGTATTGCAATATTGTGCAATCTGCAATATTTACTGATTGCTATTTCAACATGATTACAATAATTTTTTGGATTTTGATTGGTGATTGCAAAATTCCAAACAAAAATCAACATTATTGGTATTGATTGAAAAAAATTTTCCATAAAAATTATTTATTGGAGTAAAAAACGCAATATTTATTATATTTGAAATTTTTTTTTCTTGCAATCAGTTTATTTTACCATAGAATTTTTACAGCCTTATTTATAATAACAAAAATTAAATATTTTAAAAACCCCCGACTTTTTTCATAAAAGATGTTATATCTTCTAAGCGGCTGGACCAATTTTTTCAAACATAGCTAAGAACCCTCTCGATCAAGTTATCTTTCAAACAGAAAAAACTAAATGAAAATCGGTCCAGCCGTTTGGCCTGTACGTGGACACAGACAGACACACAGATACACAGATACACAGATACGCAGATACACAGACACACAGACACACACTACAAACTTATAACACCCCTTTTTTTAGTCGGGGGTTAAAAATTATTAAGGCCTAATAAAGTATTTTTAAAACATTTTCCCTAAAAAATTTTTCTTATTAAGCCTTTATAAAGCCTTAATAGTTTTGATAAATAAGGCTGTTATGTGGAAATTATATTTTCCTTACATAGGGTCTGCACCTAACATAATATGTAAGATAAGAGCGTCAAATTCAATCGCAGAGCGAATCATGTAACGTGTAGACCTCAAAGTAGTGTTGCTATAAGAAATCCTATAACAACAATCTTATGAGATGAACTGTCAAAAAACAGACGTACTTGAAAGTAAATTTGTATGCATGTGTGAGTATTTATTAAAATAATTATAAAAAACAATGTTTTGGACAAAATTTCTGGGATTTTATATGTTTAAATGTGTTCAATTGATACATAAATTAAATTTTGTGTGAAAAAGTGAAAATAAAATAACTAGTTATACAAAAATAAAACATGTGAACTCGCTGAGAGTTTGCATTAAATGAAATGTTATAAGAAAACTGAAACTACGTGTTCATGATACAATTATAACAGGTACATGCACAAGCCCAGCCTGTCACTGTATACATTGCGGATAATTGTCAAACTATGTTTACAAGCTACAAAAATGTTAGTGTGTGTGTGTGAATAAAATGATTACAGTGTTGCCATTGAATTTATACATGGCTGTGTCTCCAATTACACATTGAAGAAAATTACACTACACATCTTTTGTGTAAGTTAAAATAAAAACAAAAATAAATAAAAATAAAACCCAAAGTAGAATTACACACAGATTATACAAGAATTTAATTACATGGCCTACACATGTGAGTAGAAATTACACACTGTCTAACTACATACAGATTGGCAACACTGAATAACTATAATCATGCAGGAATGCCGCGTCTGCAATTATACTTTAGTTACCCTGTAATTGTTATTTTTAAAAACAAAAGGCATCTGTTTCTGACAATTATTCGTTTGTTTTTACCAACAAAATACATGTGTTTCTTGGTGTTGTATTTTTGTTGTAGTCGTGCATGTACCTAGTATAATTGTATCATGTACGTGTTCCTGTTGTATGAGATGAAGAGAAATATCAGCATTTTATTTTTGTTATTCTGCCGACGTTCTCTCAAATATTATGTCAGAGTTATGCATTAAACACATTTGCTACAGCACGCTACACGAACACATGACTTCAAATGCCGCAAGCAGCATTTATCGCCTCGTAGCCTGCTACTTAATTATTTTGGAGACGGCAGCAGCACCATCTGCATCTGATATTTAAGTACAAATACATAGTTCAGTATTGCTATTTTCATATATTTTGCATTAATAAAAATTAAATACTCTTTTAAAATGTACTTATTTCACGTTTCAGTTAAATAATATGAAATAATTTTACGATATCATTGATTCAACATTTTGTATTATACTGTCAACACTGAATTTTCTCATTGTAGCTTGCTTGTAGGTAGCTTGCTGTGGTGAATGTGTTTAATACATTAATCGCAGTTGTAGACGCAATGTTAACAGTCGGAACATATGTAGGAATATACATTTTAAATTGTCACAGCTTTATAAAAAAAATTTTCAGCTCTTGAACTTTTTTATTAAGTCATTTACACGTCTGCCTAATATTTATTAAGTTACATGAAATTATGTATAATCTGTTTGAATGTTGATTGCAAATTGAAATTTTTCAATAATTTCATTGATTGGAAATTTTTTTCAAGCAATATTTGTTTATTGATATTGCATAAACTGGCAATACCAGTGAATTTTTTTTATTGCGATTGCAACTATATTTTTTATCAATAAATTTGTAGAAAAAATATTGCAGTAAAAAGTTTTGCAATTTTATTGATTGCTTTTGCTAACCTGATTTCAATCAATTTTTATTGCAATACCCCCATCTATGGCTAAGAAGCGTATATATGCACTCGCTTCCTGTTTAAAAGATTTCTTTCTGTAAACATAAAAATTTTTTAGCTTATTTCATTATTAAGCAGGAACGAACTGCGTTTAGAATTTTGCGTCGATTTTGTTCTAGACTAAAGAACATTGCAACAGTAGTTATTTAATCTAGTACAAAATCGTCGTAGTCATAGTCGAAATATGACACTCGTAATTAAGCCCAATAAATAAATAGATTTAAACATTTATGTATTTTTTTTTTTACAAAATGCTTGTAATTATTTTATATTAATAGATCAGATAACGTATAATCCACGACCGCATTATAGTTCACTCAGAGTTCATGATATAGTTTCTTAAGGCATCTGACCTTTTGAGAGGAAATTGATAATGAAAATCTGTTGTTGTCTGTTATAAAAATATATTGAAAACATTTTGGTTTGTTTTTTTTTTAAATTAACTTATGTTTCATGGATTGTTAATAGTTTATTGATGTGGAAAAGTTTTCACATTTATTGCAGTCGGTAGTAAATAAATACGATTTGAATATTCAGTGACTTGCTTATTTATTTCAAAGTTTCAGTGAACTTTTCGACAGACAAAATTTTAAAACTCTTAATGCTTATTGCTTGATATTCCAATAGCATAGAAACTATTAAGTGTATATATATTTGGCAATAAATTCTATTGTCGAATGGTAAGAGAAAAAAAATTTTGCTTTATACGAGTATATTTGGATTCAATTGTTAAAGTCGGAATTTTATCAAGAACAATAAATCTAAATCAAATTTGAATAAAAATAAAATTGACAGGAGCACTTTGAAACAGCGTGGGTATGTTTGTGTGTTAAGTGTTAGTATTTTTGTTTTAATTTGATTTTGTGTTTTTTTGTTTTAAGGATTTAGTGGGAATTTTGATTAAATGATAAAAATTTTTATTTCAAATGTTTTCTCAAATCACTAATCTTTAACTGTAGGTGGTTTTTATGCGTAAAAGTGTAGAGTGTTGAACAGCCATTCTAATTAAAATTAAACAATATTTTTTTTCATTTGAAAACTTAACATAAGACTATTATTAAAATAGTTTTTTATGATACTGGTCCATTAATTTGCTGTGGATTTTAATAAAGGTAATTTTATTTTGTTATTTATTTTTGACATGACGCTCATTAATTAATATTGCTTTTTTAGTTTAAGAAATTGTTGTGTTAGTTTCTACATACGAATTTCTACAATCTCCGAAAAAATTCGCCAAAAGCATGTGAAAAATGGTGTTTGTTTAACTAAAGCTGATTTTTGCTTGATGTTCAGTGTTGCCAGAAAATGATGATGAGAGAATGCTAGATCTGTAAAAAAATTCTGCTAAAATGTTCTACAGAACAAATGTATAATGCCAGATTTAAATTTAAATTTTTTTATTGAAATAGCTTTGAATTTCATATTTATACAAACTTAGTATTTACAGGTGTTTTTATAGCACATACATACATAGTATGTATGTGTTTGATATTATCCATAGATGAATATTTATGCATTTTCGGACTGGGACCAAGTGTCTTTATATCAACACATTGTCTACAGTTTTTCATCTATTCATCAGTATAAAGGTAAGAGAGAAAACATATGTGGTGTATTTCTGGTGAATTTTTCAACAACTTGTTAATATACATAAATTTGCATGTACGCAAAGTATAGATATGTACCAGTAAAGTCTGGTTGGTATTTCTCCATGTTGCCATAATAACTACGTAGTTACTACCTAGTCAACTGTATTAGTGTTACTAGTAGATTTTCAATGACAAGCACATGCTAAATGTCTATAGCATAAAGTATTGTATGGGGAATAATTGTAAAGTAGTACTGGTGACAAAGTCAAAAGCGACTCAGTACATTTTACCGTCGACATTTCCTTCAGGTTATATACATATATGTATGTATGTCTGTATATCGAGACTTATTTTCGGTTTAATTGTAAGCAAGATGTTGTAAAAAATAGACTTTTGTAATTGAAATTAAAACTATGGCCTACCCATAGTTTAGAATTATCAAAATGTCGAAATGTTTGATATCTTTTAAAATGCAGGCTGCAAAATTTGTACTTAAGCGACAATTTATGTATGGTAAAACATATTTGGATACTATAAAAACCTGGCTTCTGAAAACTTTAATTTTTATCGCTTACGGATAATTTAAAATAGGGCTCCACATACATATGTATGTATACAATACATAGCATATAATACATACATATGTAGGTATTCGTTGCCTCTACATTACGAAGGAAACACATAATTATAAAAAAAATTTAAATTTACTAAAATTTAACTAATTAACATTTATTATTTTAAGCAAATTCTGCCAAAAAGCATCTGACAGAATTTTTTAAAAGTTGAATGCATTTTACATAATGAAAATGCCAGATCTGGCAGTGAAAATGCCAAAATGGCAACAATGTTGATGTTCTTCAAAGACAGTCACCTCAACTCGTTCTCTCTCTCTCTATCTCTTACTCTCTCTCTCTCTATCTCCATCTCTCACTCTCTCTCCCTATTTCTCTCACTCTATGTTAAGTCTTTTGCTATTTATTGGCCTGTCATTTTCATAAAATATTTACTTAAAAAATCAATTTTTGTGATGAAATTTACATCACAAAAGGTTTAAAACCTGTATTTGTATTTAAAATGAAAATAAAAATAAAACAAACTAGTATCCAGGTATACCAAACAATGAAACTATTTATTTCACTTGCCTTACTAAGCAAAAGCTTATGACATATGTACATAAATTGGCATTTTGGTGTGTTAAAGCAGTATTCAAAAGTGTACTTTAAAAAAAAAAAAAAAAATTATATGTCCTCAAAATACTCGAATTTTGAATATTATTAATTTCCATGGATAATATTATTGTCCATAACTTAAAGCAGAATCAGCCTTACCACTTGTGAAGATTTATCTTATTTTCGAAATTTTTCGGGATGTTAACAAGACTAAAAGATTTCTTTGCTAAAAATAAGATTTTTAAGATTATGATATTGGGTATTTTTAATATATTATTTAAGTTCCTTTTGACTATAGTATTGACATAGTTTCTTCTTTCCTTCATCAAAAGTATGAATTATATGCATACATATATTTATCTTATACATGTTCGATTCAGTAAATATTTTGTGTCACATTTGTTAGTTCATTTTAAACAAAATAAATGTTTCCTGAATTTGAATTTAGTAAAATCAATGCATATTAATATATTTTGAGTAAAATCACTAAAAAAGATTTTTAATCAGAAAAAAACGGTAAAGTAAAAAAATAAAAACATGTTGATTATTGAGTTCTTGTTTCAACTTTCTTATTTGTTGTTGAGCTTCTCATTTGTTTAAATGAAAGTTTATAACATAATAACTCAAGTTCTTCTTTGAAATTTTTGGGTAAAGGTTCCCTAATAATCTGCATTAGAGACCTGCGTAAACAGTCTTGAAATGTAAATATGTCATGTTTTTTAAATGTATTCACGTCGCATGTATTATACTAAACCAATAATAAATGCTGTCGTACTATAAGCGAATCACGATGGATGTATTGGTGTACGTGCATATCAGTGTTAACAAGCGATGTCGCCAAGACTGCTTGTTTGTAACAAACACTCAAAAGAAGTAGTGTTGATTTGTGTATGCTTGTTATTTTGCATACTGTACGTTTGATGATGTAAATGGTAAGCTATTATGTGATTAACCGCATACAGCTAATGTTAATGCATTTGTGTGCGTTTCCATGTGCGCAGAAAAAAAAATCATACACACATACATGCATGACGTTTGTACACGCGCTCATGCGTAGAAAGAAGCAAGCACCACAAATTCTTCCGTCACGAAGTGTTTTCTTCTTTACTCCTATACCTACAATACTGAAACAAATTTCTTGCAAACAGTGTTGTTAACGTTTGTTTTATAAGATTTCGCTGTAGTAAAGCATTTGAAAAATCCCTTATGTCTTAAAAGTTCTTAAAAGATGTCTTGTGCAGGACACTAATCTGCATTAGCAACAGTGAAATGCGCATAGGCTCCAGCTAAGCCCCTCAATTATCAATTTTAATATATTTTTATGAAAAAAAAAAAAATATTTTATTTCATATGTAAGTAAAATGATAATGAGACATTTTTAGATTTAGTTGAACTGTAGTGCATTTTCAATCAGAAATAATTTCTTATTCGGGCTTAAGCTCAGTAATTTCAATTCTTATTGAATGAAATATTTTTATTAATTAATGTGAGTTTCTAAAGAAGAGAAGAAAATCAAAAAATTAAACAAATAATAATTTGAGATTATTAATGCGTTAAAAAATTTTAAACTTAAATTGTAACAATTCCCATAAGAAAACATTAATTATTTTCATTGTTCGACTTGAAGTTTTTGAGAGAAAATAAATATGGCAACGCTGAGCAGAAGAGAA
The DNA here is from genome assembly GCA_949987645.1 of Tachina grossa. NCBI lineage: Eukaryota > Metazoa > Arthropoda > Insecta > Diptera > Tachinidae > Tachina > Tachina grossa. The sequence continues at coordinate 32,238,311 of OX465274.1, read as the reverse complement.
AAATGTTCTCTAATGAGCTTCTTTTAAATAACTACATGGACATAGTCGGTCCTGATTACAACTTAAGTGATAATTGTCAGATGCAATTTTTATATAAAAATACCAAAGTAACGAGTCGTTAAATTTTAAAAGCCGATGCTGAACGTGAACCACACCTAGACGTCAAGTTTTTTTTCTGCATTTCATTTGACTTTTATCAATTTCAGACTAAAGGTAGAATTAGTAAAATCGTATCATTCTACTTTACAGCTTGCCGTATCGTTCAACTTTGTGGACAAGTTATAGAAAATGTAACAGTTTGCACACACATTTTTTTTGTCTGGCATTAAATACGGCGTTTTTGACATTCGCTACAGAAAAATCTGTTTTCTGCAGATTCCTACGTCAGCAGTGCTACCACCACATATTTTATAACTAGTAACATGCATTGTATATGGTACGGTTTTTGTCAGCTGACATGCAACATCACGATACGATTTTACTAATTCTACCTTAACTCAATTTGAACCATGGAATGATACACAATCGAGCAACGCGTTAAAGTTATACAGGCTTATTATGAAAAAAGGTGTTCAAATCAAAATGCATATCGTTCAGTTCGTGATTTTTTCGATCAGCACAATCGACCAAATGTGCGTACAATCGGAAAAATCGTGCAAAAAAAAAGATGTGAAAACACCAGTGCATGCTCGTACAGTTCGTACTGCAGAAAATATTGCTGCTGTCTACGATAGTGTGGCTGAAGAGCCGTCCACCTCAACTCGTCATCGTGCCCAACAATTGCACCTCTCACGCTCGTCGTTGGTGAACATTATGCATAAAGACTTACATTGACACGCTAACAGGGTGCAATTGGCTCAAGAACTAAAACCTCTTGACCATTCCAAATTTCGTCAATGGTCGGAATGGTGGAAAGAATTGGCAACAGTGCATAATCAATTTTCGAAGAAAATCATCTCCAGTGATGAGGTACATTTTCACCTCAGTGGTCAATAAACAGAATTGCCGCATTTAGGCGAATGATAATCCAAGAGTGATTATCGAGGAACAAATGCACGCACAAAGAGTGAATGTATTTTTTCAAAAATGTACATAGTGTTCGCTTAAAATTTAACCACCCTTTATGTAAATATTCCATACGGACTATTTACACTCTTACGTGCTTCTTTTATTCTTTTATTCTTTTATATAGTAAGTTAAAAGTTAGTTAGTTTTTAAATATTTGGTGAACTCTTATTTTTATTTATATTTTTAAAGCTTATGGCTTATGGTTTTAAACATTTTCATTACATTTTTATTTTGATAGAAATTGATTTGTATCTCCTGAGATATTAAGCGCTCATATGTAGTAGAAATATAATTGGATTGATAAATTTATAAACTCCATTTGCACCTGCGGTGAGAGTAACATAATTTTTCTTGAACATATTTTGCACCCACAAAGAGTAACTGCTTGGTGCGATTTACAAGCAGTTACTGTGAATGGTGTTCGGTATCGTGAGATGATAACTTTTTATTACCCAGAATGGAAAGATATGGATGTGGACGATATGTGGTTTCACACAGCTAACAAAACAATGGCTCTTTTACGCGACATATTCAATGATCGTGTTATCTTACGTGGTGGCAATATCAATTTGCAGCCAAGTTCATGCACATAGAAAACAGATTCGTTGTGAAAACCGAATTTGTTGCCAATTGAATTTTGGCGGTTGCAGCAACTATCATAGAATTCTGCTATAGCGAAACAATGATAATTAATTTAATAAAACTATAATATCAATATTAACTAAAAAATAAAAAGTGAAAGCAAATGACAACTCCAAACTAAACCAGCTTCTGAGGGGCTTAAGTGCGAAGATGTTTCTGAATATCTAAAGAGTAAGTAATAAATATGGGGCTTTTGTTTTATCGAATACGCGTGTTGTTTTTAACAAGTCCCGTTTCAATATATACATATGAGTACATATATATATGTACATAAAGATACATACATATTAAGTAAAAAATAGTAATAGAAACGAAAATTTCCTGCATATGCATGTCTCATGAGTTCTCATTGAAGAATTATTTTCTTATGCTCAACTCTCTGTAAGACCGGACTCAAAAATATGTTATCGCTCAGTGATGCCAACTTAGCCCTTTTAGGGCTAGATTTAGCCCATTTTCACTCAGTCAAAATATGAAAAAAAATTTTTAGCCCCAAACTAAAAGAGGAGCAAACCTAGCACTTTTTACAGTAATCTTTCAGACCTTTCAGTCCTTTTAGCCCCTTTTTAGTTTTTGCTCGATATGGCTACATTTAAACTTTTGCGAACTTTTTCTTCCTTTAATATAGCAAAATAACATGAGTAAAAAGTCGATATTGCTTTACCAATTTAAAAAAGAAGAATAATATAGACTAATCTTTTATTTCTTCCAAATTTTTTATGCCTTGAAAGTTATTCAGTACAGCCTAAAACAGATAATGTATGTTTTTGGAAGAGCGAGAAATCGAAATTTTATTTAATAACGGGCAATTTTAAATGTATCTACTTATGTAAACATACATATGTCTATACCCAGCTAAAAAAATTATATATGATCCATATATTTTTAATATATGAATGTATATAACTATATATGTATTTATATCTATGCATTCATGTATGGAAATGTATGGGATTATACATGGCAAATATATATGAAATGTATTATAATATATGAGCTCATATATGGAAATTTTATTATGAAGCTCTTCATATGTGGATCCATATATAGAAATAAGATTTAATATATGGAGCCATAAAGCAAGATATCAATAAATGATATCGCACATAAGATCGTTTTTGCAATCAAAAAAGCTTGGATTTTATCACTGGTGAGTTGGAAATACATTAGAAAATACATACTTTATGCAAAGTAACTTTTGTTACAAAAAAAAAACCATTCTTATACATTGTGGGCCCATTTAATATATCAGATAATCAAAAGGATAATCCAGTCATTAATTTTATCGAAAATAACAAAATTCTCTAGATAAGAAACAAAGTTCATATTACTGCAAAAAATTATATTGAAAACTATTGCTAGACGGATTATTGTTTTTTTTATAATTAATTGCATTAGTTTTTAATCTGATTTATTAAATTAAATTTTATGTACGAATATGAGTTTTGTGTTTTTTAAATAATTGATTCACCTTTTGACTTAAAATGATGAATGAAATGACTTTTAGTTCGTTTTGAATTATTTTAACCAAACAAATGTGTCATTAAATACAATCCTCTAGTTCAAACTCTAAAAGAAGTAATTTAAATAATTTAATTTATTGCACAGCAGTGCCCTTTTGTGAATCAAGAGAGTATGAATATGAACTTTGCATACTGTAGAGGGAATATTTACACACACATGTATGAAAATGTGTGAATATATATAATCATATATGCCCATATACCCTCATTTTTCGGATCCGAACCATATATGGGATATCATATATGCTCCATACATATTTTTTTAGCTGGGTATGTATATTTCTATTATATATGTATGTATATGCTAACTATTTAATCTACGTATGTACATATCTTATTGAAATGTAATATGAAATGTAAATGAAATATGTACAATATTTAAGCTCTAAAGCTATGTTTGTGTTGATCTCATAATAGTTACCCAGCTAAAAAAAATGTATGGATCATATATGATATCCCATATATGGTTCGGATCCGAAAAATGAGGGTATATGGGCATATATGATTATATATATTCATACATTTTCATACACGTATGTGTAAATATTCCCTCTACATTATGTAAAGTTCATATTCATAGTCTCTTGATTCAAGAAATCGCACTGTTGTGCAATAAATTAAATTACTAAAATTACTTTTTTTTAGATTTTGAAGAGGGAGGTTGTATTTAATAAAACATTTGTTTGGACAAATAATTCAAAATGAACTAAAAGTCGTTTCATTCCTCATTTTAAGTCAAAAGGTGAATCAATTATTTCAAAAACACAAAACTCATATTCCTACATAAAATTTAATTTAAGAAATCAGATTAAAAACTAATGCAATTAATTATAAAAGAAAAAATAATCCGTCTTAACAACACTTTTCAATATAAATTTTTGCAGTTAGGTTAGGTTAGGTTAGGTTTATCTGGTTGGTCCAAGACCTCGCATAGACCGGCATTGATCCTTAGCGATACCAGCAAATGAAATGAGAACCTGTTAGTATGGCAGCCTAGTTCGTGGTGCCTGTATCGAATGACTCCCACACAGATTTAACAAATTTTAGCAACCTACACATTTCTACTCTCGATACAATCTCAAGACTACGAAAAGTGTAAGCACCAAGATAGTTATATCTAGTACGGCTTAAAGCCGGGCAGTGACACAGTAGATGTTCCATTGTTTCCATTTCTCCGGGTTCCTTACATTTCCTGCAGGTACCGTCGGCTATTCGTCCTATTTTGACAGCGTACGAAGCTGTCCAGCAGTGCCCAGTTAATACTCCCACTAGAAGCTTACAGTTGCTTCTAGTTAATGATAAAAGTTTGCAAGTTTTGCAAGTTTTCGCCGCGCGCCAACATTTCTCCGCTTCTTCCCTCATATTAGAATGTATGATCTCTTTAAGGTATTGAATTGGTTTTCGGATATTTGCCGTTACCTCAGCCGGTAATAGAATTCCCCTTTTGGCCAGTGTATCGGCCATTTCATTTCCCTCTATCCCCATGTGTCCCCGGATCCAGAATATATGTACTTGTCTACCAGTACATAACATATCCAGGGCCTTTCTACACAGGAGCACAACCGAGGAGTAATTGCAGTCAGCTGAAATTGCTTTAATAGCTGCTTGACTGTCTATATACAGATTTACACGCGCATCCATAGTTAGAGAGGTGAAGGCTAACTCTGCTGCCATTTTGACAGCATAGATTTCCGCCTGGAAGATGCTACAATGATCAGGAAGTTTATAAGATTCCTCTATACCGAGCTCCCGACAGTAAACCGCAGCTCCTACCCCTCTATCCATCTTTGAACCATCAGTGAAAAAGTTAAAACCAGAACCACTATGATTAAGACTTTCCAAATAGCCTTCTGCACTTATAGTGATCTGTGGTTTGGTAAAAAAGTTCGTCACTGGAATGATGTAGTCCGAGCTACACTCCATGTTTTCTAGTAATTTGCTGTGACCAAATGATCTGTACGACATCTGACCTGTTGTCCTTAGTCGGATAGCTGATTTGCATGCCACGTTCACTGCAATTAGCTTTATTGGTTTAAGGTCCAATATAACGTCTAAGGCTGCAGTAGGTGTACTCTTTAAAGCTCCAGTGATGCAGAGCTCTGCTAGCCTCTGGATACTTTCCAGCTTTTTCAGGTATGATTTTGTCTCAGTCGCCCTCCACCATACAAGTATTCCGTACAGTAAAATTGGTCTAGCTACCGCTGTGTATGTCCAATACGTAAGAGTAGGTGAAAGGCCCCATGTCTTGCCCAGCATTTTTTTACATGCATATAGAGCAATGGTGGCCTTTTTAACTCTATCTTCTATATTGTACCTCCACGTCAGCTTACTATCCAAAATAACCCCCAGGTACTTTGTATGTGTTTTGGGCGAGAGCAATATACCGTCTAATTTTGGTGTTCTCCATTCCTTTACTTTCCTATTAGTAAAAAGCACAAGGTCAGTTTTTCCTGGGTTTAAGTTCAAACCTACCCTTGTTGCCCATCTATGAATATCCTTCAACGAGGATTCCATTAGGGAGCTAATTGTATCGAGGAACTTACCAGTTATAATGATAGCTATGTCGTCCGCATATGCTGTAATCTTAGCTGCTTTACCCTCGAATTCCATGAGAATTTCATTTACAACCAGCGTCCAAAGAACTGGCGATAGAACACCACCTTGGGGAGTTCCTCTCTTAGCTTCTTTGTTTACCTTGGCATTGCCTAATTCCGCAGATACTATTCTACATTTAAATAGGTTGCCTATCCAGTTTTTGACTTGCAAGTTAGCCCCGGAACGATTAACACTTTCCATAATTGCGTCCGTAGAGACATTATTGAAAGCGCCTTCGATGTCCAAAAAGACCCCTATAGCAAAGTCCTTATAGTGTAACGATTTTTCGATTTGTTCAACAACATTATGAAGTGCTGTTTCAACCGATTTGCCCTTTGTGTATGCATGTTGGTTGGAAGACAGGATATTTGGATATACAAATTCTTTGATGTGTATATCCAGAATTCTCTCTAACGTTTTCAGTAGAAAGGACGTCAAACTGATAGGCCTAAAGTCTTTTGGATACATATGGTTGCTCCTACCTGCCTTTGGTATGAATACAACCTTGGCAATCCTCCATGATTTTGGCACATAATTCAGTCTGAGACATCCTCTAAATATTCCTACTAGCCAGGGAATTATCCTCTGTTTACCATACTGTAGTAAAGCCGGAAAAATACCATCTGGTCCTGGTGATTTATATGGTTTAAAGGAATCGATTGCCCATTCCACCTTACTAAGGGAAATGACGTCACAATTCTCAGTATTTAATTCATTTGTCATTTCTGAGCGAGGGGAGATCTCCGTGCAACCTGGGAAATGTGTGTCCAGGAGAACTTCCAGCGTTTCTCGGCTGCAGTTAGTCCAATCGCCGTTAATTTAACATATTGTGCTAGGCACTGATGGATTGCTTGCAAGCAGCTTCCTCATTCTGGCCGTGTCCGTAGTTTTTTCTATATTGCCACAAAATTTCTTCCATGAATTTTTCTTGGCCTTTCTCACCTCTTTTTTAAAAGATCTCAGTGCTTTTTTATAGTCCCTCCAGCATTCAAATTGGTCTATGTATCTAGCCAATCTGAAGAACTCACGCAGGTCACGTCTTTGTGCGTCTAGATCACTACTCCACCATGGTGGTCTAGAAATACGTTTTACGCGCGAGAGGGGACATGCTGATTCATACGATTTTGTTATGGCTTTCGTTAAGTAATTAACAGACTTTTCAATATCAGCCTCACTCTTAATCGATTTGGCACTATAAAGATTATTTTCAATGTTCTTCCTGTAATAATCCCACCTAGTATTGCGTGGGTTCCTATATAATTTCCTAAGCTTTGAAACTTCAGATAAAATTCTAAAAGCTATGTAGCAATGGTCAGAGAAGGACGGCTGTCTAAGCACCATCCAATCCTTAAGTACAATATCTTCATTGTTAACAAGTGTTAAGTCCAATACATTCGATGATGTAGGACCTATATAAGTAGGTTCCTTCCCTCTATTCACAATCACAATTTTTTGCAGTAATATGAACTTTGTTTCTTATCTAGAGAAGTCCTTTATTTTCGATGAAATTAATGACTGGATTATCCTGTTGATTATTTGATGCACTATGTATAAAATCATACAAGAATGGCTTTTTTTTGTAACAAAAGTTTCTCTTTTTTAAACGTTGGGGGTACGCATATAAACTTTGCATACCGTATGTATTTTCTAATGGATTTCCAATTCACCAGTGATAAAATACCAAGTTTTTTTGATTACAAAAACGATCTTATGTCAGATATCATGTATGCATACATTCTTATATGGCTCCATATATTAAATTTTATTTCTATATATGGATCCACATGTGAAGAGCTTCATTACTAAATTTGAATATATGAGCCCATATATTATAATACATTTCATATATTAGTCCATATATCAATTCATATATAATACTTTTCGCATGTATAATCCCATACATTTCCATACATGAATTCATATATAGTTATATACATTCATATATTAAAAATATATGAACCATATATAATTTTTTTAGCTGGGTATTTATATTCTAATAAATTACTTTACAAAAATTGATTTGATGTTTTTATTTTCAACAGAAACATTTTAATACTAGCCCCTTTTCGCGCTTTTTCGAAAAATTTTACTATTTCTTTTATTTTTGGATATTTTTTCAATTTAGGCCTTTCTAGTCCTTTTTTCAAAAATTTTTACGCGTTTTGAGTCTCAAAAGTTGGCATCACTGTTATCGCTCTAGGTGACCAAGAACCCCTAGTTTCTTAATGACACAGTTTCGCTTAGAGCACTGATGGGGTTGCACTTTTGGAGCGATGACGATTATAAATGTAATCAGCTTAGAAACGTGGGCTTTAGTTGAGAGCAAAACAAATAATTATTCATTGATGACAAAGTGGCAATATTGTGCAGGGCAAGTTCCTATTATTATTTAGTAAAAAATCATTAAACAAATAACCTATATAAATTTAAAATCTAGTATTTTTTCTTCCATAGAACAGACATCTTGGACTCATTTAGAATTCTTCCATCATAATTTTCTGCCAACACTGTTAGAGGTGCATGTAATAGAGCGACGTAAAGGAAACAATACCCGCTTTTGGTCTTTTGCATTAAATTTAATTGTTATTACCATAAAAATTCTTATCAATAATTAAAACACACAAAAATTATTAATCTGGACAATAAAAAGTTAATAAAAAATTATATTAAATCTTTAATTCAATAAATCAAGTTAGGATTTCTTAAAACAGGCGTTTTTGGATTATTTCAAGTACGGATTCGGGATTAAATGAACCCCATTTTTAGATGAATTCAATCCCAGATTTTCTTAAATCAATCTCCTCGTTTTGGGAGTATTTCAAGTATGTATTCGCATTAAATCAAGTTAGAAATTCTTGAGTCAAGCGTATTTTGAAATTAATTCAATCTGAGGTTAACTGAAATCAATCTGGTTTTGGAATTATTTCAAGTACGGAATCAGGATTAAATATGGATAAAATTAAGTATTTAGGACATGAATAGTCTATACTTAAATCAAGTCTTTTGTACTTGATTTGAGTAAATCCGTACTTACCGTACTTATGACACCGCTTTGAATTGATTTAAGTACGGATGGATTGATATTTATTTTGAGTGCATTTTCTTTCGCTTTGAATTACAGAGTGGACCCTTGTTAACCCTTGTTCTGAATTAATTTCCTTGTAGTAGCGCTAATGCATTTCAATCAGTCATTATTTTTAAAATCTAGTTAGTGTCCTGCAAGGCTGATTATATCCCTTTGATTTCGGGCGATACACAGTGGGGTGAATGGTAGAGAAAGTGACGATTAATTCGTAGAAGTCGTAATTTTAAAGTATTGTTATTTTTTTATTGATGAATATTAATAAATATATACAAAACCAACATTTAAAAAAATTTTTTGAAAAAAAAAATTTTAACCTTTTATGGTTTTTTTTTGTTTTGGAGAAAACTGTCTTATTTGACTATTTTTGCTGTAACTTTGGAATGAAAAAAGATAAATTAGCAAATTAAATTGTAAATTAGAGCAAACTTTATGTGCCTTTAATAAAAAAAAATAATAAATATTTAATATGTATTTTTCACATTGATTTTTAGCAACTGGATATCTTTCACAAAAACATTCATAACTCAAAAATCGCACAAATGCGCAAATAGGTATTCTGGGATTTACTAGCTAAAATCTTATATTTTGAGAGCATAAAAGCATCTTTCACTGCACTCATCCGCAAGGTTGTTGAAACTCAATGTATATATCAAAAATACCACATTTTTATAGCAATTTAATTTTTTTTTAATATTTCTAAAACATTTATCTAAACAAAAAATTATTTTTTAAATGCTCATATACCTGAAGTTGACGGTTACATTATAAAACTTTTACTTATAGAAGTCTTAAAAAAAATTATAATCACTTGAAATATCAATATTTTCTCTTTTAATCAATGCTCGCAAAAATAACTAAAATTACTGAACTTTGAACACACACTGCAAATAAAGTAAACTACCAAGAACTTGTATTTCTGCAGTTAGTGATGTAGAATTTTATCTACTTTTATATGGTACCAAATACGGTTGTGAAAGTTAAAGTTCATCTTTTGAATTAATCGCCACTTGTGAAGGCTTTCACCCCACAGTGCGACGTAATTAGTTTCTATAGACACGTTTAACCAAAACGAACAAAAATTCTACATAATATTTTTACTATCATATTTTGTGAACATCAAATTATATTATATTATATATATATAATTCAATATGAAAAATTCATATATATTTTCCTCATTCATAAACACGTTTTTAATCAGCAACAAACTAAAACACTTTATTAGAGTTTTTTATGGGAATTGTTACAATTTAAGTTTAAAATTTTTAAACGCACTAATAATCCCAAATTAATATTTTACTTATTAAGTAAAATATTTTTTTATTAAAAATACATTGAAATTGATTATTGAGGGGTTTAGCTGGATCCTATGCGCATTTCACTGTTGCTAATGCATATCATCAGGGAACCTTTACCCAAAGCTTCTTAGAACAACTAGAGTTATTATATTATAAACTTTCGTTTAAACAAATGAGAAGTTCAATAACAAATAACAAAGTTGAAACAAGAACTCAATAATCAACATGTTTTTTGTTTTCTTACTTTACTATTGTTACATTGGCTAACTTTTTTTCAGCTTCAAATTGTAGTCGTAAGAGTATGTAAAAGAAGAAGAAGCTAAGCCCCTCAATAATCAATTTCAATGTATTTTTAATAAAACACTTTATATTTTTCCTCATAATTTTAAAACAGTTGTCTCTTTTTTTCAGATGCACTAATAGAAATCGAAATCCGTTTCCATATGTTTTATTTTCTTTTGTTTCCAATACACAATTTATTACTCAGATACACAAACATACTTTCATCCAAATGCTTGTATTTTCTATTCCAAATATTTAACATATGAACAGCATATGTTTTTATGACTAACATGTTTCATATTTTTTTCTTTGTATGCTTAGCAAAGAAAACAAAAACACATTTTTTATAACAAATAATTGAATTTGAATTGAAAATTTGTATGAGTAATAATTGAAATATGCTTAATTGCAAATTTGCTGCGGCTTAAATATTGTTTTTCTGACTTACTTGCCATTTATAATTGAACAGCGTTTTGTGTGTGCAGAGAAAATTATTTCTTTGTTAAGCTTTAAGTGTTTTGCGATTTTATTAAGACAATTATAATTTTTAAATTGTTTCCAGATGTTTTTATATTTTAAGGCCAACAGCGGGAAGGTTGAGTTGCACAAATAATTCATAAAATGTTGTTGGTTAATGTAATATGAAATATTTAGAAATCGTGCTGGGTATTTTGGCTTCAACATAAGTTGTATTTGTCCTTTTTTTAGATCGATGTAAAAGTTGAAACTGAAACTCAGTCAAATATTCTAAATTTGTCCAAACAAATAATTAAAAAAAAAATTTTTTATTTATAATTTGGGCATATAAACGGTGGTCATAAATGTTATAATGTTTTAAAATTATTGTTAAACAAGTAAGAGCGATATATTCGCCTGTGCCGAATCTTATATACCCTTTACCAAAGTGCGTTTATGTAGTATAGAGATACATACATAAGCACATAGTTACTTTTATATACAAAGAAAAAAATAATAATTTTCAAACCCTAGAATCATCATTTTAGATTTTTCTGATTACTTATACCAATCTAGTAGTTCTTAAAAAAATATAGAAAGTGTGTTAAGTGAAAAAAAGGAAATTCAAAAAAAATGTTTTATTTAGTTACTTTAATGTCCAGAAAAAAATCATAGTTTCCAGCTCTGGAGCTGTGTGGTTTTTATTTTTATAATTTTTTATACCAAACTTTTCTTTCCAAAACGTAAAATATATATAATTTATAAAGGAAAAGATAAAAATTAATTACACTTAGTTACTTTTATATATCAAAAAAGTGTAAGTGTCCCAACCGTGAACTCATCCTTTTTGATTTTCTGATTTCTTATACCAATCTCTTTCTTTTAAGAATTCAAGGAATGTTTAATTTATAAAAAAAAGAAAAAAATTGTTTAAGTAGGTTACTTTTGTACAAAAAAAGTTAAAGTTTTCCAACCCTGGAATCGTATTTTAAATTTTTTTAAATGTTTTTTATTTATTTGAAATACCAATTTTATTTGTTATCAAGCATAAAATAAGTTTATTTAATAAAAATAGATAAAAATTAGTTTTCGGTAGTTAATTTTTTATATCACAAAGAATGTAAGTTTCCCAACCCTGGGATCCTCATTTTGATTTCTTACACCATCTTTTTTTAAGAATATAAGATATGTTTAATTTATAGTAAAAAGAAAAAATTTGTTTTAGTAAGTTACTTTTGTATAAAAAATAAGGTTTCCCAACCTGGAAACCTCGTTTTAATTTTTTAAATTTTTTTTATTTTGAAATACCAAATGCATTCGTACTGAAGTATAAAATAAGTTTATTTTACAAAAAAAAAAAAAAAAAAAAAAAACTAGTTTTCGGTAGCTAATTTTTTATACCACAAGTATGGGGTTTCCAACCCTGAAATCATCCTTTTTAATTTTTCTGATTTCTTACACCAATCTATTTCTTTTAAGAATATAAGATATCTTTAATTTATAGAGAAAAAGGAAAAATTTGCTTCAGTAAGTTACTTTTGTATAAAAAAGTTAAAGTTTTCCAACCCTCGAAACGTCTTTTTAAATTTTTAAATTATTATTTTTTTTTTGAAAATATTATTTAATAAAAATAAAAAAAAATTAGTTTACGGTAGTTCATTTTATATATTACAAAAATCGTTGGTTTTCCAACCCTGGAATCATCCTTTTTGTTTTTCTGATTTCTAATATCAATTTCTTTCTTTTAAGAACATTACATATGTTTAGTTTATAGAAAAAAAAGGAAAAATTTGTTTTAGTAAGTTACTTTTGCATAACAAAAAAAGTTCAGGTTTTCCAACCCTGGAAATTTAATTTAATTTTAATTTTTAATGTTTAATTTTTTTTAATTTTTTTTTAGTTAGAAATACCAATTTTATTCATACTGAAGTATAAAATAAGTTTATTTAATAAAAAATTATTAAAAACTAGTTTTCGGTAGTTATTTTGTATGGCAAAATGAAGTTTAAGTCTCCCAGCACTGAAACAGTCTGCTAGATTTTGCTGATTTTCAATACCAATCTTATTTTGACCATTTTTGACCCACCAGTCCAAGAAAGAAGTCTCTAGCTTTTCTGGGAGCTTCGGAAAACCGATTTCACGTACAGACAGACGGACAGACGGACATCGCTTATTCGTCTTCCCTATGCATAAGGATCCATAATATATATACTTTATGGCTCGCTTATTAATATTCTGGAAATTACACACGGAATGACAAACCTATATATATCCTTTTACCATTTTTTGGTAAAGGGTATAAAAAAAACAAAACGAAAACTACAACAATTATGCATCGTTACCCAGCAAAAAATTTCAAAAAAGGTAATCGAGTTTGGAATTAAGCATTTTTGGTGGAAGCTATTCCTTACTGGATTACCAACTTAATGATTTTAACAAGGCGTGAGACTAAAATAATCGATTCTTGAGAAGTACTTAATTTTTTTTTATTTGTCAAGATTTCACGTAATCTATTTCATCTAAAAAAATCATTCATTTCATTTAGCAACTTGCACGTCATTTTTTTAAATTTTAGGTAATGTGATTTGTAAGCGAGTATTGAAAATTGGCAATCAGAAAAGTAAGTCATTATATGGCAACTAGTTCTAATGGTCATGTGTAATTTTTTGCTGGGTACATTAATATAGAAAAGTGCTAAACCATAGTTTCTGTTTAAAATCTAGTTTTTTATATAACGATAGAAGAATATTGAATTAATCGAAAAATGCAAAAATTTCAATTAAAAAAAAATAAGTAGTTAAGGCCCTTCTAAATTACCTTCTACCTTTGGAAGCCCCCAATTGTATATTTTCTTATCATTAAAGGCAAACCATTAATTGTTCTAGTCTCTTTTGTACCAAAGTGAAATACCTAATAGACCCCTGCACAAGACCACTTACAAGAACTTTTAAAAAATTAGGGATTTTTCAACTGCTTTACTACAGCGAAATCTTCTACGAGTAAAACAAACGCTACACAACACTGGTTGCAAGAAATCTGTCTCAGTTATTGCAGGTATAGGAGTAAAGAAGAAAATACTTCTTGACGAAAGAATTTGTTTTGTTTGCTTCTTCATACGCATGGGGGCGTATACAAACATCATTCATGTAAATACATACGCACACACGTTGTGTTTATGATCTTTTTTATCTGGTTTAGTATAATACATGCTACGACAATACATTTAAAAAACAAGAAGTATTTACATTTCAAGACTGTTTACGCAGCCTGACTCTAATATCGAATAAAAAAAACAAAAGACTTAAGCAACAAACTGTAGCATTTGAGTGATTCTCATTTTGTGTGCAAATTTTTTATTTTCTAATTATTTTTTTTTAATTTTAACTCAACTCATATTAAAAAAATGAGAAAATAAAAAAGATTAACGCAATCAAAAGAACAAAATAAGTTCATTCAGAATACTAACTACGAAGGCAAATCGAAATCGAAGGCTAGTTGTGACATGCTTGGTTAAATATCTTGTAACATTCAATTACTTTTGAAAGAAAGTTTTATTTTTAGATAATTTAATATTATACTAAGCCTCGTCAGTTATTAATGTGCTTAAAATTTTTAATTGTCAATAACTATATAGCTTAAGGTAAGATATTATTTGTCTTTAAAATGCCTTTAAAATACAATTGAATGCCGCATATGCATCACTTGGAGCTAGGTCATTGTAACCAAAAAGTTGAAGAAATCTATCCAATGCGGATTTCACTAATAAAATTAACAATGCTTGAGAATTTTGAAAATTTTTCACAATGTTTTTATTTTATGTTTTTTTAGCAAAATATTTTGATGTTAAAATTTCTTATTTCTTTTACGTAACTAAACTTTGAAGTTTTGGGTGCGCATTAAATTAAAAAAGAATATAGCTCAATCACCTGCAAGTGAATTCACCTTAGATTGTATGAAACAAATTCAAGGCATAATTTTCAAGGTGAATTCATATTAGGTGGTCGCAACAGCTAAGGTGAATATTTTGGAAGCTTGTAATTTGAATAACCGTTGCCTTGCATATTCATATACGGTATGCTCTCCTAAATTCGCCTCAGCAGCTGATCCCACCTAATATGGATTCGCCTTAGCCACCTGTAAGTGAATTCACCTTTATTTATATATAAAAAAACAAATTCTAGGCATATTCAAATAAAGTAGACTCACCTCAATTCGCTTTTAAAACTTCTCCAAGTTTAAATTTTTAAAAGTGAAAAAAATGTTCTAGAAAATGTGTGTTAACATCTAAGAGATGTTCAATTTACAAGCAGCAAATATATTCATTTGGATATGGATTTATTAAATTTGAACAAATATTGAAAATTTAAGATATAAATGAAGATAAACTCTTTCTTAAATTCTTAAAAGTGAAAAAAATGTTCTAGAAAATGTGTGTTAACATCTAAGAGATGTTCAATTTACAAGCAGCAAATATATTCATTTGGATATGGATTTATTAAATTTGAACAAATATTGAAAATTTAAGATATAAATGAAGATAAACTCTTTCTATTAAATAGTTTTTAAAAAAAAGCAAAAGTTTTCAAAGACCAAAAATTAATAATAATATACAAATAAAGAGAAATTTATTTGCATTGTCTACACGGCTGTCAGATTTGACGATTTATCGTCATTTTAACGATTTTTGGTGCCGAAAATAGCAAAGTGACGATTGACGATTTTTTCCTTAAAATTGACGATTTTTTAAAGTTCAAATTTGGCAGTTTTCTATAAAAACTCGACTATTACAATTGATATATTACTTACATACTAAAAGATTTTGGTGTAATTTTGCCCACTCCTTATTTTATGTTAGTATCTGTGTAAATTGATATTCTCAAAACACATAAATGTGAAAAAAGCCAAGTTCCTATAAAAAATTTTGGCTATCAAAAGTACTGAGGCCAAAACTTGGCAATATTTTTTATAATTTTACCGCTAAAGGGAACAAAGTTTTAAGGGATGATAATCGGACAATGCTTTCAATTTCCCAATAAATGTTAAAAAAATTCATTTTGATTTGACCGATTTTTCTGACGATTTTTCGAGTACAAATGACGAGTATTTTATAGTTTATCGGGTTTTCGACGATTTTTCGATAATTTTATCTGGCAGCTCTTATTGTCTATATGTATTTCATTGGTGTTTTAACAAATCGTCAGTAGATTTCAACAACACATTTTAAACAGTCAAAAATCCTTATCTTGTGTACAGACATTCAAAAATTATTTGAGAATTTACAAATAATATTTTTTTTAAAAATTAGCGTAGTAGGCATAGAAACTTTTGCAAAGTCCAGTAAATTATTTTTATTCGATATTAATCTATAATATTTTTTTTGCTTAGCATACGATTTTAAAATATGTTTGAAATAATGTTATCACTCGTTTATGAAGTGATTAAAATTTACACTTAAACAAGTGGTTGTTTGTTTGTTACCCGATCCCGTTAATGATCTAATTATAACACATGAACATTTTTCAATGCTGATGAAAATTTTAAATAAAGATTCATTAAAAGACGATTTTAAGTTTTCTCTTATTTTCTAAATGAAATATTCGTATGTATTTGATTAAAGTGAAACCGATTTGCTTAAAAACATTTAAATAATTAATTACCATAAATCTGCGTTTTCAAAGATAAATCTTTGATTTTAAATGTTTCTTATTTATTCCATGAACTCAAATTAACATATTTAAATTAAATACAGGTTGAAAACATTAAGTTTTTGTGAAGAAGATTTATTAGCTCTAAAAGAATTTTATCTTGCTTAAAGTCCTTAATAAATGGCACCAAACGAGTTTGACCCATAAAAGAAAGAAGAGAAAAATATGCTTGGAGTATTTGAGAGAAATCAATAAAAAAAACAAAATTTATTTATGACTTTCCTCTAAATGATGAATTTAGCTTATTTTAATTAGTTTTTTTGTGTAAGTTTTAAAGTGACTTCGGAGACAGAGAATTGTTTCCGTGACAACAGATCTGTTGTTGTTGTTGCTGTTGCAGCCACTGATAAGCACCTGCTTAGGAATTTTATTGCATTTCAGTTGGATTTCGTCAAAAATTTTTATTATTGTTTTCTTTTCTAAACACAATTATCAATCACTAGGCTATAAAAATTTCTGTAACTTGTGTTTAATAAAATGAGCCTCTGGAAAATATTTAAACTAAAAGTAATATTTAAAAGATAGTAGTAGTTTTTTTTAGAGACTTTGATATGACGGTCAAAAAGATCAAAGGCTTCAAATAGCACTAAGCTGAAAATATTCAAATGATTTCTGTTTAGTACTGTCTTTTACCTCAACCAACAAAATGTCATATGTTTAAGTCTGCCAATAAGAGGTTTTATTTTGTGACGTATATATTAAATAAATTCAGTCAAGTGCGACTTTGAGTCACACACGATTTGTTAATATTGGCTTTTTGTGACGTTTTTTTTTTTGTTCTGGCGATTTTGATCGTTTTGGTGTTCTTTTTTGTAATTCTAAAATATTACTTTTAGTTTAAGCTATTTTTACTTGTTGCGTTTTTTTCCTGTTTGCGAGTTTTTTTCTTGCAGATAAGCAATTTTTTACTTTTGCGTTTTTTTCTTTTTGGCGATTTGTTCGGGTTTTGGCGTTTTTTTTTCGAATATTTATATGTTTAAGTTATCTTTACTTTTGGCGTTTTTTTTTTGTTTTGGCGAGTTTTTTCGATTTTTTGGAGACTTTTTCATTTTATTTTTTCAATTTAGCAATTTTTCTTGTTTTTTACACTGAAAGGAAAACCTTCATTCAGACAATGAAATTCTTCATTGTATTAATGAAATGTTTCATTAAAAATCAGCTAATAAAGGCCTTCATTGAATCAATGAAGAATGATTCATTGTATTTATGAAGTTAATTTTGGCGGCTATATCATAAATAGAATGAAACTATTTCATTAGTTCAATGAAACTTTTTCATGAATATGATGTAGTTGTTTCATTGATTTAATGAAGTTTTTACATACTATAAATGTAGTTATTTCATTAATATAAAGAAAATTTCATTTATATAATGAAATATAAGCAGTAAATAATGAAAATTTTCTATTAAAAACATGAAATCATATCCCTTACAAACCACCTACTTAATAAAAGATATACAGATTTTTTATTTTATTTAATATATAGAAATACATATGTACTTAATATATAAGCGTATGTATGTATTTATTAACGTAAAACATTTAAAATTTAAGGAACTCATCAGTAGAGTTCAACCCAAATAGTATTTAAGTAAGCCGAAAGACTTGCATGTTTATAGTAAAACTATTAACATGTTGTTGAGAATTACAATACACAAACATAAGTTTAAAAGAACCAAATAAAAATCTTAACAAAACAAGCTTCTTTACAAGATGTTTGGCACAACCTTCTTGTGTTTGTATAGTGGTGAGGGACGTGAATGGGTAAAAAAAAGAGAAAGAGAGAGATATCTGCTATACAATGAAGAATATTACATTGTATAAATGAAATGATTTCATTGCATTTATGATGACCATACTGCTTTGAAATTAAAAGGATTGGAAAAGTAAGAAATAGAAAATATATATTAAGAAAATAACTTTTTATTTATTTAAGCTTGACAAACTGAATACAGTAAGAAAATAAAATTTTTGGAACTTAGTTATATTCGCCAAAAATAAAATTCGTTTAAACAATGTAACGATTTTCATTAATACAATGCACTATGAAGAACACATGAAGAGCAGAGATGGAAAGATTTCATGCATACAATGCAATTGTTCATTGTATTAATGAAAAGTTTCATTAATATAATGCAGAACATTTAATGAAACCGTTTAATTCTCTGAATGAATGATTTTCCTTTCAGTGTAGATTTAATTGATTTTATTGATTTTTCTTTGTTTTTTTCTTAAATAAATAAGTTTGGGATTTTTTAGTTTTGGCCCGTTTTTTATTTGGGCGATTTTTTAGTTTTGGGGTTTTTTTTGTTTTGTTTTTTTTTAATATTTATTTTTAGTTGTTTTTTTTCAAAATATATATTTTTAGTTTAAGTTCTTTAATTTTTAGCATTTTTTTCATTTTGGCGAGTTTTTCGGGATTTGCAGAATTTATTTATTTTTTTTACATTATTTTAGTTTTATCGTTTTTTCGGTTTTAGTAATTTTTTGGTGTTAGTGATTTTTTTTGGTTTTTTTTAAATATTTTAAATTTTAGTTTTTCGTTTTAGCGATTTTTTCGGTTTTTGTTTGTTTGGGGAGTTTGTTCGATTTTTTAGAGTTTTTTATTTTTTTAGTTTGCGTGATTTTTTTTTATTTTTGGTTTTTCTAAAATAAACATTTTTAGAGTAAGTGTTTTTTTTTAGTTTTGCCGATTTTCTCGTTTAAGCGTTTTGTTCGGTTTTCCGCAATTTATTTAGTTTTTTTTTGACAATGTTGTGAATTTTTCCTATTTTACTTGGGTAATATTTTTTATTTAAGCGTTTTCTTTTGTGGTGATTTTTTTTTTGACATTTAAGCGCTTTATTTTATCTTTTGTGACATTTTTTATTTAAGCGATTTTTTCATTTTGGTGATTTTTCGTTTCGGTATTTTGTTTTTAATTTTGAGATTTATTAGTTTTAGCGTTTTTTGAAAGTTTTAAGAGTTTGCCTCTTACGGTTTCGAAGATACAGCAAGTTTTCAAAATAACATAGTCAAAATTGTATTAACTGATAGAAAAACATTTAATCAAAATTTTTTATATTTCAGTGTTAATTGGTGCAGTCTGTATAAAATAAACTAACTTTTTCAATATATTTGTTAATGTAGCGGCCGAAGTTTTACATATTTTTAAAACTTCAAATCCGTAGCTCTTACGGTTCTCGCGAATATAGGCTGTGACAGACAGACAGACAGACAGCCGGACGGACGGACATTGTAGCGAAAACAATAGAATTCCATTTTGGCTTTTGCTTAGCAGTTTGTTTTTTTTTAAGTTAGTCTCATGAATGACAAAGCCGACATTTACATATTTAATTATGAGCTCTGTGGTTATCCTTAAAGCGTTTACGATCAAAGGATTTATATGCGAATATGTTTCTATGAAACAAGTTAAATGTGTGTGTGTTTTTTTTATAATGAAAGAAAAACACACAACTTATTTGTATTCCAACAAGATAAAAATGGCAGTAAAAAAACATTTGCCGTATGGCGCCACATTCTATTAAAGACTTTTGCGCGCAATATATGGATGGCAAAATCACATTGCACAGAATATAAACAAGATACTTGCACTCCAACACGGCTGCCAGATTTGACGATTTATCGTAATTTTGACGATTTTTGGTGCCGAAAATAGCAAAATGACGATTTGACGATTTTTTCCTCAAAATTGACGATTTTTTAAAAGTCCAAATATGGCAGTTTTATTATAAAAAATCGACTATTACAAATTCATGTATTATTTACTTACTGCCTCTTCCACTATTTCGAAAGAAGGTCTTCATTCGCATTCTAAGCGAAAGAAAACTGATTTCCATTTCTCTATCTTACTTCTGTACGAACATTGACTCGAACGACAAGTCGCAAGAAAACGTAAGTATATATTTTCATACAGATTTTCATGCCACTAATTCGAATGAGTCGTCAACAAAGCGAACACTTTGTCAAAATCATTCACTTGCTATTTTGCTTTCGTGTAGTAAAATTTATTTTTAAAGAATCCATTAAATTTTGTAAAATTATTATTTTATCACATTATTATTTTTTTATTCACATTTCTTCAATTTATTTTTTATTTGTAGAGAAAAGTCATAAAATATTCATCAAAATATTATTGAACACTTTTGTTTTGATTCTGTTTTATGTTCATTATAAAAAGTACTCTCACATTTTAAACAAAACGAATGTAGTTGTAAAGCAAAACAGCAATAACTTGCTGTTGCTGTGCGACTATTTTGTTGAATTCTTTTTCGTAGTTCAATATGGTTGTATTTATTTTCATGTAAATGTTAGTAAATTTTAAAAAATCGCTAGAAATACTTGAAAAATACAAATTGGCACTACTTGATTTTATAAACACGTAAGACAAAAAAATGACATACGTAATCACAAGCGAAAGAA
The DNA here is from genome assembly GCA_949987645.1 of Tachina grossa. Classification (NCBI taxonomy): domain Eukaryota; kingdom Metazoa; phylum Arthropoda; class Insecta; order Diptera; family Tachinidae; genus Tachina; species Tachina grossa. The sequence continues at coordinate 32,217,234 of OX465274.1, read as the reverse complement.
AGCTGACGACATAGTGGAATGAAAATGTATTAGAATTCGAGCGACTAGGTTTCTTTCGCAGAGTTTTTCTTTCGACATAGTGGAAGTGGCAGTTATTTTATATTGGTATCTATGTACATTGGTATTCTCAAGAAACATAAATGTGAAAAAAGCCAAGTTCCTATCAAAAATTTTAGGCATTAAAAGTACTGAGACTAATGCCCTAATTCTGTTCGACGATTGTGCCGTCTTGTCTATGGACGGAAAAAAGCTGCAGTTGTGATTCTTGAAAACAATTATTAGTAATAGTCTCTGCTAGAAGGTGCGTGTATTTGCTTTATGATTTTATTCCAAACATTATATCCAACACATATTTTTTCATATATTTTTCAAAATATTGTATAATACTTTCATTTAATTTTTATATTTTAAAAACATGGTAATAATATTTTTATTTTTCATTATCAAAGACAACAATCATTTTTGAAGAAAATAAGTTGATGAATTCAAAAACAAGAACTCAAAAGTATTTTCAAACAAAAACGTCCTAAATCTTCTTACTGAATTAGGGCATAAAACTTGGACACAACTTGGCCATATTTTTCATAGTTTTACCACTGATGGGGACAAAGTTATAAGGGGTTAAAATACACTTCGAAAAAAACTCATTTTGATTTGTCCGATTTTTCGAGTACAAAATGACGATTATTTTATAGTTTATCGGGATTTCGACGATTTTTTGATAATTTTATCTGGCAGCCCTGCACTCGAGTGCTAAATAAAAGTTACATTTTAAGTTCATGTTTTTTTTCTTCTTTCTAACTTATTATTATTAAATAATAATAATAATAATTAAGTAAACTTGCAATACTTCAAAAAATGTTTATGCATATATAAAAGAAAATGAAACAAAAAAATAAGCTTTACTGTCATTTTAAACACGAGTTAAGCAAAAAAAAAAGTTTATAAAATATTTGTGTGAGAGTTAACTTGTGTGTGTGTGTGTGTGTGTGTGTAAGAGTTGGGCTCATATAAATAAATTCATTGACTGTATTTGTATGGCAAATACAGACAATCAGCTACTGTTTGAAATTCAACGAGTAAAATAACAAAAATAAAACTAACAGCCTTAAAGCGAAGCAGCAAGACAACAAAAGTAACAAACAACTTAACAAATACTTAATTTCAACTCTTAACCTGACATATGTGGGTTGTTGTTGGTGACTGTTGTCTGCATATTTGTGCAATAAAAAAAAAAAAAAATTATAAAATAAATAAATAAATAAATGTTTGCATGTCTATACAAGAGGAATGGCATACGTATGAAAATAACAAACACCAACACCAACAGCAGCAGCAACAGCAGCAGCAGCAATAAAAACAATACCACCAACTACAAAATTGAGAGTTAGCAGCCATAGTGACACAAGCTACAAACATATTTGCAACAATGGAAGCCATTGTGAAACCTTTAAAGAGTGAATTCCTTTAAAGTTTAAAAATGTTGTTGTAAAGCAATGTGACATATATATAATAAACAAATAAATAAGTAGAAAAGCAACAAATTCCATCAGTTGGTATTTATTTAAAACCAAATGTCAAATGAGGAGAAGAGCATTTATTTTTATGATTGAAAGGGAATGAAAAGGAACCTTAATGTTTTCGCTACGATATTCGCCTGTCTATCTGTTTGTGTGAGAATCGTAAAAGCTACTGGCCTTAAATTCGCACAGAATATGTAAAACTTTGGCCGCTACAACAAAAAATTAATGACAGTTAAAAATTTAAAGGGTGTTCTAAAGCGATTAATGAAAAAGTTGAAATTTTCAAAGTTAGTGCATTTTTATGCAAACTACACCAATTAAAACTGAAATTAAAAGAAATCAAAATTAAACAGTATCTGTCATTTAATGTAATTTTGACAACTTGCTGTAACTTGGAAACTTTAAGAGGCCAACTTTTGGAATTTTCAAAAACGCTAAAATAAAAAAATTGCTAAATTAAAATAAATTGCTAAAACGAAAAATTGCCTAAATAAAATGCGTTTAAATGAAAATAAATACCAAAAACAAAAAAATCTCTAATATGCAAAAAAAAAAAAAATCACCATAAATAAAAAGGGAGCCAAAAAAAGAATTCCCAAAATTTAAACAATAATGCCAAAACGAAAAATCGCCAAAATGAAGAAAACGTCTAAACACAATGTTTGCGGTGCGGTGCGATTTCTCGTTGCGGAAGAGAAAAATAAACATAATACAACGGAAGACGGCGACGGCAACACTTGTCATTATTTGCTTAGATTTTTATTAATTTTTTTGTTCATACATTTTTATAAAAAATATACTCTTTGTATTAAATACATATTTTGTAATGGCAGCAGCTAAAAACAAAAAATAATTAAAATTCTATACATTCTCAGATATATTTGATAAATTTTTTAAGCTTTTATATTTTATGACAAACATTTTTGAACTTCAAAATCATGTTTTTTGTTGTAAACACAGCCAATTATTCAAAAACTATGGCAACATCAGAAAGAGAAGAGAAACAAAAATTGAGAGAAAAAAAATCCGCAATGAAAATAAAAAAGATTTTAAATTTATGCCGTTCCGCACTGCGGGTTTTTACTTCAAAATCGTATGAAAAACCGCACCGCAATGAATTCCCGTTACATTGTGTTCAGACTCTAAATGAAAAATATTACAAAAAAATAACATAAATCGACATAAATTAAAAAAAATCACCAAGTCGCAGAAAAACTAAATAAACTTCCAAAAACCGAAAAAATCGGAGTATGTGTGCTTTAAAAGAAAAAAATTGAGGCACTTCTAAAAAACTGCATAAATTTAAATTTTTTTTTACTACTTGTAGCATAATGGCCCTGAAAAGCTAAATAATACTGTAATAATCGCTTATACAGAGTCTAGTATATATTTAAACCAATTTATTATCAAACTCTAGAAGTTTTTTTAATTAACTTAAGCTTATCGTTTTAAGAATAATTGTTAAATTCACAAAATCTCTTGTATCGATTGTATTATGATATTAAATACAATAGTATTAAATTTGTTGTTGGTTATTTTCATATACAAAATTAAATACACTATTACACATAAAATTTCAAAGAATGTAATCGAGTTTGGAATTAAGCATTTTTGGTGGAAGCACTTCCCTACTGGATTACCAACTTAATGATTTTAACAAGGCGTGAGACTAAAATAATCGATTCTTGAGAAGTACTTACATTTTTTTTTATTTGTCAACATTTCACGTAATCTATTTCGTCTAAAAAAAAATCATTCTATTCATTTAGCAACTTGTACGTCATTTTTTGTAATTTTAGGTAATGTGATTTGTAAGCGAGTAATGAAAATTGGCAATCAGAAAAGTAAGTCATTATATGGCAAGTAGTTCTAATGTTAATGTGTAATTTTTTGCTGGGTATTAATACATTAAGCACCCCATACACGTTTCAATTCAATTGTGAAATGAGTTTTTCAATGAGGTAGTTTAGACGAGAATAATTTTTAAGCCGCACAATTTTTGTTCTTTTCCAAATTAATGTACAAACAGAATAAAGTCTGCAACTTCAGGAAAATCGCTGACAAATTAATCAAGCCCATAATAACATCGACGGCAGTAACTTCAAATGCTCTCTAATTTTTGTTTTATTTTCTTTTGTGCTTATTTTTCTTTGCAGTTTTGTTTACAAAATGTTTGAAATTTATTGAAAGTATGGTAACATTTTTGTGAGAATAAGTATTTATATGTGAGAGCATAAGAAAAAACGCTCTCAAAATAAAATAGATTCTATCTAACGACTGGTTTCTGCGGCTGTTTTTTTGTGTCAATTTGTATGGAAAATGTGCTGAAGTCGGTATTCTGTTTAATCATTTACACGAGACTAATTCATCTGGCACAAAATGTATATGTATACACAGATTTGTGTGTGTTAGTGTTTTTAGTATTCATTTATAATTTGTTGTTTTTTAAGTTGTGTGTGTATTGGTTTTATGCTGCTAATGCGGGGTTGTAGCTGGTTGAAAAGTTATGCCAACCGCTGAACCACTCTCTTTGCCTCTCTCGCCTACAAACTGGCATGTTATGCCAGCACAATTATGCCCGTGTAAATCAGCGCAATTGAATTGATTCTTGGCCACACACTTCATAAACTGAATTGAAAGATTTTCAGTCAACTGTCAAATTTATATTTTTTTTTCACAATTACAAATCTATAAATTTAAAACTTCTATTGCATTCATTCATTATTCTTTATATTTTTTATTTAAATTTCAATGAAATTAAATACAATTTTAAAAATACATAACTTTTTCTATACAAAATAAAGCTAAAACATAAATTTTGACAGCAAATCAAGAGACTCGAATAAAATAAAAAAATTTTTTGATTTTTCTTCCACCAACTAGACAACTGCCAAACTAATCAATCGACAGAGCCATACACGCTTTGATTTGGAAAACAACCGACTCAATTGAAAATTGAATTGAATCGTGTATGGGGTGCTTTACACACATGAACAGCGTTACCACATGTGAAGATTTATCTTAATTTCGAAGTTTTTCGGAATGTGAACCAGACTAAAAGATTTCTTTGTTAAAAATAAGATTTTTAAGAATAGATATTTGGTACTTTTACAGCCTGTTCTTAGAAAACATAACCCCTTTCGTTTTTATGTTTCATTTATAAACGATAACGTTTACAATTTGATTTTTATAAAATATATTCTAAAGCTTTCGTTTTGACATAAAAAGAGCTTTTTAGGTATAACCAAAAATTCACACTCACAAAATTATTACAGTGAAGGAATACAAAAAATAATATCTATTAAAAAAATTTCTATGAAAAATTTTAAATAATTTTATGAATAAGGGGTAAGCAATTTAATTTTTAATTGATTTTAGCATTCAATTGGAAATCCATTTACCCATTAAAACAGATTTTCATTGCATTTCGTATTTTCCGTTGTTTATTCAACTACATAAGTTTTTTAACCTTTACTTTATTTTGACTCAATACTTAAATTTTTAGTGATTTGTTTGACAGTTAAATTGTGGAAAATAAAGCAAAAATTATTTGCTTATACTGAATTTGGTGTTGAATCTTTCACAGAAAAATTATACAAGCAATGGAAACGTATTTGCTTTGTGCGGAAGTAAGATTCGTTCTTATGAAAGTTAAATCAATCCGCTTATAGAAAAAGCCATTTAAATTTTTTCGTTTATTTAATTATTTTGTAATTTATAGTAAAAAATAAAAGGAAAATATAGTTTTTCACTGTTTTAAATCAGTTCACATTCTAACATTAAAAACAAAATAACATTTTCGTTAAAGTCAAATGAAAAATATGTAGACTGATTTTTAACTAATTTTATATAAAAAATTTTACGAGTGTGTAAAACTGAAAGCTCTTTTGTTGTCACACAAATAAAAATAAATAAATGTTTTAAAAACGAAAACATGGTTTCATTCATTATTTTAAAGAACGTATACACTTATTCATTTTCGAAAAACAGGCTGTTAGTATATTATTTAAGGCCCAACTATAATATGAATAAGCTGGCTTAAGTTAATGCCAGAATTGAACGATAAGTCTGTCAAATGCTTAAGCAATTCAGATGTGACTTTTAGGTGGCCACAATGTGCTCACATGCACTTAAGTATTCTCTAGTCACAGCGGCACATCTAGGTATCGTTAATAATTTTGTTTCTTCTCATAACTTCTAAATAAATGCAATTCAATCAAACTAACTTGAAAGAACGACCTAATCTATTAGAAATTCACATATAAATATGTCCATTACCTTATTATCTGTTTTACTTATTTTGGCTACTAAAAAGTACAACAATGAATACACATACATATGTACATAAGTAAACACGTGTGTATGTATATATTGTAAAGCAAACAATCAGGTCTATTCGGGAAGTCACTTTCACTACAACTACGTTGGAGATGAGTGATAGAAAACATATGTTTTCTTTCACTTTGAAGGTATTCTAAAATACTTCGTCACCATGATTAATGTCATATTCGTTCGACGCCAATTTTAGCACGTTAAGTTTAAATAAATAAAGAAAAAAAAAAGAGATACGAAGTGTTTATATGGTGTATATCACTGTTAATTAAGCTTTAATGGCGTTCGGCCAGGCTCTACAAGACAATTAAGTTTCCTTTAAGTTCTTCAAGATGTAAACACGTCTTTAAAACAAATAAAAGAAGTAACTAATTTCACTTTTACTGTTTATTGTTTCTTTTTATGTTGCTTAGCATTTGTACTGTTAAGTTTTTTTTATTAATTATTTCTTTAAATTACTTCTTAAATACCTTTTTGTTTTCAACTTTTTCTGCATACAAGTCAGCTGTTTTCAATGTTGTTGATGTTTTTATAAGAGATAACATAATATCGATTACTGAAAACGATATTTCTTCGCACGTATTTTAGAATCTGTCGACGTCGACTTGTCCAAAGTGAACGTTCGACGACGAAGAAGTGAAGCGCGTATTCTCGAATAGACCTGAATGAAAATAAATGTTTTGCTTTATTTTCTGAGTTTAAAATAAGAAACAATAAAAAAATATTTAAAATCAATGAATATTTTCTGCTGCTGCTTGCTTGAGATTAAAAAAATACACAAACACTTGTTTCTTTATGGAATGTGCATTCAGTTTGGCACTTTACTTAAGCAAATGACATTTGACGAAACTTGACGAAAAGTTTGTTAAGTACATTACAATTTGCCACATGCGTTTTATATGTAACCGCACAGTTGCTTAAGCTAGCTTATTCACATTATTGTTGGGCCTTTAAAGTCCTTCTGCCATATTTTATACTTTCCTTCATCAAAAGTATGAATTATGTGCATACATATACTTATCTTATACATGTTCCATTCAGTAAATATTTTGTGTTATTTACCTTTACGTTTGTTAGTTCATTTGAAACAAAACAAAATTTTTCCTGAATTCCTGAATCACTAAAAAAAGATTTTTAATGAGACAAAAAGATATTTTTTATCCGGCTTAAAGGTTGCAGAGAAAAAAATATGGCAACGCTGCACATGAATCAAATAAACAAGGTCCGTTATTTTATTTTCTTCTTGCGATGTAGACATAGAATATTTGTTGTAAACAAAGTACATAGATTTGTTTGCGGAATGTGTTTTCTCTCTCACACACTTTTTACAACAAAACCCTCATATGTATTCGGTTATGACGTAGATAAGCAGTAGAATTTTGTTTTTGCAGTGTATTTCATACACAAATACACGATACAAATTGTTGTGAATTAAGTAAATAATTAAAAAAAAAGAAAGTTGTAAATTATACCCAAAATAAGAATTCTTCATGAGTCAAGCGTTTGTAGTAACTTTAAGAAAATGTATAGTTTTTCTCTTCCAAATTTTGTTTTTCAATTACAGAAGGCATTCACTTTTGTAAAATTTAATAAAATTATTTAATAAAATTCTCAAACAGATTTTTTTAACATTTATGGACGTATGTATTGTACAATAAATTTACACCTAATTCACACGTAGACTTTTATGAAGTCTATTTTTCGACGTCATTTTTGGTTTGATAGCGAACTGGGTAGAGAAGAAAGAGGGGTAGAAAAAATGACTCGATTTCTGTTTTCTATGGTTTTTTTCATACCCTGTCGGAAATTCGGTTAACATTAAGCTAAATATTTCGCAAATAGTACTGACTGACACTTGGATTACGTTCAATGTAATCAACTGACTATTTTAACATTTCGATGTCCTAGGCGGTAGTCAATTGTCTTACTCTGCACTACTTTCAGCTAACTTAAAGTTGACTTTTTAAAATCACTTGGTCAGTCAGTAACTTAAAAATTTTTTTCCGGGGTTCGAACATGTATCATCATACGTTGTGTACTCAAACCGCTACCACCCGGCTAAGGTACCATCTAAAATAACAACAGCAAAATGTTAATATAAAACTGAAATGAGTTTCAAAGTAGCTGAGAATAAATTTGTTGGCTCTGATCAAATTTGATTACGTAGTCAACTTAAGAATTAATTTTGGGTTTGTTCTGGATGACATTGCAGTTAGGTTTTAGTCAGTCTAAGAAAAGTTAACTATAAGTTAACTATTTTTGTAGTCAACAACACATTCTCCGACTGGGTATGTACTGCAAATGTGTGTATAAACAATAAAATCATTAAAAATCAAAATCAATTAAAAAAATTAGACATGTAAAAATAATCATTCTATGAACGAAAATAATTTTTCGTAGAAACTTCAAAAGGGAATCAAGAAAAATAGACGTCATAAATTTCATCGTCTGAATCCTGTGTTATACAATTATATTTGAAAATTTGTCTGGAAATTTTGTGTTAATATACACTTCAAGTTCAAATTATAATTGCTTAAATATGGCAGTTAGTCTTGAATTTATTAGGAATTTTTGCTTAATCAATAAAACAAGCAAAAATGTATTAATATATTTTTTTTGTTATAAAGAATATAATCCTTTCCAACTCTGCTCTACTCAACAAACGAATATCTTTGTTAGAAAATTTTTATGCAATTCTGTGAGTGCAATGTAATGTTGCGCGGCTTTTTATGTCTCTAACTTTGTACAGTAAAGTGTCAATTTCATTTAGCGCCCGTTTGAAATTTTTTTCAAATGATATTTATTCAAGTTTTTATTTCACATCTCTATTCTCCCTGTGCGCGCTCATTTAAACCAGCGTATTTTTCATTCTCATTAAAGTTTTCTAACATTGGCGTCATCTGGCGTTAGCTAATTGCAAAAATTATCTCAGTGGGCGTGTATGACGGACGGGGTTTTGATTTTGAACAAACATGATTTCAATGAAAATTTAACTTCACATAATCTTAAGACACAAGCGATATTGTAAAAAGAAGCAGGACAATTCAATCAAGTACAAAAGTAGAAGTTTAAACAACAATGATATAAAAAAATACTTTCAATTTTTATTTTTAAAGCAAATGTAGAAAAAAAAATTAGTTTTTTCTTACTGCTCTTATAAGCTAAATTTTCTTAAAAGATTGGTATGTTAGATAATCAAATTTTTATATAATTTTTGCTCTCCAATGTTTGAGATTTTATTTTGATTTCTGCGTGGGTTGGCTGCTGTTTTGTTCTACATTTTTCTCATTGTAAGTGCAAAAATTTTAATGTTTTTTTTTCTGTTTGTTTCGTGTGCATTTTTGCTGCCATAAATCATAACTTGATAACCTTAGCTTTAGCTCATATTTCAAAGCTACACGAGTAATTTTAACATCAATCTTTTTGTGGCATGATCTATAGATCAAATTTATATATATATTTTTTTTATTATTGCTATTATTTTAATTTTAAGTGCTGTAGTGTGTGTGTGTGTTTTTTTTAAATTAATGTTTGCAAAAATTTTACATTTTGTTCCATTACATATTTATGTATCTTGTTGATTTGTTGTAAAACTTTTATTGAAACATTATGCTAAACAAAAGACTTAAGAGCCATACACTTACAGCATTTAAATTTGTAAATGACTGGACATTTTTGTTAAATGATTTATGTTTTTTTATATGTGTATTATATACACAACAAATAAAAATTTCTGATTTTTCTTTCTGAAGTGGAAAATAAAAAAAATTAACATCATGCACAGAAAAAATTTCGTCCAACAAATTTCAGCGTAAAACAGCAGAAATGTACTTAACAAAAAAAAAAAAAAAAGTAGAAGTACAAAAGTGAACAAGTTGCAATAGAAGCACGAAATATTTAAAAAAAATTAATAACAAATTTAATTTCTAGCATTTGAAGCAGTTTATATATACACATGTAAATAACAATTATTGTATATTTTTCATTTAAATAATGATTTGCCGAATGTAGTCGCTCTACCCCCTCAACACATAAAGTTTAAGACGCGTGATTTACAAAAATTAATTGCCGAACTCAACCCGAAGAAAGCTCCGGGTATTGATGGAATTAGTAACCAGATGCTTATGAACTTGCCTCGTATTGCAATGAGAATCCTATTATTCATATTTAATGCCATTTTACGACTGGAGTATCATCCTCACAGCTGGAAGCTTGCCAAGGTTAAAATGATTCCAAGGCCGGGCAAAGATCTAACCAAGGCTGAGCCATATGGGCCAATAAGTCTACTATCAACTATGTCAAAGCTTTTCGAAAAACTGCTCAAAACAAAATTGTCCCCAATTCTAATTAGTAGTGGGTGCATACCAGACCATCAATTTGGTTTTAGAAGTCAGCATAGCACCATTGAACAAACTCACAGACTGGTTCAATTTATAAGAAGAACTTTTGAGGAAAAAAAGTATTGTTCTGCGCTCTTTATTGACGTTTCCCAGGCATTTGATAAAGTGTGGCATGAAGGCCTAATTTTAAAATTGAAGACTTACTTACCAATAAACATTTTAAATATTTTGGAAAGTTACATTATTTCCCGTAAGTTCACTGTTTTGGAAGGAGACTTTACGAGTAGGCCTGAAACTATTTCATCCGGTGTGCCACAGGGGAGCATACTGGGACCAGTTTTATACTTGATTTATACTTGCGATATGCCTGTGAGCAGTAGTATCCATACTTCCACATTTGCCGACGATACAGCCTGCCTTAGTATGCACGAAAATCCTGATGAGGCATCCCGCAAACTCCAGGAACACATTAGCCAGATGGAGCTTTGGTTAAACTTATGGAGAATTAAAGTCAATGAACGAAAGTGTGTCCATATAACGTTCACCCTAAGAAGAGATACTTGCTCCCCCATTCGGATTAACAATCAAGTTGTTCCTCAACATTCACATGTGAAATATCTTGGTTTACACCTTGATCGACGACTTACATGGAAACATCACGTTGACTCTAAGTTAACTCAAATGAAACTTAAATTAACTCAGGTACATTGGCTGATTGGTAGAAATTCAACACTTAGCCTAGACTGCAAACTTTTAATATACAAGTCGCTTTTAAAGCCAATATGGTGTTACGGAATTCAACTATGGGGCACTGCTTCAGCTTCAAATGTAGAGAAAATTCAACGAAGGCAAAATAAAATTTTACGCATGATAACATCGGCTCCATGGTACATCAAAAATTCAAATATACATCGCGATTTGAATATGCCACTAGTGACTGAAGAAATTGTAAAATACGCAGGCAAATATCTAGCAAAACTCGAGTCACATCCTAATCCGCTTGCTCGTAATATTTTGAACTTTACTGGGCACATCCGCTTAAAAAAGGGAGATACACGGGCTCTAATATTCAACACTCTAGATGATGAAGCTGCTTGAAAACACTTTTTTCTTTTTGTTGCTTATCACTACTTATGTAATTATTATTAATAGCTATCACTAAGCTTGGTCGGGCCTAATAATTTTTTTATAGATTTAAGATTTGAAAACTTATTCTTAGTTCATATTTGAAGATACAATAAATAAAAAAACATGCATTAAAAAAAAAAAATAAAAAAAATTTAAATAATGATAAGTAAATATGTGTTGTGAAAGTGTAAAAAATGTTTATCTGCAAAATTAAAAGAATCTATCAATCTGTTCCATATTAAAAAAGCAAGAAAGTTTTTATCAATTCTAATAATTATGTAATGCATTTCACGGAATCACTCTAATAAAAATAGTGTTTTGTTTAAATAATTTGTGTTCGGATATTCTGATCAAGTGTTTGGTGATTATTTGCAATTTAATTTGAAAGAGAGTAAATGAAATTTACTGTCACCCATGATTAAACATATTTTATTCAAAATTGTACATATTTTACTCAAAAATCAACAGAAGGTTTAAGCAATATAGTTGTGTAATTTTAGATCAAAAGTAGTCTGTAACGTGTTGGTTGCTATTATCGACCTAATTTTCAACAAAAGTATTTTAAAGCGTAGTTAAATGTTATAGCTTCAAAAATTTTCATTATTAAAAAACTACCCAAAAGCACTGTGAGAAATCGTAATAAGCACTATAATTATTCAAAGAAATTTAGGGTAATCAGAACGGAAAAAAGCACCAGAAAATTTTTGAAGAGCACCAAAATGGCAACGTTGCCAAACACATAAAGAGAGAGAGAGAGAGAGAGAGAGAGAGAACAGAGTATTTTATAAATGCTCATTTAAAAGCGTTTCCAGATTGGTAAGAAAAAGAAACATTTTCGTTATTAGGAATTGTTAGGAATTCAATTGTTTCATAGAATTTTGAGGATATTGTTTTTAAGAAAAAGTATTATTTTCTTTTATACTAGAATTTACTCGCAACTTCGATCGCATCCAGAAAGAAACGGAGTAGACTTTGAAGGCTCAGTTAGCCGACTGTAATGTAAAGTAACTGTAACGTAGAAAACAGCTGATCGTTATTTTTATATGAAAAGTAGGTTACGTTACATTAAATCATTATAACCATTTTCATTACTTTTCACATAACAGAATCGATCAGCTGTTTCTTACTGTTGCAGTTACATTACATTACAGTCGGCTTACTGAGCCTTGAACCCGTGGTCGGCAACCCATACAATTGCATTTTACAATTGTGTGAGTTAAACTCTCACCACGATCCGGTGTTGCCAGTGTCTCATTTCACTAATTTGAAATCTCCAAAGGCAAACTTGATATATATTATTACGGTTAGAAGAAACACAAAATTTTTTTATATAAAGAAATGCATCTTTTGTTGTAATGTAATGGTGGATAAAAAGATGGGTTTTGTAGGACGGTTTCTTCAAATAATTTATATGTATTTGATTTTTTTTTTTGCTATTGCTATTTGGAATTTTGCTATAAATTTCAAGCATCCTTTTTAAGCTTACTACATTTTTATCTTTAAGGTTTTGTATCAAAATTTTAATTTTTCTAATAAATTGTTTTATTGCAGAAAATAGCTCAAAAATTGTTTTGGTGTTTCCTTGTAGCTGTATGTTTAGTTGATTAACAAACTCAGTTATGTCTGTCAAAAACGCAAAATCTAATAAAAAAAAAAACATTATCGTTCAAATGCTCCGACAATACTTTGGTATCAGGTGTTTTATTTTGATCCAAAAACGATACAACTTCCTCACGAAGACTGAAAAGTCTTTGAAGACAACGACCTTTGCTTTACCACCTTACTTCTGTATACAGAAGCAAATCACCATATTCGGCATGCACGAGATCAAGAAATTCTTTGAATTTTCTATGATTCAAGGCATTATGGCCAGCTCGTATTTTGTTAACAATTTGAATCATGATTTTCATTGTATTCATTACATTCAAACTTTTTGCAAATAATGCTTGCTAGTTGGTGAATAATGTAATGAAAAATATATATATTTAAACCACTTTTAAGCAAATGTCCTACGAAACCCTCTTTTTTACCCACCATTACATTGGCACCATCAGTACATATAGAGCAAAACTTATTCTTATCAGTAAAGGAAAGAACATTTTCGTTTATGATGTCGAAAATAAGTTTTCCTTTTACACTGTTATGTAAGCTATGTAGGGAGAACATTTCTTCATGTACGTCAAAATTTTTATTGACAGTTCTTACACAAATAATTAACTGAGATATATCGTTTAGATCAGTGCATTCATCAAGGCATATGGAAAAAAATTGGCAATTAAGCATTCTTTTCTTAATATTTGAAAAGATAAATGCGCTGATTTGCTCAATACGTCGAATAATTGTACGAGGAGAGAGGGGAATGTCATTTATAAGCATGCGAATCTCTTCAGATTTGTCACCAAAGCATTTTAATACATCATTGCTCAGCTCTTTAAAAAACTCGCCATCATCAAAAGGACGGCAACGTTTAGCAAGAGATGCAGCAACAACAAAAGAGACCTTTCTTTTCTGAGAAAACCCGACTGCTTCTACGTCTGAATTTCTAGAATCAGCAATCATTTTTTCATAAAAAGCTTTCTTAAGCTGAACAATAAGGGCTTCTCTTGCATCACCAGTAATATTTTCATATTACTTGTGATATGCTTGAAAATGTCTTTGCATGTCATGTTTTTTCATGCGTGACAATGCCCGTTCACAAACCAGACATTCTGGTTTGCCAAAATAATTTTCTGAAAATAAAAATTTTAGTAAATTTTCATCACACATAATTTATTATTGTTGGGAAGAGTTTGTCTCTGGCAACACTGATTTTTAACAGTATGCGATGTACACGAGCTGCCTACTTGAATGTTTTAGCTAGACTGTTTAATGTTGTTTATTTCTCAACAATGCGTGTGTACACATACGTAATAAAAGAGAATAAGAAAAGGCGCGGCGCCCTTATTTTGCCTACCGCTGCTTTAAACCCGTGGTCGGCAACCTATACTATTACATTTTACAATTGTGTGAGTAATACTCTCACCACGAGCCGGTGTTGCCAGTGAAATTTTCGTCGCATCTTCCCAACTTTAAATTTTAAATCTCCAAAACTAAACTTTATTATGGTCAGCAGAAACACTCCAGTTTTTTTTTAATAAAGAAAGACATCTATTGTTGTTGCTACGTCAATGTAATAGTGAATAAAGATATAGTGTTGTAGAAAATTTTCTTAAAATAATTTAAATATATGCTTGAAAATGCCTTTGTATGTCATAATTTTACATGCATTATATGTACGTTGACAAACCGAACCTTTTGGTTTGCCATAATAATTTTCTCATCAGAGATATTTTCTTATTGTTAGGAAAACATTTTTTCTCTCGCAATGCTGATTCTTAAGAGTATGAGATACACACAACTTGTTCTCAACAATGCGTGTGTACCAGTGTGCACACTTAATTTTTTTTTAAATTCGGTAGAATTAAAAAATCGGTAGATTTGAATGAAATTCGGTGGATTTTTTTTTTATTCAGAGAAACATAAAAAATAACAATTCAAAGAAACATAAAAAATAACAAAATATATGTATGAACTTATATATAAAGGGTAAGTGCAAGGAATATCAAAATAAACAGGTTCCAAGAGCGCATTTAAAATTCCACATGTGATTGGAAGTTAAACTGCCATAAACAATGAAGTATTTTCAATAAAAAAAAGTGTCATCCTCAGTTATTTGTCCTTACTCTTTATATAGATATGCTATGAATATATAAAATAATATACATAGATAACAGGAATTCAGTTTTTGGACATAGGTTTTATAAAGCTACTGAAATAAGTTTTATTTGACAAACATTTGTAACTACAAAGATTATATGTAAGATCCATTTATGAATTTAAGCTTTTGTGCAAAAATGATTAGAATCTACCGAATATCGGTGAAAGTGTGCACACTGGTGTGTACACATACCTAATAGAAGAGTATATTAAAAGGCGCGGCGCCCTTATTTTGCCGACTATGGCTTTAAACTGAATTTATACCAATTTGATCAAAAAGAGAAAAAATACCAAACGCACAAATTTTTCCCGTTTTACCCTGTTCCGGGTAACTTTTTTAATATTTTCTTTCATATTCTTCTTTTTCGGAGAATAACAAACAAAACTTAAAAGAAAAAAGGTGTATTGTCCAGCCATTCACTCGTGCTGGCGTGCCAAAAAAATTGGATTAATTTTTATAATTATCTATAGATTAATTTAATTAGATCTTTCTTACATATTCAATTTAATTTTAAAAAGAATTTCAATGCCACATCGTATAAGTTCATAAATAAAGTTGGCTATCATTAAAATCAATTAAAAGACAAGTAATTGAATTAACATTCTATAATAAAAACACTTAAGTCAACCATAAACGCCAGTAATTGATTTAAGCAATTCCATGTTTGTCACTTATAATAAAAACATGGCATATACATACTTTAAATAATTAAGTGTTAAGCGTCACTTTGGTTAATTGAGCTTTTTTTTTTCAAATTGTCAGTTTTGTTTATTGGCAAAAAAAATTTCCGACTAAGTAGTTTTTATTGTATTAAACAAAAAATAGAATATTATATATTATTAGTTTACTATTAATATTCTTGCCAATGAGTTGTTAATTTTTCTTTGATTAGATTATACCATGTTCACATATTTGGTCTTAAGCGTGTTTAAGCCAAGTGTTTTAAAAAACTAAACACAGCCGTTCACATTACATTTTTAGTAAGTGACCTCTCGGTATTTTTCGATTAAATATTTTTTTTTTTATATTAGCAATAAGTTGAATATTTTATTCAACACTCTGTATTTAATAAATATTTTACATTCATCCTTATTCCAGTTGTCAAAAACGACGTCACGTCATACAAAATCAAAAAATCAAATTAAAAAAATAGTTTTACTTAGTAACTTTAATATCAAGAAAAAAAATTCAAAGTTTCCAGCTCTGGAGCGGTGGTCTTAATATTTTTAATTTTCTACACCAAACATTTCTTTCCAAAAAGTAAAATATATATAATTTATAAAGAAAAAGAAAAAGAAATTCATTAGACCTAGTTATATGGTATATAAAATACCACAGAAAGTGTAAGCTTCCCAACCCTGGATTCATACTTTTTGATTTCTCTGATTTCTGTCAGCAATCTCGTTTTTTTAAGAATATAAGATATTTTTAATTTATAGAAAAAAAATGTTGTTTTAGTAAGTTACTTTTGTATAAAAAAGTTAAAGTTTTCCAGCCCTGGAAACGTCTTTTTAATTTTTATATTTTGTTTTAATTTGAAAACCAATTTTATTCGTACTGAGGCATAAAATAAGTTTATGTAATAAAATAATAAAAATTAGTTTTCGGTAGTTAATTTTTTATATCACAAAAAGTGTAAGTTTTCCAAGCCTGAAATCATCCTTTTTAATTATTCTGATTTTTTACAGCAATCTTTTTCTTTTCAGAATATAAGATCTGTGTAATTTATAGAGAAAAAGAAATAATTTGTTTTAGTAAGTTAATTTTGTATTATTTTGTATAAAAAAATTTAAAAGTTTTCCAACCCTGGATACGTCTTTTAAATTTTTTTAATTTTTTTTTTAATTAGAAATACCAATTTTATTCATACTGAAGTATAAAATAAGTTTATTTAATCAAAAAAAAAATAATAAAAAATAGTTTTTTAGTTAATAACGTATGGCAAAATAAAGTTTGAGTTTTCCAGCTCTGAAATCGTCTGCTCGATTTTGCTGATTTTCAATACCAATCTTTTTCAGACTATTTCTGACACACCAGTTCAAGACAGAAGTATCTAGCTTTTCTGGAAGCTTCGGAAAACCGATTTCACGTACAGACAGACGGACAGACGGAGGTCGCTTATTCTTCTATCCTATGCATAAGGATCTATAATACAGGGTGGGCCAAAAGAAACCAAGGGGTGTAAAAGTTTAATAACTTTTTTGTTTATTAATTTTTTTTTTATTTTTTCTTTCAGATTATATAGACAACACTTGGAGAATTTATAATGGAGAGGTTCACAACTGAACAGAGAACCAGAACAATAGAATTTTATTATTTAAACCAGAGATCAATTATTTTAACGCAAAGAGCATATCGTCGACATTTTAACGTCAGAATTTCGACCTCTGAAGCGATGGTTCTGGGGTTCTCAAAATCCAAGAGCCATTCATCAACGCCAATTGCACCCCATCAGGTGTACAGTATGGTGTGGGATCACATCTGAAAATGTCATTGGGCCCTACTCCTTCGAGAATGAAGATGGAAGTGCTGTAACCGTAAATGGAGAGCGGTATCGGTTTATGATAGAAAATTTTTTACGTCCTGCTCTTGAAAACAGACCTGGTATGTGGTTTCAGCAGGACGGAGCCACTGCCCATACTGCCCGAGACACAATGGACTTTTAAGTCAAATTCTTGGAGCGCGAATAATTTCTCGAAATTCGGAAATTATTTGGCCAGCAAGATCGCCAGATTTGACAGCACCCAACTATTTTCTTTGGGGGTTTTTGAAGGAGCGAGTGTATGTGAACAAGGCAGAGACAATCCCTGAACTCAAGGCAAACATTGTTGCATAAATTCGAACGCTACAGCCACAAGTTTTGAAAGATGTTATGGAAAATGCTCTAAAAAGAGCCCATCAGTGCGAAGCTGAAAACGGTGGTCATTTAAGAGACATCATTTTTCATACTTAGTGTAAAAAAATTTCCATTTTGTATATTATATAATCTGAAAGAAAAAATAAAAAAAAGTTAATAAACAAAAAAGTTATTAAACTTTTACACCCCTTGGTTTCTTTTGGCCCACCCTGTATATGTTGTGGAAATTACAAACGGAATGATAAACCCATGTATACCCTTTTACCATTTTTTGGTTAAGGGTATAATAAACTTTAAAGATGCCAATACGTGTTTAATTTTCAGAACCTTGTTGTATATTTTTCTCTTATATATAGCACATTAAGTTCTATGCTATACAATTAAAATTATAGAAATGTTTAAAAATCTTTTATTTGTCAAAAATGATTAATTAATAAGGTTACACATTAATTACTACTTACATTCACATAATGCCTCCATTTAATTTAATCCAATGCTTTAACAATTTTAAAGCTCTTGCTCAGTTGAGGTGTTTTATAAAATTTTTCTTTTCCTTAATTAATTTAAAACAAAAACAAACAAATATTTGCTTGAACTCATTTGAAGTTTAATTTAGCACAAAATCTGCAAAGAAAAAGGAAAAAAATGAATGTTAATTAAAATAAAAAATTAATCCTGGTTATAAATAAATTTATAAAATATTGCTCGTTTTTAATAAAAAGTCTTACATAAACAAAAAATATTTTTTTGCATTTTCATTTGATTGCATGAGGGAAGTGCATGGAATTGCATGGAATTGCATTGACTTGCATTTTGTTTCGTTATTGTTCAAAATTTAATGCTTTTGCTTTTATTATTTTCTTTGTTTTGGGTGATTGGTATTGTTATGGAAGTTGTTGTTGTTGCTACTGCTGTTGGTTTTTATATTTTGGCTTTTTTAAACAAATATAACAAGAGCGTTTTCTTATTTATTTTTTTCTTCTTCTTAAATACATTTTGTTAATGTTTTTTTATTTATTTATTTTATTAACTGGTTTGTATTTGTTTAAGTTGCTGTTGTTGCCCTCGACTCTTTGGCATGCTTTTGTAAACAATAATACAAAAACTGCATACAAAAAGCAGCAGCGAAAAAAGTCAGCCAGTCGTCTCTACGACAAAAGCTCTCTTGTTGTAAATGTATACAACTAAAATGCAGACACACACAATTGCAGCAACAATAACTACTCTTACCACATTCCAAAGGCCTTTTTGTGGCAGCAAGAATAAACTGCTGCTTGAACTGGCAAACAGGCCAATAATAAAAGCAACAACAACAAGAACTTCAAAGCGCAAAACGAAAAAAAATCAAGCAGCTAAAAACAAGCAAAACGTCCACATTCACGTCCACGTCCAGCGTTTGTGTTGCCTGCTTGCCACGGCACCAAGAAAACCAAATATGCAACAAACAACAACAACTTTTAAAGAGATACTACTTAATGCCACAGCATGGCCAATATAGCACGTTTTTTTTGCTACTCTGTTTCTTTTCTTCTTTTCACCAAATGCTTCTTCGTACAATATACATACATACATACATTCATATTTAATTGTGGCACGCAACTTTTTGGGTTTTTTGAGAAAATGCTGCTGTTAAATGAAAGAAGAAAAAAAACGATACATTAAGTAACAGCAAAAGTGGTTGGTCCCTATTTACACTATGCAAGTCTTATTGCTAAGCTGATTAGTTTATTAGGAGAGGGAGACGGGGGGAAAAGAAACGTTGCTGTTCCCCTCGTCTCTCTCACCCCGAAACTAATCAGCTTAGCAATAAGACTTGCACAGTGTGATTT
This sequence comes from Tachina grossa, assembly GCA_949987645.1. Lineage (NCBI taxonomy): Eukaryota > Metazoa > Arthropoda > Insecta > Diptera > Tachinidae > Tachina > Tachina grossa. The sequence continues at coordinate 32,197,468 of OX465274.1, read as the reverse complement.
GGGACTTGCTGGCAAATGTGGTACTGAATGAAGAAGGTGGTGGTACTTTTTGGAAATTTTATGGTACTAATAAAATTCATAGAATTTGTTTTCTTCTTTTGCATAACTATTGTAAAAGGTTAATGGATAAAGCAAGTAAGTAATTTATTATTTCTCGCAAATACAATCAAAATGGGATTTATGTAGTTTAGTATTCTCTCTCTCTTTAAAAAATTTATTATTAGCAATAAATTTTATATTTGCACGTATTCCATCATAGAAATAATTGCATTTATTAACCAATAAACTTAATACGTGACTAAATAATTGGAAGGACTTAGTTTTATCACTTAAATAACCAAATAAACAAATAAGCTGTTTATGAAAAAAAAAATGTGCAACAAAAAAATGTTCATCAAAGAATCTAACGAAATGAGCTATTAAATATTTTTTCTAGAAATTTTTACATCGAGGGCATGTGCATATTTTTACTTAAATCATCTCCATGTATATATTTGATGGATTATTTCGAGCTTTGGACCTATTTGAGAATATTTTAGCGAATCATTTAAATTATTTTTTTCATAATTATACAGCCTTACTTATAAAACTTATTAAGGCTTTTTAAAGCCTTTATAAAACAAATTTTCACACAAAATTTTTCTTAAAAAGCCTTTATAAATCCTTAATAATTTTTATAAATAAGACTGATAATGTTTAAGGAACAATTAAGGGGTTTATAAATAAAATTTTTATGAATATTCTTCCAAACGTATGGTCGCACAGTGGGATAGCAGCTGTATGCAATAATTCCCAAAACAATTATATATACGCATGGAAAATATAATTCCCACAATTTTTGCATTCATTTTGGAAGTTATAGCATTATAAGGCAACTAGCTGACCCGGCAAACATTATTTTGCCAAATTAATTATCTCCAGGGAACTTCTAGGGTAGAAAATAATAATTAACCCATTGTAAGTATGTAAGGATGTGCTATATGCTTGATAGAGGCAGCGAGTGCTGTGAACACCAAACATTTATTGTTTTAAATTTATTTTAATTTATACTTATATTAATGGTTTTAAAATTTACTCATGGCAAATTTGAAGATTCTTGCTATTATAGCTTGCAAGATATAATATAATTATTAATTACTTTGTATGGAGGGTGCCCCTTACACAAGCAGACAGATGTGCAATTGCTTTACGTGAGTACCTGCCGTTACGGCCTTATCTCACGTGTGCCAAAGCACCGGGTGTGGGTTAGACGCCAGACCAACGCCCCCATGCACCCTTTTAGAATGAACCTATGGCCCACTCCATAAGGCACATAGGTTGCAATCTTTGAATATAGTTATCCCTGTTCTATATTCAAGTACCTTGCTGAGGTACTTTGAGCTATCTAAACTCTGCTGCTATGTCCGCGCCCATAGCAGCTCTGTTGAATGGCAACAGCACCTAGAACAGTGTCTGGCTGACCGCGTCAGACCAACCACTAGCATTGATTTAACACTGGGAAGCCAAGACTATTCTCCCAGCGATTTTGGTAGCAACCACAACCACCACGATAATTCTCCGGCTTCCACGCTTAGGTGTTGTGTATACACCTAAGCGAGGTTCCCAGGAAAATTCCTCAACCATTGCCGGCACAGCTAACCACTCATCCATAAAGAACGCATGCCTGTGTCGCCAAATAACCAGTGCCTACTCCACACCTACCAAAATCGTCGCTTTAACCCCGTGGTGTATACCCCATTGGGGTAGGACAAACTCGGCATTTTAGCAAAGGAAACTGACGACCGCTACATGCACTCAGAACTTCAGAGCAGCGCCAAGCACGCCACCTAAGTTTCTGTGCCTACTACGGCAAGACACTAAAGAGTAAAAAAGTCCTGGGGTCGTATCCAGGACGAAAGCCATTTTGGACCAGAAATTTCCGGTAACCGCAATGCATTTATCTCTAAACAGCCCAGCTGTCGGGCAACCGGCACCCGTGGTACCAGAAGTAGCCTCTGGTTAGACCTCGAAGTTCCACCACTAGGGCTTCACCTCTATCGTCTTTTGAACTCAGGGGCAGTTCTAGGTGACGCTGCACCTAGCTGACAACAACGGGCGTACAATATTTGTTTTCCTTTTATAAATATGTGCACATCCGTTACTCTGTTTATGTTCAGAGATTGGGTAGTAACACATAAGTTTTACGGGTAATGAGCCAAAGGTCCGTCAGCGGAAAAAGCTATATTACCCTAGCTGGGGCCCCGGGATTGCCACACCCGTAGTCAAAAATAGACTCCCCTGGGGGCACACAAGAAGACATAAAAACTATCCCCCTTATGCAAAAAAATATTTTACTTTAGCTTTAAAGTTCATAGTAGTTGATAAGCACTTTAAGGCTAACATAGCTTTATTAAAAAATCATATGCAAAAGACAAATTTAAATATTTTGTGATTTAATAATAAATACTGGTAACACCACCGCGTTCAACAACCTCTTCACAGCTTATGATGTACAAAATTGAATACAATTTCATTCGGGTATTCAAATATTTTTTTATTTTATTAAATAAATTTTTATTATCTTGAAGTAAAACAACCTAATTTCAAAAAATATGAGCTTCTGACATTGTAGGAAAACAGATAAACACAACCATGAAGTAAAAGTAAAAAAAATTTGAAAAATTATCACAATTTGTTTTATTCGAATGAAACGAGTATTTGAATATCCAGCGTTTTTCTATTTGTTTTGATTGTATGTATATCACTAAAATATTTTTTTATAATGGTATTTATTTTAATATTTTTTTGTGGATTTTGCTATGTATTTCGAATCAGTTGGATAATTTGGTGATGCTTCCCATTACATGACAGAAATAATAAATTTAAGATAAGAGCAGGCACTTCTAGCTTCATTTTCAGATGTAACATGAATCAGTATGTGCTATATTAGTAAAAATATTTGAGGTACAAAATACACATTTTGGAAATATCAACTTAAAGTAGTCTTAACAAACGTGGGTGCCTACTTTAGAATTTTTATACAATAATTTTTTTAGAATACAACTTTACTTAACATTGCTTGGCAAAGCTTTATTAAGTTTTTTTGCATAAGACCCTATATCAACAATAATAATGAAATAGCTTCTGCTCGTTTAGAAGATACACATACATATATACATGGTAAACAACTACCATAAATTACTCGTAGTTAATTCATATACATAATTATTGCGCAATCAATAAGTATATGAATTAACTTGTTCATTGGAAAATGCTGCTGAGATTATCCAAATGTTGCCGTTAGATTCTGGAAGCCTTGTGTGAAATATCAAAAAGGGTGATGCATTTGCTGGCAGTTCATTCTATAAAAATGTCAGCTGTTTATTGCAAAGAGTAGTCTATTAAAAATTTTAATTCATTATTGTAAAGAAAGAGTAGAAATCACTTGAAAGCAGTTGATAGTCATACATAAGCGTGTAAAAGTAAAGTCAGTGACTTGATATTGTTGTACAGACAGTGAGCGTCAGCAGAGTGAGTCTTGTCTAGAGCACAGAAGAGATATTGCTTTAATACCGTGGTCGGCAACCTATACCATTATATTTTACGATTGTATGAGTTAAGGCCCAACCATAATATCAATAAGCTGGCGTAAGTTAATGTCAGAATTGAACGATAAGTCTGTCAAATACTTAAGCAATTCAGATGTGACTTTTATTTGGCCACAATGTACTTACATGCACTTAAGTATTCTTAAGCCCTAGCTAATAATTATTTCCCTCATTATTATTATTATTATTATTATTATTATTATTTTGCCTACTAACGTATCTTTTCACAATGTATGGTTAAAAGATAACAGGGACTTTAACGGCAAGTTTTGTATGAAAAACTTGCAGTTAAAGTTCACGTTAACGCTTAACCATACATTGTGAAAAGGGATGTAAAAAGTACAACTATGAATATACATACATAAGTAAACACATGTGTGTGTGTATTGTAAAACAGTGTATGAAAATAAAAGTTTTGCTTTATTTTCTGAGTTTAAGATAAACAATAAAAAAATATTTAAAAGCAATCAATATTTTCATGTGCTGTTTGCTTGAGTTTAAAAAATGCACAAACAGTATTTTCCGTACGGAATGTGCGTTCATAGAAAATATTATTCCCAAAAAATTTTCAAACAAACGTGTGTTTTGAAATATAGTTTAGTTTCAGTAAATATTTTTTACTGTTCCAGTAAATTATTTGTTCCAATTTTATTTTATGTAAAAAAACTGTATGTAGAAAGAAAATTATATATATAAAGTAAAATTTGTAAAAAAATTTTAAATTTCTTTTTTTTTTATAAATATTTAAATTTGTTATTTTCAGTTAAATTTATTTTTATATACTGTAAAAAAATTTGTTTGATTTTTTTTTTTAATTTTTTCAGTTAAATTTATTTTTATATACTGTAAAAAAAAATTGGTTGATTTTTTTTAATTTTTTCTAAAATTTTATTTTTTAAAAAAATTAAAACAAAAATTTAACTAAATATTTTATTTTAGTAAAAATTTAAAATTTTTAATAAAAATTATTGATTTTGAGATAAATAAACTTAGTAAAAATTTTTTAAAAATAATTAAGTTTTCATCTTAATTTTTTTTTAATTAATTAATTTTCTAAATTATTTAATAGATATAAAAAACATTTTATTTTTTTTAAAGATTTTTGTTTGCGGTTTTCAAACTTATTATGTTTGTATATTGTGATTCTCAATATAGTATTAAGAGTCTTACTATAAACATGCGGAGTTTGTTAGCTAAACTCAAAAAATTTTTGGGTTGAAGTCTACTGACGAGTTCCAAAGCGGGAACGAAATGCCATAAAACATAAAAACAAGCCAATTTTCGAAAGTAAAAAAAAATAGTGGAGCCTTTTATTTGATTCAGTTATTTTTTTCTAATAAAACTTTTACTAATTTTTTTTTTTAAATTGGGAAGAATTTTCATTGATTCAATCAATTAATTTTCTGGTAATACGAACAATTTTAGTGAATGTGTTTGTAAATTATAAAAAAAAACTTTGCTGAATAATTTAAAAAAAAATCTGCAAAAATGTTTTTCTGTTCCTATTAATAAATTTGACTGAAAATATTTTGAGTTTCAGTTAACTTTTTTCTCTAATGCCATAATAATTTAACTAAAAATAAAATTTTTTTTTCAGTTAAATTTTTACAAAATTGTTATAAGAATCTACAAATTTCTTTGTAGGGCCGCATTCACATAAAAAATTTACTAATTCAATGAATTTGGTTACTGAAAACGAAATTTAGTTTTTTCTGTGTTCAGTTTGGCACATTGCTTAAGCAAATTTCATTGGACGAAACTTGACGAAAAGTTCACTTCAAGTGCACAGTCGCTTAAGCTGACTTTAGCTTTCTTATGCATATTATAGTTGGGAATTTATACTCTCACGACAAATCGGTGTTGCCACCGGCTTAAATATCTAAAATCAAACTAAATTTTATTATGGTCAGAAGAAATACTTTAAGTTTTGTTTATGAAAAAAGGCATATCTTGTTGTTGATACGTCAATGTAATGGTGAGTAAAAAGATGGTTTTGTAGAAAATTTTCTCAATATAATTTAAATATATGCTTGAAAATGCCTTTGCATGTCACGTTTTTTCATGCATGACAACGCACGTTGACAAACCAAACCTTCTCGATTGCACCAAGAATTTTCTGAAAATAAAAAATTTAGTAAATTCTTATTACTAATTATTGTTGGGAAACAATAACAAAAAAGAACAATGAGATACATACAACTTGTTCTCAATAATGCGTGTGTACACATACGTAATAGAATAGTATATTAAAAGGCACGGCTCGCCCATATTTTGCCGACCACGGCTTCAATACCAGCGCCACAGGGTGGTTATCATAAATAGCAATTTCTCGCCAAACATATCGATTTTTCAACTTGTTTGGCGTCTAAAGTGTCCAGGAGACGTACAAAAAAAAGCCATCAATCGGTAAGAATGTGTTAGTGTCGTTTAATTGATTATTTTTCGGAGACGTACAAATAAAATCGTCAATCAGCATTTTAATTTTGTGTTCGTTGTGTGCGATGGCATATATGTGTTCATCGGATGACGATTTTTTGTTATTAGCGGCATTAAAACTTTTTGAAATCTTTGTATAAAAAAGCACATTAAACAAATATACAAGGCTAAATAATAATTTTTCTATTCTCCACTCTAATTTTTCATCTATTATTATTAGGGCCATTTTCACAACTTGCCCTTAGTAAAAGCTAGGAGTTTGTCCGCCCGATAAATGGATTTGCATAAAAAAACCTTCATCCATTATTTTTTTATCCTTTAATTATTATTATTATTGATAATAATACCAATAAAAAATAAAATATTTATCGGGCAGACAAAATCCTACCTTTTACTAAAGACAAGTTGTGAAAATGGCCCTTATTATTTTTAATAATAATAATTCTAATTCTTCAAACAATTCTAAAAAAACAAAAATATTTTCCTTAAAAAAATTTCGAAACATAAACAAACGATTTTTAATATAAAAACAAGACATTGGGTAGTGTGAATAAAAAAAAAATATGTACATACTCGTATGTATTTGCTTTTTAGTTAAAACTTTTTTTTTAAACACAAAATTCACATACATAAATACATATGTATTTGGAGTTTTAAAAACAATGTTTAAGTAATTTTTTTTTATTCACACTACCCATTAAGATTAGAAAAATTAGAGAATATAATATAGTATTTATAATAATCATACAATTGTTTGTAGAATTTTGATTGCTTGGTTTTTTACAAAGATCAATGAATGGTACATTTTCATAAAGTGCAAACTAATTTTTTTCATCCGCGCACTTCTCCATGTCGTCACAGAACAAATAACACAAAGCAAATGACGTTTTTTTCTTCAATCAGATTTGGAGACGTACAAATAATCAGCCGTCAAATAAAAATATCAAAATTTTTTGATTCTCATCAATCAGTGCCGACGACGTGTACGTGTAGCCGAAAAGAAACGACTGCACGCACACAACTATGTGATTGATGGGGTTTTTTGTACGTCTCCTGGACACTTAAAGTTTTGATTTGGAGACATGGCTTTTGGCGATATATAAATTTGTTGGCGATTTTTATAGAAAAACTAGTTTTTTGAAAGAGTGGTTTCAAAAATAGATTCTACCAAAACTCATTTGAAAGAAATTAAAACAATTTGATTTTGATGATTTTTCTTATATAAGAAATAATTTTTGACGTTTTTATTTCTACCTTTGGGGATTTTCTGATAAATTTTTATACGATTATTTTTTAAAAATTTATTTAAAAAAAATATATATATATATATTAAGAAAAATTACAGAAAATTGATTTTGGTGATTTTTGGCAGTTTTTAACAACAACTGGCTGATCAGTGCAGCCAGTTTTAAGAGACGTGTATCAGAAAACAGCGGATTATACGTACTGGTATCCAGTTATAAATCATTTAATTAATTGATGTTTGTCTGGGTGTATTCAGGCACTTGATTAGTGTAAGTGTATTTATTTAGTAAATAAAGTATCTTTTTTTTTAAACTCTGATTAGTACACTGGCATCTTTTACTCATTCGCAAGTCTTTGAGTCCACCTAGAAGCCTTTTTAAACTGTAAAACGTAACAATACATTTATATGTAGGTATATTAAGAAGTTTTCCTTGTAAGAAAGTATGCTTTGTGTTTGTCTAGTTTTTAATTTTATTAAAGGCATAAAGCACAATTGCTTTAAGTGCATTAGAGTTGCACATAGGATTAAGCTGAAGCCTCAATAATTAAACCTGGAAAAAAAATAAAAAATAAAAATTTGAACAAAAAAAAAATTACCCAACAAACTATATTGCTGTTATACCAAAATATTTAATTGATTAATGGTTGTATTGACAAAAATCGTAGTAGGCTCAATTTCAATTAATTATTTAATTGTATTAACAAAAAAATTAATCTTAGTTACAAGTAATTGTATACATACAAATTATACTTATGTATTTATATATGTAAGAGGTGGTTAAATTTTATGGGCCGATGTTGAATGTGAACCACACCTAGACGTCAAGTTTTTTTCTGCATTTCATTTGACATATCTCAATTTCAGACTAACTAAATTTGAATAATGAAAAGATACACAATCGAGCAACGCTTTAGAGTTATTCAGGCTTGTTATGAAAATAGACGTTCAAATCAAAATAAATATGGAAGAAAATCATCTTCAGTGATGAGGCACATTTTCACCTCAGTGGATTCGCCAATAAGCAGAATTGCCGCATTTGGGCGAATGATAATCCAAGAGTGATTGTCGAAAAGCAAATTCACCCTCAAAGAGTGACTGTTTGGTGCGGTTTATGGGCTGGCGGCATCATCGTGCCATATTTTTTTTTCAAAATGAGTCCCATGGACGGCGTAGAACCTCAATTATGCCTCAGCGTCATCGAAAATTTGGACCATCGGATAGAGGTGTGCCGCCAAGGTCTCTGCGGCCATTTGACCGATATTTTGTTCCATACATAATTAAACCATACCATAACATCATAATAAAAAGAAATTACAATAATTTCCTAAATAATTTGTGTTTTATTCAAAATCACTATCGGCCCTTAAAATTTAAACACCCTTTGTGTAAATATTCCATACGGAGTTGGTGAAGCATTCTTACGTGCTACTTTTATTCTTTTATAGAGTAAGTCAAAAATTAGTTAGTTTTGAAATATTTGGTGAACTCTTAATTATTTTTATTTTTATTTTCATTTTTAAAGCTTTAAGTTTAAGTTTTAAATTTTTTCATTTTGAAAGAAATTGATTTGTATCTGCTGAGATATTAAAGGCTTACATATTGTAGAAATCAAAATGGATTGATAAATTTATAAGCATCATTTCCACCTGCGGTGAGAGTAACATAACGAGAGTCTATATTCAAAACACGTCAACTCAAAAAAGCTAAATTTTCAGTAGAGCGAAAAAACTAAAGGGTCCGCTATCTAACGTTTTTTTAACTAATGCTTAGCTCATGTCTGATTTGGCAGATAATTAGTTTTATCCTTCCGCTAAACGAATATGGTTGTGTATACGCTTGAACAACGCTGGGAAAGTGGGCCTGCGATCGACTTACAGAAGATGCCGATTTTGCCCAAAAAAATCATCTTTTCAGATGAAGCTAATTTTGATCTTGACGGGTATGTAAACAAGCAAAATTGTCGCATTTGGGGCACAGAAAACCAGCACGCATACATTGAAAAGCCGACGCACTCACAACGAGCGGATTTTGGTCCAGAGGCATAATTGGGCCATTTTTTTTTCGAAAATGAGCAAGGAGTGGCCGTTACAGTCAATGGCGCTCGTTATCGGGCCATGTTGAACAAATTTTTGTTCACAAAAATTGAAGAGGAGGATTTTGGCAACATTTGGTTTCAACAGGACGGCGCTACGTGCCACACAGCCGAAGCTACACTCGATGTTTTGCGCCCTCTTTTAAAAAAAAAAGTTATCTGGTTAATTCGCTCATTACTGTAAAAATAAATGTGTCTTCCATAATATGTTTAAAATATGCTTACTGATTTATAGGTCTGCAAAAAATATTTTATTTTGCACTGATATGTTTTAGTCGATCAAAAAACAAATATATATTTTTAGAGTTAGCATATTTTGTTGGAAAAAAAATATGATTTTTTTGAAAATATTTATTTTGAAATCAATTTGTGAAATTGAAAATATCAATACTGGATATAAAAATTGAAAAGCCGCAAGAAAAAACTTAAAATACCATAAAAAAATAACTTAAGCCTGACTGAAAGGCTCTTCCATCTCGAGGTGGTCATCTTTAGCACTCTTTAACTCACTCTCTAGTGTAACAGGGTCACTCTAAATTATCAATTTTGAAAGCTTATGTCATTGACTATAATCGGTTTATATAAAATGTTTCGATTCGATTAGCAGTTTAAAAGTTATACATACATTACCAATTTTTTTTTTGTCGGAACCCCTCTGTACTAATAGATTAAAAGTGACCATATCTCAAAAACTACCCATAGGATATCAGATTCCAGATTTGTGTTCAGCATGCCAAATGCAATAAGATATGAGGTAGATTTATTACAAATTACAAATTTTTTAAAAATATTGGAAATTTACATGGGAGTTAGCATTTATTTTCACAAAAAGAAAATTATACTTTGAGATAGCAGAACAAAAAAAAATTTATCTAAAATCTAAACTTTATACTACAGATTAATATTGCATAGGGGAGCTATTTGCCATCGAAAACTCATTTTGACCAAATTTGAGTTGACGTGTTTTGAATATATGCTCTCGATAATTTTTCTGGAATATATTTTTTTTTACCAAATGAGTTGGCATTAGGGTGATCGATTATTCGACTTTTTCCGGAAACCGGTTTTCGGATAGTTCGAATATTTGAAATTATGAAAAACCCGGTTTCGGTTCTTACAATTCAGGAAAAACCGGTCAACCGGTTTTTTAAGTAAGAAAATTATTATACAAAATTTTGATTTTAAATTGCTTTATTTAACCTTCATAGGGTCTTTAAAATCGTTGACGTTAACGATCTTCGGGTCAAATTTGACCCAAATTGAAAATTATGTATTGGTTTCATTTATTTGTGATTCATTTATTGCCAATGAAAGAGAACATTATTTCATATATTTAATTCGATTAATATATGACAGATAAAACCGTAATATTAAATCGATATTATTATTAATTGTACATAAAGTAATGGTTTCAGAGTGCAGTTTTTATATCAAGTTTTTGCAAGTTATAATATTATCTAATGGTGTTTTATTTTCTGCGTTGAGGCCTAACTGGCAACGACTTCTCTTGGATCTGTTTTTAACCTCAAGCATTTTTTCTTTGGATTTAGTTAAAGTTTACGGCTACTCATTTACCTCACGTAGTCTTAGTGCAACTTTCTGTGAAAATACTGATATTGATAACCTCGATTGGTTCTTTATATAAGGCATAGTAAGCTGCAATCCTAAATTTTCTAAGAAGTGTCGACGTTTGGAAAACAGTTTATTTCCAGCCGCTATTAGCTGATGTAGATATCACAAAAGCATTGTAAGCTTAATAATCTACCATGTTACTAACCACCATTTGACAACATTGATTAGTCTTTCTTTTGCAAGTAAAACATGATCTAACTTTGTCCAGCAAATAAACTCTCCATTTTATTTATTGTAATCTAATCATATTTGCAGTTTCTTGTCTTGGTGATTACTAACTTTAGAGATATGATGCAAAGTACTAAGAAGGTTAGGTTAGTTTAGGAAGGGTGGTGCTTTACCGCAGCTCCACTTGGAGACCCAATTGGGTCCATTGTGATTCCCTTCTGTTGCCCAAAAAAGTAATATTTACCCTCCCATTTGCAGCCAGAAGTGACCATATTATACTAAGAAGATTCACAGACTTTTTTTTTATCGGAATATATATAAGAAGGGTACGAGTACTATCTTTGGTAAAACAAAAATAATGATAAGCACGCATGATAATAACACATGTACTATCTCTGGTATTAACTCATTTATATTTTTATGTGTAGTTTGAACTAAAGTGATTTGTGATCTCAGTATTTATTGTTCAACCGATAAGATGTAAAAAAATTATCTGCAGTCGTGTTATATTTCTGATAATGTACGAGTATGCAGGCCGTTTTCTATTTCATTATCTTTCATTATTTTACAAAAAATACCAGACACAACACTTCCAAACTTTAAAACGGGTAAAATTTGACCCGAAGATCTCTAGTGTAAAATCTTGCATACAATTTTCGTTGGCAAGTTTGCGGATATATAAACCTACTATATCTGTTAAGATACAAAATTAAATAAAAGTCAGAAAATATGACATAGATCAATCACTAATTTTCAGAAAAAATCAAAGTTTTTTCCTGAAATGGGTCAAAATTGACCCAAATACCCTATGAAGGTTAAAAAAAACCGCTCATGTAAACAGTATAAAACAATACAAAAATTAAAGGTAGAACATAAAAACTAACTTCATATACTTATGTATAGTACATATATATATATAATATCTATACATATGAATGTATGGACAAGGTGGATATCTTCTACCTCTATATAAAATATGAAGCAAAATGTCAAAAATAAATAAAAACACACTTTTTGAAAATTGATTTTGACATCTATTGCACACCATAACACCAATTTAATTCGCCTCCTCATAAAATAATTTCGCTTAAATTGACTGTTTCAGTAAATGTTGTCATGCTCAAAAAACGCTTAAGGTTGAGGTATATACCACGCGTTACGCGGCAATGGTTTTCTGGCTTGTTAAACGTTCAACGCTATACAAATGGAAAGTTACGCACCACTTAAGGTATTCACGTCAAAAGTTGCACTGTTGCAGAAAAGCAAAAGTGCAAAATTTTCAAAAAATATAACAACCACATAGAAAATTATTTTGCACAAATGATGAAAAATTGTCAGGGTCTGAGTAAGTGCAAGATAATCAGGGTAAATTTTGCAAAGTTATGCAACGTTTTATAACATTGCCAATCCAAACAAAATGGACAAAAAGTACTTTTAAAATCAACCATACACCAAATTACAACGCAGAAATATCTAAATGTTTTTCTTTTAAATGAAAAAAAAGTCGTTGAAGATATTTTCGATACAAATAAATTAATTTAAAAATTATAAAATTAAAAAATATTTAAAAATTCTTAGCTAGAAATTATAAAGAAATCTTCAAATTCGATTTTCAGATAACAAATACATACATAATTTTTGCTATTTTCAAAAGACCTATGGCTCAAAATAGTTAGTAGAATTTTGTTAAATAATACCAATATTATTAATATTGATATTTTATTAGTGAATTGATTACAAAATTAATCAGCGAAGTTCCAACACTTCGTTTCAGCGTTTAAACATTCGAGTACAATACATCTATGCACATATTAAACAAAATTGGTTGCTCACGTCAGAAAGTGCAATTATGCATTTTTGCACAGTTGCCAGAGTTGACGTGAATACCTTTACTATTTTTTTGTCTTGCGCTTACGTTTTATTTTTCTTTAAATATTTAATGCATTTTTCATCCATTGTTTAATAAAAAATTAATTAATTAATTTAATTTAATTAAATTTCAAATAATTTTTGTGTATGTTAGCTTATGAATCTGGCATCACACAACACTGTCATTTTATATACAACGAGTGAAAGTGGAAGAATGATCAACTTTTTGCGAGGTACGCGCGTCGCGAACTTCTCTATGTAACTTGCCTTATGAGAACACACAATTTAAACTTTTTTGACAGATGCGTGTATCGCATTAGCGCATTGAACGCCTGTTATGTACTTCCACCTTTAGAAATTTTACAATGAAAGAAAAAAAAATACATACTTAGGAAAATCAACAGAATACGTTGGTCTAAAATTTAATATAGTAAAAACTAATTTTATTGCAAAATGTACAAATCGAGAACTATGCGACTCAGCCGGTTTTTAAATTGTAAAAAAACCGGACTATTCGACATTCGAAAAATCAACATTTTGAAAAAACCGACAACTGTATTGTGAAAAAACCGGATTTTAAAACCGGTTGTAAAACCGAGTCGATCGCCCTAGTTGGCATATGCCATCTCTACTAACCCTTTTTTGCTCATATACAACAAGAGATATTTTTTTCTTCTTGCCAATAAATATGCATGTACATATATTTCTTTTACCTTTATAAATTTCTTTTGTTTACTTGAGACATACACGCACCTTGAAACCATATGTAAAATATTACAATTGTTTAACTGACATTTTTCTTAAATATGATTGTCATTGTATTCAATATTGAAGAAAAAAAAATTAAAATAAATGAAATAAAAAAATAGTTTCTCTTATTCAAGCCTGCTGTGCTATTTAGTGTTTAAAGCGAAAATGATAACAAATCATATCATTTATTTAATTTGCTACATACATATGTATGTACATATGTAAGTGTATCTATATTTAGTTTATAACTTAAATAAATTGAAGCAGTAAATGACGCGAGTGCTTAATTTATAAAAACTATTAAAAATTTAAACATAATCATAATTTGTTATAAAAGAGCACATGCAATAAATTTTTATAAATGCAAAAAAAAAGAAACTGATTTGAAAAACCTTTTTATGAAATTTTTTTTTTGTGTTAGAAAACAAACTGGAGGAAAAAACTCATTTAATCATTTCTTTAGTTGTTGCAACAACATTCCAACATGTTGCTTAGTTGTTTTTATTTTATTTTATTTTTTGTATTCTTTTTTATTTTTGTTGTAATATTGATGAAGCATTTTGTAATGATTTTTCTCTTGAGTTTTTTTTTTTTCATTTGCTTTTTTATATATTTTTTTAAACATTCTCTTGTATTTCTTTACATAGAATTTACTGAGGCAACAGCAATAACAGCAGCAGCAACAACAACAAATTGCGTGCAGTCTTGTTGTTTATTTGTGCTTTAAAATTTAAGTGTTGCTTTTGCAACATTTTATTTTAAAATGTTTAAGGCTAAATCAATGCAGTAACTGGAAACAGGGTTAAACAACGAGTTAGAGAAACTTTTAAAAAAAGCTTTAAGTTAGCTTGGGCTAGGAGTAAGAAGTTCGAAGTCCTAATGATCTGTTTAACAATAACGAAAGAAAACTTTCGACTGAAAATTTATACTGAAAACAAGAGCAATTTTTTATATTATATGTATTATTGTTTTCGATACAAAATTTTCAATCGACAGTTTTCTTTGGATATTGTGAAACAGGCCATAAGTGAGTCTATTTAGTGATAAAATTTAGTAGCAAAGCAAATATGAGCAAAAAAAAATTCAGTCAAAGTCGCACTTTAGACACCAGATAGGACTTTAGCTTACATAAAATATAGTTTTGGCATTTGTTTCGTTTTTGAGATTTTTTTCGATTTTGAGCGTTATTTTAATATGGCGTTTCTGGCGTTTTATCGGGTTTGGCGATTTATTTTAGTTTTGGCGCTTTTTTCTCGTTCTGGCAATTTTTTTGGTTTTTGCCATTTTTGGCGATTTTGTTTTTGTTTTTGTTTTTGACGATTTTTTTCATTTTGGCGATTGTTTTTCATTTTGGCGATTTATTTTAGTTTTAGAAATTTTTTTTAATATGTTGGTTTTTTCCCTTTTTGGCGATTTTTTTCGGACTTTGGCGATTTTTTTTTTTTTTTGGTTTGGTGATTTTATAATTTTGGGATTGTTTTTTTTACCGTTCTTGAAAGTTTCAAGACTTTGCCTCTTACGGTTTCCAAGATACAGCAAGTTGTCAAAATTACATAGTCAAAATTACATTAACTAATAGATTAAGAAATTTATTATTCGACATATTGCTGAACCACCAGCAAATAAATTTCAAATTAAAATTAACTAATAGAACACCCTTTAATTAGATTTTTTTTTTTAAATTTTAGTTTTAATTGTTTTAGTCTGTATAAAAGTACACTAACTTTACAAATTTCAGGTGTCTATACACATATAATTGTATGTATATTACATGAGATTTTTACATTTTTCGTTGCTCGTTTTGGAACACCCTTTAATTTTTAGTTTTTATGTATTTGTTGTTGTATCGGCCAAAGTTCTACATATTCTGTCCGATTTTCAGTACCGTAGCTCTTACGGTTCTTCAGAAAATACCCTGTGACGGACAGACGGACAAAAACAACGAAAACAATAGGGTTCCTTTTCACATTTGGTGTACGGCACCCTAAAAAATCAAAATATATTTATTACCAAATTAAATAAAAAAAAAAAAATAACCACTGCTGGACGCAAATGTCGAATCAGAAAATCATTAGCTTTTTTTCCAACTATTACATAGGAATGATTTTATTGTCAGTTCTAATAAGCTCAGTGTTAGATAAAAAAAAAATTTTAATTTATTTATTTTTAATTTAAAAATATTAAAAAATTACACAAAAATCTCTACGCATATGGCAACACTGACCTAAACAAGAAATCAAGCAAAAATAAGCAAACCAATTCTCAATTCCTTTTTGAAGCTCTTATGTTATTACGGCTGCTGATGCTGCTATTGTTGTTGTTGTTAATGTTACAACGAGTATTGTTGGTGGTTTTGTTGTTCATGTTATTGTGTGCTTAAAGTTGTCACTGCTGTTATTACATGTTGTTGGCCTACTACTTACAATAATTTTGTGGTTGTTTTTATTGTTGTTGTTGTTGTTGTTCGTGTTGTTGTTATTATTGTTATTGTATTTATTGACGTTGTTGTTGCAGTTGTTGTCGGAAATATGATTGTCCATTGCCAGTGGAAAGAAAAAAAAGTATGTATAAAATATAAAAAAGCAGCCAAAACATAAAAAAGTCAAACTGCATTGCTTTACCAATACAAGCTTAAATAAACAACTACCGCATGCTTACATGTATGTGTAAGTATGTTTATGTACTCTTGGGCATGTTAGTGCTTATAAGTATTTGTTGGAAGAAAAAATGCCAACCTAAAACTGCAACCAAATTCAGCAACATAACAAAAAAAAAAAAAAAAAAAAATTAAAAATAAAATGTAAAAAATATTTTTTTTTTCCTTAACAACTCAGAAGTAAAATATTACAATTCCATAATATTTTGGGAAAGTTCAAATGTTTTTTATTTCAATTTTTTTTTAGTAAATAAATTTAATGCCAAACATTGCAACAAAAAAGCCAACAGCAAAATAATTTGTTAGATTTCTTTTTAATGAAGAAAGTAAATAGATTTGCGTAAAAATTAGTGCTTGGCAAGGGGCATGGAAAAATATAGACTATTAAACAATTTTCTATATTATTAAGATTTTTCTACTTATCTGAGGTTAATTTAAATAATATTATACTCCACAGTGTTTTAAGTAATGTACTATAAATCGCCTGTCATTAAATTAAATTCCAAGACAGAATATTATTTGAGTTGATTTTTTACGGCAAAAATTTCTGTAAACGAGATGTTATATTTTTAAAGTGGTATAAGTTTCTTATGTATCAAAATATTTATGAATTTTCTTTCGAGTGAATTTACTAAAGTTATGTCTTCAACACTTTATGTATATATTACACTGATGGCAGCTTGTGTAGGATTTTTTTTTTAATTCTGAATGTATGCACTGCCTTAAATATGAGGTTCGCTGTAATATATGCACGCAAAGAAAAAATATAGTTGAAGTAACCGTAATCAAACAGCAACATACTATGATTGAATTATATGTTTGCAGTCAAATCATATTATTGTTAATAGCAAAAAAACTTTAACAATATTATTATCTGAGTTAATTATAATATTATCTGAGTTAATTATATTATAATCTTAGTATTGTAAATATGACAACACTATTGTTAGATGTGACTAAAATATAATTGAGACTCACCATACCATATTCTAATATTATGTTAATATTGTTAAATACGACCACAGTACTATTTAATATAATAATACTATTTTATTTTTTAATGATGTATTTATTGTAGGAACAGCTGTGCGTCAAAATCTAAATAACAATAATTTAATATTGTTGAAATAAAATGTATATATAGAAATGTATACTTACACGACATACTGACATGTCTGTATAAAGAGATACACAAATGTTTATATATTTTTATTGGTCTAACCTTTTGTTTATTCTTTATTTATTCATTCATTTATTTAACACCACCCGTGCAATACCAATAGCTTACAAACGAAATACTGAGCTGACAGATGTTTCTGAAAAAGATTTTTTTTAAAAACTTAACATAGTATGGTTTTGGATAACATTATATTGTTATTTACATCATATTATTTTTAAATAATAATACAAATTATGTTGTAGTCACAAATTTTTAACAAGACTATATTGTTAAACTCTAATAATATCACACTTTTTTATGGATGTGATAATGTAATAATTAAATTCAAATATTACTCTGATTATCTTAACGATATAAATGTTTAAAATAACAATAACTAGTTTTCGACGACCACACATTTGTTTCAGAGAACATAATATTGTTTTCTCAACCATTCTACAGCCATATCTTTTCTTTGCGTGTGGGGAGTTAGTTTTTTAGCTCGATTTGACGGTGTTTTCTGGTGCCTAGTGGAACCTAAAGTACCCGATACATAGTGTGGAATTTTATAGTTTCTAATCGGGACGTCTGGTTGTTATGCAATTTCACAAAACACTTGTAGAGGTGTTGCAAAGCCTAAATCTTTAACTTGCACAGCATACCTGCTTGATCTGCCCTTAACGATGTAGAGTCCATTAAATTGTTTGCACGAAAAATAAACAATGAATAATTTATTTAATTTTTTCCGTAAAAAGTGGACAATGTATAGTTCATTTAATTTCTTGCATAAAAATTTTTTTTTTCATAAAAAATTAACGATGAGTCCCCAAATTGGGCAACCTTGGGTTAATGAAAAATTGAAAACGATGCCAAGCTAATATTTTTGATTTGATAAAAAAGATCTTTGTTTTTTCTATTCAAGAGCTACAAAAAGTCTGCTATATTTATGGGTTTTCGCTTACAGCTTAGGAAATATTCGACAAAAAAAAACTTAAATTTTGGCTTTTTTACCAATCTTAAGCCACTGTGCTGCTTATGGAGAAGTCAAATCTTGTTCGATTTAGAAAAGGAAACTTATTATAAATTAAGAATAAAATTTTTAACATTAGAAAAAAATTGGTATCAAAAGCTCAATTAATACCTGATTTACACTAGGCATTTTTTCATGAAATTTCATGAATTTTCTTGTACGCAACTTTTTCTATTTGCTAATTGCAGCGCTATATAAAAGAATTTTATATAAAAAAAAGACGTAGAATAAATCTCCGATGCATTTTTGGCAACTTTTTTGATATAAGATGCTCCTCGAGGCCTCCTACTGACAAATAAAAAATTTTCATGCAACTAATTTCATGAAAAAAATGCTGATTTACAGGTATAATTCAAATATTTAATTTAGAATTTTTAAAAAAGTAGATTTTTCGTCGTTTTTTGCAGAAAATGTGGGTTAATTATTTCGCTTTTATGAATTTTTTTTTTTTTGCAAAAATACCAACCCCATATTTTTACTTATTTAAAAGCTAATACTATAAGAAATGTTACAAGAAATTTTTTGTTAAAAATTTCCGTTATTCAAGGATCCAGATCGTTTCGAAATAGACCTATTTTTGTTATGAATATCAAATGCAAGGCATTTTTTCTCAAATTCCAAAGCTGGAACCAAACAATTCATCATAAAATTTTAAGACATATGTAATATGTTTTGAAAATATTACCAAAAACATTATCTACGCCCGCCGAAAGATAATAAAAATTCAACAAAAATACTGAAAAACTTCAATTTTTGGGATTTTAAGAATTTTTCTTGGGAATCGACGGCAACTTAAAGCATTAAACACTTTCACCACAGCAAGCTACCGACTACCAAATGTCAAGGATAGAATACACATGTTTATATGAGAATAATTCTTTTGAAGACAGCAAGGCAACATGGCGGCAGGTTGTTGTCTATGCTGATTTTGTCGTTGTAGTCCAATTAAACTAATTTCTATTTTGTTGGCTATAATGAGAACATCCAGTGTTGCCAGTATAATACAAAATGTTGAATGAATGATTTTGTACAATTATTTCATATTATTTAACAGAAACAATATCTAAAAATCGATGTAAAGAATAAATTGATTCATTTTTGTACTTTTACGTGAAATAAGTACATTTTAAAAGAGTAATTAATTTTTATAAATGCAAAATATACAAAAGTGGCAATACTGAAGTATGTATTTGTACTTAAATATCAGCTGCAGATGGTGCTGCTGCCATCTCCAAAATAATTAAGTAGCCGGCTACGAGGCGACAAATGCTAGCGGCATTTGAAGTCGAGTGTTCGTGTAGCCTGCTGTGGTGAATGTGTTTAATGCATAAATTCTATTTTTTCTTACTTTCTGCTTATTAACTACATCATTTTCCACCTAAACTAAAATTCTCAGCCGACAATATTGCTAAAATGCTGTAATATGGTATTTTTTTATTATTTCTTTATTTATTTTTATAAGCCAACAAACACAATACTGAGCGAATAATTTGGCTTGCTGCAGAAACATCAAGAGTCTCCGGTAAGAATAAAACCTGCAACTCTACGACTAGTAGTATTATGCACGCTAGCTAAGAGGGTTTTAGTATTCTGAATAAATCTCAGGCAACAAGATTAGGGTTGTGCTTATCAGCTGATTGGAGTGACCGCTCTTTTCAGCTCAGCTCATTTTACAGAAGTATTTTATTCAGTTAGCTTAGTAGCTCAGTCTATTTTTAATGAAACATTTTGTCAAGAGAAAACATAAAAGTGAGAAATTTGTACAGTGTATAAAGTCAGACACTGTGTATAAAGTCAGACATTACAAAAGAAGGCAAATGAACTATAAATAAAAAATTAAATAGTCTTAATGTAAGGAATTTGTTAATAAATATAATACACATCTATTTTAAATTTTTAAAAATTAAAATTAATTAGTACACCAGATATTTTAACATGATTAATATATATTATTTATTTTTCTTGATGTATTTGTGCGATACATAAATAATTGGTAAAGAAAGCACTCAGTACTGAGCTGAAAGCGCTCAGTAGATTGAACAACTCACAATGTTCAGTGAAGTGAATTGTTCAATTGAACTAATTCATTCTTGAACGCTACAACTCTAAACAAGATACTGTTTCTTACGCTCGAGATGTTACAATTTCTTCTCCTGCATGCGTCTCAATTTTATTGTTATGAAAACTGTGAACATAATAATTGCAATAAGAAAATTTGATTTAATTATAACTATTAAGAACGGAATTTATCCACTTTCAAAAAAAAAATTTTTTTTTGCCATATTATTATAGTCCAAAGTCGGCTGCTTATTTATTGATAAAACTGTATGATAATAATTGTTTATAGAGGGTATTTATACCTTGTTAAAATTAACGTTTATTTCATAAATAACAGCTCATAGAATGATTTTTAACCGACTTCAAAACCAGGAGGATGGTCAACAATTCGTTTTTATTTTTTTTTTTTTGGTGTGACTTCATAACTCCGTACATTTTAAACTGATTGTAAATTTTTTTTGTCTGCGAGGATATAGCTTTCCATTGGTCCCATTGTTAAAAAATGGGCGAAGACACGCCCAATTATTTTAATTTTTAATTTAATTTTATAGCATTCTTCATATTTGATTGCTGCAAAATCTGTAAAACACCTTTGGTTCTTGTAATTACAGAATTTTAAAGTTTAAAAATAGGTGGAGTTATGCCCATTAAAATTTATTACAACTTTTTCTATTTGCTAATTGCAGCGCTATATAAAAGAATTTTATATAAAAAAAAGACGTAGAATAAATCTCCGATGCATTTTTGGCAACTTTTTTGATATAAGATGCTCCTCGAGGCCTCCTACTGACAAATAAAAAATTTTCATGCAACTAATTTCATGAAAAAAATGCTGATTTACAGGTATAATTCAAATATTTAATTTAGAATTTTTAAAAAAGTAGATTTTTCGTCGTTTTTTGCAGAAAATGTGGGTTAATTATTTCGCTTTTATGAATTTTTTTTTTGCAAAAATACCAACCCCATATTTTTACTTATTTAAAAGCTAATACTATAAGAAATGTTACAAGAAATTTTTTGTTAAAAATTTCCGTTATTCAAGGATCCAGATCGTTTCGAAATAGACCTATTTTTGTTATGAATATCAAATGCAAGGCATTTTTTCTCAAATTCCAAAGCTGGAACCAAACAATTCATCATAAAATTTTAAGACATATGTAATATGTTTTGAAAATATTACCAAAAACATTATCTACGCCCGCCGAAAGATAATAAAAATTCAACAAAAATACTGAAAAACTTCAATTTTTGGGATTTTAAGAATTTTTCTTGGGAATCGACGGCAACTTAAAGCATTAAACACTTTCACCACAGCAAGCTACCGACTACCAAATGTCAAGGATAGAATACACATGTTTATATGAGAATAATTCTTTTGAAGACAGCAAGGCAACATGGCGGCAGGTTGTTGTCTATGCTGATTTTGTCGTTGTAGTCCAATTAAACTAATTTCTATTTTGTTGGCTATAATGAGAACATCCAGTGTTGCCAGTATAATACAAAATGTTGAATGAATGATTTTGTACAATTATTTCATATTATTTAACAGAAACAATATCTAAAAATCGATGTAAAGAATAAATTGATTCATTTTTGTACTTTTACGTGAAATAAGTACATTTTAAAAGAGTAATTAATTTTTATAAATGCAAAATATACAAAAGTGGCAATACTGAAGTATGTATTTGTACTTAAATATCAGCTGCAGATGGTGCTGCTGCCATCTCCAAAATAATTAAGTAGCCGGCTACGAGGCGACAAATGCTAGCGGCATTTGAAGTCGAGTGTTCGTGTAGCCTGCTGTGGTGAATGTGTTTAATGCATAAATTCTATTTTTTCTTACTTTCTGCTTATTAACTACATCATTTTCCACCTAAACTAAAATTCTCAGCCGACAATATTGCTAAAATGCTGTAATATGGTATTTTTTTATTATTTCTTTATTTATTTTTATAAGCCAACAAACACAATACTGAGCGAATAATTTGGCTTGCTGCAGAAACATCAAGAGTCTCCGGTAAGAATAAAACCTGCAACTCTACGACTAGTAGTATTATGCACGCTAGCTAAGAGGGTTTTAGTATTCTGAATAAATCTCAGGCAACAAGATTAGGGTTGTGCTTATCAGCTGATTGGAGTGACCGCTCTTTTCAGCTCAGCTCATTTTACAGAAGTATTTTATTCAGTTAGCTTAGTAGCTCAGTCTATTTTTAATGAAACATTTTGTCAAGAGAAAACATAAAAGTGAGAAATTTGTACAGTGTATAAAGTCAGACACTGTGTATAAAGTCAGACATTACAAAAGAAGGCAAATGAACTATAAATAAAAAATTAAATAGTCTTAATGTAAGGAATTTGTTAATAAATATAATACACATCTATTTTAAATTTTTAAAAATTAAAATTAATTAGTACACCAGATATTTTAACATGATTAATATATATTATTTATTTTTCTTGATGTATTTGTGCGATACATAAATAATTGGTAAAGAAAGCACTCAGTACTGAGCTGAAAGCGGTCAGTAGATTGAACAACTCACAATGTTCAGTGAAGTGAATTGTTCAATTGAACTAATTCATTCTTGAACGCTACAACTCTAAACAAGATACTGTTTCTTACGCTCGAGATGTTACAATTTCTTCTCCTGCATGCGTCTCAATTTTATTGTTATGAAAACTGTGAACATAATAATTGCAATAAGAAAATTTGATTTAATTATAACTATTAAGAACGGAATTTATCCACTTTCAAAAAAAAAATTTTTTTTTGCCATATTATTATAGTCCAAAGTCGGCTGCTTATTTATTGATAAAACTGTATGATAATAATTGTTTATAGAGGGTATTTATACCTTGTTAAAATTAACGTTTATTTCATAAATAACAGCTCATAGAATGATTTTTAACCGACTTCAAAACCAGGAGGATGGTCAACAATTCGTTTTTATTTTTTTTTTTTTGGTGTGACTTCATAACTCCGTACATTTTAAACTGATTGTAAATTTTTTTTGTCTGCGAGGATATAGCTTTCCATTGGTCCCATTGTTAAAAAATGGGCGAAGACACGCCCAATTATTTTAATTTTTAATTTAATTTTATAGCATTCTTCATATTTGATTGCTGCAAAATCTGTAAAACACCTTTGGTTCTTGTAATTACAGAATTTTAAAGTTTAAAAATAGGTGGAGTTATGCCCATTAAAATTTATTACAATACTTCACGCAGTTCTACTTAACCGATTTTTACAAAAATTACCACACAACTTAAGCTGTAAAATGGAAACAAGCCTGCAATCAAAAAAAAAAAAGAAGTGCTTTTCCACTTCACCGATTTTTGCAAGACTTATAACACGCACCCTGAGCTCTGAAAAACACACAATCTTGCATTTAAAAAATGGGCGGAGGCACGCCCATTAAAATATAATTTTATATTTCACGTACTTCTTCTTATCCTCTACTATCAGATCTTTGCATTGAAGTCGGTTTTTTTTGGCAGAAAGAATTATTTAAATGTATGGATGGATGGATTAAAAAAACGAAAGACTTAAGTAACGAACTCGACATAGAACCAAAGAGGAGAGAATAAAAAATATATGAACTAAATTTTAAAAATTTGCTCTTAATATTAAGGTGTTGCTTCCTTATTACAAACAATTAATTTGATCTAAAATTTTTTTATAAAAACAACTAAATTTTTTCCGTGATCTTCATGCATAATTTTCCGATAAAGCCTAGCACGCAGTTCTAGTTGAAATTCAAATTTCACATAAAAAGTGTTACTAAAAAATAAAGAAAAGAAAGTGAAAATAAGGTTAGGATTTTAATTTTCTAATACGCAAATGAAAAGGAAAGTAAATGGAATCTATGACATTTATTGCCTATTTAAGAGATACTGTAATAGTTAGTGGAACCTTAGTGCTAGTTTACTCTATGCAAGTTTTATTGCTAAGCTCGTTAGTTTCCCAGCGGTAAATTAAGCGAAGTACTTCGATAATAATCACTGACGTCAGTATGACATAGTAAGCGAGTACTGGGATTGTAATGAACGTGTAATCTGACTAATCTACTAATAACTTCGATTACGACGTAAGCAGGGATTCATTTATTGATTAAAACAAAGAGTTTGTTATAAAACAAAATTAAAATACTGGTCTATTTTTAGGCTAAATTTTTTATCATGCTCCCTTACAAATTCGCTGTCGATGTAAGTGCAATGATAGTGATACGTACTGACATTGTGGCTTACTTTGTAAGCGAGAGCGCACCACTTACGTGTCCTATGACACTTTCATGTTAAATCTAAATAGCAAAATAAGCGAACGAATCACCACTGACTGCTACTAAGTGTTACTGATTTTGATTTTGTTAAGAGAGAGAGAGAGAGAGAGATGAGGGAAACAGAAACGTTGCTTTTCCCCTCGTATCTCTCTCTCCTAATAAATAATCAGCTTAGCAATAAGACTTGCACAGTTTAAACTAGGACTTATATACGATGGCAGCTTAAAAAAGAAGTAATTAATTTTTTTTTTGTAATTATAATTATTGTACCTTTCCCGTTATCTTTATAATACGAGCCCCCAAGTGGTGGATAGGGGAATGCATTGCAAATACAACTCTTAGTAGTGAGATAAAAAAGCAAGTGTGAACCAACAGTTATACGGAGGGTCTGTTCTTTATGTTAGAAGCAGCTCAAGTGCCGTCTGATTCCTGAGGAATGGCTTTCATTTCACATCAGCAGCATTAAGTACATTTGTTCCTGGTTAACTTAAAATATATTAATGATTTGACGAAACTACAAGAAATACTACGAGTAATAACACTCACAATCCTACTCAGTGACAACCTTCAAATTGAAAACCATTATATGATTTCGAATATTTAATATTCCAAAAAAGCATTTTCTTAATATAAAAATATTTTACATCGTTAAATATATTATTCGAAAAAAGCATTTTTTTTAATATAAAAATATTTTATATCGTTACCTCAATATAAAAAGTCCCTAACTCATTATTATTATTTTTTTAAATCGAAATTTTCGCATTTTTCGATACATTAAGTATTTTTCTATCGAAATATACAAAAACTCAATTTCAAAAAAAAAAAAAAAAAATGAGTTAGCAGCGCTTTTCTATATTAAGGTAACGAAATGAAACATAACATGAAAAATTTTGTCCTCAATAAAATTGACTACTGTGCAAGACAACATACATCAAAGTTAACAAGCCGCCGCAAAAGCACCCAACTGAAAACTACAAAAAAAAAACGTTAGCACAATCTTACGATTTAAATTTAAAAAACAAAATAAATAAATAAAAAAAACTTTATGCAACTACTGAATTAACTAGCAAAGTATTCCACAAAGTGACAAATTTCACGCCACATACAAAATACACCAGATAATATTTGATACAAAGTAAGGCAAAGCAAATTTAATATTAAGTCAATCATAATGTTTGCAACTTATAACGCAACTGCAGTTATGAAGTGGTCACCTACCACAAGAAATTTGTGTAAAATCATATTTCAAAATAAAATAAAAGAAAATTTAGAAGCACGCTATGCTTTAATACCAACACTATAAAACAAAGAAAAATTTTTTTGGAAAAACACACGGACTTGACATTAAAAGTTCGACAGTACTCTCAAATAATAGTAAAACAATATACTTTGCTTGGCGAGTTTGGTGATCAATTTTATTTTCGAAAATCTGTGGGCCTTAAAAAAATTGTCTTGTTGGTTTCTGACCAACAGTTAATTCAGATTTGGTGTGAGCTCTAAACTTTATATGGAAATAATATAGCTAAGAGTCTACTTAACAAATTTTAAAATTTTGTCAAAAATATAATTTCTTCGTGCACTTTTCTTTGCAAAAGTTAATGAAAACATGTTTTCCCCTTTTTTCAAAATAACTTACAGGGACTCTTAATGTCTTGCTAAAAATATTTGGCAAATTTGTAACTACAGTAAATCAGAACAACTTTTGTGATTATATCAATAAAATCTAAATGTGTCTAGGCACCCTAATAGCTCATACAGGACCACATTTTACCTCAGAAATGGTGCAAGTCGGGTCTTCAGTGTTTATATTTTTTGTTATAACCAAAACAACACTATTTTACAAATTTTAATTGATTTGTTAAAATATTTTGCTTTCCATTTTTAAGTTTTTTTTTTCTAAAAAAAAGAGTTATTTGTATAGTCGTTAAAGCTGCATATAATTAAAAGTTTTTTTGTTCCTCTTTTTATTATTCTAAAAAAAATTTTGTTGTTTTTGTGTTGTTTATTTTCCCGTTATAGTTTTAATAAACTTAAGTGATTTACACCATCAGCCGAACAAGTTTATTTGGTAAGATAAAGTCATTGACAAAATATAAAGAAAAACTAGAAAACCGATCAATAACTAAGAAAATGGTCAAAGCAAACTTAACAAAATATATAATGTTGCATATTTTTGCTGTTTGCTTTAACATGCAACACAAATTGAGACAAGCAATATATGTACATACAAGATTATGGTATATGTGGCTTAAAAATTCAAAACACAAATATAATTTTAAAGTAATGCACAATTTGAATTATATAAAATTGGCAATAAATTTTTTTAGAAACAAATCAAAGAATTTATGGTATAAAAAGCAAATACTTTCAACAAAAATTGTGAAAACATGCATAACACTGATACTAGTATATACTAATACACCCAAGCACTTACCAAAGAAAAAAAATAACTTGAGAAAAAGCCAACAACTAAACTTTAAGACGCTGACAAAAAAAAACTGAAACATTCAAACCTGTTTGTAGTGGTACAGATCGGTGAAATAAATACACATGCATACACAAGATTACGGAGTACAAAAAAATTATGTTGCTGCTTCAATATGAATTTAATGGTGAGTAAAGTGAATAGAAGAAACCATACAACTACACAAACAAGCTTAAACTTTAACAAATTTAAAAAAAAATATAAAAAAATTAAAATACAACCAGCTACAGAACAATAATATTAATAACACACAAAAGAAGTAATATATACAAAAATATAATTAATAAGAAGAGCAAAAAATAACATCACTTTTATAACATTTTTAAAAGTATCTAATGTTTTACACCACATCTACATATATACTTCAAGAGCACACAACATAAGCATTATTTAGCAAAAAAAAAAAGAATAATTAAATTAAAATTAAAAAAGCAAATTAGAATAGTATTAACAATAGTAAGTGTGCACTTAATGAGCTGTGAGGCCCAAAAACTTTATTCTTTCTTTCACTCTTTTAAAATAAATTGTTTTCCTCTTAATTACACCTTACTTTTCTTATGACACCTCCAGTATTTTTTTTATATCCTTCAAGTGTAATCCCTTTTTCTGCAATTTGCTTGAATTTTAAACTGATTTAAGTTCATTTATTTTAAGAAATTAATATAAAATTTTATTTGCCAGACCACATTTGTTATATTTTTTTAAAAAACTTATTTTGTGTATTTTATATATTTTCTAGGAAATATTTTTTTTGCTATATTTTGTGCATTCTCTTTTAATATTATTTCTTATTTTCTTCACACACTCACACTTTTTTCCTTATCTTATATATATGTATGTATGTATATATTTTCCTTCTTTTTTTTGTATTATGTTGTTATTGAAAAACACTCGTTTATTTATAAGATAGTTGCTTTATTAAATTTCGTTTGTTTTTTGCATCCGACACGTCTTCACAACACGACAACAGGTAAAACCAAACTGTTGTCTAAATTTTGCTGTATTTGTTACAAGAGCATTAAAAGAGAACATTTACGTACATACATACATACATACGTGCACACTCTCTTTGTTAAGTACAAAATTGCAGTTAAATATTGCGTGTGTATATTGATTTTTTAACTTTTGTTTTGCTATTCGATCGTTAAGACGATTTTCAACTTTCAATTACGTGGTGAATTGTATTCATTCACCTTGGCATGGTAATGAGAATAAAAGACTCAAGATAAAAACTTGCAGTAAGATGGAATGGTGGAAATGTTTTATTTTCTGGAGCAAACAAAAGACTTAAGATACAAACACAATTGTGAGATGTTTTGGAAAGAGAGGAGATATTTAATAAAATAAACATGTTGGCAATGACTTGAAATGCTTTATAAGTTTTGCTTATGATCATAATTTTGGTAATGAATTGTTTTTGATTAATTGTAGTTAATTTTAATAAAGAGTCAATAATTTGGAATATTTACTAAAATTGTTAAAGAAAAAAAAAAGAAGTCTATTAACATAACCTGCAATTTTGTATGTGTTTTTTAGTACAAAAAATTCCAACGGCCTTATTTATAAAAATTATAAAATAAAATATAATTTTAAATCAAATGTTAATAAAAAATGTTTCTTATTAAACCTTTACAAAGCCTTAATAAATTTTATAAATAAGGCTGTAAGCTTTTAAAGTCATTTCTTCTTTTAAGGTAAAGAGCCATAGGTAACGTTTAGCATTTCTTTTAATATAATTTGTCAACAACTTATTATAACATCAATATCCTTAATTGTAATTATAAAGCTACAATTTAGTTTAAGTAGTAATTAGCAGCGTTCTCCAAATTTCGGTTCTACAATTTGTCCGGTTCACTAAATTTTTAACAAAACTCCTTAATTATAAGGACACCTAAAGACTTCTAATAGATTTTTAATATTATAAGCAACGTTTCATATAATTTTTGGAACTGCAAGTGATGATGGATTACTTTTTTTACTTTTAATTGAACTAAAAACGCTTGCAACCAAGAAGTAACAGTTAACATACTTTTGCAAGTTAAATTGATTTTTAAAACACACAAAAACCAATTATAAGCCTTTAAAGCATCTACGTCCAAACGTATATACCATTTGAATTTGAGGTAAATAGCTTTCAAAGCTTATACAATTTCTTTTTTGATTCTGTACATAAAAAAGCAGCAAACATTGTTGTCATCGAGATCTGATTGGCTTTTATGCTCTCGTCGATGTGAGAGCGAAAAGCTCTCTTGTAAAAGCTCGCACATTGTGCATGTGGCTTGGACATAGCTGCTTTAAAGTCATTGGCGTATATTCATATTAAAAATAAAGTAATGTTCAAGAGTATAATGGTTTTAAAATTTAAAATATACTTTGTTTTGACTATTAATATGCCTCATTACTTCTATAAAAGCCCTTTTGCTTATATGTACATTATAATTAATTTGCTTAAACTATATTTTTTAATTTAACATTTTTTAACGCTCTAACAATCCCAATAATTTTACTTGTCCAGTAAAATACTTTATATTACAAATAAATTGAAATTGATTATTAAGGGTTTTAGCTGGATGCCAAAAAAAACTCTAATTATCTTTTTTTTTAATTTCTGTAAATTTTACACATTCATTATATATTATACTTATTGAATATTTTTATTTATTGATAATTTAGTTGGATGATATTTTCTTGTGAACAAATATATCGTTGTATTTTTAATTAATTATGAATTAATTCCAACAGGTACTCTCAATCTTGAGCATAGTTTTTGAAATTTATTTGAAACTTTTGTTTTACAATAATTGATACTATTCATGAAAACGCTAGATGTAACACAAACATTGTCTTTTTTGACATATCGAGCGAAAATTGCGAAAAAAAAGCTTAAGCGACTCATATTTTTGACTTAATTTTTTTAGACGAAAACGGATTATTAACGATCGCAAATAATCGATTTTGGTAAAAAAAATTGTGTCGATTAAGCTTTTTTTTGGCAGTTACGAAACGATATGATCCACGTTTGGAAATGTGTGTGCACTAATTTTTTTTTAATTATGCTGATCTTCAGAAAAAACGCAAATCAAAATATTAATTACAAATTTAATTTTATCATTTAAAATAAAATTAAATTTTTAAGCAAAAGTTTAATTAACTAAAGTAAAATATTAATTGAACTTTTAATCAATTAAGTTTTAAAACAAAAATTTAATCGAGACAATTATACTTGAGTTGATTATTTTTTTTTTTTCAAATGAAGGAAGATGTTCGTTGGAGAGAATTTTATTTTTTATATACCCAATAAGCACTCAAAAAATTAAAATTCAAGCACTTGAGATTGAACTGGAAACAAAGCTGAATTCAAGCATTTTTTCAAGTAATTTTCAAGTTTGAATATATTTTTAAATAAAAAATCAAACAACAGAATATATGTTCAAACCTTGTCAAATACATAATTCATTTATTATCAAAACTGAAATTGTGGTGAAAATATAAAAAAAAAATAAATTAAAAAGTAAATTTGGAAAACAAAGGTGATTAAGATCTCGAAAACAATAGCGAAGACAGATGTGCAGAAAATTATTATTAGAAAAACCAAGGAATTGTATTTTGCTTTCTATTTTGAAAGCCTTGTTTTTGCAGCTTGAAATACACTTGAATTCAATTGTAATACAATGTTTAATTGTAGTATAATTCAAGGCTTGAATTACACTGTACTAAAACTTAATTGTTCGCATTGAATTCAAGTTCCCTTTTCACTGGAGAATGCTATTGAATTAAAGTGTAAATCAAGCATAATTCAAACCTTGACAGTTGATTGTGTGGCTTGAATAACACTTGTTTTACACTTGATTTCCAGCAAAATTGCTTATTGGGTAAACTTCTTCTTTTTGTTTTATATATTATTATTGGATTAACTTTTAAATTATAATATTGTATATCTATTTTGTCTATATATAAGAAAAGTTGTGTATGTTTGTTTGTAACGCATGATCTCTGGCACTATAAGAGCTGTAGAACTGAAATTTTTAACACAGTTTCGGGTCAATACCTGGTTGGTTTTTGTTTTCCTTTTCTTGCAACAAGTGACAACTGTGTGGAGTAATTTGTAGCTTAAAAAAATAATTGAAGGTAAGACAACATTTGCGAGGCTCAGCTAGTATGCTTATAAATTTGTATCTATTATTGCATTCAACAAAATATTTAAAGTTGATAATAACGACAAAATGCCTAAGCCACTGACTGATATGTCTGTAGCAATATGCAACAATCGCTTAAGTCAACTCAAGCAATTCAGCTTTATTCCAATTTACTTAATAATCATGCCTTAGAGCATTTTTATCTCTTCTTTTCTTATGTCCACTTGAGCGATTATTCCATATGTATGTCTGTAGTAGTTATAATAACATTTGAAAAAAAAATATTCATTCAATACTGCACATAAACTATTAGGTTTGCTTATTGCATGTACATAAAAACTAACCATAGATGATAGAAAAAAAAATTCAATACTACCATATCCATGAACATGTTAAGAGCATAAGCAATTCTAATTGTTTTTGACCATAATTTCGCCATACAACCTGTTCCTTAAATAATAAAATAATGCTTGTAATGCTGGAAGAGAATTTTATATAGAAAATAATGATCATACCGCTCTTTTAACTATACTACTCTGTTGATAAAGAAAAGGCAATAAATTTGGAATTTATGAACAACCCACAAAATTTCACATCATGGAGTAAAGAAAAAACCTGTAATCATGCCCAAAGGCCAGACGAATACATTATTGATCTACTCATAATACAAATATACACCACGAAATGTTTACAATACTCTTGATGAAGAAAATCATGTAAAGAGAGAAGAAGAATTTTTTCAGCTCATTTAACATGAGGCCAGCAATTGTTTAAGAGCTTTTTTTACTACAACACATTACAAGAAATCCGTTGTTCAGGCTCTACATTAGGCATCTTCAAACCTCCCCACACTCTCTTACT
Source organism: Tachina grossa (assembly GCA_949987645.1). Lineage (NCBI taxonomy): Eukaryota > Metazoa > Arthropoda > Insecta > Diptera > Tachinidae > Tachina > Tachina grossa. The sequence continues at coordinate 32,165,020 of OX465274.1, read as the reverse complement.
TGTTCTCAGTTTTGCATTATCAGTGTGACCAGACCAGACCAGACTCCAAAAACTGACTTCGAAAAAAAAGCTAAAAGTTTAAAGAAAAAAACAATTAGTTTCTTAATTCTTTTTCAGTAAATATTTTCTTTCAAACTTCTTATTTTTGCGTATATGTATATTGTTAAAAATTGTGTAGATTATATAAAATTTAAATTAAAAAAATTAAAAACTAAATAATTGAATTAATAAATAATTATAATATTATGCAGATTATATTCTTAAAGAAAGTCTTAATAAATAATTGAGAAATGTCAGCAACGAAAGCCAAAATTTTACACCTAAATCAAGAACGAAAATTTTAAATCAAGCAACTAAAATGGGCACACTGACTTTTATTAAGAGCAATGGCTGATCTACATATTTATATGTTACAATTTTCGCAATTAAAAAATTGCTTACCGGAGCCTTGGTTTAAAAAGAGGGTATTTTGTCTTTAATTCTTTTCAAAGAGATTGTAGTTTCTCATAAAAATTCCTTGGGAAAAACAAGTTAGTTTCGTGCTCATTTTAGTATTGCTGCTGCCGTTTTTGTTCCATTTGGCATGAAATTGTATTTGAAAGAAAGCAACAACAAGAAAACTAAAACTTTTCAACAAACTGACAGATTGAATCAATGCATGGATGGACGGATAGATGTATGGCTGTATAGAAGTTCACATTTGACTTGAAGAATGTTTAAGAATGTAAGCCGCCACTACAAGAAGCATACTTATAATACGTACTTTTTTGTTGTTGTAGCTAGTGCTGCTACACTTTTTGTTATATAGCAAGTGTTGTTGTTGTTGTTGTTGCTGTTGATGCTATTGCTGCTGTTTTGGCTATATCTTCTTGCAGCTCTTTTTTTTCGTGCGAGTGTTTAATTTTTACTTCTCGTTTTGGCATTAATTTTTTTGAGCTCATAACACATGCGATTTTCTTTTAAATTTTTTAAGATTTGTTTTTATTTTAAGCAGATTGTCTAAACAATGTGTTCTTGAAAACAAGATTTTGGTAGAAATCTACTTAAAATTCTCATTTTTATTATGTCATTCGACATCTAAGAAATTTTCGATATCGAGTGCCGTAATTTGTGCTCTGATATAATGGAGCTTATGAAATTTTCAAAAAGACAATAGCCCAATTAAAAATCTTGTGCAAATGGTATTGCATCGTTGGATGTGCAAAGTTGTTTAGTATATTGATACTCACCACCTAGAATTGTTAAGTTAAGCAAGACCATTTGCACAAGATTGTGAACTAAGCTAATAGCATAATCTTGTGCAAATGTTCTTGCATCGTAGTATTATTAAGTGGTGAGTATCGATATACTATACCATTTTGCACATGCTTAGATTTAAGACCATTTGCGCCAGATTGTGAATCGGGCTAATAACAACTTTTTAGATCAGGGTTACAGTATACAGGGTTGAGTACCTATAAAGCATTTACACTCAATAAAAAAGCTTACATATAAAAGTATACGGACCGGAAAATTTTTAAATCTAGTAAAATATATACAACAGCTGATTGCTAATAATTTAGCGCTTATAATGTAGAATTAATCCTCATTTCGTTCCTCATATTGTGCAAAAATTTCATACAAATATCTTGTTTACACAAAACTTGAGATATAATTAAATTTTATTTTTCCATTAAGTTGTGTATAAATTAAAAACTTTAAAGCCTGATTTCTGGCAAACTGTTTATTTTTTGAGTCATGACGTTGCTTGAGTAAATGAGTGACATGTATGTAGGCATTTCCACAGAAATGTCAACCACAGCCCAAAAGCTCGAAGTCTATAAAAGTATGTTATCTATCAAATTTAACTATTGTATAAAATTTTTATATTTATTCATAACAAGTTTCGAAATATTCGATTACAAAATGGAACAAGTGCAAAAGTTCTGTTTTAAACATTTCTATTACATGTTTTGTTTAGATTAATGATATTAATGGAAGGTATTATACATTGATATTTGCATTAAAAAAAACTATAAGAAAATTGTAAAAGTAACAATGCGCGATTGCCAACAAGGGTAAATGTTTTTCTTTACCGAAATTTTTATTTAGATGTAGCGTGCGACATTGAAAAAGAACATCTGTTATCAATTAGTCGCAGGTATTTGTACAATGCGCATCAAATATTAACAAATAAAATTGCTGGAAAATAATCATCGCCTTACTCTCATTACTTATTTAAAGGTTGTAGTGTGCGACATAAATAAATAAATATTTTTTCACATATCTTTTTTTGTGTGTATGTATATGTAAATAAAAAATATAAAATTTTTAAATGTAGATGACGAAGAGAAAATTAAATTCAACTGCAAATATATATAATAGGAATATACTTATTTTTATTTATCTTTATTGCAGATATTTTGTTAATTTTGATATTAATATTTTGTTAATTTTAATATTTGTTGTGAAAATATATGTATATATTGAATATAAAAAAATCACGTCTTATTACATAAACAGTAAATAAATTTACATAAATGTACAATGGAACAAAATGTCACATGCGATATATCACTAGCAATAGTGAATAACATTAAATAAAATAAAATATAAACTACTTATTATTTTTGAATAAAACAATTAACATTATTAAGATATATCAAGGCATAACTAGTCACATTAAAATATTGCTTCAGGTTTCGCTGCAATCAATGCTTGATTTGTTTGCTTTGAAAGCGACTTCTGATTTTATCGCACGCAAGAATGTCTTGCTTTTTTGTAATTTTCTTGAAAAGAAGCAAAAGTTCATTTTATAACTAATTATAGTGCTTATCAATAGCTACTCTTATAAATTTCACCTCTTGCCAAAATAAAATAGCGTTATGGCAAAGGTTTTTTTTTCACTTTGAATGAGTATGAATGTCACATTTGTTATTGGAGAAATATCCATATGCCATACAACTTGTTGAAGTATGTTCTGTGTTTCGCGTACCAAAAAAAAAAATGTATTATAATAAGTAGTTGTCAAAACTGTTTAGATTATTAAAATTTTGATTTTCTCAATTTCAAAATACTCGTACTTCCAATTCTTATCTTATTTATTATTTATTATTATCTTATTATTTATTCTTATTATGAAAATCTGAACTTGCCAATGAATTGAATGAATTGATTCATTAACAGCTCAAACTCAGACTACTTAACGCAAGTAGTATGCATGCTGGCTAGTTTTTTATTTTTTTATTTTGCTTTCTTTCAAGTATAACAAAACAATACTGAAAAAAGTACTCCTGATAAAAACACCACACAACCATACAAACATGCTCTTGCATACATATGTACGTGAATTGTAAATAATGATGGTTTTAAGAATGATGGCAAAGCATCAAAATAAACAATACACACTAGCGGACAACAAGCCTACCAACCAGGCAGGCAAACAGACTGACGTACAGACAGAAGCGGACGAGTATGCTGCGGTTGATGATCCAGCAGCAGCAGCAAAAGTTTGTTGAGAGTGCCCTGAGGGCTTAATGGCCACATTGGACGAGTGCACGAACCAAATTCAACAATTTACAATTCATGGATTCAATGGTGGCTTGCATTCCACTCTCTTCCGTCATCTTGCAACTGACTGACTTCTTCATTGACTTTCAGACGTTTTGGCTTTTTTGCTCTGTTGCTTAATAAAAAACAAAAGCTGCTGCTTTATTGTTGTTGTTGTTGTTGTTGTTGTTGTTGCTGCTGCTGCCCTATTGTTTGTTTTTCCAACAGAAATATTTATTTTCTTTGCATTTTTCTCCCATTTCTTTAGATTTTGCATGTCGGTGCGTGTCTTTATGATGGACACGAAATGCAAGTGTCGTGTATGAAATATGAGTTTAAGGCCAAAAAAAAAAAAAAAATCGTAATAAACCATGAGTAAAGGGAGCTTTGTCTGGCTGTCTAGTGGTAGTTGCAGTCTGAGCTTGTTTTTTTTAATTTTGCTTTTTTCATTTCTTGCTGCTTGTTTGTAAAAGGAGGATTAAAGTATAGAATTGTATTAAAAAAAGCCCATAGAAATGAAAATACTAAAGTACTATGTAAGTATAATTGAGTTTAGAATATAATGATTGTAGGTTTTTTTCCTTTTGGTTTTATTATTTGGGTGTTTGTTTAAAATTTCATGGTCTCTGTTGGACATACTTACATATATGTATTTGTATTCAAGCTTAGATGCATGTACGAGTGTCTGTTTGCTTCAAAGGTCTTTCAATAAACATAATTGTGTGCGGGTTTTTGTTGTTTTTGAGAAAACAACCATAATGCCTGAAAATATGCTAAATTTATTTGCAATTGACTTTTAAACTGCTATAAAAATTCTTGGCCATTGCAATGTCATTTAGACAGTGATGGACAAAAATAAAGGTATGAATTGGTAATAATGCGATATACATATGTGTGTACGTATAAATAACTTAAGGTACCCATAGACTATGCAATATTATTGAGTATCTTATTGCTATTATTATTGTCGTTTTGCATAATATGTATTAAAAAAAATATATTGTGCAATTTGTCTTACAATATAGGTAAAAGTAAACGAAAGCTTCAAGCAAGCTACACATCTGCAATATATTTGTGCAATTTGTTGTATTGTGCAATAATATCGCATTCGATGGTGGCACCATATATTGGCGAGTATCAAAATACATACTTTTGATTTATATTGTACAACCAAAGGAAGTGCAATATGTAGCTAGAAATAATTATTGTTGTCAATATATTATAAAGTATATCTTATATATCTGTGGCAATAAGGAAAAAGTACTTAAGTCATATTTTACTGTTTTGCAGGAGAGCACTTTAAATCTTTCAAGTCGATTTTTAGAAATTTACTTCTTTTACAGTTACATTGGGAAATTTTCTGTGAAACTTAATTTTTTTAAGCAAACATCATTCTACACACTATAAGTAATAAATTTAAGTTGAAATATGCTAAATTGTAATCTCAATTAAGCTGTTATTTCAAATGATATTAGATGTCTAAAAAATATAAGTCGAAAATCATACTGCTATAATTTCCTGAAAAATCACACAAATTAAATGAAATTTTGACCAGAGGTACTTTCAAATATGCAAATTACGGTGGTGCTCTTAACCCAAAATTAGCTTATCCCGACTTAAGCAGTTTTTCCTTTTTGCCACAGATATATAAAGGGTGTTTTTTATTGAGGTATAGAACTTTAAGTTGGCATCACTTTTTTAACTGGCGGCCATTTTGTCAGCTGTCAAGTGATTAATATTAAGTTTGGTTTGCCATTTTATCATGAACAGGTTGACAAAAGAACAACGCTTGCAAATCGTGCAAATTTATTTCGAAAATAATGGTTCAGTTCGCGAAGTTTACCGCAAGCTCCGACTATTTTATGGTCGACATAAATGTCCATCAGAGCAATTAATTCGGTTAACCATGGATCATTTTCGCACTACGTTTACTCTATGTGATAATACGCATCCGCAGAGACGTCGAACAGTGCGCACCGAAGAAACAATTGCCGCTGTAGAGCAAAGTGTTGAAGAGGACCCGAATGAATCGATTCGCCACCGTGCACAGCAATTGGAGCCGACTAACCGACTATTTTGTTCCCGAATTGGATGGCATGAATGTGGATGAGTTGTGGTTCCAACAAGACGGCGCTACATGCCACACAGCGCACGTCACAATCGATTTATTGAAGGAAACATTCGATGAGCGCATAATTTCGCGGAATGGACCTGTCAATTGGCCACCAAGATCGTGTGATTTGACACCATTGGATTATTTTCTTTGGGGATATGTGAAGTTGCTCGTCTACGCCAACAAACCAGAAACGTTAGGGGACTTGGAAGCCAACGTTCGTGGCGTTATTGCCAACATACGGCCCCATATGCTGGAAAAAGTGGTTGAAAATTGGACCTGTAGAATTGGCTTTATTCGAGCCAGCCGCGGCGGCCACATGCCCGATATCATATTTAAACATTAATGGCATAAAATTATCCTTCCAATAAAGCCAAATTGATGGACATTAAAACGATTTTCTTGTGTTTTATTTCAATTCAAAGTTCTATACCTCTTAAAAAAACACCCTATATAATATAAATCAAAATAACTTCGATGTTATCCAATGTATTGTGCCTTATACCAATATAATGTATACACAGGCAATTTTATTGCACAATATCAATTATTGCACAATAATATTGCAAATGTTTAAGTACCTAATATTACTTTACCAAAAAAAAAAAAAAAACCTTTACCCATCTAAATGTTGTTGTCTTTTTTTCCGGATCACAATTTTGAAATGGTGACACTGGTTTTTATTTGACAAACGATTAAACAGCTGATAGTTCGCTTTGTTAGTGACCTGTACACCAAAGGTGAAAAGGGATCCTATTGTTTTCGTTACAACGGCCGTCTGTCCGTCACAGCCTATTTACTTCAAATATATGACAGTTAAAAATTAAAGTGTGTTCTAAGGCGAGCAACGAAAAATGTTGAAATGCTAATGGTATTTACAGACAATTATATATAGTCACTTGAAATTCGCAAAGTCAGTGTATTTTTATGCACTCTACACTGAAATTTAAAAAAATTTGAGTTAAAGGGTAAACTATCAGCTAAAGTAATTTTGACTACACAGAAAAAAATATCATCGAAATGCAACCAACAAAACAAATTGTTAACATTTAATTTTAAAATTAACAATCATCATTGTTTATATGTATAACAAATTTAAATTTTTGTAGTCAATTAAATTACTCAGCAAAATTATTTGTTAAATTATATCATAATGGAATGAGCACATGTAGAAGAAACAAGAAATCAAATTTTGTGTGTATTCATCATTTGCGTATTTACTAAAGTGTTGCTCTTTGGCTGAGAGGTAAGTGAGTCAGTTTATTAGTGTTGATGTTGCCGGTTCAACTCCGCCCAAAGACGTTTAGTGTTTTTCGCAGACAAGCAAAAAATCATTTCGAGGATTGTGATTGTGTATAAAAAGCTTGTTAATATTTATAACAATTATGATACAGAAATTCAACAATTCACATTGTTAATATAACAATAACTTTAATTGAAATAACTTTGAAATTTAACAAAAATAAATGTTGAAAAAAAATCAATTTCAACAAATTATTTGTTGATATATTTAATTGAAAATATTTTTAAGATTTTCCTTCAACTTACAATTTCGTTAATTGTATTCACAAAAATCGTTGTAGGTTCAAAATCAATTAATTATCTAATTGATATAACAAAAAAATTAATTGTATTTACAAATTATTTTTTTCTGTGTATGTAATTTATTTTGGCCACTTGAAATTTTTTTAAACCGTTAAAACTAAAAAATAAAAATATAAAAAAAAAATTCAAAACAATCTACAAAATGAGAAAATCGCTTAAATGAAAAAAATCACCAAAAATAAAATAAATCGTTAAAATGCAAAAAAAAACTCACCAGTACCTGGACTCTGTAACTTTTTGCGAACCGAAAATCGTAATATTTATCGTCATACTTATTCGTTTGTGGTAAGGATAATGTAATTCCGTAATTTCTTTTTTACGATAGTCTCCAACATTTTCTTAATCGCCATTTAATTCAATATTATATGATATCTCTGTATAGAAAATTTAAAAATAAGAGAAAAGCATAAGGAACAAAAAAACTCAATAAATTTGAGCTTGTAACTTTATTTTATTTTCTTCCAACCGCCAGCGAATATTGTTAAAATATGTTACTGAGTAGCAAAGTCGATAAATTATCGTTATATTTCTTATAGCGATACGTTTATCGTAATAAAAGTTAGTGAATCCAGGTACAGCAGAAATAAAAATGTCCACAAAAAACTTTAGAAATCGCATAAAATTAGAAAATAAAAATGCCAAGACGAAAACAATCGCACAAACGAAAAAACCCTCTTAGACCATAGAAAATCACGAAAAAGAGAAAAATATCGCCAAAAACAAAACTTGTATTGCAAACAACAATAGCATTAGAAAATTTGTTGATATTTTCAATATAAGTATTCGATCGAACGTTTGCTAGTGACATCGTGGGATAGGCCGTAAGAAAAGCACCCAAAAGTGCTGATTCGAATCCTGCAGAAAATCCAAAATAGCTTCTCAGCTTATGGTATTTAGGTATAACTTTATTTTCAAATGAATTTCATGTTAAATAATCAATTAGATCATGTTGAATTAAAACTTAATTACTGATGGTATTTATTAATTGTGAATTTAAAGAATATTTAAGGTTGGTGTCGGGTTGAACTCTTAAATAATCAATAAAATAAAATAAAATGACTAAATTAAATTAAATTCATGCTGTTTCAACTTTAAATATCTTGGATGCACCATAATTTTTTATTTTGATTTAACAGTTTGGAATGTTAAATCAACATGAAGTGAAGTTTTTTTACAAAAGGAAAAATTTTATTTAAAAATTAGTGTAAATCATGTTAAATTAATATGAAAAAAATGTTTAACTATTAATTAAGAATTTACGTTTCGATAAACGTATTTACTTACATGCACATCGTAAAAGAAGCCAGAAAATATTCTCATGACCTTCAAATGTCGTGATTTGCTGAATACTAGATTTTCAAAAGTCCTACACAACAAAAAAAAAAAAAAAAAAAATACTCCCAAAATATTTTCAAAGCCTGTATTTCTGAATATAGAAAAAGAATTCAACAAAATTATTTATTTGATTCAAACACATTGCTTATCAAAATTGCAAGCAAGCATTAAACTGCATATACGAGTACAAACAAAGAGTGTTTGAAAAACGCGACATTCATCTACACACACAATAACAATTATCACTGAAAATACAATTTCAGTCAACAACTTTTTTTCTTTGACTCATTAAATTACTTTATTGACTGAAAAAATAAATATTTTCAATAAACCTGCATACAATTTTATTTGTCAATAATGCAAAAAACCTTATCACAAAAAATTCAAAAGAATTTTTATTGAATCGGTGATTTTCGTATTCAAATATTAGAATAACTTGTTTCTGTGTACTTCTGATAAAGAGAAGTTACAAACTAAAATTAAGTATTTTAGCATTTTCAACTCGATTTTCAAATTAAGAAGCGAAAGTAGTTTTGTGAAAATATTTAAATAGCAGTGTGTGAAAATAAACAAAAACACCTCAAAAAACGTTGCCTGCGAAAACAAAAACTTTTAAAAATATTTGAAAAGAAAAATTACCCGGGACACACTTCTTTAAAAATGTATGGAATATGTCTTGGTTTTACTACTTTAAATAAATAAAAAAAAAAATATGAAATCAACTAATCACTAGCTAGACTTTAAAATCTTGTCGCTATATATTTGCTTGTCACTGCTTTTTTTATAATGAATTTCTTTTTTAGGACATCATGTCTATGGTTACCAAAATGCAAGTATGGATTTGTTATAATTTTTAATTTTGGCCTGATTTTCTTTAACATTTTAATACTTAATATACAAATGCGTACAGGAGTATATATATTTTTATTTATATTTTATTCCATTTTTTTTTTTGGTATGAATTTACTAACAACCATTTAAATGTTGGTTAAAACGTGACAAAAGTCGTAGAACTCAATTGAAATGGAGGTATTGATCAAACATTTCTACAACTCAATTGTTGCTTGCCAATCAATTTCTGTTATAATTGGGTAACTTAATTGTGCAGGGGTTTAGAGCTGGCAAAAAAAGATTAATAGTTTAGATAGAAAGCTTTTTGAAAAGGGCAGAGTTAAGCAAGCAAGAGGGGTAGTGATTTTCTAAAATTATATAAAATTTTAATTAGTTATAATTTTCTTGGAATGAAAAATTATCAATTATGTACGTTCTGCGGAAGATTTTACAAAGTGTAGCCCGAAATTGATAATTTTGTAAGAAACTAGATTTTCTAAGTTCGCACCCTTTTCGAGATTATACATTTTATAAGAAAAAAAAGCAATGTGAGTCCGATCACAGAATTATTCAATTAAATAGACATATACCAACCAAGAGTACAAAATTTATACAACAGTGGTCGCCAAACTTTTTTCTTCAGAACTACATTTTTTACATATACCAACCTTAATAATCGCCAAAATTATTATTAATTACAGCATTTTTACAAAAATTAAGCTCTCTTTGCAAATTTATAATACAACAAGTAATTCTGTGAGCAAAAGAAACTGAGTGATAATTTCACAAATTTGCAAATGGTCATATCTTGAAAACCTTGGATTTTAAAATAAACAGCAGATTCGTAATCAGCGGATCAAAATCTATAAAGTTCGGGTACTAGTAGATGGTTTATTAACAAAAAATTGTTTGTCATTACGAAAATATGAGATTTGTTTTTTGGATTTGAAAAATCCACATTTTTGCTACAGAAAATGCATTTGATGCGGAACTTTTTTTAAAGATATCAAAAAAGTAAAAACGCAGTTTGTATTAAAATTTTTTCCTGCATATGAAAACCTAGTGAGCCCTTGGCGTTTTGCAAATTTTTTATTTTCTGCATAAGCCTACACTAAAGTTTAAAAAAAAGCAATATGAGTCCGATCACAGAAGAGATGTGTAAACATCTAGTAATGAAAATTTTTATTTAAGTTGGAAGTACTTATGCTTTTAGTATATTTTTTTAAATTAATTAATTAAAAGTATCAAAACTTTCAATATTGTAAATACATATGAATTTGTTGGTTTTTGTTTGTTTTATTAAACTTATTTGGTTAGTAAATGGGCACACTGCAGTATATGTATGAATATGTACTGCATTCAAAATTGCAGTAAGCAGTAAATTTACTGATTACTAAAAAAATTCAGTAAATTTTTGCTGCTAATGAAATTTAATTTGCATTACCAGTAAAATCGTAGGGCCGTAATCATAATAAAATTGTACCAAGTGGCAAAGTTTTTTCATTCAAATTTTGAAACTTTTTTATGGAAAAAAATTAGCCACTTGGTAGAATTTCATTATGAATACGGGCATTACTGACTACTGAAAATTCAATGCACCTCATCATATAACAAATTATTTAGGCAATTTATAAAAATTGTAGAAAAAAATTTTAGTAATCAGTAAAAATTTACTTGTTAAACATTTTTTATTGTTTTTACTGAAACTTTAGTGGTACTGCAGTGCTCATCTATGGTAAATTCCTTTACTTTTACTTTTTAATTTTTAATTTCTGTTGTTCATCGTTTAGTTGTTGTTGTTCTTGTTGTTGTGTACGCATTGCAATTAAAATAAATTCAGCAAAGTGCGACTTTGACTCGCGCACATTCGGTTTTGATAATTTTTTTTTTTTTGATTTAGCTTTCTTCTTTTTTTAAGTTTTTTTCAGTTTAAATGATTTTTTCAGTTTTATCGCTTTTTTCTCGTTTTGGCGTTTTTTTTCTCTTTTTAGGTTTTTTTAATTTTCGAAATTTTTTTCATTTTGGCGATTTTTTCATTTTGACGATTTTTTCATTTTGGCGATTTTTTTCTGTTCTTTTGGTGTTTTTTTCATTTTGGCGATTTTTTTCTGTTTTTTTGGGTTTTTTTTATTTAGGCGATTTTTTCATTTTGGCGATTTTTTCGTATTGGCGATTTTTTTAGTTTTGGCGATTTTTCCGGTTTTTCGCGATTTATTTTAGTCCTAGAGATTTTTTTTAATTTGGTGCTTTTTCTCGTTTTGGCGATTTTTTTTTGTTTTTGGCGATTTTTTTTATATTTGGCGATTTTATATTTTATTGATTTTTTAGTTTTACCGTTTTTGAAAATTTTAAGAGATTTGCTCTTACGGTTTGCAAGATACAGCAAGTTGTCAAAATTACATAGTCAAAATTGCATTAACTGATGGAACACCCATTGATTTAAATTTTTTAAATTTAGTGTTAATTGTTGTAGTCTGTATAAAAATACACTAACTTTTAAAATTTCAAGTGTATATATGTACAGTCAAATCCCGATAATTCGTACCCCGATAAATCGTAATTACCGATAATTCTTAATAAACTATCGATACCTTGAAAAATCTCGTTAATTCGTAAAATTTCCATACATTTTGGTCCCCTCTCTAATTCGCATTTTTTTTTTCAAATAAAATCTTCTTTACCTCTTATAAATCGTGATTTTTTTCTAACTACCACTTATAATTCGTAATAAAAAACAGCAAAAACATGGAAAGAATGATGTTTTGTTTTCCACAATTTTTTTTTTGAGTGGATTTGCTTTTGTCTGTGTGTGTTTATTTTCTTAAGAACAGTTTGCCAATGAATAATAAAGAAAAATGTCATAGCGCACGCATAAAACTCTGTCGGTGTTACAAAAACAACAAATTTTTATTTTGTATTTTATTTTTAACAATTGTTTCTTATGTTTTTTTAATAGTTTTAGTAAATAAATTTAAAAATCCCGTTAAATCGTATTTATTTTATTTTAACCCCGTTAAATCAAAACCCTGCTAAATCGAAAACCCCTATAATTCGTAAGAAATGGCCGGTCCATTGCTATTATGAATTATCGAGATTTGACTGTACATACAATTGTATGTATATTACATGGGATTTTAACATTTTTCGTTGCTGGTTTTGGAACACCCTTTAGTTTTTAATTCTCATGTATTTGTTCTTGTCGTGGCCAAATGTCTACATATTATGTCCAAATTTCAAGTCCGTAGCTCTTACGGTTCATTTTCACCTTTGGTGTACGGAAATATACAGAAAAATAACCGGCGGCGGTGCACCGTCGGCTTCGAGCCGGTCGACTTGTTTCTCTGCTTGGTATTGCTTCTTTCAAACACGAATACACTCATACATAGCTCACACCGATTTGACAATGCAAAGAAATCTCAGCAAAGAAGTCAAAGTCAAAAGATTTTTACCCCCTAGCGTATAGATGTTTACACACCAAAATATGACTTTGTTATGGCTTTTGAAATTTACCCAGAAAAAAATTTCTGTAATCTAAATTTTATGATAAATTCGTATAATAATGAGAAATTCTGATGGAATTTTGGAAACAAAAAATTACATTGCAAAAGCCTTTTCAACGAGACAACAAAATTTTGTTGCTAATGGCCCGAAGTTTTTTAAAAGCTATAAACAATTTTTATCAAAAATAATTTGTTAATTAAGCTTAAGTTCTATAATGAAATATTTTTATTAATTAATTGTGATTTTCTAAGGAAGAGAAAAAAATTAAACCTGACTTGTAGCTGGTAGAAATGTCGACATTTTTCTGTGCCACCACGCGCTTCATCAGCTGGCATCTCTATCTACTTGGGCAGATATTGTTTGTTAACATCAGCTATTTAACATGAATTTTTGATGAAATAGAATATGAGAAATTATTATATCAAATATACAATTACTATTTGGTTAATAAGAAATCGTAATCATTTGTGAGTTTGTTTGTTTTTTTTGCTTTTGTAAACCTAACTGTGCTTAATTCAGTGTTTATCGTCATTTATATCCCGCATGGAAGTACATACATAAACTCTTAATTTTAGCATTTTTTTCCTGACAAAAAAGAATTAATTCATCATGGGGGTTGCACGGACATTGTTTTTCTTTAGACACAATCACTTTCATCGACATAAATTGTTTTTTCAGAACACAACCTCGAAGTTTATAATATTTTTTTTATTTTTTAATTTCTCTAGGAAATGCTCCTTTTCTAAAATTTAGATGGAATATTTTTATTTTGATACTAAGACCGCAGCTTCAAAAATAACTGGTTTTGGCTCTCCTGGAAAATTAAATTTTTTGGACATACGCTGCTATTAGTGAAAACCACAAATACATACATACATACGTATTGAAAGTAAAAATCATAATTTGAAAAATTAAAAATCAGCATTCCAGAAAAAAAATCATGAAATCAAATTTGATAAAAATCATCATTCTGGCAACACTGCTTCTAACCCCTTCTTTTTTACTACTCCATTGCCTTTTTCAAAACTTTACCTCCTGTTAGTGCTGTTCCCTACAAAAATAGAAGCAGTAAAATAAAAATTATGTTACGGAATGCTCTTATTTTTGAAATACATGGCAATAGTACAACCTGGTACAAAAGTCATTAAAATACAAAAGCAACAAGAAAAATAAGAAGCTAGAACCATGCGATATACAATTTTTAACACAAAAACACACCTCCTTGTACTATTTAATTCAAAATATCAAATATAAAATACTATAACAACAGAAACAACAATAGCAACACACACACACACACTTACACGCACACACACTTACACACACACACACACATACGCATACAACAAGTCTATAAAAGCCTTGACATAAACCTGACAACATTTCAGTTGAACGTTAAAAGTGAAGAAACGTCCTCTCGCCTTCGAGTTAACCACAAACGCAAACAACTAAATAAACTTTAGTGCGGCGGCTGCACAATAAAAGTTTAGTATTCGAGGAGGCATTACAAAACAATAACAACAACAACAACAACAACACCGAAGCAAAAGTTTTGTTCTAAAGTTATGAAAACAGTTAGAAATAATTGCATACAATTGGAAATAAAAGTGCCAACATAATAACGGAAGGAAGTGTTGAGTTTGCATTAAGCTGCTTCCTTCCGTCTAATGGTTGTTGTGGTTTTTTTTTTTTTTTTTTTTTTTTTTTTTTTTGCTTGCAGTTGCGTTTAGAAAACCATAAATTTGCTGGCTTTACAATTAAAATTACGCCTGCAATTGCAAAAATAAAATAACAGCATAAGCAACTAATTTAAAGTGAACCTTTGGCCGCAAAGTGGTTTAACACAACTTGGCATTTTTGCGTTTTATTTGATTTTGATTTCTTGTTATTTGAGTTGGTTTGTGGCGTGTAAAATGAAAAGTGAACACTATTTGTCGGGTATTTTAAGCCAACTGCATACTCCACGTCATTTGCAAACGAACGTTCAAGGCGATTTAAGCTTAACGGATGCACGAAACGATTCTCTATTAAACACAGATCAGCAGTGGAAGCAGAAATCCTCGCGTTATAATTCCTTTGGTAATTCTGATAAGGAGAGTGTTTGCAGTACAAGTACAGTGCGCCCGAAAAGGATAAAAACGAGGCAAGATATTTAAAATATTTTACGAAAAAAAAAAAATCAATTACGCTTTTATATATAAAAAAAAATACCTCAAGCTTAACAAATTTAAGAAAATAGTTTTATGATAATCTTTAAAAAGTTTATGGATTATGTGTTTGCAATTTGTGTTGGCAAAATTTAAATAATTGTGTTAAGGTGGCAAAAAGTTATCAGTGATTTCTTTATTTTTTTTCTTCAAAAAATTATTATTTTAAGGAATTTTTTTTTTGTTATAATTCAAAAGCTGTGTGGTGATATTCTTAAAAATGAGACTACTAAAAATACAAGCCAGAATTTTTTATAAATAAATTCAAACGTGAAACATTTTAAATTTTAATTGAACTAGAATGATTTTTAATCAGGAATAATTTCTTAATGGGGCTCAAATCAAACTTTGTTCCAATGTAATAACCAGGGCCCGGATATTTAAACAACTAAAAATTGATTTTAAGCGCTCAACAAATACAACTAAAAATAAAAATTATGCGTATAACTATGAATTTACGTATGAAAAAAGCAGTAACAAATTTAATGGAAATATTTTTTAAATGTTTATTTAACCCAAAAAAATGGAACACAAAAAAATTCAACATTAAAATGCATGTAATAAAATTTAAAAACTAACTACCAGTTTATAGAAGACAAGTAAACACTTTCATCTGTGTATTTATGTTGAAAAATATGAAAAAAATCAGTGTTTTGTTTTCAATTTAAATAGACAAATGAGAATTTTTATTTGTCTTCTATAAACTGGTGTGTACTTCAAGCAAAAATTAGAAAATTATTTATTTCAAAAATGTAAATGTAGTAAGTCTGTTGTTAACGCATACAAATAAAAGTTTTCTTTTATATTTTCAAAAGTAAAACTTAAGGCTCAGTTAGCCGACTGTAATGTAATGTAACTGCAAAAGTAAGAAACAGCTGATCGATTTTGTTATGTCAAAAGTAATGAAAATGGTTATAGAGATGTAATGTAACGTAACCTACTTTTCATATAAAAATATCAATCAGCTGTTTTCTACGTTACAGTTACATTACATTACAGTCGGCTAACTGAGCCTTAACTCTGTGAGGACGTGGAAAGCTATGAATGGGTACATCGAAAAACTTTGTTCAACATCTACTGAAGTTAAGGAAGCGTATTTCAATGAAAATATTATTATCGGCCAAATTTAAATTATTGGATGAATTTAATTAATTGGAGTGTCTCGCAAATTTATTCTAAAATATGATATCCGATTTTTTCTATATGTGACCTTCTCCGAGAAAAGGGAACTAGTGTGTCAAAAAACGGCTTTGGACTTAAGAGTGGATTCTGGTTCCTAAAAGGGTGTAGAATAAGATGTAGTGTGTTAGATTTCTGATAAAAATTTATTTACCAAATAAACACGTACAAAACGAACCTGGGAAAATCGATAAAAATGAGAAAAACATACAAATTTTATTTACTTTGATATTTTGGTTTTAATCATAACTAACCATACGAAATCTCATCTCCCAACTGAAGGTTTGTGTGTTCAAATGAAACTTTAAATGCGTTTTTCTTAAAACTTAATTTTCACACACTAGGTCCCTTTTCTCGGAGAAGGTCACATATGGTATTATTATTTAGTTTTTTTTATTTCTTCTTCTTTTGGGCCTTTTACATTGTTAGCGTTTCTAAAGGTGGAAGTACATAACACGCGTTCAATGCGCTAATGCGATACACGCGTCTGTCAAAAAAGTTGAAATAGTGTGTTTTTATAAGGCAAGTTACATAGAGAAGTTCGCGACGCGCGTACCTCGCCAAAAGTTGAACATTCTTTAACTTTCACGCGTTGTATACAAAATGACAGCTAGTGTTGCCAGATTCATAAACTAACATACACAAACATGATTAGAAATTAATTTTTTTATTAAACAATGGATACGAAGATGAATTAAATGTTTAAAGAAAAATGCAACGTAAGTGCAAAAAAAAATAGCCGGCAAAGGATTTAAATTTTACAACTAAAAAAGCTTCAAAAGCGTGGTGTGTAACCTTCCACTTGTGTAGCGCTGAACGTTTAACAAGCCAGAAAAGCGTTGCCGCGTAACGCGTGGTATGTACTTCCACCTTAATACTTTCTTCAACGAAATTTTAATTTACTTCTTAACTTAAAAAATACTGGTCCTCATTTCGCAAAACGTTAAAAAATTTTCCATATATTTTGTTTTAGTAATTTAATTTTTTTTCCTGAAAAATTTGTCAACGCTTAGTGTTCCAATTTACAAAATGAGGGCCATTATTTAAATATAATAGTGGGTAAGTGTGTACACAACACGTTTATATTACATGTTGCATATTTTGATACAGACTATGCAACCTACAATGCAACCCATAAACATCAAAACATTTTGATATTTTAGAAACTTCGAATGCAACTTCGAACGCAACCATAAACAAGACTACAGACTATGCGACCGACAATGCAACCTGCCAGGTTGCATAAACACGTTGCTAAGTCTGTACCTACCATAAGAAGTTAATAACAAATTTTTTATTTTTTAATTTTGAATTTTGAAGCGTCCATTAAAATGTTTACATCTCCAAAAATATGCATTTACTGCCAAAATATGCAAATTAAAATATTCAAATTTCTAATTGATGTCAAGTTACTTAAAATTTTATGATTTGTATAGGTAATTAATTAGTCTATATTTTTTAATCTGTCACCAAACCAAATATAAATTAATTATAAAAAAAACAAGTAAGAGTACTATATTAGGATATGCCGAAGGGTTCCGTATGGATACCAGATATGTAATAATATACGGACTTTAGCCTATATAATATCGACGGTCCCATTCGATAGCATGCTCAGTCGACATAACACGTTATGCTGGGAAACAAAATCGAATTTTTGATTGATTATTATCAGGGAAACCGCAAATATGCAATGTCATGTTTTTGATGTGTAAACATCTATACGCTAGGGGGTAAAATTCTATTTCACAATACAATTACAAATTTTGCTGAGCTTCACACCGCGTTGTCAAATCAGTGTGAGCTACATATGTATGAGTGTATTGGTGTTTGAAAGAATTCTTTCTTAAGCAATAAAAACTTATTTAAAATATTGTAAATACATAGGAATTTGCTGGTTTTTGTTTGTTTTCCATATATTTTGTTTTAGTAATTTATTTTTTTTCCTGAAAAATTTGTAACGCTTAGTGTTCCAATTTACAAAATGAGGGCCATTATTTAAATAAAATAGTGGGTAAGTGTGTACCCACGTGTTTTGGCAACACGTTTATATTACATGTTGCATATTATGATACAGACTATGCAACCTACAATGCAACCGCCAATGCAACCCATAAACATCAAAACATTTTGATATTTTATAAACTTCGAATGCAACTTCGAACGCAACCATAAAGAAGGCTACAGACTATGCGACCGATAATGCAACCTGCCAGGTTGCATAAACACGTTGCTACGTCTGTACCTACCATAAGAAGTTAATAACAAATTTTTTAATTTTTTATTTTTTTTTTTTTTTGAATTTTGAAGCGTCCATTAAAATGTTTACATCTCCAAAAATATGCATTTACTGCCAAACTATGCAAAATAAAATATTCAAATTTCTAATTGATGTCAAGTTACTTAAAATTTTATGATTTGTATAGATAATTAATTAGTCAATATTTTTTAATCTGTCACCAAACCAAATATAAATTAATTATAAAAAAAACAAGTAAGAGTACTATATTAGGATATGCCGAAGGGTTCCGTATGGATACCAGATATGTAATCATATACGGACTTTAGCCTATTTAATATCGACGGTCGCATTCCATAACATGCTAAGTCGACATAACACGTTATGCTGGGAAACAAAATCGAGTTTTTGATTGATTATTATCAGGGAAACCGCAAATATGCAATGGCATGTTTTTGATGTGTAAACATCTATACGCTGGGGGGTAAAATTCTATTTCACAATACAATCACAAATTTTGCTGAGCTTCACACCGCGTTGTCAAATCAGTGTGAGCTACATATGTATGAGTGTATTGGTGTTTGAAAGAATTCTTTCTTAAGCAATACAAACTTATTTAAAATATTGTAAATACATAGGAATTTGCTGGTTTTTGTTTGTTTTATTTAATCCAATGTTTGTGTAAAACGTTGAGCTAAAAATCTTGGCATTTTTGTAATAGACTAAAGGAAACTTGTACAACTTTTCTTTAAACTATTACAGAAACGCCAAGATTTCTAACTCAAACGTCATACACAAACAGGGGGTAACTTGATAATTGCTTTATTAGGGTTCCGTACACCAAAGATGAAAATGAACCGTAAGAGATACGGACCTGAAATTTGGACACAGTGTGTAAACATTTGGCCACTACAACAACAAATACATGAGAGTTAAAAATTAAAGGGTGTTCTAAGACGAGCAACGAAAAATTTTAAAATCCCATGTAATATACACACATACAATTGTATGTACATATGTATATACACTTGAAATTTTAAATGTTAGTGTATTTTTAAACAGACTACAATAATTAACACTAAATATAAAAAAATTAAATTAAAGGATGTTTCATCATTTAATGCAATTTTGACTTTGTAATTTTGACAACTTGCTGTATCTTGGAAACCGTAAGAACAAAACTCTTGAAATTTTCAAAAACGGTAAAACTAAAAAATCCAAAAAATATAAAATCGCCAAATATAAAAAAATCGCCAAAAAACAAAAAAAAATCGCCAAAACGAAAAAAGCACCAAATTAAAAAAATTTCTAGGACTAAAATAAATCGCGAAAAACCGGAAAAATCGCCAAAATGAAAAAAACCCTTAAACAAAAAAATCGCCAAAATGAAAAAATCGCCAAAATGAAAAAAATCGCCTAAATAAAAAAACCCCAAAAATAGAAAAAAATCGCCAAAATGAAAAAAATCGCCAAAATGAAAAAAATTGCGAAAATTAAAAAAACCCAAAAAGAGAATAAAACGCCAAAACGAGAAAAAAGCGATAAAACTGAAAAAATCGTTTAACCTGAAAAACAAAATTAAAAAAGGAAGAAAGCTAAATCAGAAAAATGCAAAAAACCGAATGTGCGCGAGTCAAAGTCGTACTGTACTGAATTTATTTTAATTGCAATGCGTACACAACAACAAGAACAGCAACAACTAAACGATGAACAACAGGAATTAAAAATTAAAAAGTACAATTAAGAGCATTTACCATAAATGAGCACTGCAGTACCACTAAAGTTTCAGTAAAAACAACAAAAAATGTTTAACAAGTAAATTTTTACTGATTACTAAAATTTTTTCTACAATTTTTATAAATTGCCTAAATGATTTGTTATATGATGAGGTGCATTGAATTTTCAATAATCAGTAATGCCCGTATTCATAATGAAATTCTACCAAGTAGCTAAATGTTTTTCATACAAAAGTTTCAAAATTTGAATGAAAAAAACTTTGCCACTTGCTACAATTTTATTATGAATACGGCCTTACAATTTTACAGGTAATGCAAATTAAATTTCATTAGCAGTAAAAATTTACTGATTTTTTTTAGTAATCAGTAAATTTACTGCTTACTGCAATTTTGAATGCAGTACATATACTTACACTGCAATGTGCCCATTTACTAACCAAATAAGTTTAATAAAACAAACAAAAACCAACAAATTAATATGTATTTACAATATTGAAAGTTTTGATACTTTTAATTAATTAATTTAAAAAAAGCATAAGTACTTCCAACTTAAAAAAAAATTTCATTACTAGATGTTTACACATCTCCTCTGTGATCGGACTCACATTGCTTTTTTTTTTGCTTGTGTGATGCATTAATGCGGAAATAAGATATTTATCCGTTTCAGGACTTTTCAAGAATTTTGGCAACCATTTTTTAGTGCATATTTTTGCATATTTTGCCACTTAAAGCAAGTTTTTGCACAATTCCGTCTTACAGGCATATTTTCGAATTTGGGCATATTTTAATACTCTATAAATTTTATTATTATTTATTATTATTTTTACAAGCCATCTATCTTGTCTGTTGGTCAAAATTTTTATATTTCATTTATTTTATTTATTTATATTTTTCTTATATACTACGCAGTTATTACGGACATTAGTTTCAATAAAAAATTGGATTTGCCATTTGTGACGGACTCCGCCCCGAGTAGAAAAGTTGACGGAATATTGCTAGTATATATAAGTTTAATTAGATGTGATAGGCAACGATTTTTATTTGAAAATGTTTGGTCAATAATTTGTTGTTTATTACAGTACAAATTATAAATATAAAGCTTGTCTTATTGATCCAAAATACAGTTCCAAAATTTCGATAGATATCGTGATCTCTTTTGAAGATAAAGTTAAATTTTTACGGTAGTATAAAAAAAATTAATTTGTATTGTTTGCTTTGGTAAAAGCTTTTGTGGCAATTTTTTTAAACGTATACTTCAAACCCAAACTGTTATTTTTAATACAGCACTTATTTCTTTTTAATTTTTTTATTGTTTCCTCTTTTGTTTATCTTATTTTTGTATTATTTTATTTGCAAATGTTATTAAGTTTTTGAATTAAAAATATATTTTCATTTACAAATAAATCAGCTTATTTTATTTTTAAGAGCATATTTTTGAGTTTTTAGTGCATATATTAAAGTTTTTAGTGCATATTGAATGCGCATAAAACACTTTTTTTAAAGCATATTTCTGCTTTCCCTGATTATTATGAATGCCATTAAACTAAGTGTCAATCAATCAAAATTTCGGTTTTGAATTTTTTATTAGTTAGACCTTTTTGCATTTTAGCTAACGATATACTTTATGAGATCGTACATGAATATTGTGGAAATAATACATGGAATGACAAACCAGTTTTGGTTTCTACAAAAAGTTTGTTTATGGTTGGTTAAGCACGTATGTATAAATGTATTTCGTTGCTGCTTAGGCAGCTCATCAGTAGACTTCAGGCACAGTTTAAAAAAGATTACATAGCCCCAATGCTTATAGACAAATTCCCAATAAATAATTAAGAATTTAAAAACTACATATGATTTGTTACTAAGCAGCAAGGAAATACATCCACAACTGCCTAAGCAACAACAAATAAACTTTTTTAAATTCGCATTCATTTGACACTCCTAGATCACACTATCGCACAATATACTGATTTTCGTCTTATTTTTCAACTAATTGAAATACAAGGACATAATTGCACCACACTGCATTGGTAATAAAAAGGCATATTGACTTATTCTGGACTTAATTGAGAAATAAAGCCATTTTGGTTTATAACTTATGACAAGGGAAACCAAAAATATGCTCTAGAAAAAGTGTTTTATGCGCATTCAATATGCACTATAAACTTTAAAATATGCACTAAACACACAAAAAAATATGCTCTTAAAAATAAAATAAATTGGTGCAAAAATTCAACAGCATTTTCATATATAATAAACAATAAAAATATAACAAAGAATATCTCCCGTATTAAAAGCAATATTTTGGATTTGAACTGCACGTTAAAACAAAATGCCATAAAAATTTTTACTAAAGCAATTTATACAATTTTTTTTTCTGAAAAAAAAAATTTAACTTAAATTTTAAAAGAGATCACGATATCAGAACTAAAATCTGGAACTGTATTTTGGATAAATAAGACAAGATTTTTATTTATAATTTTATTGCAATAAACAACAAAATATTGACCTGTCACATCTAAGTAAGCTTTTATACATTGACAATGTTCCTTCAATGTCTACTTGGTCACAACTAGCAAACCGAAATTTTATTGAAACTAACGTTTATTAAAACCTGCGTAATATGAATATAAGAAGAATGTACATACACATGGAACATTGGAAATGAGCTTTAGATGGCGAAAAAAAATTTTAATGTTGACCAACACATAAATAAGCTATGCTTGCAAGCATGTTAAAATAATAAAAAAAACTATAAAGTATAAAAATATGCCCTAAAAACGTAAATTATGCTCCAAAAATTATAAAATATGCTAGAAATATACGTACAAGACTGATATATGCCAAAACATGCTTTAAAGGGTAAAATGTGCAAAAATATGCACTAACAAATCGATGCCAAAATTCATAAAAACTTCTGAAAAGGAAAAATATCTTATCTCCGCATTAATACATCACATAAGAAACAAGTAAGAGTGCTATATTAGGCTGTGCCGAATCTTATATACCCTTTACCAAAGTGCTTTTATGTAGTATAGAGATACATACATAAGCACATACATAAAGTATAAACAAAAAGAAAAAAATAGTTTCACCTAGTTACTTTTATGTACAAAGAAAAATTAATTTTCAAACCCTAGAATCATCATTTTAGATTTTTCTGATTCCTTATACCAATCTAGCAGTTCTTAAAAAAATATAGAAAGTGTGTTAAGTGAAAAAAGAAAATTCACAAAAATGTTTTATTTATTTACTTTAATATCCAGAAAAAAAGTTCAAAGTTTCCAGCTCTGGAGCTGTGGTTTTTATTTTTATAGTTTTCTACAAAAACTTTTATTTCCAAAACGTAAAATATATATAATTTATAAAGACAGAGATAAAAATTAATTAGACTTAGTTACTTTTATATATCACAAAAAGTGTAACTTTTCCAACCCTGAAATCATCCTTTTTAATTTTTCTGATTTCATACACTAATATTTTTCTTTTAAGAATATAAGATATGTTTAATTTATAGAAACAAAGGAAAATTTTGTTTTAGTGAGTTGCTTTTGTATTAGAAAAAAAGTTTTCCAACCCTGGAAACGTCTTTTTAAATTTTTTAATCTTTTTTATTTGAAAACCCAATTTTATTCGTGGTGAAGTATAAAATAAGTTCATTTAAAAAAAATAAATAAAAAATTAGTTTACGGTAGTTAATTTTAAACTTAACAAAAATTTTACGTTTTCCAACCCTGGAATCATCCTTTTTGTTTTTCTGATTTCTGACATCAATCTCTTTCTTTTAAGAACATAAGATATGTTTAATTTATAGAAAAAAAAGGAAAAATTTGTTTTAGTAACTTACTTTTGTATAAGTAAATAAGTTTAAGTTTTCCAACTCTGAAAACGTCTTTTTAATTTTTTTTAATTAGAAATACAAATTTTATTCATACTGAAGTATAAAATGAGTTTCTTTGATAAAAAAAATAATAATAACTACTTTTCGGTAGTTATTTTGTATGGCAAAATGAAGTTTAAGTTTCCCAGCTCTGAAATCGTCTGCTCGATTTTGCTGATCAATCTTATTTGGACCATTTCTGACACACCAGTCCAAGAGCTTCGGAAAACCGATTTCACGTACAGACAGACGGACAGACGGACGTTGCTTATTCGTCTTCCCTATGCATGAGGATCCAGAATATATATATATATATATATATATATATATATATATATATATATATATATATATATATGTACTTTATGGCTCGCTGATTAATATTCTGGAAATTATAAACGGAATGACAAACCTGTATATACCCTTTTACCATTTTTTGGTAAAGGGTATAAAAACATGCCATTGCATATTTGCAGTTTCCCTGCTTATGACTTTATTGCAGTGAGCTGGTGAAAATCGGTACATTGTGCTGATAGTGCGATCTCACCTTTACACTTTTTAGGGATCCGTACACCAAAAGTGAAAAGAACCCTATTCTTTTCGCTACGCTGTCCGTCTGTCCGTCACACGGTATTTTCTCAGGAACCGTAAGAGCTACGGACCTAAAATTTGGACAGAGTATGTAGAACCTTGTCCGCTACAACAGCAAGTACATGAGAATTAAAAATTAAAGGGTGTTCCAAAACGAGCAACGAAAAATGTTAAAATCCCATGTAATATACATACAATGGTATGTACATATGTATATTGAAACTTGAAATTTGTAAAATTAGTTTATTTTCATACAGACTACAACAATTAACACTAAAATTTAAAAAAATTTTAATTAAAGGGTGGTCCATCAGTTAGTGCAATTTTGAATATGTAATTTTGACAATTTGGTATATCTTGGTAACCGTAAGAGGCAAACACTTGAAATTTTCAAAAACGGTAAAACTAAATAAACCGAAAATTATAAAATCGCCAAACCAAAAAAAAAAAAAAAATCGCCAAAAATTAAAAAAAATCCCGAAAACGAAAAAAATCGTCAAAATTAAAAAAATTTTCTAACACTAAAATAAATCGCCAAATTCGTAAAAATCGCCAAAATGAAAAAAAAAACGCCAAAATGAAAAAAACGCCAAAAATCGAAAAAAATCGCCAAAACGCAAAAATGTCGCCAAAACTAAAAAAAAATTTTATATAAAAATATCGCAAAAATGAAAAAAATCGCCAAAAATAAAAAATCGCCAAAATGAAAAAACACCGGAAACCGAAAAAAATCGCCAAAACAAGAAAATAAAGTGTCAAAACTAAAAAAAAGAGCCAAAACCTAAAAAAATCTCCAAAACCGAAAAATGCAAAAAACGCCAAACAAAAAAACCGAAAAGACCCCAAAAACAAACACGAAAAAAAAAATGCCAAAACTATTTATTATATAGGATGAAGTTTATATTAAATTACATATCTAGGGTTCGTACGGAATTTATTATTATTTAATTAGTATGTTGTTATTATTTGTCATTTGCTTGGTATTTCGAGTGCTAACATCAAAGCCTTTCAACCACGATTAGATGAAAATGAAGTTCTTAAAGAAAGTTTGAAATTGCTGCATACGAGTACATGTTAATTACATATTTGATAAGTTTGCCAAGATTGTAAACTTTTAAACTCTATTCACCAATAAACAAAAACAACATTAAGAAATTTGTATGAGCATACATGTACTTCATTAACAAGAACTCACCCCCTCTCTAAATGCGGTATTTGCTGCTCTTTTAATTGCACCCCTAAACAAACTACCACAACTGTTCTGAACACACTGCAAAACACTTGCCTAAAAGTGGCCACTTCTAGTTTTGCAAAGCGGGGTGAACGGGCTTATAAGAAAATTTATTTATTTTGTGTATTTTTATTTTGTGTGACCAATTCACTGGTTGCCAAAGTAACACAAAACCTGACCAACAACAGCAAACACTTGTCGTCGTTCAGAGAAAATCCACTGTTTAGTTAGACTTAAGCAAAGAATGTTTATAGAACAAAAAATTAAAAAAAAGACGACGGCAAAAATATGTTTAAGAAACTGAGCAAATAAAAAACAAATTGAATTTATTTTTTTAATAAAAATTCCACAGAAATATTTTTACCAGACCCAGCCGAGGAGGTGTTCAAAAGAAGACGAAACTTATGGATTATACAAATTATGCCTACAATGAGGCGGTGGGCAGACTTAAAATGATGTTGGCCGATTCCTATGCAGCACCCAAAGCCTGCACCACCTCCTCCTACTTAAGAAGTTTCAATGATGATTCAGCCGACAATTACTCAGACAATATGTCGGTGAGTTTTCTTTGGAATATACAAGTATATACATACATATTTTTTGTGTTATTTAATGTTTTAATTTTTAATTAAAGGTCATTGATCGGCCAGTGTTTGCAGACATTTCCAAATATTTATCACCCAGCCAAAAGTCCCGTTTGGCTGGTGGTGGTGGTGGCAGTTACCGACCCAAGAAATCATTAAGTGGCTTCTCAGCTTCCAAGGAGAATTTAACTTCTCCGGCCAGACATTATCAGGCCACAGTTCTGGCAACTAATGGTGCCAGCACAGCAGCAGCTGTGGACTATTATGCCTCTGCACCCAAAGTGGTGGCAGCAGTGCCGGTCACAGACAGTGTTCAAGCGCCAGTAGAAATTTTCAGTTTCATTGAAAAACAAGAAGACTACATTGAGCAACTGGAAAAGGAATCGAAATATTGCCGCAATGAATTGTCCAGTCTATTGGGCAAAGTAAAAGATGTCATCAATGAAAATGAACAATTGACTGAACATGCCCGCACTGAGTTAAGTAATTTGGGAAAAATTGAAAAAATTACCACCAGTCCTTCCTCCGATAGCGATGAGATTTTGTATGGCAGCAAGAAAGTCTCGACGCCGCGCAAAAAGGAAGTCAAGAGCCCACGTTATAGCTCAGCGCCCAATATAGTGTATGAGGCACGTATTAGTGAATTGGAGGCCGAGTTAATGCAGGCCCATATCGATTTGAAACGTGTTAAAACTGAAAATGAAGATTTCAAAAAGAAATTGGCCCACTATGATGTCACAACTTCCACAAACTCTGCTCTCCATTGTGACTCCCATCGCAAGCAAATTGAGTTATTGCAAAAAGATAAAAATACCTTGGAGGAAACCATAAGGCAATTGCACAAGTCCTTAGATGAAGCCAAGTCCCAACAGTACACTCAATCCTCCAAACGTTATATTACCGATCTAGTGCAAATGGAAAGATCGCAGGCAGAATTGGAAGTGCGCCATCTCAGAGATGAGCTTGATCGCCAACATGAACGTGTTAGAGAATTGCAACACGAAATGGCTAGACGTTTGGCCGATGAACGAGCCAATGCCGAGCGACGTTACAATAATCAAGTTGATCAATTGGGTGGGGATCTTAGTTCGCAATGGGAACAGGTGGCCAAACTACAGTTGGAGTTGGAAAGACAAAAGCGCTATGAAAGTGATTTGAAGCGCGACTTGGCCAATCGCAATTCGCAAATAGAAGAGCTGAAAATGGAATTAAGAGCAAATCGTTCTACATTTTTGGCCGACATGGCTCAAGTGAATGCCGAAAAGCAGTCACTGGAGCAAGAAATTACTGCTTTGCGTTTGCAACTGGATCGTGCGTCGCGGGAGAATAAAACCGAAGCCGCTCGCCTAAATGCTGAAATCAATTCGTTGAGACAGCGTTCAGACAGAGCTGATGCCGATTTGTTGCATTCGAAGCGTGAGGTTTTGCGTTTGAATGATGAAATTGCCAATTTGGAAAAAGAGGTCAGCTTTTCATCCGTAAAGTTACATATCGTTACCTTAGTATAGAAAGGCACTAACTCATTATTTTTCTGAAATCGATATATTTGCATTCTTCGATACATTAGATGCTCTTCTATCCATGTACTCGTATACAAAAAAACTCGATTTAAAAAAAAATAATGAGTTAGGGCCTTTTTACATTAAGGTAACAATATATACAAATTTGAAATGTTTATAATAAATGAATTAATTAATTGTAGTTGGCCTATGGAGAACTTAAAAACGAAATACGACCCACAAAAAAGGATTTGGATAAACGCATTTCTGAAATTCAAGACAAGCATGGTAAGTTGACGGTTACTTACTATTTTATTTTTAAAAGCACTTGTCCATTTTGCTTATTTAGTTGCTTTTGTGGAAAGTTGCACTAATTAAAAAAATATGCAGAGCACTTTTAAAAATAAACTTTTTTATAGACTTGTGATTAAATTCGAAATATGTTGAGTATGAAAATGTTTTCACAAATAGATTCACAATGAAAAAAAACTAGGGCTTAACTTTTATGAAATTTCATAAAATTTAAATTGAAATGCTTCACAATTTTGTGATTTAATCTCATTTAGAAATATGAAAGCT
This sequence comes from Tachina grossa, assembly GCA_949987645.1. Taxonomy (NCBI): domain Eukaryota; kingdom Metazoa; phylum Arthropoda; class Insecta; order Diptera; family Tachinidae; genus Tachina; species Tachina grossa. Next base: position 32,136,382 of record OX465274.1, on the reverse strand, counting down.
TTCCCTACTTCGTCATACTGTAACTTTTATTCAAAATTTATTTTGTGGTCTTCATGAAATACCATGTTCATATGTTCTGATAGCCAAGATGGAACTTTTGTTTTTACATCGGTTATGGACCATATAGGAAATACCTAAACTTTATCAGCTGGACTTAATTATTGATCGGTTTTAACCTTGAAAATTCATTCAAGAAGAATTAAAAAAAAAATTAAGTTAATCTGCTATAGAAAGCTTAGTAAAGAAAAAAAGGGATACAAATGAAATAAGGCAGAATGATAAAATGCAAATAACTGCACTTATCAAATTAAGGAGATGGAAGACGAAAGGAAGAAATTGTGAACGAAAGGAATTACAGATATTAATAAATAATTAAGAATAATAGATAAATAAGAAGAAGACAAGATAATGTAAGTCAAGACAAGACACGACACGGCACGACAAGACAAAACAAGACAAGACAAGATAAGACAAGACAAGACAAGACAGGACAACACAAGACAAGACAAGACAAGACAGGACAACACAAGACAAGACAAGACAGACAAGACAAGACAAGACAAGACAAGACAAGACAAGACAAGACAAGACAAGACAAGACAAGACAAGACAAGACAAGACAAGACAAGACAAGACAAGACAAGACAAGACAAGACAAGACAAGACAAGACAAGACAAGACAAGACAAGACAAGACAAGACAAGACAAGACAAGACAAGACAAGACAAGACAAGACAAGACAAGACAAGACAAGACAAGACAAGACAAGACAAGACAAGACAAGAAAAGACAAGACAAGACAAGACAAGACAAGACAAAACAATACAAGACAAGACAAGACAAGACCTGACAATACAAGACAAGACCTGACAATACAAGACAAGACAAGACAATACAAGACAAGGCAAATGAATACAAGACAAGAAGAAACAAGGCAAATCGCGACAATTTAACAAATAAAAAAGGCTAGATAAGACAAAGGAAATCAAAATAAGACAACACAAGATAAATCAACACAAGACAAGAAAGTCAAGATAAATCACAATACAAGACAAGACAAATCCAAGAAAGACAAGAAAGAGAAAAACCAAGACAAGACAAATCAAGACATGAGAAGGTAAGACAACAAAAGCCAAGATAAGGCAGGACAATTTAAGATAAGGCAAGAGAAGTTCAGACAAGAGAAATCAAGATAAGACGAGAAAAGATGGAGCAAGACGAGAAAAGATTGGATAGCAACTGAATAGAAATAGTCGAAGTAAAAAGTATATAGCAGATGATAAGAGTGGGACAAAAAAATAAAGAGCTAAAGAGAATAACACAAGTGGAAAAAAAGCAAGAAAAGATGTTACAACAAGAGAACACAGAAAAAAAATTTCCTGCAATAAGAACGTTTAATTGAAAAATAAAATTAAATCCATTAACAATTTTATTGAGTCAACTAAATTTTTTTTTCTGTGAATAGAACATAAATGAAGAAGACAAGAGTAGAATTCTAAGATAGAAAGTTAAAGCAACAAATACCTCTTTTACACGCGGAAAGTTTGCTTTGCAAAGTTTTAATTTAGCTGTGTAAAAGACAGAAAGAGAAAGTATTCTTACCTCTGTCTTTTGTACAACTGAATTAAGACTTTGCAAAATAAACTTTCCGTGTGTAAAAGGGGTGAAAGTAAGGCACGCAAAGTTTACTTTGCAAAGTCTTAATTTAGCTGTGTAAAAGACAGAGAGAGAAAAAATTTCTTTTTCTGTATTTCTCCCAACTGAATTAAGACTTTGCAAAGTAAATATTACGTGTATATGAGGGAAGTTATGTACAGGATAGATAAATAGTAGGTTACCTAACGTTTTCAGCTGGTCCTAAGAAGGCTGGATGACTACTTAATCCAATATTTGTATGTGAGATCCTAATCTGAGTATCGAAGCATCGTAACCACTCTGTCTCATAATTGTAGAATGTGATATTATATAATTTTGTAAGCTAAAATAGGAAAAGACATCGAAATGGATAGTTTTAATAATTTAAATGGCCAACCATGTTTTATTTTTCTCTTTTAAAAAGCCAGTACTAGCTTTAGCATTGGGTAATAAACAAGTCTAACAAACACCTTAGCACTTTCTATCTTTCTACACTGTATTCTAACTCTTCACATTTGCACAGCTTAAAATTTTAATAACGCACCAAAACTGTGGGTAAGCTATTGATTTGTGTTCCTGTGTTCTAAATGTAATTTAAAAATAATTCTTCTAACACAAATATTACAATTGGTTTGCTTGCGAGATAAATTAAGAAAGAAAAAATACTCAAGAAAATAAATCAATAGTTTATCCATGAGTTGTAGTAGATTGTACGATATGCAATTTCCAATCACTTGCAGCTGAAGAGAAAAGATAATAATAAGCATTTTCTTAAATTTAATTCCAGCTGAGACTGTTAATGAACTAGAAGAAATGATACAAAGTCAAAAGCAACTCATGGATAAATTAACCAATGAATGCAAAATACTGACAAGCAAATTAGAAGATACAACCATTAAACACAAGTAAATATAAATTAATTTTAGTATAGAAATTAAAAGGAAAATATTTGTATAATACTCGTTACTGAATAGGAACACAGGTTACAATCAAATCATACCAACATTTCTTCTGCTCTCCCTAAGAAACTCATATTATTTGTAATAGTATTATTTAAAATTTTTTCTTTATTGCCAAATCATTTTATTTAAATGTGTTAATGTTAATGTTATACAAGAATTATGATTTATAATGTAAATACACTTTCAAAAACAAAACAAAAAACAAAACGAAAACTCCATTTTTGGTTTAACATGATGTCATTGTGAATTTTTTGTGCTGCCATTTTAAACAACAAATCAACAAGAAACCACCAAGATACAACAACAAACTCACTTGGAGAGTGCCAGTGCATTGGGAGACTTACAATCGCAAGAAACCTTAAAAGACAAAGATGTTGCGGTGACAGTACAAAAAACTCCCTTAGCGGAGTCACAAACCCCAGATACAATTACAACTCTGGCTATAGAAGAGAGAGCAAAAGTGCTGGAGATAGAACAGCACCAAGTGAGAGAAAACGCAAACGTGTACACTTCTCGTTTTGATGATGAGAATATTTGGGCGAATATTTCACGCAGCACTGAACGATTGGATACGGAATGGGCTAAAATGCCACCATTACCCAATTTCGAAACCACCACAACAAAACGTAGCAAAGCCAAATGCCACTGCCATTTATATACAAACTCTCGTTCAAATGAAAGTTCAGCAAGGGACAAGTGTAAATGTAAAAGTACTACCGCCACCGCTTACCATCTCACAGATTTGACAAAATATGGCAAAAGCTTAACAAAAAATTCAACAAACACTAACAGAACCACCACCATACCACAACCTTTGAAAGCAACAACAGCTGATTGCCATCTATTCCATCATGATCGTAAACATAATCTCACTCTAGATCTTAAGCACTCTTTAATGAAAATTAGAGATAGTACTAGTAAAAACGTTTCAGTAGATAACACAAACCAATTAGAGACCACTAACACTCTTGGCACCTGCAGTAGTAACAGTTTTACAACTTCTCCCACCAGCACCTACGAAAGAAATTTTTGTAGATCGAAATATAGAAAATCGCCGCGTTTGGCTTGTCCCACACGCAACAGATGCTATTCGCAAGATCGTTTAATGGATTATAGAAAAACAGAGCCGTTTACTTGGTTGCAACAGCATCTTGTTTTAAAGCAAACTATTAAAACGTGCCACAAGTGTCCGACAACAGCAACAACTTGCGAAAAATTTACATATCCCTGCCATAGACTGGCAACACCTGACACAACTTGTTGCCAGACTCAGCGCTTAATGCGAGCCTGTTGTAACAACAAAGAGTGTCTGGTAGAACCAGAAGAGACGACAACTGCAAAACAAGAGAGAGACGAAAGCACCCCAGCAAACAAAGAGCAGAAGCTTAAGAAACCCAAACCCATTAAGGTCGACATAAATGTCAGATTAGTGCCAAAATCTTTAAAGCAAGATAAAACGAATGTTAAGACTCAACTGGAACAGACAACAGAGCTTGCTGCAGCAAATGGAGTAGAATTGGAGGAAAATAACGAGCCAGTTGGGACAGGAGAATCTCAAGTAGATCTTGCTACAGTTGACAATCAAGAAATAACTACACAATTTTAAAATATTTGAGGGTTAATATTATACAATTTCTTTTGTCAATTAATGAATTTTACATTTAGCAAGAGATTATGTTCATAAGAAAACTTATTTTTTTTTTTAAGTTTTGGTTCTCAATTTTATTTTGTAGAAAGTTGCTGGTAATGATAGAGCTGGTTCTAACTTGTTCAGTCGTTCATGTTAGACACAAATCTATGATCAAACGCATTTAAATTACATGAGTTTCATCATATTTTTGTATCTAAAACGACCGACTGAATGAGTTCGTACCAGCCCTACTAACGAGTAATAAGAGAGTGCAAGTGATTCGAACTCATTCAGTCGATCCTTTAAGACACAAACTTTTGATCAAATCTTTTAGTTAAATTAATTTTATCGAACACGTGTACTAGTTCATTTTTGACACAAACGTAAGATCCCACTCGTGCAATTTAAATGAGTATGATCTTCGTGAGCTTGAACGTAAAGCATATATAGGAAGCTTCTAGCATAGACAATAGATAAAAATTGTATTAAAGAATCTCAACTTCGACTTTTTTCGTCCATGGACAAAACGACACAATTTTCAAACAGAATTAGGGCATATATTTTCTAATACATATGTAGTTAGTTTTTTTTATATATTCTTGTAAGCAGTTTTTTTTTTAATTTTATGTAATTTAATTCCTGTTAATTTTTTATATATTATTTTATGTTTTATTTATTTGATTTCTTTTTTTGTTTGTTTAGTGGTGAAAAGCAAAATTTACGTGATATGAACTCAAAACTAATGGATCGTTTGAAACATATTTGGTCTAGTTACAAAGAGCTAAATACTAAATTGCATACGGCCAATAGTTTTGATAGTTTTGCCCTGTCACCTGCAATAAATGATCAAGAAAGTGATCGAGAAGAGCATAATTTCACACAAAATATAATATTCAAGCAATTGCAACAACAACAAAAGGTTTGTATATAAGAACTTGAAAATAATTAACAATATTTTCTTCTTTTTCGTTTTCTCTCTCTCTCTCTCTCTCTCTATCTCTCTGTTTCTCTCTCTCTCTCTGACTCTCTCTCTCTCTCTCTCTTTTATTCCTCATGTTCGCTATTTCTTACTTTCCGTCTTTTTTGCACTATTAATTCGAAAATATTAAATATAATTACCCATAAAGGACGGAAATATCTTCGCTACAATCGAACGTTGAATATTTAACAAATCGCATGTTGAACAGCGATCGCTTTGGTAAATTAGATAATACGACAACATCTTACAATAGTTTACCACCAACAGGCAAAGGTAACACCATACATTTTTTTAAGTATTTGTTATATCATAAAATATTGGCGCAAAACAAATTATACTTTAAAAATTTAAAACACGTATTACCACAAAAAATACTGGAACCTAATCGTCGCTTTCGATAACGAGGTGATTCGATCTTGTTTTTTCAGTTTGAGATTATAGCATTCGATATCGTACCATATTATTACATTGTTCGATAGCGAATTCCATAATCTCAAACTAAAAAACGTGATCGAATTAGATCGTTATCTAAAGCGACAATTAGCCCCCTGATTTTAAACTCATTGTTGACTTTATAAATATTTGAAGCACCTTAAATTCAGATTACTTGCATTTCCTCAAAACTAGAATGTATGTATGTATATATTTTCTGAAAAGCCAATCCTTAAAGCTCCTAAATTATAATTTTCCGAATAATGAGCTTTCGAAACTTTTTGAACTGTAATTTTTGCTGAGAGGTCTGAAGCGGAATTACGCTAAATTTAAGTTGTTTAAGACTTTAAAAAGTAAAGGGTGTAAAAGCCGTGTTATGACTCAAACATATTGCGCCAAAACCGCAAAAAAAAAGCTGAAGCGACTTAATTTTTGAATTTCAATTTTTGACCAAAATGGATTTTTTGCGACCGTAAATAGTCGATTTTCGTCAAAAAAAAAAAACCGAAGTCCAAAAAATGTGTCGCTTAGGATATTTTAGCGGTTATGGCTCGATATTTTTTGATTCAAAAAGGTCTTGCACCGGTTTTGGCAATATTCTCTTAAACCAGACACTTCGAACTTCCTTCGAACTTCTATCACAAAACTTCGCCTGTTCTTTTCTGCTAATCCGTTAACCACATAGAACACAGCGGGCTACAAAACAACAGCTACTTACGAGTGATTATGTATATTGACAACGACAGCATCATCACAAGAACCAGATAATTGACATTAAAAATTTACTTATATCACGTCAAAGTATAATAAATTCAGTGAAGTACGACCCTGACTCGCACATGAACTGTTCCGTTCGGACACCACATAGCGTACCATAGCCGCCAAAAAAGCTTAAGCGACATAATTTTCGAAATTAATTTTTTTAACAAACTCGATTATTTGCGATTGTAAATAGATGATTTTCGTCATTCGGTATTTGTCGTTTTTTTTTTAGTTTTAGCGATTTTTGTTATCTAAACTTCTTTTTCGTTTTGGCGATTTTATTTTGACATTTGCTTAGTCTTGGCACTTTTCTTGGTTTTGGCGATTTTTTTCGGTTCTTGGCGATTTTTTTTTATTTGTGCCACCTTTTTTTAGTTGTGGCGACTTTTTTCGGTTTTTTGAGGATTTTTTTATTTTTGGCACTTTTTCTTAGTTTTTGAAACTTTTTTCAGTTTTGGCGCCTTATTTTTGGTTTTTGACGTTTTTATTTTGTGTTGCAACTTTTATTCTTTTTGGTGATTTTTTCGATTGTTGACGATTTGTTTTAGTCTTGGCGATTTTTTAAAGTTTCCGTTTTTTCGGTTTAACATTTTTTTTGATTTTTGGCGATTTTGGGGTTGTATCACTTTTTCTTAGTTTTGTTTTTGTCGTTTTTTTTAAGTTTTAGCGATTTTTGTTATCTAAACTATTTTTTTTTTTAATTTTGGCGATTTTTTTAACATTTGCTTAGTTTTGGCACTTTTCTTCGTTTTGGTGTTTTTTTCGGTTTTTGGCGAATTTTTTATTTGTGCCAATTCTTCTTACTGTTGGCACCTTTTTTTATTTGTGCCAATTTTTCTTAGTTTTTGAAACTTTTTTCAGTTTTGGCTCCTTTTTTCGGTTTTTGACGTTTTTTTTTTAGTATTGGAATTTTTTTGCTTTTTGGTGATTTTTTCGAATTTTGGCGATTTGATTTAGTTTTAGCGATTTTTTAAATTTGCCGTTTTTACGGTTTTGCAATTCAATTTCAAGAGTTTGCCTCTTAACGGTTACCGACATACAGCATTCAAATACACTAACTTGGAAAATTTTACCAAAATAGAAATCGTACAGCCGTTTTGTTGTGATGACGTCAAAATAATTGTTTTGACCGATTGCAGTCGGTAGCCTGCTGTGGTTTATGTGTTTAGTAATTAAAAACTCTATTCATCTCTCTCACTCTCTCTCTCTCTCTCTCTCTCTTTTTAATTGCCTTCTTCTTCTTCTTTCAGCCTCTCTCGACTACAAGCCGTCCACATTTGGCCCAACCAACAACGATACCCCACGTTCACTCACAGATGGTTACAGCAACAATATCAAGGCCAATCCTTACAGCTACGACTCCATATTGGGAAAAACTACAGGCGGTGACAGCAAAATTACAACAGCCTTACCCAACTCCACAACAGCCGCCTCCTATAATACAGACTATAAGTCCAAATATGAAACTTCCAAGGGAGCATACGACTACAAAGCAGCAGCACATGACAACGATGACGAAAATATCAAAGACAACATTGGCGAAGGAGAGAAAAAGCAATACCAGCAACACCAACAGCAGCAGCAGCAGCAGCAGTCGAGAGACCCAATTGCTGGAAATAGCAATACAAACGCAAATGACACAACAGGCGACGACTACACGGCCTCCGGAGAAATACCCCATGCCACAGATTATAACACAACCGATTATAGCGCCTATGAGGGATACGATCAGCAACAATACGACACCTCAGCCTATGATCCAACCTACGATCAGTCGCAATATGCAGGAGACCCGATACAATACGATGCCACCGGCCAGGGCTATGACACCGCAAACTATGGCTACAGTGCCACAGATTATGATGCCTCTGCATATCAATACGACACTACGGGAGGACAGCCCAGCGAAATTACCTCATCCCTTGAGCCAGCTGCAGCCCCAGCGCCCACAAAATCAGCTCCAGCAACAACAGCTGCAGTCGCAGCCACAACAGCCAATACAACAGCCTCTAGCACTGCTAGAAATGGCTCAACAGAAAGCCCAACTCAACCGCGAAAGGGCAGTGGCCTTGTGGGGTCATCAACTGCAGCTGGAGGAGTCTCCAGCTCAAAATCCAATTTGCCACAACAGTCTTCCTCGCCAGCAGCCAAAAAGTAGCTGCGATCCCCAACTGGATCTGACCACAAATCTCAGCAGTGATTTAATAGATCCTTTTGATTTGGAATTTAGTATAAGTAGTCCAAGTTTAATGCGTTCCTTTGGTTCCGATACCTGCACTGAAATTGATGAGCAAAACGAGCTTTTCGATGAATATCGAGGCAGCAGTGATTCGTTGACAGATAAAACTCTATCGCCGGCTCAAACTACCATACGCCGACAAACCCCTTAAATCCCTGGAGAGTTGTATTAAATAGAAAAGGGTTTTGGTTCGAGAACCTCTAATTTATTTATTTATCTATTTACATATTATTAAAATATTAATTACATCTGTACATTTATATTTTGTTTAGTAAATAAGTTTAAATTAATTAAATATTAAAAAATATATAAAAGTAACATTTACATATAAAGCCTCATTGTTTCGATTCCTACAAATAATAGCGCAAGAACATCAATTTTCCATTGAGGGATAGGCAGTGGCCAGGGTTTTCTTACCATGCCAGTCCCAGGCATGTGTTATAATAGTGAATTTAACATGGCCCAGCTGTATGGGACAGGGTTTACCCACACTCAAGAAGAAACATGTGGTATATAAACTCAGTTCCAATTCGGGCGTGGTGCCCACTAAAAGTGTATTGTAGGCCTTGTTGATATGATGAAAATGAAAGCGTACGGCCGCCAGATAGTGTGACTCCTATAAAGATTGTTGAAGGAGTTTTTTTTTATAATTTGTTTGTTTTCAATTATTTAGAATTACCTTTTCCAAGTCCAATTTAGTGATGTAACCTTTATAGTCCAAATTACCCGATTTCTCCTGTTCGTGGAAATACACCCAATTGTGTAGACCCAAGACACTGTGGTCACGTATTTCGGCCATGAAAACATGTTCAAAACCCGAACTTCCCAAGCGGCCTTGACCACGCGAATACTGTATAAACCATGTTTCTTTTAGTAGCTGCAATTGTGCTTCGTAGTTATTGGTAACGACTCCTAAAATTTAAGCAGTCTTGATTAAAAAAAATCTATAAATTTCCACACAGAAAAATTAAGTAATACTTCAAGTCATCATATATGAGCAATCCCACGATGTCGACAACGTTCGACTTGTCGCACACTTACATTTGAAACAACTACAAAATATTAAAACTTGTTCTTGTTTTGAATGTAAGTGTGCGACAAGTGGAACGTTGTCGAAATCGTGTGTCATGTCATTACCACTGAAATTTAAAAACTTAATTTCAAAGGTTATTCTATCAGTTAATGTTATCTTGACTATGTAATTTTGACAAATTGCTGTATCTTGGAAACTGTAAGAGGCGAATTCCTGAAATTTTCAAAAACATTTAAACTAAAAAAATCCCCAAATTAAAAAACTCTGAAGCGAAAAATCGCCAAAATTTAAAAACGCTTAGCTAAAAAATATCAGCGAAATTAAAAAAGTCGCTAATATGAAAAAAACAAAATCCAAAAAATAAAAAGTTCGCCAAAAAGAAACTAAAAATTTGCCAAAAGCCAAATAAAACTCTTAAACGAAAAATAGCGCAAAACTAAAAAATCGCTAAAATAAAAAACAACAAAGTATGCAAAAAAAAACTGGAAAATTCGCCAAACCAAAATAAGCACCAGAATTAAAAAAATCGCGGAAATCCGCAAAAAACTCAAAATATTGCTAAAAGCCAAAAAAAAATCTCCAACATGAAAAAAATCGTGAAAAGTTAAAAAAATCGCTATAAATAAAAAATCGCCAAAACTAAAAAATAAACAGAATTCCTAAAAATCTGCAAAACGAAAAATAGCGCCAAAACTAAAAAATCGCTTTAATTAAAAAAACAACAGAAAAAAATCAAAAAAAAAAATTAAGAATATCGCCAAAACGAAAAAAAGCGTCAAGATTAAAAAAACGGTAACACTAAAAAAAAAGCACAGAACCGCCAAAACGAAAGATGCACCAAAATTAACGAAAAAAAACTGGAAAAATCGCCAAACCAAAAAAGCACCAGAATTAAAAAATTGCTAAAATTTGCAAAAAACTAAATATGTTGACAAAAGACAAAAAAAAATCTCCAAAAGGAAAAAAAACTCCAAAATTTTAAAAATATAGCTTAAACTAAAATAATCGCCAAAACTAAAAAATAAACAGAAAAAATTGCTAAAAATTTAAAAAATCTCCAAAAACCAAAAATAGGGCCAAGGCTAAAAAATCGCTTTAATTCAAAAACAACAGAAAAACTCCAAAAAAAAAACGAAAAAAATCGCCAAAACGAAAAAAAAGCGTCAAGACTAAAAAACATCGCTAAAACTAACAACAACAAAAAAACGCACAAAACCACCAAAACGAAACATGCACCAAAATTAAATTTTTTTTTTAATTTCTACATCAGGTAAGATATTCGATTATATATGTAACCTTAATTTTGAAAGTGGTATAAAGCTTAAATTAGACGTGACATAGCCATAATGCCATAGCCAACACCAAACCAAAATTCAATTGGTTTCTATGGTGAGAGTTATGACGTTGTGGCGAGTCACCTATAATCAAATACAGTGTTGCCCATTAGTTTGGTTCGAACGGCTGTTTTCTATGGCTATGGTTATGTCACGTCTGATTGAGCCTTAAGTCACACATTACTTAAATAGAGATATTTAGTAGATTACATTTTTACATAGTTTGTCTCGATTAATATAAATTTATTTAATATATATATTAAATATTTATTTAAGTTGTTTTTTAAATTTATTTAATATTTTGAAGCAAAAATTTAATTGACAATTAATGGCACATATATGCTACAGTTCGTATAGTATTACATATATGCCCTTAATTTTGAAACTGGTTTAAGTCATATGCATTTTGCCTTCGAAATATTAAATAAATCTTAAAAAAAGAACTTCAGTAAATATTTAATAAATATTAAATAAATTCATATTCAACGAGACTACTACAACTTTTAATTAAAGTGTTGCATAATATAAATATTATTTTTTGTAATCTTCTCAATATATCGATCAAAGAAATATATGACTTACACCACTTTCCTAATTACGTACGGGAACCCTTCGTGTGCGAGTCAAAGTCACACTTTACTGAATTTTTGTATTACGACGTTGTTCAAGTAAATGCGCGATATGTCAAGTGTCCTCCTCTATTGTGCTATAGGAAAAATTTTTACTCTAACAAGTTAAAAAAAAAAAAATTCAAACCAAAATAAAAACGTTGGCGAAAAAATTCCTTATATCTAGAGTTAATTCAAGAAAAGTAATTTCTACACAGAGAAAACAGATTCGTTGAGACAACCGAATTTGTTGCCAATTGAATTTTGGCGGTTGCAGCAACTATCATAGAATTCTGCTATAGCGACTGAAATTTTTTTGTAGTACCACTATATTTTAATTAGAACCCTCAACCCAATAGTTGCAGCAACAGAAAAAATTGGTTGACAGTATGGAATTTGAAATAAAAGTTAGTCTTGCTACCAAAAATTTGGTTAATATAATTACAACAATATCATAATTGGTACCTGTTAAAGAAAAATTGGCCTTCCTTGCTGAAATAAAAATAAGCACTAAACGCAAATAAAAATACACAATTTAAGAAATTTATTATTTGACATATTGTCATAAGTTTATTTAAATTGAAATTTATTTCCTGGTGGTGAAGCATGTATGTATATATATTTACATTTCTTTAACCACACATTTTGAAAAGCCACAAACCTGTTATCTTATGCACAGACTTTCAAAAACCATTTGAGAATTCAAAAATCATAATATCTTTGAAAGTCACAAAAGTTAATTTTTTAATTTGCTGCTATATACTATGATAGTAAACTCAACCTCTAGTTAATTGCAGCAACTGATTGAAAGTTTTTATTTGAATTTTAATATAGAACGACAATTTTTTAGTTGCTAATACCAAAAGTTGGTAGTAAAATTCAATTCGTAATATTTTATTCGGTTGGGTTAACCAATCAGTTAATTAGTCATGACAAAAGAATACGCTCGGTTGATGCAATCAATTTAAGTATTGTCACAATCATATCTTTGTTACAATTATGCCCTTATGGCAATGAACATGGATTCTTTTTTGGATTAACAGAAAATTGATAGCGTGAACTGAAATATAGTTAATGCAAATGATATTTTATTGGACTAACCGTTTTCCAACCAATCTTTTTTCTGGGTGTAGGCATTGGAGCCCAGAGTAACAAAATGCGGGCCTTAGACATCGTGTTGACGTGTGTAATTTATTTCAAATAGAGTTTCTTTTTTGCAAACCAATAAATTTTAACATTTATCTAAAGACTGATTAGAAACTTAAAAAAAATTATACTCTCTTTTGCCTTAAATATGGGCATCAGTTAAAAGGACTTTTCCTATTTCACAATAATACAACTAAATACCCAATTTTTTAAGGTTTTTCGACGATACACATTGTTTAATCCCTTTAAGCCTCTTGAAATTAAAGATTGAAATACCAAATATGCTTTACATATATGCATAAACACAACTTACCCTTGAACTCTAAAAATTTCATTGTTTTTTTCATAATCGGTGTATCAAGAACAGCCTTGAGAAAGTCTAGCTCTTCATGCTCTTTCTCGGGTGTAACAAGTTCAGCGGCATGCGTATCCAGTTCATAATTATCGAACAAACGGCGCATTAATGCTATAGTTTTGACATCTTCCAAGGCCAACAGATCTTCATTGACTTGAATGAAACTGAAAAATAAGAGAAAATTATATTTCTGCATTAGCATTATTTTTGTTTCATCTCCAGCTACCCCTTTTTTGGGAAGGGGGGCGGGGAGGTGGTACTTTTGAATATAAAGATTATATCAGGTGTCATTAACTCAAAATTAGTTCATCTCAACTTAAGAACTTTTAAATTTTTAATTCATATATTTGAATTAATGGGCACGCCCATTAAAGTTTAATATTATATTTCACATAATGAGCCAACAGATTTTAAATTTTTGTTTTTTTTTAACCGTTTACTTTCAGTTTAGTCTCATAAATGTTTTTCGAAAATGTTCTATAAGATCTAGCGCATTAAAATCACTTTTTTGCAGAATTTATTTTAGTGTATCATGTCTAGAATAAGAAAAATAATAATAATAATAAAAAGAGTGCTATATTCGGCTGTGCCGAATCTCATATACCCTTCACCAAAATGCGTATATAAAGTATAGAGATACATTCATAAGCACATCCATACATATGCACATGCTTTGTGAAAAAATTTATAATTTTTTGCTCTATGTAGTGCAATTTTTAATAAGCGACCTCTCGCTATTTTTCGATTATATGTTTTTTTTTCGATATTAGCAATAAGTTGAATATTTAATTCTACACTCTGTATTTAAAAAATATTTTACATTCACCCTTATTCCACTTGTCAAAAACGACGAAACCTGATACAATATCAAAAAATTAAATTAAAAAAATAGTTTTATCCAGCAAAAAAGTTCAAAGCTTCCAGCTCTGGAGCTGTGGTTTTATAATTTTCTACACCAAACTGTTTTCTCCAAAACGTAAAATATATATAATTTATAAAGAAAAAAAAATAATTAGACCTAGTTATATGGCATATAAAATACCACAAAAAAAGTAAATTTTCCAACCCTGAAAGCATCCTTTTTTATTTTTGTGATTTCTTACACCAATCTATTTCTTTCAAGAATATAAGATTTGTTTAATTTATAGAGAAAAAGTAAAAATTTGTTTTAGTAAGTTACTTTTGTATAAGAAAAAGTTAAAGTTTTCCAAACCTGGAAACGTCTTTTTAATTTTTTTAAATTTTTTTTTTAATTTGAAATATAAATTAAATTTCTACTGAAGTATAAAATAAGTTAATATAGTTAATTTTTTATATCACAAAAATTTTAACTTTTCCAACCCTGAAATCATCCTGTTTAATTTTTCTAATTTCTTACACCAATTTCTTTCTTTTAAGAATATAAGACATGTTTAATTTATAGAAAAAAGGAAAAATTTGTTTTAGTAAGTTAATTTTGTATAATTTTGTATAAAAAATTTAAAGTTTTCCAAACCTGGAAACGTTTTTTTTTAATTTTTTTTAATTTTTTTTATTAGAAATGCCAATTTTATTCATACTGAAGCATAAAATAAGTTTATTTAATAAAAAAATAATAATAAAAATTGGTTTTCTTAGTATGGCAAAATAAAGTTTGAGTTTTCCAGCTCTGAAATCGTCTGCTCGATTTTGCTCATTTTCAATACCAATCTTTTTCAGACTATTTCTGACAAACCAGTTCAATATCGAAGTCTCAAGGTTTTTTGGCAGCTTCGGAAAATCGATTTCACGTACAGACAGACGGACAGACGGACATCGCTTATTCGTCTTCCCTATGCATAAGGATCCAGAATATATCTGTGGCAATATATAATAATGGCTTAAGTTGACATAAGTGCTTTTTCATGTTATTACATATTCTTGTTCTCTTCTTCAAGATCTATCACTCAACTAAATTTCAATTAAAAAATGTCATTATTAAGAAAACTACACGCATTTATATTTTAACTTAAGTCTTCTTGGAAAATAATACGTAAGCCATAAAATCTTACCTCAACTTAATATTTTTTTTTCTGTAGCTACATTAATATTAAAGTATTTGAGAATAAAAACTTGTATACACTTAAGTCCAATAACTAACATCCCATCAAAATTATTCTTCATTAAAAAAAAACTTATATTTAACTAAGCTTTTAAAAAATTGTCTTATCTCAGGTTTTCCGCATTTTTCAATTTAACCTAAAGCACTTATCTCGAATTACCATCCATAAAAATTAGTTTGCCTTTCAATATAATAGCTTAAGTGCACTTTAATTTTTATTTTTTTAACAATGGATTTTTTCATAACATCCTAACTAAAAAACAGCGAATATTAACTCATAAAACGTTTCCTTTTTTTTTATAAAATTAACAGTTTTGTTCTAAATAAATGTGCATCTTTTTCGGAGGCTAAAAATTTTATATAAAAACCAAACACAATTAATTTTAGACAAAACCCTTAATATCTCAAAACAAGAAATTTCGACTTAAGCCATTATTATTTATTGGCACAGATATATACTTTATGGCTCGCTTATTAATATTGTGGAAATTACAAACGGAATGACAAAGCTATATATACCATTTTACCATTTTTTGGTAAAGGGTATAAAAATAACACTTAAAAAACTTTGTTATACTTTATATCGTTCGTTATATCGGGATTCGCCTGTATTGATTGTCTTAATATCGAAAATTAACTTATACTTTTTTTTAGCACCTTGGAGAACCGCCTGAATACAGCATATTTAAATGAAAGTTATAACTTTATCTGTACCTAGAAAAAAGTTTCAAAATAGGTTTGGAATAAATCATTTTTGGTGGAAGCCCTTCCCTACTGGATTACCAACTTAATGATATTAACAAGGCGTGAGACTAAAATAATCGATTCTTAAGAATTACTTACTTTATTTGGCAATATGTGCACGTAATCTATTAAACCTAAGAAAAATCATTCTACCCATTTATCAACTTGGCCAGCATTATTTTAAATTTTATATAATGTGAGTAATGAAGTCATTATATGGCAAGTACACCCAGAGAAAAAACAGCTTAAAATCAATAAAATACATATTGAATTAATAAGAAATATTAACGAAAGTCTAGTAATGTTGAAATTTCTTATTTCAATATGGAAAAATATTAATTTACAGTATTAATTTATTAATTTTATTTATTTTTATGTATCTCAATATATTTTCTATTATATTCAAAATTGTTGAATTGATGTGACGCGATCTTATTTCTAAGGTGCAGCTTTTCCCTGAGTGTAGTTCTGATGGTAACGTGTAATTTTTTGCTGGGCATTTCACAGTAAAGGAGTCAATATACAATTCAATATATTTTATATTGCAAATTTTGTGACGTTTGACAAAGAATTAAAAAAAACAATCGAATTTTGTTTGCCCACAAACGTTCAACAAAATGCCGGATTTTGAAATAAATTTTTGCTTTACCGCACACCCTAATTTATACCAGAAATAAAAAATTGATTACAAACAGCTCTGAATACGCACACGTTTACAAAGTCTTAACAAGATCGCAATTATTTGTATTCACACATATATTCGATCGAAATTCGGTATAAAAAAATACACTTTTAACAAACTTACGGTTGTGGAGCTCTATCATCACGATGGGAGGCCTTGGTTTTACCCTGAAAATTTACTTTTGCTAAATATGGATTGTGTTTTAGTTCCAGTTGATAGAGATCCTGGGTAAATTCATGCAGTTCATGTTCCGTGGGGGTGGTGTGATCTTGCGTAGAAGGTTCATAGATAAAGTGTTCTGGAATTAAATGTTTCACGGTCTTATTTAATAAAATCACAAATTATTTAATTAACACTTGGCTTATTAGTGTAATTACTACTCGTACCATATAAATGCCAGCCAATGATGGCCAATGAGATCAAGATGCCCAGAAAAATGAAACGCTTTGTTTTAACACAATTTTCATCTTCCGTTCTGGTTGAGGAACTATTGCCACGGGTGTTGTTGTGGCTGCCATTCGCTTGGGTTGAGCTTGTCATTTTAAATTTAATTATTTTTAATTTTTTTTTTTGGGAATTACTAAGATTTATTTATTGTTGTTAAATTAATTAGATTTTTGGCCATATATCACAAAATTACTGTGCATTTTTATTTCTTAATTTAATTACGAATTTTATTTTTTATCTTTTTATTATTATTATTTTTTTATTTCTTTCCAGTCCGCTGTTTCTTTAGTTTTTTCTTCTCCAACTGTTTCTGTATATTTGATAATTTGTTTTGGAAATTTTTATATTTTGTTAAAAGATTTTGTGGTTTTGGCTTTGAGATCATTGTTATACCAACTTTTGTGTGTGTGTTTTTAATTCAACGCAGTTGTTGTTTTACTGGATTTTATTCAAATACAACTCCAAACGTGCGCGTTGTGCTCATACCAATTGTTGTTTTGTTGTTGTTTTACTTGTACATCTGTCGCTGAAATTCTCATACTGTGAGATACAAAATAAAATTTCACATACATTTTTTATCGTTTTTTTTTTGTATCTCCAGAGAGCACTTGTATTAATAATGACTTAAACAGTCCTAAATTTTTGGAGAGAATTTTTTGTTTAAAGGTATGCTAATTAAGCGTTTTCTTTACAGCTTTTTTTTAATTATACACATAAATAATTTTGTTCTCCAATAATCATTAAATGGATGCATACATAGTATGTATGAATGTATGTTGGAATGCAACACGCCCACTTTGTTAAATATTAATAATCGCCCACTTTTATTAATTCAACATCGTGTTACTTTCGGAACTCAAGCTAGGTACCAAGTTTCGTAAGAATAGGTCATGTCAGAAGCACGTGATATTTAATATTAATTTGTAATGGGCTTGGCCCCGCCCACTTTTTTAAGCACACAATTATGTTATTCTAAAAATCGAAACTCTTTGCCAGATTTAGTGGGAATGGGATAATTAGTAGTAAATAGAATTTAATACCAACCTTAATGGGCGTAGACCCGCCCACTTTTTTGAACACAATATTAAGTGTTTTGCAGACTTCAAGGTGTGTGCCGAAATTTCGCACAAATCGATAGAGTGATATACAATATTATATTTTAATGGATGTTGCCCCGCCCACTTTTTTGAGCTTAAGTTCAAATATTTTTCAGACCTTCAGGTGTGTGCCAGGTTTCATAAAAATCGATAAAGTAGAAGCAAGCTATATAAATATAATATTAAATTCTAATGGAGGTTGCCCCGCCCACTTTTTTTAATGCGAGATTGTGTCCTTTCAAGAGTTCCAAATGTGTTAAGTTTCGTAAGAATTGGTTAAGAACAAGCAGGTGAAATATAATATTAAAATAGGCGTGAACCCGCCCACTTTTTTATATGCAAGATTGTGTCCTTTTTTAGCTTAGAGAGTGTGCTAACTTTCAAAAAAAAAATTGGTTAAGCACAAGCACGTGAAATATAATATTTAGTTTCATTGGGCATGGCTTCGCCCATTTTTTCAACTTGAAGATTGTGTCGTTAAGAGAGCCCAATATATTATGTAACTTTGCTAACAATCGAATGAGTAGAATCAATTTTAAAAAATTGTGGGCGCCACGCATCCACTTTTTTTTACAATGGGACCAAATTGAAGCTATACCCTGTCAGACAAAAAATATAAGAATTTTTACAATCGATCTAAAATGTACCGAGCTATAAAGTAACAGTGCAAATAATTCTTTCTGCCCAAAAAAAAACCGCCTACAATGCAAAGATCTGATAGAAGAAGGTAAAAAGTACGTGCAATGTTAGTGAGCGTGCCTACGCCCATTTTTTAAATTTAAGATTGTGTATTTTTCAGAACTCAGGGTGCGTGTTATGTCTTGTGGAAATCGGTAAAGTAGAACCACTTAAAATAAAATATTAAATTTTAAGGGGCGTGACTTCGCCCATTTTTTGAAATGGAGGATTGCGTCTATTTTAGAGCTCAAGGTGAGTGGTAAGTTTCGTAAAAATCGGTTGGGTATAACAGCGTGAAATATTATAATGAATTTTAATGGGCGTAGCCCCGCCCATTTTTTTAACTTTCATATTATGTAATTACAAGAATCCAAGGTGCTTAAAATGTTTCTCAGCAATCCAACAAGCAGAATATCATAAAATTAAATTTAAAAAATTGAAATTGTGGGCTTGTCCCGGCCCAGTTTTTTTGCAATAGTACCAATGGGAAGCTATGCACTCTTAGATAAAATAATACATTTTACAATCGGTCTAAAATGTACCGAGTTATGAAGTAACAGCCCCGAAAAAAATTAGGACGAATTGTTAACCTCCTCCTTTTTTTGAAGTCGTTTAAAAACAGACGAATTGAATGAAGTGGGTTAAAAATTAACTCAATTTATATAATTTATTTTATTACTTGCATAAAAAAAAATTAAAAATCCCTGCATAAAATTTGGTGGCAATTGATCCAAACGTACTCGTCCTATGACTTGAGAAAATGCGAGTGTTATCAAAAGTACGGAGAAGTGTATGGTGATAAAAAGATATATCGTGTAAATGGTTACATATTCACCATTTTCGTGATGTATCGTCTCAATTTTGAGCCAATTTAATTTGAACTCGGTGCAATGTTGTAGTAAACGGCACTGGACATGTTCGATGTGGTTGAATACATGGACCTATCAAATAGTGTAAATATAATGTTAATTGCTCCGTCCAATGTGACTTTGGAACCAGTCCCGTAACTAATCTGTAATATTAACCTAAGCTTAAATGGTATTTATGCTTTTGAAACATGAGTGGCCCTGTGGCTGAATAGGTAGTGTGCAAGCCTGTCATGCGCGAGGTTGTCGTTTCGAATCTCAAAATATTTTCTGCTTAAAAATAAATTATAATTGTATAATAAGTTTTCATTGTTACAGTTAAATGTCGAAATGACATTTATATATAATTTATATTATTCTACACCGAATAGGTCCCTATGGGATAGTTCAGTGACAATTCACAAGGTGCATAAAAAGTATCAATTAAACCCCATCCTAGGCCCTTCCCATGTAAAAGTGACTGGTCCGCTTCATAGGAAGTGTTAGAACTCGGACTAGTCCCTATCACTTGGGGACCTGTCACGTGACTAGTATTGTGTCAGTTTAATTTCCTGCAGGGATATTATTTAAGTAATGCAACAACAAAGCAAATTAAAGCAGGAAAAGATGTTAAATAAAAGGATTTTTTATTCGAGTATTTTATTTGAAATAATTTTGAAAGTCCTAAGAATTTTTTTCTTTTTTTATGTAACGTATATCACGGTCAATATTCGAATGCTTTGTATATTTTTAGTTTTTTCATCCTAATATAAAAAAATTTGATTTCATCCGGAAAATAGCACTAATTATATTTTCAAAACGTTTAATTAATCGTATATTAAAAGTTTAAAGATATCAAATAGTAATTGAAAAATTGTATTCCCACAATTGTAGTATAACCCGCCTTTACCCACTCCGCAAACTACCCTGCAGAAAGCGCGAATAGTAAAATAAATTGTTATGATTTACTAGTGACATTGTCAGTATTACTACTGACCAGGTGTACCCCAGCCAATATAATCATCTATTGACATTTAATATTAGCTTGTCATTGGAAATCCACCACTAGACTGTATCACTACTGACTAAGTAGTTCTGTTGGGTCAACATGGAGACATTGACACCAAAGATTCACTAGTAAATTTTAGGGGCTCTAGTCTACAATACCGATATTTCTTCGCTCATTGTCAATAGTAAAATTATAGTGATTTTCTAGTGACATTGTCAATAGTGCTACTGACTAGGTGTACCCCAGCCAATGTAATTGCCTATTGACATATAACATACGGTTGTCATTGAAAATCTACCAGTAGACTTTAACACTATTGAGAAGGTAGTTCTTTTACGACCATATGGAGATATTATAACCAAAGATTTACTAGCAGATTTTAGCAACCCTCGTCTACATATTTACATTTTTTAATATTATTGCACAGAATAATAAAGAAGAAAAACAATCTGTTGAAGCGTTCATTGACAATATCACCAGAAATACACTACAACTTTTGTCTCTAACGTATGTTTACTCGCGCATAAAAGGAAAGTTGTTGACATTTTAACTAGTGCAATTGTCGCTGGAGAATGAGTATTGACATAGAGACATATGGTTCTAGGTGCTTGTGTGTGTGTGTTTGTGTGTAAAATTCATTTTGTGCTAGTATCCTGCAAATAATATTGAACTACGTGGTCCAATATATTTGAAACAGACTAGTTAAAGTTAAAACTAGAAAAAAAAGTAGTAGACTTTAAAAAAAAAACCCCAAACCCCCATAAAAAACCCCTAACAAATTTTCTTAAATAACTTTCTTTCTTTACGTTTGTAAATAGAAAGTGCACATTTTAATTTTTCATATTTGCAAAACTTACGGATGCGGTGCCACGTCATCGCTGGAATTTTTGTTTGTTCTTCCCTGAAAATTAATTAGCATAACGTTGGAATTGTGCTGCAACTCCAACTCATACAATTGACTGGTGAAATCAGAAATCTCTTTTCTTAGTCTAATTAATCGTTGAAGTTTTAAGGAATCCTTATACAAGAAATGAGCTACAGGAATAATCAATTAATAAAAGTATATAGATTATTTGCAATTATCTTTTTTATAAAAAATATATTTTCAGTACCATAAATATGCCAGCCAATTAAAATTGTTAAAGCACTTAAAACTCCCAATAAAACAAAACGTTTAGTTTTTGTGCACCTTTGACTTTCCATTTTTTGTTTTTTTGTTATTTTTTTGTTTTCATAAAAATTAAATTAAAAGTAGAAAAAAAATAATGACAAGTTGTCAATATGCAATCACTATTTGAACTATTTTGGTTGCATTTAATTAAAATATGTCGTGTCATAAATTAATATAAAAATAGTAAAAACTCAAACTGTTGTAGTATTAATAAACTAATAAGGGGGTGCAAATCAGTTGTAATGAATCATGCTTAGGAAAAAATTTTATAACATTATTTACTGGGAGTTTTTTGAAGTAAAATGGGCAAAATGAAGGTAATTAATTCGAAAAAAAATGATATAAACATTCTTTTATACAATATTTTCGCTTCCAAAAATGTTTCAATTGAAAAAATCTGGTTCCGAAATTTTTCTATTAAATAAATTGCTTTCCAAAAATTTTCTACAGAAAAAATTTCCGGTTCCCAAAATTTTTCTATTAAAAAAATTTTGCGTTCCAGAACTTTGTAAGAAAACTTTTCGGTTCAATAATTTTTCTGTAGTAAAATATCTCGTTCCAAAATTGTTCTAAAGAAAAAATTTCCATTCGAAAAACTTTTTCTATAGAACAAATGTGTGGTTCCAAAATTTTTCTATAGAAAAAATTTCTGGTTCTAAAATCTTGCTATAGAAAATATGTCTGGTTCTAAAATTTTTCTATAGAAAAAGTTTCTGGTTCCAAAACTTTTCTATAGAAAAAATGTCGCTTTCCAACATTTTTCTACAGAAAAAACATCTGCTTCGAAAACTTTTCCATAGAAAAAATGTCTGGTTCCAATACTTTCCTATAGAAAAAATGTCTTGTTCCAAAACTTTTCTATTGTAAAAATTTCCGGTTCAAAAATTTATGTGTCGAAAATATGTCCGATTCAAAAATTTTTTTAAAAAAATTTCTGATTCCAAAACTAGAAAAAAAGATTCCATGCCCAAAAATGTTTCTATAGAAAAAAATGTTTGATTCCAAAATTTTTCTATAGAGAAAATTTCTAGTTCCAAAATTTTTCTAAAGAAAAAAATTTCGATTCCAAAATGTTTCTTTAGGAAAAATTTCCGTTTCTAAAATTCTTCGAAAAATTCCGTATTTTTTACAGAAAATTTTTTCTAGAAAAAATATTTGTTTCGAAAAAAAACGTGCCCTGTTTCTGTTGCAAAATTTTTCTTTAAGACAATTTTTTTGTTTCAAAATTTTTCGCTTGCAAATATTTTTCTATGAAGAAAATATTCGGTTCCAAGATTTTCCTATAGAAAAGTTTTAAGTCCAAGTTCTTTTTTTCTCTGCGGAAAACACCCAAGGCCTATGGCGGGAATCGAACCCACGAACCCTGGACTCTCAGTCCAAGCATCTCAGTAAGCATCGCTACCGCTCAGCCACAGGCGCATCCTAGAAAAAAATCATCATCACAAAATTTCGATTATTTGTTTTCCCTAAAAAAGTTTTCGGTTCTGGAAATAAATGTTCTATAGAAATATTTTTCCATGGAAAAAATTAATCGGTTCCAAAATGTTTCAAGACAGAAAAATTTTTTTCAGGAGATAAGATTTTCGGTTCTTAAGTTATTATAAAGACAAATTTTTCTCTACAAAAATTTGTTGGTTCCAAAGCGTTTTCAATAATTATGGGTTCCAAAATTTTTGTATAGGTAATATTTTTCAGTTTCAAAACTTTGTGGGAAAAAAATTTTGTCGGTTATATTAAACTCATATATAGGGCGACAATTTCAATGCAAATGCATATTTATTGTCGACACCTTAAAAGCTATTCTGAACAATTTTCTTTGCGTTTCATAAGATTTCCTGTAAAATGGCATGAATTTGTTTTTGCATATTTTGCATATTTTAACAAAAATCTAAGTTCTGTGCATATTTTTGTAATAAGTGCATATTTATTTGCATATGTTCCAAGTTTTTCACAGCTTTAACAATATCAAAAAAAATCCTCCATTTTCTCAAACTTGCACTGAATACTTTAATATCATTTCTGAAATAACCGCCATTTAATACAAGATACAACGTCCATACTATGTACATACATACATACATATTTAAATGTTATTCATTATACCAGCTGATGCGGCAATGCCGGTGAAAATTTATGTAGCCCCCTTTTTAAACACAAGAAAACGCATTTAAAAAAAACGAACGATCGAACATTTTCGATGTACAAAAAATTTCTGCGCCCCAACAGGCACTTTACATATGAAAATTTAAAAAACTGTATTTATTTATACAAAAAAAAAAATTATGTTAATACTACTCGTTTAAATGTAAAGATTCTATGAACTGATTTTATTTTTATATTTTAATTTTTTATTTGATTGTGTAGACTGGATTTTATTTTTTGTATGTTATGTTATTTTGTTATGTTTTAATAAATCTAGTAAAAAATTAATTGTTTTTTGTTGCATATTTTTATTTGCGCATATTTTCATTATTTTGGTGCATATTTTGACTTCTATGGTGCATATTATATGCGCATATTTTTAATTTTATAGTGCATGAAATTTGTCGCCCTACTCATATATATTCACATAGAAAATATTTTTTATGTGACGTAAAAAATTCGCAACTCCAACACTTTTTTTATAGAAAATATTTTTGGTTCCAAAATTTTTCTATAAAAATTATTTTTGATTTCAAAATTTTTCTATAGAAAATATTTTTGGTTCCAAATAATTCTATATAAAAAAATTTTAGTTTCAAAAATTTTCTATAAAAAAATATTTTGGTTCCAAAATTTTTCTATAGAAAATATGTTTGATTTCAAAATTTTTCTATAGAAAATATTTTTGATTTAAAAAAAATATTTTTTGTTCCAAAATTTTTTTCTAAAAAATATTTTTTGTTCCAAGATGTTTCTGTAAAAATTATTTTTGGTTCCAAAACTTTTCTATAGAAAATACTGTTCATTCCAAAATTTTTCTATGGAAAATATTTTTGGTTCCAAAATTTTTCTATCGAAAATATTTTTGATTCAAAAACTTTCATACAGAAAATATTTTTGGTTTCAAAATTTTTCTATAGAAAATATTTTTGGCTTAAAATTTTTTTATAGAAAATATTTTTGGTTCCAAAACTTTTCTATAGAAAATACTGTTCATTCCAAAATTTTTCTCTAAAAAATATTTTTGGTTCCAAACTTTTCTATAGAAAATATTTTTGGCTTCAAAATTTTTCTATAGAAAATATTTTTGGTTTCAAAATTTTTCTCTAGAAAATATTTTTCTCTAAAAAATATTTTTGGTTTCAACAT
Organism: Tachina grossa; assembly: GCA_949987645.1. Taxonomy (NCBI): domain Eukaryota; kingdom Metazoa; phylum Arthropoda; class Insecta; order Diptera; family Tachinidae; genus Tachina; species Tachina grossa. The sequence goes on along the minus strand of OX465274.1, from coordinate 32,111,223 downwards.
TTTTCTCTAAAAAATATTTTTGGTTCTAAAATTTTTCTACAGAAAATATTTTTGGTTCCAAGATGTTTCTCTAAAAAATATTTTTGGTTCCAAACTTTTCTATAGAAAATATTTTTGGCTTCAAAACTTTTCTATAGAAAATATTTTTGGCTTCAAAATTTTTCTATAGAAAATATTTTTGGCTTCAAAATTTTTCTATAGAAAATATTTTTGGTTACAAAATTTTTCTCTAAAAAATATTTTTGGTTTAAAAATTTTTCTTTAAAAATTATTTTTGGTTCCAAAATTTTTCTAGAGAAAATATTTTTGGTTCCAAGATGTTTCTGTAAAAATTATTATTGGTTCCAAAATTTTTCTATAGCAAGTATTGTCAATTTCAAAATTTTGCAATAGAAAATATTTTTGATTCCAAAATTATTCTATAGAAAATATTTTTGGTTCCAAAATTTTTCTATAGAAAATATTTTTGGTTCCAAAATTTTTCTATAGAAAATATTTTTGGTTCCAAAATTTTTCTTTTGAGAAAAAATGCCCGCATTCAAAATTTTTAAAACAGGAAAAGTTTCCTGTTTCAAAATTTTCCTTTAGAAAGAACTTTCAGTTTCAAAACATGTTTATAGAAACTTATACAGCTTGAAATTTTTTCCATATAAAATATTTTCTGGTTCATAATTTTTCTAAAGAAAAAATATCCGGCTCTAAAATTTCGAAAAGGGAATAATTTAGCACATTTTTGCTGTAAAAGTTGTATAAATCATGTTTAGCTGGAAGAAAAAATAAATAATGAATTATATTATGCAAAATACTCATACGACGTATTTGTACAATTTACATTACTTCTATTGATTTTTATGCCTTTTATAATGATTATAAACTATTTGTAAAATATATTGATTAATGCAATAATTAATTTCAGACAAACAAGCTTTAATTACGTTGATACTTTTGTAAACAAAACACGTATAGTAAAAGTTTTGGTAATAGATTTATTAAATGAGAAAAAACTGCCCTCGCACTCTTCATGTAAACGGGAACAAATGAATTGTGAATCCCGTACGGCCATAATTTAAAAAATAATATTTAAACTGAATATTGAAGTAGTTGTGATGCTGTTAAGAAATAATTTGAAATGAAGTGTAAACGAGCGACTGTCTATTATATCTACTGAGTAGTAAATTCAACCCTCTTCATACCATAAAATCATATAAATGAAAACCACAAAACGTCCTGGACACTTCTACAAGAGACATTCAATAATAAAAGAGTCATAGTGGCAACTTTGGTAGATAAGATTCAGAACCAACCAATAGGAACGTTGTCTAGTGCATCAATAAAGGCACTAGACACCACTAAAGAATGTCTGTTGGAGCTAATCATTCATATATATCGTGCCATCACCACCAAAAAAGCTTAAGCGACATGATTTTCGAACTTTATTTTTTGATCAAAATCTATTATTTGCGATTGTAAATAATCGATTTTCGTCAAAAAACGATGTCTTAAAAATGTGTCGGTTGAGCCTTTTTGGCGGTTATGGCTCGATATGTAATTTTCCTCGTGGCCTCAAGCTCTGCTTAATCTAGATTTTGTTGTAGCATAAATATATACAAACGATTATATGGAAAAACAAACTCGAGAGCACAGTTAAATTTAAACTGATATTTTGTATTATCAATTGAAAATTGAAACTGCACCAGTTGAAAGATAAAATAATTTAATTGAAACAATAAAAAAGTTAATTGAATTAACTAAATATTTTATTTGAAATAATAGTGAGTTCGACAAGTATTCTTATTACAATGATTTGTCAATATCTGGCCCCAAGTGATTATAGCAGGCTATTTTAGGATATGCGGCAAATTAAAATTATAGTGCAATTTTCAGTTTTTTTTTAACATTTAGGGATTTGCGTTATACTATTAAATTAACCAGATATTTATTTAAAGATGAGAGTTGAAGAAAATACAAGTCTGTTTAAATTATCATAAAGTGATACATATGTACATGTGTGGAAGCATTACATATGGTTTAGCAAACTTAATTACCACTATTCTCAAAGTGTAGTATCACACAAGAATTTTGTTTATCATTCAATTATTTTTGTTGTTTCTATTTTGTTTCTATGTTGTTTTCTAATTTTGTAATACAAAATGCAACAAAGTGTTTCACACATTAGCATCGTTCGCTAGCTAGAAGTTAGTGATGTAAACATTAGTTACACGTTAGCTTATTTTAACCTCGTTAAAACTAAAATCTCATCTTGAAATATAAATTTTTTTTAAATTTAATCGAATAAAAATCTCACTGGCGACTGACGATTCTTGTAATCAAGCACTATTGGCAAATTGAATTTACACGGTGAATGCAAATTAATTCCTTTGAATTGGCTGTGGCATATACACTGTCAAACAGTACACATAATATTATTATTTTCGCTTATTTTTACACATATATGACGCCCACAAACACGGCGAATTGTACAGACTTCACCAAGGACACAGACTAACAAAATAAATGGAAGCATGTTGAATATTATAGTTATTTTTTATATCAAAAACTATATACAAATGTACAGTGAAACCTCTCTTAACGGACACCTCCTAAAAAAGATACCATTAATAACCGAACAATAGACTTGGGTCGAACTCGTTCACTAGTTCATTTTTGCCACAAACCACTGATCCAACCCATTTAAATTACATGGGTTTGATCATTGGTTTGTGGCAAAAATGAACTAGTGAACGAGTTCGACATTGTTTGACATTGTTTGCTTAGCTCGTGTCGCAAAATGCCACAGGAAAAAAATTATTTTTGCCAATTAAAGAAAAAAAAAATTGCATATTAAACGAGTTTGAAAAAGAAAAATGTTCGGTGCGTGAAAGTTTTTTGTGTATTTTAACAATTAATATTGCTACATTGCTTATTACAAACTGTCTGTTGTATTCCAACAAATAAAAACACTGAAAGTAATTTCGAAACCCAGCAGCTGAAATTATACCACTGAAATTATACCAATCTAAGTTGAAGTAGCCTACTCTTAATATAATTCTTCCACTACAATAAAATACACAAAAATGTGTGACTATCTCATAAGCGGACACCTCTAATAACCGAACAAAAACAAAGCGATGGTGAGTGTCCGATAATGAGAAGTTTCACTGTTAGACTTGGGTCGAACTCGTTCACTAGTTCATTTTTGCCACAAACCAATGATCAAACCCATGTAATTTAAATGGGTTTGATCAGTGGTTTGTGGCAAAAATGAACTAGTGAACGAGTTCGACCCAAGTCTATTCACTGTACATACATGTCAGAGTTGAACAAATTAAATTTTTGAGTTAGTTAATGATGCCGAATTAATCCACATATCGTTCTTCATATTGTGTATTTTATGGCAAACGAGTTTTTTGAGTTATGACATTGTTTGATAAGTTTGCTCAATTTTCAGAGCAGGGAAGTTCAAACCCTCTCACATTATACCCAAATAATTAAGACAGTAGTTAACAAAAGTAACCAACATTTTTAATTTATTTATTTGTTCACATAAAAAAAATTGTACATATGGACATACTCACTTTCATAATATACATTTATAAATACAAGAAAATTTAATGCAAACAAATAATTAAACTTGATCTCCCGGAGGCATTGAATTTTATACTAAAAGTATGAAAACTAAATTTTCAGCCGGACAAAATGTGACACGCAATAAAACTATTAACTTTTATCATTTACATTTAGACTTTTTACCAAACACTCTTCGATACCCACAAACAGCCAAAAGTGCGTCAAATTAAGTTGAAGCAACAAACTTATGCGGTAATTTAAATGAAAACAATTGCTTTTAATAACTAATTATTACAAAGTTAAAATAATGTTTGTATTAAATAATAATTTTTTGCAAAATTGTCACGTAATTTTCAATTTAGTAAAAGACGTATTTAGTATTTTTTTTTTTATTTAAAGAAATGACAACCCTGGTAGTAAACAGTCATTTGTTATTTGTTTTTCGTATCGAAATGAATTTTTAATTAATATTCGTCACAGATGATATGCGGTATGATAATTGTTTGAATTTATTTGGACATAAGAAAAACAAAAGTTTTATGAATATTGTTATTGTTTTTTTAAAGAATGCGCTACGGTGCGTATGGGATATAATAAACTTGTAAGGGATTATGGAACATAAAAGGAATTACAAAACTAACTCTTTTTTCTTAATGCGCCATGTGATTTTCGGTTTTAAGGGTTCCATACACAAAAGGTGAAAAGGAACACTATTGTTTTCGCTACACTGTCCGTCTGTCCGTCACACGCTATTTTCTCAGGAACCGTAAGAGCTACGGACCTGAAATTTGGACAGAGTATGTGGAACATTGGCCGCTACAACAACAAAACTAAAAAGAATCAAAGGGTGTTCCAAAACTAAAAAATCCGAAAATTATAATAATTTTATAATTATTATAAAACAAAAAGAAATTTGAGTGCTTTGTTTTTGTTTTCAATATAAAGAGACAGACGAGAATTTTTATATGGCTTCTATAAATTGGCAGTAACACTCATTTTAAGTTATTTTAAATTTACTATATCGTCTACTGTGCTTAATAGTCGACCTTTGCTTAATACTGTTTATTGATTGCTTGCAATTTCAATAACATCTCTAATTCGTTTGACCCTCTTTAATTTCAAAACAATAGTTTAAAGAAAATTTTATGTTGTGGTCTCAACTTATACTCAATCAACGTCACAGACACGAGCCCCATAAAATAACCGGGCCCACTTTATGACGGTTCAGTTGTTTATTGTCAATCGTTTGGTGAAGACGTTCTTGATAGCAAATAAAGTGTTCGAAATTCTTAATAATTTCAAAGAAAATCCTAGGTCATTCATAACAAAAATGTACGACACTAGAATTTTAAAAAAAAAATACTTAAAAATTTTTTTTAAAAATAGTGAAATTTGAAATTTTTTATGAAAACTCAGATTTATATAAAAAAAATATAATCTCAATTTATTTGTTTTATAAATTTTATATATTCAATTGCAATTTATATTTATTTGCTTAAAAAATTTGCACTATTTTAAAGTCATAAAATTGAAGTTAAGAGTGTGAATTATAAAAAAAACAATCAATTATCATTCAAATAAATTGTTTGAGCAAATACGTATAAAACTAAATGAATTACCAACTGCTAAAATAAACATTAAAATTTAATAATTTCCCTTAGAAGATAAAGATTTTAGGGTAAAGAAATTGTTTAATTTAAAAATTGCATAATTGAAAACAGATATGAAAGTACCGATGAATTTAGTTTATGGAAAAAGAATTTATGAAAATATTCATATAATACCTATACTCTTTGGAGGAGTGAAAGAAATATATCGTGCCATAACCGCCAAAAAAACTTAATTTTTTGACCTAAATCTATCATCTATCTATCTAGTCGACTTTCGTAAAAAAACGAGGTCCAAAATATGTGTCGCTTAAGCTTTTTTTGGCGGTTATAGCTCGATATATGTATATAAAAAAGTTTTAAGACTAAAATTTTTTGATTTTCAAACTCATCAAACTAATGCAAAGAAATTATAAAAAAATTAAAAACAAAACAAAAGAGACTAATAGTTCTTCGTAAAAAATCTCTTAAAATAAGTTCTTTTATTAAAAATTTCAGGGGGCATTATTTTGCCTCTTTTCACTCATTGCGACAGCAACTATTTTACAAAAAAAAAGTCTTTTTGGCAACACATTCTCTTAAGCAACAATCTTGTGACAACAATTATTACTTAGAAAATTTTCAACTTAAAATTTGTGACATTTTTTACTTTTAAAAATATTTTTGATCACTTTTCAAGAAACATTTCTAAACATTTTTTTTCTATAAAAAAATTTAAAAAAATGTGTCTATTCAGAATAAAATTTGGGACAAAGAAGTTTGTTTAGAAAAATTTTCAAAAGAGGTGTTTTTATATAGAAAAAACGTGGAAAAAATTGTGATAACAGTTTATCTGAAAAATTAAATAGGGTAATGTGTTTTTGCCAAAGAATGATTTTGGGACATCCATTTCGTTGCGGAATAAATTTATAAAAAAAAAATATATATATATACATAGTATATACATACATACATATATACATATTCATATGTTTATTTGCAGCAGTTTTTTGCTTCATAAAAATATATTGAAAAAAATCAAATATCAAAATTTATTTACAAGTGGCTGAATAATTTTAGGGATAACATAATCCATAAGTTCAATTGAATTAAAAATTTTAAAGAAATGTTTTTTAAATAAAAAATTCAAATTTAAAAATAAATTTTGGGACAACAGTTTTCCTGTTGAGAAATTCTTGGGTAAATTTTTCTCAATCAAACATAATTGTAAGCAACTTGACACAACAGTTTTTAGTCGAACAAAACTCTATAACAATAGGTTAAAAAAATTTATTGAAAAATATATTTGGGACAAGCATTTTTCTTAACTAATTAACTTTAAAGCAGTAGATTCTTATAAAAAAATATATTAAATTAAAAAGAAAATTGAGTTTATTTAATATATATTTTGGGACATCAGTTTTACCCAAGAAAACTTTTGATATTAGAGTTTTTTAATTGGTTAATAAATTTTTTGGACAATTGACAATATTGGCACAATTATTTTTCTGGAAAATTCTTTGGCACATAATTTTTTCTCAATAAAAATTTTGGAACGAGAGTTTTGGCCTAAAAAAATATTTGGGACAAACATTTTTCTCAACTAACAAAATTTACATTAGCAGGTTCCTATTAAGAAAATAATTTAAAAAATCTTTTTGTAAAAAAAAAATTTGGGACTAAAAAAATGTTGGGACAAACATTTTTTATTTTAATTTTTTTTTAATTTTGAAACCAGAGTTTCTGAAATATATAGGAGCATTGTCGGACAATGGCCAATACTTGGCACAATTGTTTTTCTTAAACAATTTTGGCACATGCGTTTTACTCCAAAAATCTTTTGGAATTAGAGTTTTTGGCCTAATATATTTTGGTACAACAGTTTCCCTGCAGAAAAATTCTTCGGACACGAGCTTTTCTTTTGGGACAACAGTTGACCTTTAGAAAAACTATATTTTTCTTCATTACTTTCAAATTTCTGACACTGCTGAAAAAGCTTTAAGTCAAAAGTATTTTGTAGGGAAAATTTTTCTAGCTGCAGAAATTTTTTTAAAAATAGTTTGGTACAGCAGGTTTTTTATATTTCCTGTAGGAGTTGTTTTGCAGCAAAGTTTTTGGGACAACAGTTTTTGCTATTGCAGTATTTTTGGGACGACAATTTTTTGCAATGGAATTGTTTTTTGCAATTCGGGACAAAAATTTCCTATGCAATGGATTTTCCAGCCACTTGTTCTTCTTTGAAAAAACTGTTTTCGAGGCTGGTTTTTTTTCAAAAATACATAGGATATTAGATTTTCCATTAAAGAATCCTTAACGGCTTTTTTTGCTTTTGTTGCAGAGATGTAAAGACAGATATTTGTCTATCAAAAAAATATTTGGACAAAATTTTATTTCTGTTAAAAAAAATATCTTGTATGTATGGAAATATAGAGAGAAATATTAAATATTTATAATACATATTTTGTCACAAATATACAATAGGAAATCCTCTACGCTGGAAACACTGTTTTTAATGCATTTCGATAAAATTTAGGCTGCTTTGATGATTATACTCATATTTCATATCATTGCGAACTTCAAAGTCATTCAATTGAGATTAGAATTTTGAATTGATATGAAATGGGCGATTTTGCAGGTTTTTAGGTTTCAGAGGCTATCAGTTTCATGAGAGAACTTATATCACTAGAGTCCTAATGGATCTCGTTGTGCTGTATATGATTCTGTAGACATGTTAAATATCTGAATTGCGTAAATATTGTTCCGCATTCTTTGCAACATTTAATTTAAATTGCGTGATAACTTATGAATAAATTTATGGTTTAATTATATTAAAATAATTATTGCTGTTTAACTCACTTATGGTCTTGTAAATTATAACTATTTGTTGTTTTAAGTTGGTTATTTGACAAATTTGGTTTATACTGGATTAATTTTTTTTTTTTATTATAAATTTTTGTCTATTTTTTATTTACAGAAATATTTTTCTATGACTCGGCAATTTGTATAAATCAAGAGACAAGGAATAATTAGTATTTTTGTGTTTATTATAAATAATTGTTGTTTGTTAAAATTGATGCTGATAACAACCTTTCAATCAGTGCCAAACACGTGTCATCAATATTTTCGAATATGAGATAAGAAAAAAATATAATGTTTTTAATTAAGGTAAGTTTTCGATATTGCAAGAAATAAACTTATGTGGAAAATTTTTAAAGAAATCAATCAAAAGGTTGAGTGCTTTTCACATAAACTTTCCACTTAAGTGGAAATAATATCAATTAAGTTTTTCCAGTCAAATTAATTAATACAATTAAAAATTTAATTGAATCAATTAAATTCTTAATTGGAAACATTAATTGGTGAATAATTTTTTCTATGTTCTAAAGTTTTCATTTTAAAATACGAATTGAAAAATATTGAACTTGAGCAAGATTAAAAAATTATTAAATTCTTGATTAAAAATTCATTATGGAACAATTAAAGTAATAAATACTCAAATGTATCATATTAATTTTCTCTACTCAAGTTGCTTCTATGCATTGTGGTAACAAAAGCTAAGAAATGCTAAATTAATAGCATTAATTCAAAATAATGCTAAATAGAAAATGTTGGGCTAAATCAAAACAAGAAAAGTAAAATTTATTTTTAAAAACAATAAAATGGCAATTCTTCTAAGAATGCTAAATAAATTATGAAAGTAATGCTAAATAAATGCTAAATGGGAAATTGGCGATTAAATCAAAATAATAAACGCTGAATTTTGTTGAAAAATGCTAAAAATTGTAGTTCTGTTTAAAATAAATGCTGAATAAATGCTAAAAATAATGCTAAACATATAATAAGTGGAAAATTGGCTGCTAAATTGAAATAATATACTTTTAATTTTGTTGAAAAATGCTAAAATAGAAAATCTGCTAAAAATTCTTAGAATGATAAATAAATGCTTAAGAGAAAATTGGCGGCTAAAAAAAAATAATAAACGCTGAATTTAGTTAAAGAAATTTTCAGCGCCTGTGGCTGAGTCGTAGCGATGCTAGCCTCTCAGTCCAGAGGTCGAGGGTTCGAATTCCACCATAGACTCTGGGTGTTTTTCGCAGACAATCTAATCGATTTGATGGTTGTGTTTGTGTTTGTTTAAAGAAAAAATATGGAAATTCTGCTAAAAAAAAATTCTAAATACATAAATGCTAAGTAGAAAATTGGCGGCTAAATCCAAATAATAAACCCTCAATTTAATTGAACAAATACTTAAATGGAAATTCTGCGAAAAATGCTAAACGAATGAATGCTAAAAATAATTATAAATAAGTACTTACGAGAAAATTGGTGGCTAAATCAAAATAATAAGCGCTTAATTTAGTTTTAAAAAAATATTAAAATGGCCATTCAGCGGCTTATATATATTTTTGTAGGATTGAATTGAAATTGCTGTTGCTATCTGCTCAAATCAAAGCTAAATATATGGCAAATTTATGTCAACAGATTTTAAAATTGAATTTTTGTGCCTCCAAACATTTGTTGTTGACCCATTTTTTTGATACAGAAATTTCTCAATTTTTTCCTGTAGCCGTTAATTTTGAATGTGAAAGTTCCTCCTACCACAGCATATAAATTAAACTTTTAAAGCACTTTTCAGGAAAGCTTAGAAAGAAATAAGCTTTAAACAGAGGAAAGAGAAGTAGTATAGCGTCTAAGTTAAATTAAAATAATACACGTTTACTTTGCGTTTCTTTATTTGTATAATCTCTTCTCTAGAATAATTCCTCCACTTGTTAAAGTGTCTACAGGTGGCACTTGAGACAAGAAACATTTTATGGAAAGAGAACGATGCATAATTGTTGCATCATAGTTTGTAAATCATCAATATTTTTTTATGAAAACGGCAGTTAAAGTTTAAGGTATATTTTCTTTTTAAGCGAAGTTTACTAATTGCTTTAGTATCTCTATAAGTGTCTTGAGATTGAATCAAAGTACTTAGAGGTTATTTTTTTTTTTAATTTTCAATTTGTTTAATAAATATTGTCCGTACATTACAACACATGCTTCAATTAAGTTCTTTTGTTATATTTTTTAAGATTCAAATATTTTTTTATCTTTAAAAAAAAAATTTTTTTTCTTTTAATTATATAACATAAAATTTAAAACGTGTTTGAAATGTATTTTATATTTAAAATTTTTCATACAAAATCTTCTTAAAATAGATTTTAAATACATTTGAATTTTTTTATGAAAATAAGCTTAAGGATTTTTTTTAAATATTTTATAACATGTATTGAAGGAATATTTCAGTAAAACATCCTCGCCTCAATTCGCCTTGAAAAATTAGTTCTTTGGATGTCAAAAATATACAGAATTTGTGTATTTATCAGCGGCGATAACAATCAGCTGGATTGTCGAGGCCACTTAGTATGAATTAGCTTTGAAGGTATGTATAAGACTAGGCAAATTCACATAAGTTATACTTAGCTTAATTCCCTTTGAGAAATTTACACATTAAGTGCCAAAAAAATATAGTGAAAATGTGTTTTGACATCCAACGTTTATTCAAATTACAAGCGGCGAAATTATTCACCTGACCCCTTGCGAGCACCCAGTATTAATTCGCCTTGGTATAAGAGTTTTAAAAAAGTTTCGCTTTACAAACGAAAAAGCTTGATTTCTAATGATATTTCAAAGCGAATTGAGCCGAGCTTACACAGAAAAAAATATTCCTGCAATAAACAATTTTAATTGAAATTAAAACAAAAAATTAATTAAAAACATATTTCAGTCAATTAAACTTTCACTTAAAAATTTATTATTTTTGCAACAAGCAACTGTAATTGAAAATAAAATTAAATTAAACTTTGTAATTAATAAAACTTTTAAGCAAATGTTTAATTGACTGAAATACGTTTCTAATTAATTTTTGCAATTAATTTCAATTAAAATTGTTTATTGCAAAAATAATTAATTTTTAAGTGAAAGTTTAATTGACTGAAATACGTTTTTAAATAATTTTTTGTTTTAATTTCAATTAAAATTGTTTATTGCAGGAATATTTTTTTCTGTGTAAGCTCGGCTCAATTCGCTTTGAAATATGTATAATCTTGGTAACAAAACCGTGCTGAAAAATTCGTATTGAAATTTTAGCAATATTAAAATTACAAGCATCGGAAATAGTCAGCTGAGTATTGAATTCGTTTAAGGAACACGTCGAGTTTTGCTATAGAAAAAACTTTTACTAAGCTTGAAAAAATTATTTTATATATGTATATCAGAGATGTTAAAATTTAAAACTATTTTTTTTTTTAATTTTACTTCTTTATCAATTTTTTTTTTTTTTTTTTTGATGTTAATTAACCTCACTCACCTCCATAAGAAGCAAAACTAAAAGCTTACAATGCGCGCCAAAAAGTTTAACACAAAAACAAAAAGCTTTCTCAGCCACCTCCTACTCCTCCCACAGTTTCACAGTTAGAAAACCAACAACAATAACCATTAAGCATATCAACTTGTAAATTGACTCTCATAATCATTAAATTCAAATAAAATTTGAACTTGAACTGAGAGATAAAATAAAATTACACTGCGAGAACCCAGTAAACATTTTTTTAATGCACTATAAAATTTTATATTATTTAATTTATCATTCAAGAAATTTAATATTCTACATATTGTCATAAGTATATTTATTAATTTTAAATTTATTTGCTAGTGGTTCAGCTTTGTCTATGTATATGCATTTCATTGTTGCGATATAGCACATCATCAGTAGACTTCAACCACTCATTTTGAATAGTCACAAACATCTTATCTTATGCAAAATGTGTGGTTAAAGTCTACTGATGATTTGTTACAGCAACAATGAAATGCATATAGACAAAGCTGAAGCACCAGCAAATAAATTTCATATTATTTAATTTATATGTATATTTATTTATTCAAGTAATAATTTAATAGCAATTGCTTATTATTTTTGAGATTATTTTTTATTGCAATTTTGAAAATTCAGTTAGAATAAATGATTATGAAGAGCTAAATTTGGAATTAAGTAAATTTCAATGAATTTCTATATTAAAAATAATAATAATAATAATGAATAAGACATTAAAAAATTTCCATAAGATTTATATTTATTTTGCAACAATAATTTTAATATATGCATAAATATATATATTTTTTTAAGAAATTTATTATTCGACATATTGTCAGAAGTTTATTTTAATTTCAAATTTATTTGCTAGTGATGATTTGTTACAGCAACAATGAAATATATAGACAACGCTGAACCACTAGCAAATACATTTCAAATTAAAATAAACTTCTGACAATATGTCGAATAATAAATTTCTTAAATGTTAAATTTAGATTTTATTTTTCATTTTGCCTTATAATTACTTTTATTGTTATCGGATGGATTTCTAATTGTATAAAGGTGTAGAAAAATAAAATAGATTCATATCGAATATAAATTATTTGCTGGGTTTTTGTATTAGTTTCTAAGCCTACTACGCTTATTTTTCTTTTGTGATTTTCAAAAATACTATTATTTGTGAATTCTCAAAAGAGTTCTTGAAAGTCTGTGCATAAGATAAGAGGTTTGTGACTATTCAAAATGTGTGGTTGAAGTCTACTGATGATTTGTTACAGCAACAATGAAATATATAGACAACGCTGAACCACTAGCAAATAAATATATATTTTTGTAATTTAATAAACAATTAAAACAAATTAATTTTGCCCCAACAGATAAAATATAATTCGTGGGTTTTTAAAGCACGCTGTGCAAAGTTTTTTACAGGCCCATAAGCTCAAAAATTATTTTGAAAATGGATGATTTTCGACCACTGCCACATATAGGTTATATACACTGAAAGGAAAATCATTCATTCAGAGAATGAAACGGTTTCATTAAATGTTCTGCATTATTTTAATGAAACTTTTCATTAATACAATGATCAATTTCATTGTATGCATGAAATCTTTCCATCTCTACTCTTCATGTGTTCTTCATAGTTCATTGCATTAATGAAAATCGTTACATTGTTTAAACGAATTTTCTTTTTGGCGAATTTGGGGCAAATATAAATAAGTTCCAAAAATTTTATTTTCTTACTGTATTCAGTTTGTCAAGCTTAAATAAATAAAAATTTATTTTCTTAATATATATTTTCTATTTCTTACTTTTCCAATCCTTTTAATTTCAAAGCAGTATGGTCATCATAAATGCAATGAAATCATTTCATTTATACAATGTAATATTCTTCATTGTATAGCAGATATCTATCTCTTTCTCTTTTTTTTACCCATTCACGTCCCTCACCACTATACAAACACAAGAAGGTTGTGCCAAACATCTTGTAAAGAAGCTTGTTTTGTTAAGATTTTTATTTGGTTCTTTTAAACTTATGTTTGTGTATTGTAATTCTCAACAACATGTTAATAGTTTTACTATAAACATGCACGTTTTTCGGCTTACTTAAATATTATTTGGGTTGAACTCTACTGATGAGTTCCTTAAATTTTAAATGTGTTACGTTAATAAATACATACATACGCTTATATATTAAGTACATATGTATTTCTATATATTAAATAAAATAAAAAATCTGTATATCTTTTATCAAGTAGGTGGTTTGTAAGGGATATGATTTCATGTTTTTAATAGAAAATTTTCATTATATACTGCTTATATTTCATTATATAAATGAAATTTTCTTTATATTAATGAAATAACTACATTTATAGTATGTAAAAACTTCATTAAATCAATGAAACAACTACATTATATTCATGAAAAAGTTTCATTGAACTAATGAAATAGTTTCATTCTATTTATGATATAGACGCCAAAATTAACTTCATAAATACAATGAATCATTCTTCATTGATTCAATGAAGGCCTTCATTAGCTGACTTTTAATGAAACATTTCATTAATACAATGAAGAATTTCATTGCCTGAATGAAGGTTTTCCTTTCAGTGTAGGTCCATAATTAAAATATATTCAGTGACTAGCACACGACGCATATTCTAAGTTAACAATTTTTAAATTTTAATTTCGAACTGAAATATCTCTTAAGCTTTTAAGGATGCAAAAATATATACCGAAATTTTTTTTTCTTATCCAGTAAAATTTAAAATCTGTAAAATTTTAAAGATCGGTCTGTAATTTAAAAAGTGTTACACCACAGAAAGCTAAATTTTACACCTCCATCCCTGATTCCGCTACACACTTCACAAGATATGCTGCTGAAAATTTTAGTCCTTCTATACAATTATTTCAAATTTGAGGCAAAGACATTCAGTGCTTTATTACCCCCTAGTTTTGTATATGTCAATCTAGTCTATCGAGTATACTCTCAAGATTTTTTGATACAAGCAAATGCTCGCTGGGAAAGCATTCTCATACAATTGCAAATAAACAAAAGAAAGAAAAAACCTACTAAACACAAACCTTCCAAGTAAATTGTAAATGAATTGAATCCAGTCAGTATCATTTTGTGAGCACAAGCGTGCGGTCGGTTAACGGCGTTCAGAAGAAAAAATTAGATTAAAAAATTTTATATAAAATTAGTAAAATAATATTTAATAAAAATTAATAAAGTGTAAATTAAAAAAATTAAGAAATAATAAACCAAAGTGAAGAGTTAGAAAAAAAATGTAATTGAAGTAAAATAATGTGGAAATTTATAAAAAATTAAAATTGCACAAAAAACATAAATTGTTTTAAGGAAATACGAGTACAAGAAAAATAAAGAAACTTATGGATTGCTTAAATGTCCTTGTTGCAAAATAAAGCAATTAAACGTTTAAAGGAAAGCAAAACAAAAGCTTCAAAATATATACAAGTATAAAAAATAATACAAGTGCATGCAAATATTATGAAAAAAAAAATAAGACAATCCCAGAGGATTAAATAAATAACAAGCAAAATCACATATTGAAAATTTCATAGATAAAATATTAAAACAATCACTTTAATACAGTATAAATATTTGTTTTTATAAAAAAAATTAAGGTATTAAATTTAATTTATTTTGCTACAATTGTTGAAATTTTCAAATAGATCTAATTTTTTAATTTCATTTCCATGTTAGCTGTCAATCTTTGATTTTTCACTCTTTTTTCCATTCCATTTCACATTGTCTTAACTAATCAACCGTGGACAAATTGCATTTGTATAAATGTTTGTTTCATGTGTATATTCATATAGAAGATGAACTGCTGTTCAGCAGCTCGTGCCACAATATAATTAAATATTAGGAAGGCACGCGTTGATTGTAAAAAATGTGTCTACTAAAAACTTCTATTTGCAAATAATTTTAATGGTTTAGAAAATGCTTGACATTATTAATTAATTAATCAGTTGTTTGTGTTAATCAGCTGTTTGTGATTTTATTTTTAAGCTTAGTCACGGTTCACACTATGCAATTTTTCTTTCTTTAATTTTGTTCAATTCTTTTCTCTTCAATTTTCAATCGCGTAAAAAATAGAATTTCACTAAAAAATTTGTGTAGGTAATTTTTTACATACTTACACCCCTTTTACAAATGGAAAGAGAAAGTATTGCTCCCTCTGTCTTTCTTCTAGCTGAATTAAGACTTTGGAAAGTAAGCTTTGGCTGTCTAAGAGGCGTCTTACTTTAACATTTCTTCTGGCATGTCCGAAAGAAAAGCTAAAATTTAAAAAAAAAATTTATGAAAATACTTTTATAGTTTAATAAAAACTTAAAACTTCTATAAAAAAATCGTATCATATATAGTATACCAATGAGAAAACAAGAGAGAATTTCATGAAAGCGTACATACATTCTTCTCTCCCTCTCTCTCCAAAAGAAACTCATACACAGGAATGTGGCATAGACTTCCTTTGTAATTAGTCTTTAAATAATGTTTCCTAATGAATTTTTCCTATATATTGTTCAGAACGACTGGAACCGGGAACAATTTACCCTTATTCCAGTTGTCACTAATGCTCTCATGGAAACATCTTGTCAGCCATCTAAGCATATGACGTTACAGCTTCGAGCGGGCAGTGGCAGATAATATGTTCAATAATTTCTGGTTCCTTGCAAATCCTACAGAAATCTGGAGTGTCAGTTCACCAAATATCAACGTGCCTATCATGACTTGCATGACCTTGCTATTCATATCCAGTAGGATTTTGAATCTTCCTGAGTCAAGTTTTGGTCACATAGCCCTAGAGACTCTAATATCCTCCCTACTTCACCCTGCATGGTTGGTCCTGCTCTCTACTCAATTACTGAGTTGCCTGTAGTAATAAACTGTCGGTAGTTTTATCGATCTATCACACGTTCCCCCATCTAATGCCAGCTCATCGGCAATTTCATTTCTCTCAACACTGCTCTGACCAGGAACCCAATATAGTCTGACATTATATTTGTCCATAAGCAAGTTTAGGGCTGTCCTACATTCACCAACAAGTTTCGATTTGACATTGTGTTCCTTCAAAACTTTTAGCACTGTCTGGCTGCCGATGTAGAAGGTTACCTTCTCGCCTTCAGCTACATTCCTGCCCACCACTTCCGCTGTCCTGAGGATCGCCAAGACTTGGAAAACACTGCATTCATGCGGCAGTTTGAAAGAACTACGAATGTTTGTTTCCAAGATACAGACGCCAGCCTTACACAATGTTTGAACCATCTGTAAAGACTGCACTACCCTTATACATCTTATCGGATTTGACCCAATAGTCTCTATCCAGATTTCCCAGTGAGATTCATCTACTAAAATCAATTTCAACGACCTTATAGTCCGTGAAACCAGGCGTTACGGATCTCTGATCACTAAAATTGTTCTCATTTAAGATTGATGCGTGACCTGTTACTTCTGTCCTCACCAAACCTGCTTCACCGATTCTAAGGAGAATTATAGTCGTAGTTCTCACCACAAAGTCCCCTGCAGGAAGTAGGTGAAGTATTACATCCAAGGCAGCCTGAGGTATATTCCCTTGTGATGATGTCCAGCGAGGCATAACTCTGAACCTTAGCAAGTAATCTCCTATGTGACTCATCTTCCTCAATGCTTCTCACCACAATAGAGGTGTTCTACTTCTTGTCACTAATTTCCTCTGTTTTCTACTTCCCATACTTGAGTTGATGATTCTGCTGCTAAGCATGATAACTATCCACCCCACTAGAAACTTGTGAACCCAGAGTGTTCAGCAACTCTTTATTGGCCTCTATACCAATATT
This sequence comes from Tachina grossa, assembly GCA_949987645.1. Lineage (NCBI taxonomy): Eukaryota > Metazoa > Arthropoda > Insecta > Diptera > Tachinidae > Tachina > Tachina grossa. The sequence continues at coordinate 32,093,871 of OX465274.1, read as the reverse complement.
GTTAAAGACTCTCTCAATGTCTACAAATGCAGCCACTGTGTAATCCTTGTGCTGCAATCCTCTCTCAATTGAACAAATTTTGTGCTTTTAATAAATTCTAAAATGTCATAGACAACCACAATGAGCGAGATTATTATATAGTGTTTATATAGAAAAGCCTTGAAGCGATTTTTTATTAAAATGTTATTTTTTCTACTCGTGCCTCTTGGCTTTACATTTTCTTAAATTTAAGGTCCTTTGAAGAAGAGTAGCAAAGTGCACCAAAACCTAGATTAAAACAGAAATCTAAAGCAGCTAAGCTAATTTATTTTAATTAAATCAACAGGCGTTTTAAAGAACAAATTTGTGTTCTTGTATGTTATTAAAATTTTTTTATTTCAAAAATAAATGAGCCGGCCTAATATATATAAGCTCGTGTATTTGTTTTTGGCAGTATGAGTGACAGCTGTAGCATTTGTAAATATTGCATGAGCTTTTATCTGTCTCAATAATAAGTTTAAAAGGCCGGTGTTGTATTTAGACTTTGTAACCTTTTTCTATTTGTGTGTGTGTTTGTATTTGTGTGTGTGTCCATACACACACAATTGTATTATTAAATAGAATTCTTTGAATTTTAATCGCAAAATCCTGTCGGAGGTTATGGTTACGTGTAGTGTAGATGATATTGTGTAGCAACAATCTTGTTGTTGCTGCTTTTATTTTTTTTTTCTTGTTATAAAATGCCAACGAAGGATGAACATGAACATGAACGTGAACACAGACAACAAGAAGAAAAAAAAATAGCAATTTCACATTTTCAATATTTCTATTAAACTTAATGTGACGCTCATAAAAATATTATTAGTAAGAAAATTATTATTTCGCAATTTGTCTTAAAAAAAATTTTAAATTTTAAAATTGAATACAAAGCAAAAAGTTTAAACAGAACTCAGGCACTGTGCTCAAAATTCCATTCACGGGCCAATAAACAATTTTCCACATATTTTAGTGTACATTGTGATAATAACGTCAAATGTATATTTTTATAAAAAAGCTCTTAAGTTTTAATACTAACTACCACTAAACGCCTTGACCATGAGCCAATTTATAGATATGTAAACAAGCTTTCGCATCTAAAATATTAGTATAACTATTGGCAAGCAAAGTGTTAATTTATGTTGATCGGCATGTTCCCAGTAAAAAAAGACACTCCAAAGAAGTCATGAAAATGTAGAGTTTGCAGTCTGGAAGTAGTTCAAATTTCGATCTGATCTAATGATTTTTACATAGGGTTGTCATTGCAAGAAGTTGTCTTTTTCGATGCCTAGTCACCGAATTAGAAGGCATTTTAAGAAAAATTTCCTTTTTTGTGTTCTATGGTAATATTTTCATCTAGAAAAAAATTTTAAAAAGTTACATATTTTAATAATTCGTTTCTTTTCATACGAATTTAAACGCGAAACAGTGTTTTCATGTAAATTTAAGCAAATAACTTCTAAGCATTAGGCCAAAATTAGTTCATAAATTTCTTTCAAAAAATCGATTTTTTGAACATTTTGGTGAGTATTTACTAAAACTTTGGAAAAATTACAAGGTTTTGTGTGATTAAAATAAACTTCTACTTGGTTTTCTGCTAACTATCGGCGATTTAAAAATATCAATTTTTTGGAAGCAATGAAAATGTGGTTCCTTCAGAATTACTTCCATTTTTTTTTTGCTGGGTTATGATCGGCATCGGTGCTCTAATTTACGAGGGAATTTGTACCGGGTTGATGATAGAGGACATCGAACTTTAGAGCACTTCCTTTGTTATTGTCCAGCTTTCGCATAGCCGAAATCCCGTTATTTTAGGGATGACACCTTACCAGACATTACCCAACTTGGAGGTATTAATTGAAAAAGTTTTAGGGACTACTGACTTCCTATAAAGTTTGGCTTTGTTTTAATTTACATGAGAGCGCACAACAGGGCTATACTGGCTTATGTGTTTGTCCCCGGATATAAGCGTAACTGTTTCTTATTCCAACATAGCCCTAAACTTTCATATTAGGGTTCATAAGCATATTCTGAGATTTTCAAATGGAGTGACAACGCTATACACACCTTTACCATTCTTGCAACTTTACAAAAATTTCACTTAAAAATTCATACACCTATCTCTCGATTTACACGACAGATACGTTCCTGAGAAAGTCGTGCAAATCGAAATTTTACAGTTTTTTATGAAAAATCGTGCAAATCGAAAATAAAGGCAGAATCGCATAATAAATTTATTTTATTAGGAAATTATATATGTATTTCAACTAAGTTTTTAAAATATCAGAAGCGTTTGCTCAAAACACATAAAAATAAACCTTTATTCATTAAACAAAATAAATGCTATTCATAAAAACAAAATTAAAAATATCAGAAGCGTTCACTCAAAACACATAAAAAAATCTTGTAAATTGAGATATTTCATAAATCTCTCAATTTACACGAAAACAAAAATAAACGTATAAAAGTGAAATCATGTAAAAAAATATCGTGTAAATCGAGGAATAAGTGTATAAGATAAATTTAGTAAATATTAAATATTCCAGCCTTGCTGGTTTCAGTTACTTTTATTACGATAATCATTCAAATCGCTATAATGCATATGTATAGTGAAAACTTATCGACCTTAGAATTGAATAGAATAAAATAGAATAGGGGAAAGATCTTTTCCAAAGACCGGCACTGCGACACCTGTTGGATCTTTTCTGCCATAAATCTTTAAATTAAATCAAGCGCGGTATGACTCTGCTTATGAAAGTCAGCAGAGAGAATGAATAACACGCCTTCTACTGCTACACAATAGAGCCCTGCATAAGACCATTTAAAATAATTTTCAAGACATAAGGGATTTTTCAAATGCTTTAATGTAGCGAAGTCTTCAAAAATAAACACTGAACAACACTGTTTGCAAGATATTTGTTTCAATTATTTGGGTATAGAACAGCGACGTCCAAACACACATACTCTGAAATTTACATTTGAGGTAAACAGCTTTGAAAGTTCTTACATTTGTTACGAAGTAAGAGCAAGCATTGTTGTCGCCTAGATCTGATTGGCTGTTGTGCCTTCTTGAGCACTCGTCGGTCTGAAAGCACAAAAGCTCTTTTGTAAAAGTTTGCACATTGTGCATATAGCTTGCAGGTAGCTGTTATAGAAGTAAAGAAGCAAATACTTCGTGACGAAAGAATTTGTGATGTTTACTTTTCCCTACGTAAGGGTGCGTCTACAAAAGTCATGCACACACATAAGTTGTGTGTATGCTCTTTTATTTGAGTAGAGACACCTTCAGCTATCACTGCCACGAACTACTTATCCAAATCACTAACCTTTTAGCAAAGACACAATTCATATTGTAAATTCCCAAAAACTTAGGTAAACATTTCCAAAATCCCAGGACTTCCCCGGCACCTCTCCAGAAAATTACGGCAACACTGAAAATCTAAATAATCCACTGGGGCCGCAATATCATGTTATGTAATTGTTGGCAGTATTTGTAAGCAGGTGAAGACACTACTTCTTCTTGTGGTATTTGGAGTGTTTGTTACGAACAACAAGTGTTCGCGACATCACTTGTAAACACTTATATAAACGGACATCACTAGATCCATGGGGCTTTGCTTATTATACGACAGAATTTATTGTTGGTTTAGTATAATACATGCCATGGCAAAGCAAGACGTATTTACACTAGGCATTTCTAGCAGCCCTTTGCTGAGCATTGTCGTCGGTTCTGAACGACGATTGCCCGTTACCGACACAATGAGTAGAGCTTCCAAGATCCATCCTATAAGCGGTTATTGTCGCAGAGGATTTTATAAATATCTGTGTGGGTGGTAGTCCAATCAAGGCCTCAATGGCTAAGGTTGGACATGACCTCATTGCGCCTTTTGCAAGAAGACACGAAAATCTATTAACCTTGCCGTGTTTAGATGTTGCCGCAACTTGCTGAGCCTTTTCCCCCAGGGGAGTCTATTTTTGACTACGGGTGTGGAAAGCCCGGGGCCCCAGCTGGGGTAATGTCGATTTTTCCATTGACGTAGCTTTGGTACATTACCCATAAAACTTATGTGTTACTACCCGATCTCTGGTAAGCGGAGCAAAGGATGTTCACATATTTATAATAGGAAAACAAATATTGTACGCCCGTTGTTGTCAGTTAGGTGGAGCGTCACCTAGAACTGCCCCTGAGTTCAAAAGACGATAGAGGTAAAGCCCTTGTGGTGGAACTTCGAGTTCTCACCAGAGGCTACTTCTGGTGTCACGGGTGCCGGTTGCCTGACAGCTGAGCTGCTTAAAGATAAATGCATTGCGGTTGTCAGGATCCTGTGCTGAAAAGGTTGGTCGTCCTACTTAAGGGCGGTGCACATATGTGTCAGATCGTAGTAGCATAGGATTTTGGCGGCGAGCTTGCGTTCTTCTCGCGTGAGTGGTTCTCGCTGCTCTGAAGTTTTGAGTGCATGTAGCGGTCGTCAGTTTCCTTTGCTAAAATGCCGAGTTTATCCTACCCCACGGGGTTAAAGGGATGATTTTGATATTTGTGGAGTAGGCACTGGATATTTGGCGACACAGGCATGCATTTATTTCGGATGAGTGGTTAGCTGTGCCGGCAATGGTCCAGGAATTCTCTTGGGGACCTCGCTATTGGTGTATACACAACACCATAGCGTGGAAGCCGGAGAATTGTCGTGCTGACTGCGGTTGCTACCAAAATCACTGGGAGAATAGTCTTGGCTTCCCAGTGTGAAATCAATGCTAGTGGTTGGTCTGACGCGGTCAGCCAGACACTATTCTAGATGCTGTTGCCATTCAAACAGAGCTGCTATGGGCACGGACAGGTCGTTTTGCTATCCAGTATTTTAACGATATTCACTGCCGATTGAAGTGAAAAACGCACAACTTAATTTATTTTGAGATTTTGCGTGCAGAGATGCCACATGTTATAGAATTATATATGGTGAATAAAACACAGCTGAGCACATTGCAAAAGAATAAATAAATATACTCGTATCGAGTGATATTACGATATTCGTTTACTACTTACATAGTACCTTCCTTTTAGAATATTGTTTTATTTGTCTTCCAACTTTATTTTTCTCGAGTGTAACTTCCTTGTACTGGTATGTGTTAACAGCTTTCCATTTATCCTTTTTTTTGCATTTCTTGGCCCTAAACAAGCGTTAGTTGCTTGTGTTGATGGTATGAGATTCATAAATAATGGAAATGGGTATGATGGCACTAATGTTTTTGTAATGATACAATACAATAGTAGTTCACAAGGTTATGTAACCGTCCGTACTTGTGCTTAAAAGCAACTACACGTCAACATGTGTTTGAGTCGTAAGTAGAAGAGTTGAATTTAATATGTATACTTGCTAACAATTATTGTTTTCGAAATATATATGTATGTATGTATCTTGTAAAGAGATTAAAATTTACTATGCTCGTATAATTTAATAAATGAATCAGGCATGATAAAGTCGATACAATGATACCAATTTGCAGTACTATTTAAGCTTTAAAAGTACGATGGCAATCATGCTTGATTGATTTGGTGCTGTTTAAAAATTAACGATCCTATCATAATCTGTTTTTGTTTTGTATTTGTCATTTTATTATATTACACAATGATATACATATATAATTAAGGAGAAGTCATTATTATACATGTAACATTATTAGATAAATAAGTACCACTCATTACTTTGTAAGCTATCACAATACTACTACCCATTCCAAAAACCTCGAAATGTTTTTATTAGAATACTTCTTGTGTATCTTGCCAACGCTCTTCCTGCTGGTCAAGTTTTTCTTTATACTCCCCTCACTTGCCTGATCATCAATTATTTATTGTTGCATAATCTTAAGGATTTATTTTCTTTTAGCATTTATTTCATTAATTATTTTTTCTTGTTGCTGCTAATCAAACGTTTTACTGTGTTGAAGTCTTCATTTAAAAGTTTTCAATACAATTTCCTTTTATACTGATATCATCACAATGGTTTCAAAGGAAACCAAGGATAAGGTTAAAGCTTCTAGCAACAAGGACTCGTTTTGTTTTGTTTAACCAGAACAAAGCAGGAATCGAGCCAAGTGTTGATTATTGTTCTTTAAAACAAAAAGGTAGAGAGCAAATAATGTTACTTATGTTAGCAGGATAATTTTCAAAAGTAGATAAATTAAAAGTTAATTCTCTTGTGTTATAATTCCTGGAAAAAGTAAAAACTTTATTTGTAAAAGCTTCCATGCAATAAATTGGCAATATTAGAACAATTAGCATAAATTGGTAAAATTTTTTAAGCTAATGCTTTTTTAAATTGAAGCCAAGAAAAATTTTAAGTTTGAAAAAAATTGCAGCAAGGATATGCTAAGTCACATATATCCTTAATTTAATGAAGCTAGTTTCAGGTATAATTATAAGAAGAATAAGCAGCGAATCTTATTATTATTTCTCTAAATACATATTTTGGCTTATTATTCTCAATCTGTACAAGGATATGACAACCCGCCATATATCCTTAACTTTAATTATAAAATTTTAACCACAACTTTTGGAGATTAAGCGGAATTTATACAGCTAAGAGGGTTTTATTGCAATCGCTGCAAGGACTTGCCTCTGCATTATATATCCTTGATTTGAAAAATTTATATTTAGTTAAAATTATCCTTAATTTTAAAAACTTAGTTGTCAGCTGTAATTGCTATGATACTACAAATAAAACTTAAACTCACTGTTTCTAAAGCTTTTTAATCACACTTTTGAGTAAATGTGAGCTCAATAGGTGCAAGGATATGTCTGCCTGTCATTTATCCTTAATTCGGGAAATACATTATTATCTGGAGTTATGACCGGATTAAAGCAAAATCTTGTCATTTCAATTAATTTTTTTGACATTTTACATTTAAATCAGTTCAAGGATACGCCTACCTTAATTTAAAAAAAAATTAATTTTCAGCTGAAATTAAAAGCAAACTGCAAACAAAACTCAAATTCACTGTTTCTTAAATAATGCAAACAAACTCTTCAATAAGTTTCAGCTCAAAAAGTGCAAGGACATTTCTGCATTTCCTGCATATGTATGTATGTATATGCATATGTCCTTTAGTTTAAAAAAAAATATTTTTGTATCATTTTACGCACCTACAATTAAAATTAGGTAAAAAAAATCGCTTGTATATTTTCTTTAAATTTATTTATGTTTACCTCCCATTTATCCTTAATTTTAAAAATTGAAAAAAAGCTGCAGCTATCGATAGCATACAGAGAAAAAGTTATAACTATTCATAGCAGTTATAAGTCCTAGCTCTTTGACAAAGTTAAATGTTAATCGTTATAGGTATGTATATGCAATATATCCTTAATATATAAAATAAAATATATCCTTAATCTAAAAAAAAACTTGTTTTTGCTACAATTCTTGCCAGAATGTCGTAAAACTTCATAACTATTTCTGAAACAATGTGGTTAAGTTTCCTGGTGAAATTCATGTTAATCGGTACAGGAATAGTGCTGCCTTCTATATATCCTTTTTTGGGAAATTAATTATTATTTTTTAATTGTCACTATTATACAAGGAAAACTGTTAGCTTCTACTAAAATTAATTAAATAATCTTCCTGGTGAAATTCACGTGTATCGGTGCAGGGATAATGCAATTCTTTTTTTTTTTTGAAATTTAAATTTTTTTTTTCAATTATCTCCATAAAGCAATAAAAAACTGTTAACTAGTTCTAAAATTAATTAACTAATCTTCCTGGTGAAATTCATGTCAATCGGTGGAGGGAAAATTCTACCTCCCATATATCCTTTTTTTCATATTTAATTTTTTTTTGTTCAAATTGTCACTATAATCCAAAAAAAAATTGTAGACTACTTCTAAAATTAATTGATTAAGCTTGCTGGTAAATTTCATTTAAATCGGTGCAAGGATTGCTCTACCTCCCATATATCCTTTTTTTTGGATATGAAAAATTTTTAGTTTAACTATGACTATAGTACATAGAAAATTGTTGACAACTTCTAAAATTATTTCATTAAGCTTTCTGGTAAATTTCATTTAAATCGGTGCAAGGATTGCTCTACCTCCCATATATCCTTTATTTTAAAAATTATAATTTAAGTTCAAATCATGACTAGAATACATGGGGAACCGTTAACTACTACTACAATCAAGCAATATATCTTTCTGCAAACTATCGTTTTAATTTATTAATAAGCATGTCTACATTTGGCTTGTAATGGCTAACAAGATAAAGTGAAATATTGTAGCTAGCTTAGAAAACATATAGCTACTGTTCTGTATACTCGTAAGTTACATATCAAGCGCATGAAGGACATGATTACTTTTTTTTGTACATATATGTATATCCTTTATTTTAAAAATTGCATTTCAGCTACAACTATAAAAACGAAAATAAATAGTTAACTACAAAATTATATAAGCTTCTAATCATCTTCATTTGCTTTCTTAACAATTTTTCGTTGGATTTTTAATCTTCAGGACTTGTGATGAATTCTTTGAATTACAAGACAGACTTTTTTTCTTAATTTCTTCCAAATAACTTTCTTGAGAAACCGATTTTTAAGTATTAAATCATACAAAAAAATTTGCCCCTTTATACTTCATAATTAGCCCCAGACTAATGCATTTTTACTCAACGTTATTCATAAACTGAATATTTTAACTGTCTTATGAATATTTAATGCAATTTACATACGCTTTTATTTTTAATTGTATATACTGGTACTTTGATTACTTGCTAATCTCATGCTGATTTTACTTTTTTCCCCTTTTTTTCAACCGGATATACGCTCGTATTAACGCAAATATTTCATGAGCAAAAATACTGGGATTGTAAACAGATTGTATTAAAAAAAAGCAACAACAACTAAAGACAAATAGAGTATTATTGCAAAATTTTAATATTCACGTATAACAAATAAACCGTAAAGAGAATTCATCAAAAGAATAACAAAACGAAATAAATGAACTGACAAAATATGAAGAATGGAGTTTTTTCTTATTTTTAACGACATGAGTTGAAAATAATGTATTCTTAGTGGAGATTTTATTTGAGGCAAAAAAAACTATTTATTTTAAAAAATTAGTGAAAACAAACGATTCAAAAATAAATATGATTAGAGGGTAAAAGGATTTCATTTTTTAAGTTTTCATTACTTTTTGTTCAACTTTTCTGGATTTTTTTATTACCTCATGCTTAAAAAGAAGTTCTTAATTTACATTAATTTTAATATCGAATCCCATAAATTTTAAGTGTTTTTTTATGTAAAAGATCATTCTTACAAATTCAGAAAAAATGTTGCACTTTGAATTACGCTGTAAATTATAACGACTTTTTTCAAATGGAAGGAGTGAAAAGTCCTTGTCCTTGTGCTAAACGTTTGACAATTAGATTGACAATGTGATGAATATTTATTATATTATTTGAACTGAGCGAATGAATTTTTAGTCAAGAAATAATTTCTTAATCAGACTCAAGCTAAGTAGATTTCAATTCGTATTATTCTGTGCGGCACTTCATTTATTTAGTTTCCTAAACTAAAAACAATCATTGCATTATTTGAATATTCTGCCTGAAATTTGCTCAATACTCCAAAACACAGTGTGTCAAAAAATAAAATAACTTTGAGATGATGTTATGAAAAAAAAATTCTCAATGTGGTAAAATGAAGAAATTCACTGTTCAATATGTTGTTTCGATTAAATGTATGGTTGTTAATAAAATGTCACTGAATCTAGAGATTTTTAAAGAACATTTTAAGTCGGGGAATGCTCATTTAAGGATTCTTATTGCCTCCTTTTTAGGATAGGAACAAAAACTACCAAAACATAGAAGAAATTAGAGCTATAAAAGGATTCATAAAAATGTTAATTGTAGGATTTTACATAAAACTGCTAAGCACGTCACATATGGGAGATTCCACGCAAAATGATCCTACGCAGGCAACAAATTATTTAATTATTTTTAATAAAAATTATTTAACTGATGTCCAGAGGGGAATGAATATCATGGAAACATTTTACAAACATCAATTTTTATATATTTATCAATTTAAATAGTCTGCTCTCCCTCTTTGTATGTTTGATCAATATTGTACTTTTTCTTATATTCCCTTGCTCATGTCTGAAAAAACTCTAGTTTGCTTGTTGTTAAAGTTTCAACTTTGTATATTTAATAATGACAGTCTTTGGGGGATTAATTGAAATATTAAAATTTACGGTCACACCCGTCATAGTAAAAAATTTAAAAAGTTTAATTAAACTGTTGCTGTACATTACGGTAAGCGTAATTAATAATAGTTATAATAAAGCTTTGTTAGGAAGAAATTTTTGGTCACACCCCTCACAACAAATCTGAACTGCAATTTTTCCAATGAATTTCTAAAATATAAAATGGAAACAATGGAGGAAATCTTTGGAAAATAAATAAAACTATAAACTGCATTTAGTTTTAGAGAGGGCAAAAGGGACAGGAAAAAAGCTAATGGTAAGAAGATAAATGAAAGAATCATAAGCCTAATTCACAGTCCTATGCAAATGGTCTTGCATCGTTGCATGTGCAAAATGGTATAGTATATTGATACTCACCACTAAGAATTGTTAAGTGGTGAGTTTTAATTTACTATGCCATTTTGCACATGCAACGATGTAAGACAATTCGCACAAGATTGTGATTTGGGCTATAGAGAAATAGCAGACAACAGAAAAAGTATGGAAGTCAAATTTGCTAGTTTTAAATCACAGCATTTAATAAAAAAGGGAGTAGTTGAATTTAAACGTAACCTTCCTGGTAGTCCACCTAACTCCTTATTAATTTCCTATTACTTTAACTTTATATTGATTTCATAAACGAACTCAATAAATATTTAATTTATTAAATTTTTCTTTAGGTCACACCCGCCACATTTTCGAAAAAGTTTTTTTTTAATAATTTTTTATTTTTTTTTCAAAGAACAAATATTTAATATAGTCAAAATGATTCTGAAATTTACACCAAAAATTATTGCAAGCGTTCCACTGAAAAATATCCTTAAACATAATAATTCTGTAAAAACTTAGATTTGCAAGGTCACACCCGTCACAGCCAGTTGAGGGCCGTTCTAAGCAAAAATCGTGTTCTTTTGGTGTCCACTTGTTATTAACTGTTCTTAAAATTAACATCCTGGGCAGCCGCAACCTTTTTCTAAATTATAGATTTGATAGGGTGTTTTTTATAGAGGTATAGAACTTTGAAATGGAATAAAACAAAGATGGATTTTTTAAATTGAAGTAAAATTTACTATATTCGAAAGTTAATACCCTGGCATTATAATTTTAATATGACTTCTGGCATATGACCGCCACACGAATAGCTCGGATGTGGTCTAATCTGGAGGTCCAATTTTCGATTACTTTTTCCTTCACTTGTGGCCGTATATTGGCAATAAAGCGGCGAATGTTGCCCTCCAGGCGGTCAATCGTTTTGGGCTTATCAGCATAGACTAGCTACTTCACATATCACCCGATACGATAACGATATTTTCTTTAAAAAAAAGAATTAAATTAACAACGAATTTTAAAATTTAACTGCAAAAGAAATGTATTTCTGAAAATCGACTTGAAAGTTTAAAAGTGTTCTCCTACAAAACAGTAATTTATGACTTAAGCACTTTTTCCTTATTGCCCTAGAACACAGAACAACTCCGATTGACAAAAGGAAATATCAGTATGTTTGTTATCCTTCTTAATGAAAGGATAAGACGTACAAAAGTTAATATTACTTTGAAGCAAATGCTACAAAGTCGCAATTAAAATGTTGATTGATGCGTTAATTTGTACGTCTGGTTGTCAAGCGACAAGCATACCATACTCACACACATGCACTGATTAAAGACACCAGGTTACTTAAGAATAGTTGTTTGGCAAATTCTTGCAATTTTTTTTTGCAATATTTTCCGTTTCCATGTCAATTGTTTGTGCAATTTGTGCATATTCATGTCCCATAGTGCTCCTGGTATAACCTTTAGCACATGTCACAATGCAAACAAAACCACTTGACAGTATACGAGTATTTATGAACTATTCTTTTTTTCTCTTATTTTCATTGCAGTCAAATAAAATTTTTTGTCTCGTTGTTGGATAGATATTATTGTATGAATTGTTCAGACATAAAATTGAAATGACAACAATCATAAAACAACAACAACAATATAAATATGACAAGTAAACAAACAGCCAAACAAATAGAAAAACCCACACACACACACACACTTAAAATATACAATAAACAAATTAAAAGTGGCCCAAAAAAAAGTTTCAAATGTTTGAAAGTGTCACGAAGTGAGAAGGGAGAAAAAGGTGGGCTAGAGAACTATGAGCAGAAACTAGTTGCCATTGAGTTTAAGGGAAATAACAATTACTTTCATTTGATTAATTCTATTCAAAATTATTTTCACTAAATTGTTCTGCAGTTAAGTGAAGCTATTGAATGTTTTTTTCTTTTCCTTTTTTTAATTTCAGCTAAATTTTTGACTGCTCACACTAATAATTGACGGTTTCCAAAGAGCTTTTAAAGCATAATATTTAACAATCTTAGTTAGTTAAATAACAACAACAAAGAAAAACTAAATAACATGAATTGCGATGAAGTTCACGAGATCAAAAGAACTTGGGAAATACCCGCTGCCAAACCCACAGACTCTGGCGTGGCGATATTAACAACATTCTTTACCAAATATCCGTCCAATTTGCAAAAGTTTAATTCCTTTAAGGATGTACCAGTTTGTGAATTAAAAGTAAGTATAGATGAATTTTATTTCAGCGCGCAAAATATTAAAGAAACATTTAAAATATTTCAATAAAAACTTTGTGGAAATATATTAAAATATTTATATGAAATTTTTTACACAATATGAAGATTAAATCTGCATCACTAATTAAAAACTTGCATTTTTTGAGTTAAAACGTTGTTTGAGTAACTTGGGGGGCCACACGTTCAATTTTTGCCTTTCAGTTTCATTAAATTTTCAATACACTCACATTTTTTTTTCACTAACACAATCAAACTTTTTAAATTGAAAACTAGATTGCTTTCAAATCCTATCCTTTTATATGGCAATTTATTTTCCAATTTGAATAGCTGGTCACAGCACACATTGATTGAAACTACAAATTTGAGTTGTTTCTTACTTGGAGGCTACAATTTATTCTTAAATTTTTGTTTCAAACTTCAATACATTCACACTTTTTTACTACCACACTCATACATTTTTGAATTGAATACCAGGTGGACTTCAATTTTTCATTCAATTTTGCTTTCAATTTAACAACTGTTTTAAAATAATTTTAGTGTTTGTAAAAAAATTTAAGACAGAAGTAATTTTCTTTGCTGAAATAAAATATGTAGGCGAAAATTTTTAATTGTTTCCTCAACGACGGCATTTTGAACATAAAATTGGTAATCAAATTGCTTGCAGCCTACGTCACAACCATAGTTTTAGCAAATGTTGACAAACCGTATGTATTAAAAAACTTAAAGCAATTTATTGAACGTGTAGCCGCAAGGTTAGTTAGTGGCATTTAAAAAATTAAATTGATTATCAACTTGTGTCACAGATATTAATTTCAAGAAATTTTCACACACAATATGTGTGAAGAAATTGAAAGTGATTTATTGAAGGTGTGGCTGCAGTATAAATAAGGGATGTGCATTCTATTCTTAACATTTTGAAGTCGTTAAATTGTTGTGGTGAATTTGTTTAGTGATTTATAGAACCAGAAAGTATTCAAATCTCTCATTTCACCTTACAAAAAACAGACTGAACTATATGTTTCTTTTGACATATTAATCCTTTAAATAATCGTTTACTATATTTTTTTTTATTACAGACCAATGCCCGCTTTAGAACTCACGCCATACGCATCATTAAAGTTTTCGACGAGTCCATACAATCTTTGGGTCACGATTGGTCAGGACCTAAGCTAGAAGAAATGTGGTCGACTATAGCTGCTACACATTTCAAAAGGCAAATTGAAAAACAGGCTTTCAATGTAAAACACATAAATTAATCTTAAAAAAAATTTAAAAAAATTAATTTAAAAAAATTTTTAAAATATATTCGCAGGAGCTGAGAGAAGTAATTTTGGAAGTGTTAACGGCCGTTTGCAGTTTAAATGAAAAACAGACAGCTGCCTGGATTAAACTACTGGACACCGTCTATGGAATTGTTTTCAATGCACTGGACAAACTTAAAAGTGAAGCACAATAAAACGAAGAAACAACACACACAGCGTTAAAAAGAAAATTAACTTTGTTATACACAATTATTTTTAATTTTTTTTTTTAAACAAAACAAAACATTTAAAAAATGCAGTCGTATTTTTAACTTATTTTTTGTAATATTTTTAATTTTGTAATATTTATGCTAACGGGAAGCTTTTATTTTTGTATTTATAAATTTAATTTATAAAAATAATTAAGCTGTCATTTCAATAATAATTTTGCATTATAGTTTTCATCAGATCTATCGGATAATTTATGTATTGTCAAGTGGAAATCTGCACTTTTACCAATTCACAATAGCCTAATTCACAATCGTTGCATGTACAAAATGGTATAATATATTGATACTCACCACTAAGAATTGTTAAGTGGTAAGTATCAATATACTATACCATTTTGCACATGCAACGATGGCAGACCATTTGCATAAGATTGTGAATTGGGCTAATATGTATTTTGCTTTTTGCTGCTTAACCTTCAACCTCATAAAAGCTCAATTAATTCCAATTTTAATTGAGCTTTGAATAATTTTGAATAATAATTGCTGATATCTTATAGAAAAAAATTCTTTAGAAAATAAGCACAGTTATTGTGAACAAAATGTGAATATTCTATTCCCATGAAATTTTCATTTCCCATAAGGGGAAATTTGCTATTGTGACATTCATGGGATCTTTTGTTCTTGCTAGCAATGCTTAGTGAGTGTAAAAAACGGGAAGAAGATTAGTAAAGCTTAAAATTTAATTGAAAATCAGACAGATTTAATTTTGATAATAAAAATGACACAAATGTTGGGTTTCATATAAAATGTTTTTAATTGTAAATTTGTGTTATTAAATACTTTAGGTGTCATGGAAAAAGTTCTTTAGTATACTACAGTCATGTCATAAAATTTGCTACATGTGAACCAAAGACGTTAATGTTCAATGAAAAAAAGAGTGTTGCAAGGAATTATAGTTGTCAATCGTGAATCAGTAAATAATGATTTTGTAATAAAAATAATTATTTATAATTTTTAATTAATATTGATAGATAATTGGGAGTATAATATTGAAATTACGCGATGTATTAATTCAGAACGCCTATAGAAATAAAGTGAACAAAACCAAGGGAAAAGTGAAAAAATCCATGTGAAAAATATTATTCACGATAAGGGGAATCAAGAAAGGGAACACATTTCAGGGGACAAATTATTCACGATTGAAATTTGGGGAAAAGTGAAAATATTTCGAAGGAAAAACATTTCACCATAGGGGTGAATATTTTTTTAATTCTTCTTTCACTTGTATGTATGATACAATGGGTGCATTCATAAGACGTAGCTGTTGAGCAACCGTTGAGTGTTTGTCTTAGAAACGCATAGCTGTGTAGTTCCGCTCCACTCAACAGTTGAGTAATTTTCCATCACAAAATTTTTTCGTTACCTATAGTCAACATGTTGTGCTCACCCTAAACAGCTGATCGAATAGAGTTATGCATTTTCTATGCTTTGTTAGGTCGCAAGAGAAAATATTTGTTAAATTTTACATTACAAATGCGATGAAGAAACGAAATAAAGATATAAAATTAAATTTTTTCCATCAAGCCGTTTCTAAGACGTAACTGTTGGGGCCAACAGTTGTCAACAGTTTCACAACTGTTTAGCTCAACAGCTACGTCTTATGAATGTGACCAATAATATAAATATAGAGCCACTCTCGTTTTTGCAGGTTAATTTTATTTTGCTCTCAAATATAATGCTACCCTATTCATTTGTAAAATCCAAGCTTTTTGAGAACTTTTTGGTTATTAAGTTTTGTTTAAGAAGATATATATTTTTAATAAAAAAAATTTTAAATATTTTAAAGTTTTTTTTAAATTTTCTTCAATTAATGTTATCAAAAGAAATATAACAGGAAAAGTTTCGATTACCTGCGGTGTGCGGTAAATAATTAACCGGTCTAAAACAAGATTGTGTTTTTTTTTAATATTTGGTTGTGATAATTGGTCTACACAAATTGAATTTTCACTTTTGATATGTCTGGATTTTGATTTCCTTGAAACATCACAGTCAAGAATTGGCTGTCATAGTTACCAGCAATGGGAAATGCTCAAAGATATTCAATATGCGTGCTCATTCATATGCCAAGAACATTTTTGTTTTGAGGTTGAAAGCTGAAATAAATTTTAATTTTTGTTGTTCTTGTTTTTTTTTTTTTAATAGCGAGAATCAGAATAAGTTTTCGTTTGCACTTACAACGTCAACAACGTCATAACTCAAAAAGTAGAATTTTTGGGTTAATTATGCAGAATTATTAAAAGATATTAATTTTTTCAGTAATAATTTGTTCATCGGGCTTAAGTTCAGAATTTTCCATTCTTATTAAATGAAATATTTTTATTAAATAATTTACTTTTCTAAAAAAGAGAACTAAAATTAAGACTTTTTAGCTGGGCGAAATACCGATATTTTTCTGTGCAGCCCCGCACTTCATCAGCACCCATGTCTATCTACTGGGGTAGAGATTATTATTAACATCAGTTATTTAACGCATATTTCAATGGAATGGAATATGAGAAATGATTATTGTGTACACAATTATTGATTTACCTTTGGTAAATATATTTGTAAGTAAGGCTATCGACGACTTTTGTCGCTGTCGCTAATTTAGGCTAATTTCTATTTTTAAGCCACAAAGAGCAAACACAGTACTGTCATTTTAATGCAAAATGTTAAAGATTTCTTTTAATAGAATATTAGGTAAGGTTATGTTTCACAGCTTGCCAGTTCAAATGTGTTGCAAATTTTCCTGTTGTGTAACTTTTTTTTTTTTTTGGCGGTGACCTTACCTGTCATCAGTCGTGTTGCTGTGTAGCCTGCTGTGGTCTATGTGTTTAATGCATTACATGCACACGTACACGTTGTTAAAAAAAATAAAGAAAAAACATTTCAACAACTCACTGCTAGTTGCAAACTTTAGCCCACCTTTAAGAAGAAGAAAATATATAAATTTAAATTTAGTTTTAATATCAAAAGTAGAACTAAATACCCAGTAAAAGGTTGTTAATTGTAATAATGAAAAATTATAAAAATTTTTCTATAAACAATGTGTTTATATGTTTTAGCGCTTGTTTTTTGTAAATAAAAATAAAATAAAATTATTCGTTAGGAAATTCTTATTAAGGCAACATTGGGAAAAATCGCATAATTATTTTTGTTTTTTTTTAATTTAAATTTCCCACTGAACACTTTTATATTATTTAAAAAAATTTTCAAATAAAATATGTTTATATAGAATTATATATGTAATAAAATTTTATGTAAATGTAAAGCTTAAGTTATTATTGTAATTTTAGTGTGATTAAACAGGAATAACCGCCAAAGGTTTTAACCACAAACAAAAAAAAGTAAAATAATTGTAATAAAATATTTGTATGACCATAAAAATAATAATAAAATTGAAATAAATGGTAGAAAAATTTAAAAGCTCTTTTAATTAGATTGCAGCAGGTCGCATGTACATATTTAAGTGCGTTATATGCAAAAACCAACTTAGCTCAATTTTGATTTTGTTTCTGTGTAAGAATATGCACATCTATGGTAACACTGGTTATGGCAAAAAAAAATTACTGTTATATTTAAACAAAATAATTCTATATAAAATATAACAGTTGCATGTTATCTACACTTACTTTCGATTGGTGAAAAGCTTTTATTTTATTCGGTATTATTATTAATATTGTTGCTGTTTTGCTTCGTTTTCTTTGCTACTTACCACAATGATAACAGTGACTGTGTTTCACTGTACACAGATCCATACATATGTATGTAACTGTTACTGTTGCTGTTACCATTATTATGTTTTCATTGTTAACTGTTAAAACGCTAGCAAAAGAACCTTTATCAAAAGAAATTTTGAAATTCATACAATAGTTGCGTATTGTTCAGTCAAACGTTCGGTGTACGTGTTTTAAAAAAACGAACAAGAGTTACAAAATAAAATTTAAAAAAAGCCGGAAAATCTTAGTAAAAGACGCGTGTTTGAAATATTTAATTAAAAGAATAATTCTTAAAATAGTTTCGCAGTTTAAATTATAGTGTTTAACTAAAAATTAAATGTTGAAAATTGAAAAAGAAAAACTATTTATTAATTTACCCATATTCGTCCATATATGAAATGCTATTGTTACTCATGTGATTAAGTACAAAAACCGTGATTGTGTGTGGTTATTTAAAAAAAATTTTTTTTGTATTTTGACGCCAAATTGACTCTGGGTTCTTTTGCCTTGTGATGGCTTTCATTAAAAAGTTTAAAAAAAAAATAAATGCCCTTAATTAATTTATTAGACAAAATAAAACCATCGGCTTTAATATTGATTAATTAGAATTTAGATTTCAAATAAAATAAAGAAAATAACAATTATTTTTAATTAAAAAAACAGGATTATTGAATGGTAAAATAATTTATAAAAAAAATTTGTCTATTGTGTGAAATGTTGTACGTATTCAAAACTTTAGTTTATTAATAACATACTTTTAAACATTAATAAAATTATTTAGAAAATTAACAAAAAAAAAATTGGAGGAACATCCATATTTTTTGACCTTACAAAAACTCCAAACCATTTTCATACAATAACATATTCCGGGCTATCATGAATAAAATTCCGCGTGAAATTTCTCCCTTTTCCAATTAGAATTATTAGTTTTCCCTATTAACTTCTCTTAATTGGAATTTTTCCCCAGGAAAGAATTCAAGCGGAATTTTATTCATGATAGCCCTGATTAGTTAGACTATAATGATCATATTAACAAGAAACTTTCGATCGACAACTTGTATTGAAAAAAAAACATTAAAATAAGAAAATTAGTTTTTGTTTTCAATGTAAGTAACCGAGAGAAAATTTCTTGTCGACATAGAGGGACAGGCCGCCGTAAAACTCCATAAATTGTACGAGTAAAATAAATATCTTTATCAATAACATACATATGTACATTAGGGGTATAACCAATTTTCTTGGCATAGTATCATGGGGTCATCTATGTCCTCGTAACCACGAAAATCATAATCTTTTGTAATTTCTCTCAAAAAACACTTAAAGCACGGACTTGAACTAACAAAAATATTATTTTACATAATCTAAAATTAATTCGAGGCCATCTTAATGCAATATTAAACATTCTTAATTTTATACGGTGTTTTTTATTTATGGTTTGTTTTAAATAAACATATTATTAATTTTTCTTAACCAAAAAGAAAAATAACTCCATCGCGGTTGGTGTGTGAAGTTAAAGAAAAGCGAAAAAATAAATATATGCTTAATTCACAAAACCTCTTGTATCTCTGTATCGATTGTATTATCATATTAAATACAATAGTGTAACATTTGTTGTTTGAAATTTTCATATAAAAATGAAATACACTATTACACTTTTATTTCATATGTTTTGAAAATGTTTTATTCAGAGAGAGGCTCTCTGAGAGAATTTGTATGTAGCTTGTTCTTCTTTTTTCATTAAAAATACAAAATACATTAATACACTACACAGAGGGTGTTCACAATAAAAAAACAAAAAGTGTATTTGATACACAAATACACGATAAAGATTGTTGTGGATTAAGCAATAGTTTTTTATGCTCTATCGGACTGTGCTATGCCAATTTTGATATTTTAAAAAATTGTTAAAAAGTTGTTTCCCTAATGTACATACTTACATCACAAAAAAAAAAAATTCTAACGAAAAGAAAGTTTATCTATACAAAATTAAGAAGGCGTTGTTCAGTTGGTTAAATTGATAAATAAAAATCCGAATTGGATTTTTAATAAATTCACTCTTTTATTAATATGTTTGCGATAAATGTCAATTTTAAGCATTTAAATTCACATTACAAAATTTTAATAGTAAAAGATTTACTATACTCCACAAATGGAAATGATCTCTTTGTGTTTCAAAGACGAGAACTATAAATTAAAGAAAATAATGTGTCAGCAATCATACACGTTTTAGTTTGAAACGAAACCAAACGTGGTATTTATTTAAATAAATTTTATCTAGACTTGGGTCGAACTCGTTCACTAGTTCATTTTTGCCACAAACCAATGATCAAACCCATGTAATTTAAATGGGTTTGATCAGTGGTTTGTGGCAAAAATGAACTAGTGAACGAGTTCGACCCAAGTCTAATTTTATCAATAGAGTTGGGTCCGACTCGTTCACTAGTTCATTTTTGCCACAAACCAATGCTCAAACCCATGTAATTTAAATGTAGACTTGGGTCGAACTCGTTCACTAGTTAATTTTTGCCAAAAACCACTGATCAAACCCATTTAAATTACATGGGTTTGAGCATTGGTTTGTGGCAAAAATGAACTAGTGAAAGAGTTCGACCCAACTCTATTTAAATGGGTTTGATCAGTGGTTTTTGGTAAAAATGAACTAGTGAACGAGTTCGACCCAAGTCTATTTATCAATATGTTGTGCCACAACCGCCAAAAAAAAAAGCTTAAGCGACATAATTTTCGAGCTTAATTTTTTTTATGAAAATCAATTATTTATGATCGTAGGTAGCTGATCTGCGTGTAAAAAAGAAGTTCAAATAATATGTTGCTTAAGCCTTTTTGACGGTTATGGCTCAAAGAGATGCAGTCATTTGATAGTTTTACCTGAAAGGTTTTCCATAAACTTTCGGGTGCTATTCACAAGCTTCAACTTTGTCCTGTCGCAACAGTGGGTTTTGGGTGTCAAAACCAATATTCCTGGATTGATCAAATTCAAAATTCGCATGATGCAGTTTCGTAGAGAAATTTGTGTTTAAAAAACTTTTTATTTAATTTTAGAAAATTGCAGCAAATCGCATGCAAGCGTGACTTAGTTTTATTTTCACGCAATGCACGACTCAAAATGTTTCACAAAAATATTTGCCATGATAATCTATTCTAATGATCTGAATCTATGAAATAGATAGATAGATGAAATCTATTCTAAAATAAAGACGTAACAGTTGCAAACAATCAATTCCTGAGATCCGTTTAAGGGTTAAATTCTTTTATGTTCGCATTTCAATTCAGGGTAAAGGATATGCTTCGCAATGGGAACATATTAACCCATTAACCTGTACAGTTTTTTTAAAGGCACAAAAGAGTACTTTTAAATGAAAAAGGTGATATCGCATATTGAAACGTTTAGAATTTTTTTTTTCTATAAAATTCTACTACAAATTTTTTTAACTCGAAATTAAGTTTAAACTTTAAATGCGTTTAAGGGTTAATTTTGATGGAATGCTTGCATGCTAGCTTTAAGGTTGTGTTTAAAAATGTTATGTAAAATCCTATGAACACCAATTTTCTAGAATATTTGAAATTTATAACTGTTCTACGTAGGGCTGCTTACCAAATGGGTAGCCTCAGAAGGGCTTCACATACTCCTTTTAAGGGTTAATCTGCTCTGTAAAATCATTGGCCATACAATTTTCCTATAAGCCTATTCTGCTTAAACTGATAAAATCCGGACTTGTGGGACTTTTTAGCAATTTTTTTTTTTTAAATAAAGAGAAGTAACACTCAGGCAATGAATGCCTACTAAATACTATTACTAGGTTTCACCTTCTTCAGGAAAGTAATAGTAATAGAGAAGACAGATGGTAAAGAAAGAGATAGAGGAAAGCTTCATTCTTTTACAACTCTGCTTTTTTTGAATGTTTTTTTTAATAATGCAGAATTGCAGCGCCTCTGGTGTCAATGATGCGTATTAAATTTTCAAAGCTAGCAGCCATTTTAATTGTTATGTTACTAATGCAGGTCAGAAAAATACTTGGTGTGGACCGGGCTCGAGTCCAGGACTTTCGGTTTTGTAGACAACGTGCTAACTACCTCAGCTTTGCAAATCGAAAATCGTTATACTCGTATTTATGGATATATAGATATTTTACTCAAAGAACGTCATAACTCTATAACAAAAATTAAAAATTTTAAAAACCCCCGACTTTTTTCAGAAAAGATGTTATATCTTCTAAACGGCTGAACCGATTTTCTTCAAACATAGCTAAGAACCCTCTGGATCAAGTCATCTTTCAAACAGAAAAAACTAAATGAAAATCGGTCCGGCCGCTTGGCCTGTACGTCGACACGGACAGACACACAGATACACAGATACACAGACACACAGACACACAGACACACACTACAAACTTATAACACCCCTTTTTTAGTCGAGGGTTAAAAATGAACCAATTTTCGAGTTAGTGATACAGAATTAATACATATAAAAATTTCATACAAATATCTTGTTTAATAAACTTTTGAGAGAAAAACAAAATTTTCTTTTTCCATGAAGTTGTGTGTAAATTGAAAACTTCAAACTCGTTTTCTAGCAAACTGATTTGTTTGAGTTATGACGTTGTTTGGGTAAATAAGCGATATGTATATATTAATTTGTAGTAACGATTATTGCATTTTGTAATTTCGTTTTTGCGATAGTGTACAGCTATGTTTTGTTAATCACTTAATTTTGTATCATGTGGCATCTCCGCATTCTAAATGTCAAAATAAGCTATAATCAAAAATAATTATTAAGGAAAAAAAAAAACTCAATAAAGTTAAGCTGGAGATATTACTTTTTTATTTCAACCGACAACGAATATCGTTAAAACACATTACTGCATAGCAAAGTCGAAAAGTTTTCGTTATAATTATTCAAGAGATATGATTATCGTAATAAAAGTTATTGAGTGCTGGTTCAAAACTGTCAGAATCAGTTGTAAGAAAAACTAGCTATTTTAGAAAAAAGATTCTAAACTTTTTTCTGTGCATCCGGTATTTGATTTTTTTATTTATTTTTTGTTTTTTTTTTTTTTGTTTTTGCATGTCAGATGACGATGCTTTCTCCAAGTGTATTTTAAAACTATTCAGCATTAATTTCTTGCTTTTTAAAGAGTCAATATTTCAATAAAATAATCATTGAACTGAATTTAATTTATATTGTTCTGCATCAGAAAATAGTAAATCACAACAAAATGTGAAATGATAAAGAAAATTTATGGCAAAATTGCACTTAAAAGTTTTAATCTGATCATCGTCCTGGTGGAGCGAAAAAAAAAACTCAAATACGAGGCATGTGAAAGAAATTATGCGATTATTTGATTTCTTAAATCTGAAAGTAAGCTTTCAGTGCAATAAATTTCCATTTACATTTTTTTGTCTAAAAGTTGCTTTCAGGATGTTACGTTACGACTTTTTACGATTTTTTTAGCATAAAAATTTATGATGCAAACTGTGAGTGTGTGTGTGTGTGTGCGCCAGTCTGCCATAAAATTAAAAATTATGCAATTCTTTTTTTTTATTATACTTCTTCTTAGTTTTTTCTTTTTTTGTTTTAAACTAAAATATGAAAGTTTTAATCCGTTTGGGGTTTATAAAGAACACGCCACACACAAAACTTAATGTTGTGTGTAAAAGTAGCAAAATAAATCATGGCCTTCAACAGCAAAAAAGTGAATTGAAAAAAATTTTTAAGAAAAAAATAATGGGAAAATTTCAATTTAGTTTTTATTTTATTTATAAAAACATTTAAAATAATTATTTTATGGACGGAAATTGGGAAATAAAATGAAGTTGCTGTGTTTAAGCCAAATAAAAATGATATTTAAAATTTTCTCTGAAACTATTCGAAAAGAGGAAATTGTTTTCTAAGTCCCAGTTTACATGAAGTAGAAGTATTTTCTCAGCAATTTTTAAGTTTATTCCTTACACATGCATTTTTTTTCACATTAAAAAATGTTTCTTGCGGAAGTTTTTTTTATCTTATAGATGTGAATGAATGTAAAGGGTGATTTTTCAAGCGTAATTAATCAACTCTTAAGAGAAAAAAATTAAATTTTTTGTTTTCAACAATAAAAAAATATATTTATACCAATGGCACTCTCGTTTTTAGAAAAGAAAAATACATCGCCCATTTATTTTTTTTGAAAAATGGACGATATGTATCGAATTTATTTTTTTAAATGAAAAATGGATGATGTATAGCCAATTTAACTTTTTTGTATATACATATGTATATAGCCCACTTATTTTTTTATATCAAAAATGGACGATACATAGCTCCGATATATAGGTTCCGTACCCCAAAGGTGAAAAGGAACCCTATTCTTTTCGCTACGCTGTCCGTCTGTCCGTCTGTTCGTCTGCTCGTCTGTCCGTCACACGGTATTTTCTTAGGAACCGTAAGAGCTACGGACCTGAAATTTGAACACAGTATGTAGAACCTTGGCCGCTACAACAACAAATACATGAGAATTAAAAATTAAAGGGTGTTCCAAAACGAGCAACGAAAAATGTTAAAATCCCATGTAATATACATAGAATTGTATGAACATATGTATTGAAACTTGAAATTTGTGAAATTAGTGTATTTTCATACAGACTACAACAATTAACACTAAAATTAAAAAAAATTAAAATTAAAGGGTGGTCCATCAGTTAATGCAATTTTGACTATGTAATTTTGACAATTTTCTATATCTTGGAAACCGTAAGAGGCAAACACTTGAAATTTTCAAAAACGGTAAAACTAAAAAAACCGAAAATTATGAAATCGCCAAACCAAAAAAAAAATCGCCAAAAATTAAAAAAAAATCGCCAGAACGAAAAAAATCGCCAGAACGAAAAAAATCGCCAAAATTAAAAAAAGAAAATATAACACTAAAATAAATCGCCGAATTCGAAGAAACGGCGCCGAAATGAAAAAAAAACGCCAAAATGAAAAAACGCCAAAAATCGAAAAAAATCGCCAAAACGCGAAAATGTCGCCAAAACTAAAAGAAGATTTTAAATAAAAAAAAATCGCAAAAATTAAAAAAATCGCAAAAAAAATAATCGCCAAAATGAAAAAACGCCAAAAACTGAAAAAAAATCGCCAAAAAAAGAAAATAAAGTGTCAAAACTAAAAAAAGAGCCAAAACTTAAAAAAATCGCCAAAACCGAAAAAATTCAAGAACCGCCAAAACAAAAAAAAAACCGGAAAGACCCCAAAAACGAAAAAAATGCCAAAACTATATATTATATAGGATGAAGTTTGTATTAAATTACATATCTAGTGTTCGTACGGAACCCTTCGTGCGCGAGTCAGAGTCGCACTTTACTGAATTTTTTTCTTTTGTTTTTAATTGGACGATTGTTTTGTATGAACAATGAACGATGCACAGCCCATTAATTTTGTTATATAAAAATGGACGATGTATAGCCCACTCATTTTTATACCAAAAAATGGTAAAAAGGTATATATAGGTTTGTCATTCTGTTTGTACTTTCCACAATATTAATAATCGAGCCATAAGATATATATATTCTAGATACTCATGCATAGCGAAAGCGAATAAGCGATGTCCGTCTGTCCGTCTGTCTGTACGTGAAATCCGTTTTCCTAAGCTCTCAGAAAAGCTTCGGTCTTAGACTGGTGTGTCGAAAATAGTCTAAAAAAAATTCTTTTGAAAAATCAGCAAAATCGAGCAGACTATTTCAGAGCTGGAAAACTCAAACTTTATTTTTCCATACTAAAGTAACTACCGAAAACTAATTTTTATTATTTTTTTTTATTAAATACACTTATTTTATAATTCAGTATGATTAAAATTGATATTTCTAATGAAAAAAATTAAAAAGACGTTTCCAGGGTTGGAAAACATTAAATTTTTTTACACAAAATTATACAAAATTAACTTACTAAAGCAAATTTTTCCTTTTTCCATAAATTAAACATATCTAATATTCTTAAAAGAGAGAGATTGGTGTAAAAAATTAGAAAAATTAAAAGGATGATTCCAGGGTTGGGAAACTTAAATTTTTTGTGATATAAAAAATTAACTGCAGAAAACTAATTTTTATTTTTTTATTAAATAAACCTATTTTATGCCTCAGTACGAATGAAATTGGTATTTTAAATTAAAAAAAAAAAACAATTAAAAATTTAAAAGAGACGTTTCTAGGATTGGAAAACTTTAACTTTTTTTATACAAAAGTAACTTACTACAACAAATGTTTCCGTTTTTTTTCTACAAATTAAACATATCTAACATTCTTAAAAGAAAGAGATTGATGTAAGTAATCAGAAAAATCAAAAATGATGATTCCAGGGTTGGGAAACTTACACTTTCTGTGGTATTTTATATACCACAAAACTAGGTCTAATTAATTTTTTTCTTTTTCTTTATAAATTATATATATTTTACGTTTTGGAAAGAAAAGTTTGGTGTAGAAAATTATACAAATTAAAACCACAGCTCCAGAGCTGGAAACTTTGAACTTTTTTTCTAGATATTAAAGTTACTAAATAAAACTATTTTTTTAATTTGATTTTTTGATATTGTATGACGTGACGTCGTTTTTGACAACTGGAATAAGGGTGAATATAAAATATTTATTAAATATAGAGTGTAGAATAAAATATTCAACTTATTGCTAATATCGAAAAAAAATATTTAATCGAAAAATACCGAGAAGTCACTTACTAAAAATTGAACTAGAGCAAAAATATTATAAATTTTTTCACAAGGCATATGCATATGTATGGATATGCTTATGAATGTAACTCTATACTTTATACACGCACTTTGGTGAAGGGTATATAAGATTCGGCACATCCGAACATAGCAATCTTACTTATTTTTTAAAATTGGTATCAAAAATGGACGATGTGAATTTTTTTGGAAAAGTAAAATTTTTTGAATGAAAAGTTAATGATGTGTGTGTAGCAAATTTTTTTTAATTGACTATATATAAGTCAATTTTTTAATTTGTATAGCACATTATTATTATTATTTTTTTTTTTTCAATGGCCTATATACACATAAGTATATTTAATTTTTTTATATAACAATTGTCGATGTATAGCCATTTTTTTATTTAATTATTATTATTTTTTTTTCGAAAAATGAACGATTTCTATTAAATTTTTTTCTATTTTCTCTATTTTTTCTATTATTTTTTTTTCATTAAATTTTTTTGTATAACAAATGATTAATGTATGTATAGCGCATTTATTTTGTTGTGTGAAAAATTGACGATGTATAGCCCATACATTTTTTTTTTTGAAAAATGGACGATGTATAGCCCATTCCTTTTTTTATATAAAAATTAAGATATTTCGAACAATTTTTATATATAAAAAATGGAAGATATATAGCACATTTAATTTTTGGTATGAAAAATGGACGATGTATAGCCCATTATTTTTTTTTTTTTTTTTTTAATGGACAAGGTATAGCCCATTTAATTTTTTTGTATCAGAAATGGACTCTGTTTTAATTTGAGTGATTTAATTTTTTTAGGAAAAATTTACCACAAATAGCCCGTTTATTTTTTGAAAAATGGATGCTGAATTTATAAAGTGAAAAGTATGGCAACTTAATAAAATATGGCTACCTCAAATGTCTAATGCCGAGTAAAAGCTATGGAATTTGTGACATCGCAATGGTGTGTACTAGTGGCCACGCATGTGAACTGCGTTGCACACATGTTAAAAATGACATCACAAAATAATGAAAAAAGTTACAGGTAGGATAAATTCGTTTTTAACTTATCTTAGGCTGAGTTTACATCTGGCATTTATTGTGTGTCATTTGCCCAGAAAAGCATAACCAACTAATTACTAATGAAAAACTGTTTGATTCAGACATCTACATATTTATTGATTTAAACAGTTTGCAATCATGCTGGATTCTATAAAATTGTCAATTAGTTATGTACGAAATTCTTTAACTTAATAAATACATGTCTGAATCTAAAAGTTTTTCATTAGTAATTAGTGGTTACGCTTTTTTTACACTTGTGTGGCACATGGCACACATATGGAAACCCGGCCTTACACTTTTAGGTTAAAGTGAAATTTTAATATTAAAAAAGTGTTTATCCGCACGATAAAAATAAATTCTACCTTTAACTAACATCAAGTTATAATAAAGGCCCAAAATATTTAAATGTTTGTTTATATCAGTTAACTAATGTACCAAATTTTACAAGTGTGTTAATTTTATTAATTACGACTATATTAAAATATTGTCAAAAATTTTAAATCTTATCTGCAAAATGATAAATCGATTAGTTTTTTTTTTCATTTACAGGCGACATGAACACTGAATTTTATTGTGTTTATGCGAATATGGGTGGGTGCGCGCATGGAAATTTTAGCAAATAAAAATACTTATTTAAAGTCATCATCATCATATGGTGCCAATAATGATGATAATAATAATAATAATAATAGCAATAATAAAATTAATAAAATTTCATATTTAATTCAATTAAAAAGTACTAAACATTATCGGAAATTATACAGATGCTATTGTTTTTATTGTTAATAATGAAATCTCGTTGACTTTAATGCTAAAAAATAACAAAGACAGTTTTTTAATTTATCAAAAAGAAAATAAAAGCAATACGACCGCAGCATCGATAGTTAATCTAAGAGAATGAAAGTTCATAATAAAAAATTTAAGATTTTACTTTTAGAAAAATGTGTCTCATTAAGCAGCTGTTTGCTGGTTAGATATATTTATTGTTGCACTTTTGAAATGAATAAGCAAATGAAATGATTTGTATATCACATTTTGACATTGTTATATAACATTTTTCTCTGGGTGTACTTTCAAGTAAAGACATAAAAATGAAGTTTTTATCAGGCATAAATTGCTAATTTTTCCCTAAGTCGGCTAAAGCCACACTAAGCACAAAATTAAGAAATAAAACAAAACAATTAACTCTCGTATTCTGTTTCTTTTAATTTTATTCATATCAAAGAATTTCCAAGGGACTTTCATTGCATGTGCATTACACCACATCAAATGCTTTTCTATCATTAATCAAAGAATTATTAAACTAATTTGTACAATTTTTATACTCTCTAAAGAATTTTAAAACAAACTAGAAGTTGAGTATCGCACTGCGTACCATGATATAAATATAGAAGGTACTTCCATACTCTCAATTTTTCTTGACATTCACCATCTGACAAGTATAAGTATTGTGAAGTTTCGTGCTACCGTATTAATTTAATATTTCCCCCTCTGTTTCCGGTTTGTTTGAAAATTTTATTCAAAAATTATTTCAAAATTGTTTTTATAAAATACAGAATGTATAAATTAAACAATTAATGCCCAAATTCTGTTCTTCTTCTTGTCTATGGAGGAAAAAAAGAAGCAGAATCCTTAAAACAATTATTAGTTATTGTCTACGCTAGAAGGTTCGTGTATTTGCTTTATGATTTTGTTCCCAACATTATATCCAACACATATTTTTTCCTTTATTTTTTAAACTTTTGTATAATAATATTATTTTATTTTTATGTTTTAAAAACATGGTAATAATATTTTAATTTTTCATTATCAAAGACAACAACCATTTTGAAGAAAATAATTTAGACAATTCAAAAACAAGAAAATTATTTTAAAAAAAACGTCATAAATCTTCGTACTTAATTAGGGCATAAGCAAAAAAAAATAAGAGTGCAGTATACTTTAAATTCCCTGCATTTCCTGATGTTCGCCAACAGTGGCTAAGAGCCTATAAGATCTGTGAAATAGACCTGCTAAATGATCTGACCGATTATTACACCAATTTTTTTAGAAAGGGATGTTACAATCAACAAGAAACATATTATGTAAATTAAACAGAATGCAATATCAATTACTATTTGTTAAACTTAATGAAAATTCCTTGTCAAATAATCCAAATCATCAATCAATTTGGTTTCTCAGCTCCAAATTTAGATGAAAATATAGTTAAAAGATTTGTATTAAGCAGAAAACTTAAAAATATGAGATAAGTTATTACATAATCACTTTTTAAACTTCACAGATATGTAGTTATGTATATAACTTTATTTATTCTCAAATTTTTGTTAAGAAAATTACATATTTTTGTAAAAAAAAATTCTAGGGGAAGACTTAAATTTTTTACTATATGGGAAAATTTTTCATTATTTCTCTCAAAAATAAATACTTATTTTTAAAAACAAAGAGAGAATGGAAGTACCTTCTATATTTATATCATGCTGCGTACTATTAATTTATTTGATTTAATTTATGGCAATAAATTTCTACTAATTTAAATTGAGAGTGAAAATTTATGTTATTCTTTTGTTCAGTTGATTTGATTGGATTTGTGTTACAAAAAGCCCTTTAATACTTATCAAAATTTTATTGTCACGTTTCGCCACCACAAACACAACAGAGAAAAAGTTTCAATTTACGTAATTTATGGAGTTGTTAAGCATTTTACATACATAATTCGTACAAGCACACATCTGTACGTTTTATATATGTATGTGAGCTTTCATTAAGGATTCAGCATCGCAATGGAATGATGTTAAAAGGCTTACAGTACACGCAAAGAAAAACTATGGTTGAGGTAACCATAATCACACAGCAACATACTATGATTGAATTATATGGTTGCAGTCAAATCATATTATTGTTAATAGAAAAGCATACTTTAATAATATTATTATCTGAGTTAATAAAAATATTATCTACAAAAACAATGAATTTTGTTACACCTAATTTTAGTATTGTTAATATGCCAACACTATTGTTAGATGTGACTAAAATATAATTGAGACTCACCATACCATGATCTAATATTATAATAATATTGTTAAATACGACCACAGTATTATTTAATATAACAATACTGTTTTGTTTTTTAATCATATATTTATTGTAGAAACAGCTGTACGTTAAATTCGAAATAAAAATAAATTAATATTGTTGAAATAAAATGTATATATATAAATGTATACTTACACGACATACAGACATGTCTGTATAAAAAGATACACAAATTTAAATTTTAAATTTTAAATTTTAAATTTATTTAACACCACCCATGCAATACCGATAGCTTACAAACGAAATACTGAACTGACAGATGTTTCTGAAAAAGATTTTTTTAAAAACTTAACATAGTATGGTTTTGGATAACATTATATTATTATTTACATCATATTATTTTTAAATAATAATACAAATTATGTTGTACTCATAAATTTAAAAAAAAAAATTATATTGTTAAACTCTAACCCCCATATTTATAAAAAAATAAAATGAATTTGAAATTCAGTTTAGGAAAATTTTGTATGGAAAATTTGAACTAAATTACATTTAAAATTTTATGAATATGGGGGTAACTATATCAAACTTTTTTATGGATGTGATAATGTAATTATTAAATTCAAACATTACTTTGTTTATCGTAACGAAATAAATATTTAAAATAACAATAACTAGTTTTCAACGACCACACATTTGTTTCAGAGAACATAATATTGTTTTCTCAACCATTCTACAACCATATATTTTCCTTGCGTGTAGGTGTTGCTTGCAGTTAGTGATAAAGTTTTAATATACTGAAATTTATTATTTATTTAAACTGTAATTATTATAAGCAAATAGACAGCTGTTTGTAACTGAGAAAATTTTAATTACTCCAGCCGATTGAAGTATTGATTAAATACCAGTGTTGCCGGAGTTTAAACCCAATTTTACATAGACAAAACTTAAAATTATCTAGAATTTTATAAATTATTCAAAACAAATTTTTTTGCTTGTTAAGTAATTCTTTTATTATTTACGAATACACAGCTGCAGTTAAAATTATAGCAACATGAGAATACGTATTTGTTGCAAAACAACTTACATCTCTAAAAATTACTGCTACTAGGAGTATTTAGTTTATTTTAATTTAAAAAAAAAAAAACATTTTAATCCCCCTTATTGTGAATGGCGTCGTCGACGTCACATTAAGACGACGCTAAAAATTGTCACTTGTCTACTCTTTGTCGACAAAAATTTACTACTATTAACATGCTCCATTAATTTACAAAGTCTTAGAGATTAGTAAGAGATTATCAATAAGATCAAATTTTTGCCGATAAAGAGTATACAAGTGATAAAATTTGCTGTCGTTTTGATGTGACGTCGACGACGCCATTCACAATAAGGGGGAATATAAAAAATAATTTAATAGAGTACTAAAAAAATTTAAAAGCCTTCTAAGTCAAAATAAAACAAATTTTTTTCAATTATATTTTACTTTATTTAATTTAAAGTTGTATTCATATATTTTATTTGTTTATTCTTTTATTTAATTTACTAAATTTTTTATTTAATTTAATTTTTTATTTTATTTTAATTCTTTTTATTTGAAATTTATTTTATTTAATATTATTTTCATTTAGGTAATTTATTAATTTTTTATATATTTTTACTTTTTTATTTTATTTTAATTCTTTTTATTTTAAATTAAATTTATTTTATTTTATTTTATTTAATTTAATTTATATATTGAATTTTATTTTTATTATGTTATTTTATTTTTATTTAGTTTATTTATTTTTTATTTAATTGTACTTTTTTCATTTTATATTTATTTTATTTAATATAATTTTTTATTATTTTATCTTATTTTATTTCATTTTATTTAAAATCATTTTCTTATTTTATTTTATATTTATTTTTATTATTTTTTGTTATATTACTTGATCTTTTTAATTTATTTTACATAAATAGGCAAGTGAAAAAAGTTAAGAACCATTTTAACTGACTTAAACTCAACGTATTCGCTTGATTTTTTTGTTGTTTGATAGATTGTCAATAGGAGCAATTTTTTCTTTTACATTTTTGTGTCTAAGATAGTTAAAAACATTTAAGAATAGTAGCCAATTATAAAGCCATGATTAATGATTGCTAAAAAATTACAACAAAAAACTCAAAATTAACTAAATTAAATTTGGCTTGGCAACTCCGTAAACACTCAGAAGCAGTGATGGGAAATGAGATTTGCATTTCGGTATCAAAAACAATTTTTTTAATACTTTTTTGATCCCGAGAGTATCAAAAATTATTATTTTTTTATTTAAATTTAATTAACAAAAAATTATATAAAATTAATTTACAAAGAAATAAAAATGAAACACAAAGCATATGGATAGGATGATTCTAAAAAAAATCGTTTGTTTTTCTCAGAACCAGGTTTCAAACTTTTGTTAGGTAAAAATAGGCCTGTTAAAATATCAGCTCATAATATTAATGGTGAGATGGTCCGCGTCGCACTTTTCGATTTCCCATACGATTTACATGTTATAAATTGAATTTATTCATTCTGATTGTCATAAGCAGGGACAAGGACTTCATGCATTTAAAAAAGGTATTTTAGGCGCCTAAAATATGACATCAAAAAAGAAAAATATGCACTAAAAACAATAAAATATGAACATATTTTAAGAAATTGTATCCAAAAGAAATGTTTTCAATTTACATGCAACTAAATAAAGATATATAAATATTTTATTTTCTCAAAACATGCGTGTACAAGTCTTTTACATTAAATTTTTACACAATTTTAGAAATGATAAGGATTTTTCTGCATTATTAACACCAAACAGGCATTTTTCGCGATATGTTTATATTGCAATAAAAGAGCAATACACAAATAGAAAGAGCAAAGTGTTGTTATTAATTTATTTTCACTGACAAATTTTATATTTTTAATATTTTCGAATATAACGTCTATAGATGTAATCGGTTCAAATTTAAATGATTCTTTTTATATAATTTTATATATTTATTTAACTCAACCTTTAAAATTAATTGAATACTATGTTGGATTAGTTTTTTAAATCCGTTACCATTTTTAAAAACAGTATCAAGTTCCGGCAGAATGGTTTCACTACTTTCGGCTTTAATAGCAGACAATTTCCTCTTGAAATCATCAAAATCACAATTTCGATTAAACTTTTTAGGTGGTTGTGCTTGTATAATCGTTCTACAATTATAGAGCTGGCGAACAAAACTAGACATGTCCTCAGTAAATGATTTTTTTAATTTTTTTTCGGGCTCTCCAACTGCACATATATGCAGTTACGAAATATTTTCATCCAAAGCCAGTTCAATCCTGCTTAAAAAAAATAACAAAAACTGACTTGTCCTTGCTAGTCTCTATCTAGGTAGCTCAGGTATTTGCCTATGCTGTAAAACAGTTAACGGCACTAGTCTGGTTTTGTTCGTCAGTTCGTCAATTCTAAAACAATGCAAGCGAATAAGTTTGCTAAAAACTCAGTTTTGCATTAATAATTTGTCAAATTTTTTTTTAGAAATTTAAATTTTTGAGAGAATATGACACAAAACAAAGATTTATACCAAAATATGAGACGAAAATATGCATTAATGACCAAATTATGCAAAAATATGCATTTTCAGCAAAATATGCAAAAATATGCACTAACAAATCGATGCCATTTTTACGCAAATTCATTGTTTCGTAAAGATATTTCGTTCTTGCGATTATAAGGGTTCAGGAAAAAAATATGCATTTGCATGAAACCCCTGTCCCTGGTCATAAGTAAAGAACGGAATGTCCTACAATAAACTTCTTGGTACGCTTTTGTAGAAAATTGAATTGATTTCTTTTAGAATCACCCTAATGTGCATACATACATATGTATGTATGTACTCGTACATAGGTACAAATGTTAAAGTTATAACAAGAAGAGTTTTAAGATTTCAATAAATCTTAGGCCTGGATAAGACTTGATACTGTTGGAACATAAAGTCTGTTCCTTTGTTTTGTTTTCATGACATTTTGTAAGAGAAAATCCTTTCGACATTTACAGAGGAGTGAGGTGTAGACAAAATTCGGTAAGCTACTGTCGATTTACCTGGGAACATGTATTCATCTAATGCGTTTTTAGTTTTAGCATCGTCAGGCCAAAAACTGCATATACAGGCCTGTTCTGCAAATCATGATATGTCAAATCACGGTGATTTCAAAAAATTAATAAAAGCTAAATTATTGCTTTTGTAAATTTCACGATTTATGGTTTAAACATGACTATAACTTAAAATACAATAAAAACCCACGAACAAGACAGCTATTTGTAGTTTGTTTTTAACACCACCGTGATTTAAATCACCGTGATTTTTAGAACAGGCCCGATATTTTCTGTTGTTAATAGTTTTGATTCTTCCAAATCAGCCAATGCTCTATACTGATTGTTGATATTTTCAAAATTTTGCTTTTCGCTGGGAAACATTTTTATTCAAAGCGATATAAAAGTTAACATTCCATTGTCAAAGTCCACTTTTGTCCTTAGAACTTGACAGAATTTAATATAAACTTTTTACAATTTTCTTTAAACTGATTTCAAACATAGATCAACCTCTGTGCCACAGAAAATATCATTGAATGAAATATGGTTTTTATTTACATACATATATTTAATTGTGAAGGTTTAAAATTTTCTAAAATATCTTTACTAATAAGGTTTCGTGCCATTTGTCGAAAAAGAAATTGAATTCTTGGCAAAAATATATGTGTACGCGCGTCTTCTGACTGTATTTCTGGGTTGGCCGATATAGCTGCAAAACTATCGATGGTACTATCGATAGTATCGATAGTTTTATTTTAAGTGGACTATCGAAATGTTATTTTTTGATAGCAATACTATCGACAAAAACACGCTACTAAAAGAAAAAAAATCAAAGTCAATAAAAACGGAATGATGGCGACTGTGTAATAAAAAATGCAACATTAAAATTTCGCCGCCTGTAAACCTTTATAATAATGGTTATCATTACATATATAAATGTGAAAACAAATAAATTAGTTTTGATTTGACATAAGATGTTAGTTTTTATCTACTAGATGCAAGTTGCATAAAAATACAATTTGATACATGAAGAAATTTGACGGCGGCTAAATTTGACGACTACTGTACCTGGATTCAGTAACTTTTATTACGATAATCGTATCGTTATAATAAATATAACGAAAATTTATCGACTTTGCTATTCAGAAACATATTTTTTTTAAGATATTCGGTGTCGCTTGGAGAAAAAAAAATTAAGTCATAAGATCTAATTTGTTGCGTTTTTCTTAATTATTTTTTGTGCTTTTCGCTTGTTTTCACATTTTCTATGCAGAGATACCATATCATATTGAATTAAATTGTGAATAAGATAAAGCGGGAGACTATCGTTAAAAGAAATTACAGAATCACATTATCGTTATAGCAAGCGAATAAATATGTCGATAAATATTACGATTTTCGGTTCGCAAAAAGTTACAGAATCCAGGTACTGGACTGTCTCCGCTCTTTCCTTTTAAATAAAAGGTGATGCTAAATAGTTTGCTTCTCCTTCTGTTAAACCAATACTTTTTAGCTAACTGTAATATTTTAAGTAATGATGAAAGATGTTTTTTTTTATTTTATTCCTTTTTAATTTATTTTTTATTGATCCATCTATCTATCTATTTGCTTTTTCGTTTATTTTTTTATAGAACTGTGTATATATGTTTGTTGAACATGTGTATTAAGAACATTGGAACTAAAAGTTTTAAAAAAAATAAACTTTTTTTTTACTTTATAGAATGATTAAAAAATTCAAGATTTTATATTAGAAAAATACACAATTGATAAGTTTCTAAGAATCAAAAACTATCGATAGTATCGATGGCATCAAAAAATACTATCGAAACTATCGAATGAAGCCACTATCGATAGTTTTGCAGCTCTATTGGCCGAGAGAGTATCAAATGTGTTGCGGGAGTACTACGGTACTTTTTCATGTCAAATAGTATCAAAAAAAGTACGATCGTACCAACTTTCCCATCACTGCTCAGAAGGAAATACTTATTTTATTTGTTCATTCTTTTCTTATTTTCATTTTTGTATGTACTTAAACGATTATTGCTGAAACTAATAAAATTTGGATATTTAAATAACGAGTAAGTTAAATACATTACGGTACTGTATTATTTTTCTTAGATGCTTAAAAATAATGGGCCATAACCATAGCCAAACATTAAAGTGGGTTCTTTTTAGAGAAAACTTAAATTTTAACATCTGTTGTTAGCTTTCTTTCAACTATAGTCAAAATTAGAACCGGTTTTAGGTTGAATCAGCTTTAAGTGGGTGATGAGTAAAATCTTGAAATTTTCGCATGCAATTCGGTATGAGTAATAAGCAAGTGGCATCTCTGAACAGCTGACAGAATAGAAACGACAAAAAGTTAAATAAAATAGAATCCATTTTGGAGGAAAAAAAGTTGAAAAACATAAACCGGAGAATATATGAACATCAAAACCGTTTCTATTATTTATTTGGAAAGCTCACATTAATAGATACAACTGTTAAAGACCGGAGTAAGTACGGTAATACATTTTATTAGAAATGAAGAAATATATGACATTTTATCTGAGCGGTTTGTATTATCACAAAACATACAGAAGTGTCACGAGACGGAAGATACGGGTATTTTTCAGTTTGTCTCGTTTTCCCTCAAATTTTGTCGTTGGTTTTGTTTTGCTACGTCTTTCTAGTGCAATACATTTTTATTAGCTGTGTTAATTGGTAAGTAGTAATACACTACAGTATCAAATACACTATGCTTTTCTCTTTCTTCCATAAATTTTAACAAAAACCTGATTGGAGCTTTTTTTGCCTGTCACTTTCTTCACTTCTGTGTATTCTGTGGTATTATTGCAATAATGGTTGAATTTCAACCACTGGGCGAACACTAGTTTATTTAATTTTTTATTTATTTTATTTGATTTATTTGTTTTAGAGCTATACTCTTCATGCCACGACTCTGGACCCTGAAGGAAACGTGGGGTTAAGTGTCCCCAAGTCACCACTTTTGTCGACTATTTTGGTGACATTGTCAACAGAGCGTCTATTAGTATTGTTCTTAATGCGTAGAAAACAATTTTTTCATATACTTACACACAACTAGGCTTCTTCTTGTTTTATTGGTTTGTTGAAAACAAAAGTGACGTGAAGCAAAATTTGAGTGTTTATAAAAATTAGTTTAAGAAGTCAAATTAAAAGTTGAATTTAAATGTTTTGAACAATAATTAAAAAAAAAATACACAAAAAGAATTTGCAAAAAAGAAATAAAATAACAATCCATATTGTATAACAATAGAAAATGTGAAAATTAAAAAATTGTAAGCGAAAGTGCCAATTATTGGAAATTGTTTTACCCTGTGGAAGATTTTGTGCCATCAGTTAAAGATTTATCATACTTGCAGATTCATTCGTAAGTGTTTGAACAAAATATGCAATTTAATTATCAAAGGAGTATGTATACTAGAATAACTGAAATGTGCTAGTAACTGTTTCCAATGTCTTCATATGGTCCCTAAAGAATTATCTAATCAGTAGTTCCAATGTCAGTAGTTGCTTTTCAATGACACGCACATGTTAAATGTCGATAGCAAAATAAGCATTGAGTGGGGTATAATTAGTCAGTAGTACTGGCGACAAAGTCAATAGTGAATCAGTACTGATTCACTAGTGACATTTCCTGCAGGGGAGCTAGGACGTGATTTTCGTAACAAGTTTATTTTTCTTTTGATTTATTTGTACTTTGAACCAGAGTACGAAAATAAACGAAACAAAATGTTTGATTTTGGTTTGTTTCGTTCATTGAAGTGAGTGAAACAAAAGCAAAACAAAATAATGATGATGACTGTTCAATTTGTTTTTTTATTGTTTTTGCACATGAGCATAAATAATACATCAATTTAATACTACGCATTATTGCATTGTAATATAACACATGAAATTTTTTACATAGCTAAGCAGCATAGCTCTAAACAGGTGCTCCAAGACACATCTCTTCTTTTTTATTTTACTTTATTTTTTATATTTGTATTTTATTTCAAGACCTTATTTTTAATATCAATTAATGTAGTTTTAAATATATTGCATCTGTTCAGGCTTTTAAGGAGATTCAATTTCTTCAAAATGTACATAAAAAACGTTTTTTATTAAATTTTTATTGTATCAGACGTTTCGTTGGGATTTTCCAACATCTTCAGGAATAATTATTTTTACTGATATATATTTTATCCTATATTCCAATTTACTTTTAAGTTTTTAAGATGTATTTTAAAGAGACATAAAATGTACAACATAAAACACATAACGTAAAAAAATTATTGCAAATATAAACAAAATAATTAATTAAACTATTTTTTTTATTTGAGCTTTAGGTGTGCTTATATTTGTATTTTATTAGTTCAATATGTCGTTAACCTTCGGTTAACTTCTTCAGAAATATAGTTTAATTAAATATATAAAAAAAAGTCGAAAAATTAGATAAAAGAATATAAATAAAATACAAATAAAATATCACAGCCTTTTCTTAACTTTTAATATCACAGTTGGAATTATTATTATAATTTCTTTATTTTACTTTTATTTAATTTTTTTTTTCTTATATTATTTATTTATTTTTTTACTTAATTTTTTATATTATTTAAATTTTTTTCTATGAATCATTTTTAGATTTTAATTGAACTATAGTGAATTTTTAATCAGAAATAATTTTTAGTCAGGCTTAAGTTCAGTAATTTAAATTTTTTTTATTGAATGAAATATTTTATTAATTAATGTGAGTTTTTAAAGAAGAGAAGAAAAATTAAATTAGACTTTTAATTGGGTAGAGATTGTTATTAACTTCAGCTATTTAAAAATGACTCATTTAATTCATCATGGGCACGTGACAAAAATATGTTCACTTGGCAATCACTGTTCACTTGGCAAT
Organism: Tachina grossa; assembly: GCA_949987645.1. Taxonomy (NCBI): domain Eukaryota; kingdom Metazoa; phylum Arthropoda; class Insecta; order Diptera; family Tachinidae; genus Tachina; species Tachina grossa. The sequence goes on along the minus strand of OX465274.1, from coordinate 32,054,000 downwards.
CACAAAATGTTGGAATACCAAATAAACGGTAGAAAGCAAATACAAAGTAACATAATATCAACTACTATAATACTTACATGCATGTACCGACGGTACATCGAATAGGTAAAAATAATTAATGTGATGATCGTAAAAGATAAACAAGAATAGTTAAACATACGTGAGCAGAGTAATATAACTTCGTGCTAACCTAAATAGAAAAATGAAAAAATGGAAAAACAGGGGAAATTAATAGTGATACTTATATATGTATTTACCAAAGGTAAATCAATAATTGTATACAACAATCATTTCTCACATTCCGTTTCATTAGAATTTACGTTAAATAGCTGATGTTAATAACAATCTCTACCCAAGTAGATAGACTAGGGTGCTGATGAAGTGCGTTGCTGCACAGAAAAATATCGGTATTTCCCCCAGCTTAAAAGTCTTATTCAATTTTTCTTCTCTTCTTTAGAAACTCACAATAATTAATAAAAATATTTCATTCAATAAAAAGAATTGAAATTACTGAACTTAAGCCTGACTAAAAATTATTTCTGATTAAAAATTTTTTTCTATTTTAAGTTTATTTTAGTTTTTTAATATTATTCTGTTATTTTTTTTTAAATTTATTTTTTTAATTTAATTTTTCTTCATTTGATTTTAACTTTTTTATTTATTTATTTTTACTTAATTTTATTTTTTTATGTTATTTTAATTTTTTATTTTAAATTTATTTAATATTATTTTATTATATTTTCTCTTATATATCAGTTTCCTTTATTTTAATTTTATTTTATACAATATAATTTTATTTCATTTTATTTGACTTTTATCATTTTAATTTATTTCATTCTATTTATTTTTTATTTTATTTTATTTTATATTATTACATTTTGTTATATATTTTTACTTTTATTTTTTTTTTAATATTTTTATGTTATTTTATCTTATTCAATATTAGTTTATTTCATTTTTTAGTTTCAATTATTTTAAATTGCTTTATTTTATTTTATTTTATTTTATTTTATTTTTTTTAATTTTTTTTATTTTATTTTATTTAAAGAAAATTTATTATTTGACATATTGTCAGAAGTGTACATAAAATAATTGAAATTTATTTGCTGGTAGTTTAGCATGTCCACACACGTACTTCATTGGCGCTTGAACCAAATCACCAGCAGACTTTAACCACAAATTCTAAACAGTCACAAACCTCCTACTTTAAGCATAGACTTTCAAAAACTATATGAGAATTCATAAAATAATAATACTTTTGAAAATCACAAAAGAAAAAATAAGCCTAGTAGGCTTTGAAACTGATACAAGACCCAGCAAATAATTTATATCCAGGTGAACTCATTTAAGGATGTAGAAAAATAAAATGAGTTCACCTGGATATAAATTATTTGCTGGGTTTTGTATCAGTTTCAAAGCCTAATAGGCTTATTTTTTCTTTTGTAAAGTAGGAGGTTTGTGACTGTTTAGAATTTGTGGTTAAAGTCTGCTGGTGATTTGGTTCAAGCGCCAATGAAGTACGTGTGTGGACATGCTAAACTACCAGCAAATAAATTTCAATTATTTTATTTTATTTTATACATAAAATTCCAAAGTTTATTTATTTGACATAAATAAAGAAAATTTTGCTTGGTTTTATGCTTAAGTATTGTCTATATGCATTTCGTTCCCGCATTTGCTTAACCATAAAAACAAGCAAACATTTTTATTTTATTTTATTTTATTTTATTTTATATTATTTTATTTTATGTTACACTCAAAAAAAAGACATATACTATTATTAAGGAAAAAAAAGTTTCTAAATTTAAGTAAAAAAATTTTCTAAATTTAAGTAATTTTTTCTAAGTTTGAGTAAATTTTTACAAAAATCTAGTAAAAATTACTTAAAATGAGTAAAAAAATAAAAAGTTGATATCCTTAAAAATAGTTCATAAAAATACACACGAAAATTCTCACATTCAAGGACAAGTTTACTAGCTTTAAGGAAATATTTACCAAAAATTGGAAAATGGTTTAAAAGTTTAGGGAAATTTCGTCCCAACAACTAGTCAATCTCGTCTTAAATCAAAAAATAAATTTTAGGAAACGACTTACTCCTGATTAGTTCATCAAATTTGACTTACTTGAAAGATATAAAAAGGTTTTCTAAATTTAATTTTAGAAAAGTATTTACCCATTTTAAGTATTTTTTCTTTAAATTATATAATATATCTTTTGTTTGCATTAAGCAAAAAATCTAAGTGAGTTTTTCATATTTTTGAGGAATATTTGAACTTGAAATATATTTTTTTGAAAATTAAATTAAATTTCAAAACTCAAAAATTTCAATGCTGTTAGGCAAATTGGTTAGAGTGCTTGCTTATCATTCAGAAGGTTGTTGGTTCAATACTTGTCTCCTCTCAAGGAATTAATATGTACATATGTATGGTGAATTAATTAAGAATAAAATATGAAGATATAATAAAAAACATACCATGTGGTATAGAATTTAATAAAAAATAAAAAAGTGCCAGAATTAAAGACATAAAAAAACTTTGAAAAATTTACTAAATTTGAGATCAAAGATGAAAATTTTTTTTTGCAAAGCTCCGAATTTTATGGGAAAAATTTACTTAATCTTAGAAAAATTTAACTTAAATATAAAAATATAATTACCATAAACTTGTTCATTAATTAACTAGAAATTTAGTAAATATTTTACTTTTATTTATTTAACTTTTTTTATTCAAATTTAGAATATTTTCCAAAGTTTTAGTTAGTTTTTTTTTTTTTTGAGTGTACTTTATTTTATTTTAATTAATTTTTATTTTCAGATAATTTAATTTTATTTTAATTTAATACATTTTATTTTAATTTAATTGGTTTTATTTAATTTTATTAAATTTTGAGTCATTTTATATGCTACGTATAGCGTTGCCATATATTTTTCTCAAAAACCTTCAAGTCGAACAAAAAATCTTTTTTTCTCATCAAAAATCTTTTTTTTTTTGTGATTTTACTCAAAATACATTAATGTGCATTGATTTTACTGAATTCAAGTTCAGGAAAAAATTTATTTTGTTTCCAATGAACTAACAAACGTTAAGATAACTAACACAAAATATTTACTGAATAGAACATGTATAAGATAAATAAATATATGTATGCACATAATTCATACTTTTGATGAAGAGAAGAAGAAAATATGTCAGCACTTTAGTCAAAAAGACCTTAAATAATATAATAGAAGTAGCAAATATCATATTTTTAAAAATCTTATTTTTAACAAAGAAATCTTTTAGTCATGTTAACATCGCGAAAAACTTCGAAAATAAGATAAACGCTACTTACATACTTTAAATTATTTTAATATAATATTTAATATAATTATGTTTAATTTAATTTTTTTATTTCATTTCAATTTTCCTTTTTTTATATTATATATTTCATACTCTCTGAAGAGAGTTTCCTTACACCTAAAAATTTGCCTCTTGTAAAGCACTTAAATAAATTAAAATAGTTGTACCTTTGAGGGTAAATTATAAAAATAGTCATGTTCATGGCAAATCGTGAAAAACACTTTAAGATAAAAAAAAATTTTGTTATTATTTATTTCCCACTCTGAACGTAAGGCAACAATAAGTAAAATGCATTATTGTAAGGTTTATTTCTATATTTACAAATACTTTAATTCTTTTTTAGAAAAGACAAGCAAATGATTTTTATTTTAATGCAATTATAGTTTAAAAATAATAAAAAAATGCTGATTGAATTTATTTTTAGACTTGAGTTATTTTAAAAATAATAAACGATAAAAATGTACTTTCGTTATTTAGAAAAAAAAAAATTAAATAAGTCTTGCGGGTTTGTTTCCTTCTTTTGTCAATCAAACACTAGAGATAAGATTAAAATAAAAAAAAAATAATATATTGACAGCAAAACTTGAATAAATATATGTATGCCAAATGCGTAGAAAAGCGCCATATGTGATAAATATTTAGGTTAAATGATTCAATGTGATATAAAAATTTAATATTTTATGTCTTTTTTGCGTAGTAAAAAAATATTAGTATATAGTAAGTTTTTGTCCTAATTACTCGTATTATTGTGTGAAAAGTCCTAATGTACATATATATTTTAAATGAGTTTTTTAGGCAATAATCTGTTTAAATCTTACTTTTCATAGTGATTTATATTCTTATCAAATTATTTTTTTTTATTGAAATATTATTTATTATTTGCAGGTATGTTAAATAGAATTTTTAAGATAAGCTAATTTTACTTAACAAAATTTTATTAAAATAAGTATTTGAATATATGTACTACGTGTCCAGAAATAGATTAATAATTTTTATATATAATTTTTTATTTAAAATAGTAAAAATTAGGTCAAGTTGTCTTGCGAGCAGAAAGTACTTTCATATTTTCCATAAAACGCTTTATGCCCAATTACAAAAAAAAAATTCACAAAGAAAAATCAAAACATAATTTTAAGAAAATTAAAAAAAAAATAAATATGAAACAGATTTTTGTTTAAATTTAACGTTAAAAATTTATTTAAAGTGTGAAATGTTCTAGTGACAGACATTTTTAGTAGAGATGCCCAAATGTCGTGATTTTATCGTGTCACGCGTGAATCACGCGTGACTCACGCATAATCATGATCAAATTTATAATTAATCACGCGTGAGTGCGTGAGAGTGACTTAAAAATAAATTGTTCGTGCGTGATCGTGCGTGAGCTATTTTTAATAATCACGCACGAATTATCACGCTCTCACGAGATATCATTCCTGATTAGGAGAGTAATGTTATAATTTTTTCAGGCGTAGTAAACTGGCTTATACGAAATTTAAATATACCAATGTAGGGATGAAACGATACTACTAAGGTATCGATACTTTTACTTTATACGGTATCGGTTCAAAAGTATCGATACCTACTCAGTATCGAATAAAAAGCATCGATACTTACTTGTATCGGTCAAGTTCTTCATATGATTTGAAGTTGTGAAACAAAAGTAAATACACACAATACAAACAGAATACATATGTATGTAGTATGTACAGTTAGAGTCACTAATATTCGGTTTTCAGATTCAGAATCAATAAAAAAGTCTGCCAAACAATGCAATCTTTTAATCTGAAAAATTTGTCATTGTTTGGCAGACTTTAGGGATTCTGAATCTGAAAACCGAATATTAGTGAAACTCACTGTATGTACTTGCTTTGAAACATTTTCGCCGACAGGAGCAGTACAGTCGGGATGACATTTTGAACGTTTGTTCAAATTCGATGTTTTGTCGCAATAACACACGCATTTAAAACAATTTTTTCAACTCGCAATTTTATCGTCTTTTTATAAAATATAACCACACACTTAACTTGGGGTCCCATTTTCTTGAAATGACTTTAATATCTGTGACAATAAGGAAAAAGTGCTTAAGTCATATTTTACTGCTCTACTGCAAGAGCACTTTTAAACTTTCCTAAAAAAGCGCACAAAATAAATGAAATTTTGCCCAGGGGAACTTTCTAATACGGATATTACATGGGTACCGTTAACTTAAGAACACATTATATCGACTCAAGCCTTTTATCCTTTTTGCCACAGATATATTCTAAACATAAATTTATATGTAATACGAACAAATGAAACTTTGTTAAACTGACGTCATGTTGAACATTGTTGTGGCAAATAAGAAACGAGTATTTTTGACCGATACCTACTTGGTACTCGGTAGTAAAGTATCGATACCAAAAGTACTTAGTTTCTAAGAAAAAGTATCGAGTACTTACTTGCATTTACTCGTATCGTTTCATCCTTATACCAATGTAGAAAAATAAAATTATTTTAATTAATTTTTTTAAGGTACACAACTATATTTTTCGAAAATTTTGACTTTTTTCAGAAAAACTGCGCGTACATCCGCATTTATGAAAAGGCACTCTTAAATTTTAGTTAATTCAATATGAATAAAATTGGTATTTCTAATCAAAACAAATTAAAAAAAAAAATAAAAAGACGTTTTCAGGGTTGGAAAACTTTAACTTTTTTTCTTATAGTAAAGTAACTTATTAAATCAAATTTTTCCTTTTTTTCTATAAATTAAACATATATTATATTCTTAAAAAAAAAGAAATTGGTGTAAGAGATCAGAAAAATCAAAAACAATGATTCCAGGGTTGGGTAACTTACACTTTTTGTGGTATCTTATATGCCATATAATTAGGTATAATTAATTGTTTTCTTTTTCTTTATAAATTATATATATTTTACGTTTTGGAAAGAAAAGTTTGGTGTAGAAAATTATAAAAATTAAAACCACAGCTCCAGAGCCGGAAACTTTGTTCTATTTTTCTGGATATTAAAGTTACTAAATAAAATTATTTTTTTAATTTGAATTTTTGATATTGTATGACGTGACATCGTTTTTGACAACTGGAATAAGGGCGAATGTAAAATATTTCTTAAATACAGATTATTGAATAAAATATTCAACTTATTGCTAATATCGAAAAAAACAAATATGTAATCGAAAAATACCGACAGGTCACTTGGTAAAAATTGTACTAGAGCAAAAAATTATACATTTTTTAACAAAGCATATGCATAGGTATTATGTGCTTATGAATATATCTCTATACTTTATATACGCACTTGGGTGAAGGAAACACAGCCGAATATATGTAGCACTCTTACTTGTTATTATTTTGGATTCAGCTTTTATCACTGTGCATTTCTGAAGTAACCAAAAAACTAGAGATTTTTTTTTAAATTTTTAATGAAAAGAGCATATTAAACAACAGCAAAAAACTACTCATTTCGATTAATTGTTTCAAAAGAAAAGGAAGCTTTAAATAGAAAGTTAATATTAATATAATAGCACTCAACAATTTAACTTTTTTCTTTTAAAAATTTGCAAATTAGTAATGTGAACTTGAAAAATGCGCCTCATTGACACCAGAGGCGCTGCAACACTACATTATTAGAAACTTGCAAAAAAAGAAAGTTGTAAAATAATGAAGCTTTCTTCTATCTCTTCCTCTTTCAGTATCCCTTTCCTAAGAATGTAACACCTAGTAATAGAGTAGGCATTTATTGCCTGAGTGTTACTTCTCTTTAAAAAAAATAGTTTACTTAATCAAATCCCAAGAAAAATGCGCACTAAAAATTTGATTAAAAAATATGGATTCATTAGATTAAACAAAGTTTTGCAATTGGTTTTTCAACAATTTACATTAACAGTAAAATTAACAGGTAAAGTTGGTCAAATTAACTTAAAAGATTTTTTCTTGCACAAATTTATATTCGGGTATGTTCTGTTTTCCATGTGAAATTAGAACGTGTGGAATTGCCATAGAATTTCTGTTGAAAATATCTATTTATAATATTGATAATGGATTTATAATGGTTTTATATTAGACTCCTGCACAAAACTATTTACAACACCTTTCAAGACATGAGAGATTTTTCAAATACATTACTACAGCGAAATATTCTAAAAGAAACGCTAAACAAAACTGTCGGCCAGACAAACAACTCAAACAAATGTCTTGCTAACAGTGTTGTTAACCGTTTCTTTTAGAATATTTCGCAGCAGTAAAGCATTTAAAAAATCTCTCATGTCTTGAAAGGTCTTATAAATGGTCTTGTGCAGGACTTTAATTTATATTGTTGACAAATAACCAGCCACTAAGGATTAATTAAATTAACCAGCATATCAATTTGTTTATCTAAATCGTAAGAATAATTTACATTTACAATAAAATAACAAATCCAGACTAGTGATATGATCCAAATAAATTTTTTTTTTTTTCAAATAAACTGCAATAAGAATTTCGAAGTGATTTTTCGTAACATTTTCTTCTCTGTGTAAAACAATTATTAATCACATTTACCCTTAAATGAAACAAAAAAAAAAATGAAGTGTACACATTAGTGTTGTAAAAGTATTGAGTATTTGAGTACTGAGTACTCAATACCGCGAGTTTTTCCCGGTACTCAATACACAAAAGTAACTACTCAATAGTTTCAGGGTTGCATTTTGTAGTATTCAAGTGAAAGTCTTCCTTTAAAATACATCAGAATTATAAAACTCTGTGAGCTTGATACAAATAAATATGACTCTGAACATCATGGAGTTAGTGTAACAAATACCAATTCTGTTAGGAATTATTTTGGTACGAAAACAGCCGCTAAAATAAAGTACTTCAGTCATTAACAAATACTATTGGACAGAAAAAGTGACCCTTTAGAATAGTGGAAGGAAGGCACGTGATACAATATAAAAAGCAAGTCAGTTCCTCACAAACATAAAAAATATTTTAAATTCTTTCAATTTTGGTATAATTTTATTTCCACATTTCAACAATAACTAAGTAATAAAGTCAATTGTGAGAAAAAAATTTTTATTAAAAAATATTTAGAAGATAATTTAGGAGATTAATGAACTAGAAGTGTTAAGAGTACGTTAAAAAATTTTTATGTACAAAAACTAATCTTCAACCTTATTTATTTTCATTTGTTATAAATTAATTTCAATATACTTGTATTTAATCTTTGTTTTTCCATATTGCATCATCAATAAAATAATATAAATAATAATTTTTAACTTCCCATATACATACATATATAAAGTATTGAGTAGTATCGAGTACCCAATTGAAAAAGTATCAAGTACTACTGAGTATTCAAAAGTAGCCGCTTTTTACAACACTAGTACACATCATTAAAGATAAAAAAAATACACACAATATTTTACCTCTTTTATTATTTATATTTTTAGTTGTCATTTCTCATCTATTAACTAAATGAAATATATTTTATTATTATTGTTAAGCATTCATTGAATAGCGAATCGAAAGAGCAAATGTTATCCATAAAATTCGATTTGATGACAATTGTTTTTTTTTAATGTAGAAAATGGCCAATGAAAAAATTTTATAGGGAAATTTTTTTTGCAGTTCACTTTGCTGCGTGATATTTATATTTATAAAAAGAATAGAAATAAAATTTCATAAAAAAATAGAATCCGAAAATCGTTACATAGTTCATAGCTTAACACGCAAAATATGTTATTGTGCAACTGTCATTGCTGTCATATACTACGTTTACACGCCCGACTTATTGGCAAATAAAGCTGTAAATTGTTGCCATATAATTGTTTTATTGCGACTTATTAACTCAGAAAACTATTCACGAATAACGAACGATTTGCAAATAAAATGCTTGAGGTTTTAACGCTTACAAATGTTTGCAAATAAAAAAACAATAAATGAATAAATATTGCATATAAAAAACATTGATAGAAGAGTATAATAACCATAATAGCAAATAATTATATGTTCAATATATATTTGCTCAATTTTATTGTTAGCATAAGTAAGTTTTCAATATAAAAACTACGAAGTTTTTTTACATTTGCTATGCCGTATAAAAAGCAAGTTAATTTATTTGCAAATATTACACGTATAAACGTAGAAACAGTATAGTTGATACTACAAATATGATATTTTTTGCAAGATTGTTATAAGTTTTCGTCTTATTGATCACATTTACCATATCATTAATCTAAAGAATCTGATGGCAGATATATCGTGCCATAACCGCCAAAAAAGCTTAAGCTACATAATTTTCGAACTTGATCTTTTTTTTACCAAAATTGATTATTTGCTACCTAAATAATCGGGGTCCAAAATATATCCAACATATATTAAGCTTTTTTGGCACCTACGGCTTGATATTCAACTTCAATGTTCAGAGAAGTTGAAGCTGTGAAAATACTAAACGCTAAAGGCTAGGACTCACTATCGTATACTACGTTTATACGCGCACTATTTAATAATCATTACTAATAGTGTTGACAAAAAAAAAAATAGTTTAAATGTATTAAAAAAAACAAATAATTATTTGTTTTACTTATGATTGCTTCTATCAATGTTTTTTTTTTAAATATATATCTAAATTTGTCAAATCGTATCGTGCTTTTGCATATCAGCTGATTAATTCTATCATAAGAGTGGCAACCTCAAACATTTTATTTGCAAATAGTGCGTTAATCGTGAATAGTTTTCCTGAATAAAATAAATAATATAATAAAGCAATTATATCGTGCCATAACCGCCAAAATCGCTTAACCCTAGACACATAACCTTCGTCGAAACGACGAACACCGGACGAAAAAATTGCTATTTCTTTTTAACACGTGCACCGATCGCCGCTAAATTTCTTGCCAACTTAGTTTTCGCTGAGCTTTTGCAGGAGACAACCAAACTCGGCGCGTGAGCACGTAATTATTGAGATATGATAAACTTGTTCGTCGCTTCGACGAGTGTTGGCGAGCATAAAGTTGATTTCTGCACACAATGCGCTTCAAAAAATTTATTTTATATATTTTTTTAAATAACAACAGTGTTATAGTTAAGTTTTGCCAAAGAGAAAAAGGCTTTTTTGTTTTGTTTGTTTAAATAAATTTTATAACAATGTGATCTCAAAAAAAAATGCTTTTTGGAAAAATGGATTATAATAAATATCCTTGTAACAGAATAGAAATATATAGTTGTATTTACTAACAAAGTACTTGCTAAAGGTATGTATGTGTTGCAAGTACAAAAATATATATGTTTAGAACCGATATTATACGCCCCAAAACGTGCTCGTCGAAACGACGAATGGTTAGGTTTAGAGGGATACGTTCGAGGGTTACGTGTGCAGGGTTAAGCAACATAATTTTCGAACTTAAATTTTTTACCAAAATCGATTATTTGTGATCATAAACAGTCGATTTTCGTCAAAACAACGAAGTCCAAAAATTGTGTCTCTTAAGCTATTTTAGCGGTTATGGCTTGATATGGCAACGATCTACAGTTTTATTTGCAAATAAGTCGTGCGTATAAACGTAGTAATAATGAATTATTATTGCCTTTTGAAATATTCCATTAACTCCATTATACCAGGGTTGGTTGTATTTGCTGCAAAGTCATACGATTGTGTAGAATGGCGTATCCTAGCATTGAGCTGATAATTTCTTCTTAAAATACTTGTGGTCAATATTTGAATTTTCACCCGCAGTCACTTGTTTAATGATTGAAAAAAAAATTATTTATGATTCGATACGAATTAATATCCTGCACAAGACCATTTATAAGACCTTTCAAGACATGAGAGATTTTTCAAATGCTTTACTACAGCGAAATATTCTAAAAGAAATGCTAAACAACACTGTTGGCAAGACAAACAACTGAAACAAATGTCTTGCCAACAGTGTTGTTAAGCGTTTCTTTTAGAATATTTCGCTGTAGTAAAGCATTTGAAAAATCTCTCATGTCTTGAAAGGTCTTATAAATGGTCTTGTGCAGGACTTTAATACGAATTTTAGCATAAGTCGCACGACTTTAGACAAATGAAATATTTTTAAAATTTTTTTTTTTCTAATTTTTTTATTATATATATTCTCAACTATCATATCTGAAAGCAAATTATCGTGTATGATTTTGAACACGTCTGTAGGACCATTTATTAATTTTTTGAAAACGACAAATTTACTCGGATTCGGTTTACAGAACATGTTCGAATAATTAAATAATTCTGGCAAAAAAAAAACACAGTTTTCAACACAAAGATCTGATAGAACATTTTTGAAAAAAAATTAATGGGACCAAACTGGAAGTACACTCTCACAAACAAACAAAAATTTTAAATCTGTTGGTTAAGAAGAAGAACGTGAAATAAGAAATTAAATTTTAATGGGAGTGTCTACGCCCATTCTTTTAAATGCAAGATTGTGTGTTTTCAGAGTTTAGAGTGGTTGTTAATTTTCTTTTAAAAGGTAAAATAGAACCACGTTAAATAAAATATTGAATTTGAATGGGCGTGACTCTGCCCCTTTTTTAAAATGCAAGATTTTGTCTATGTTAGAGCTTAAGATACGTGGTACGTTTCGCAAAAATCGGTTAAGTAGAACCACGTGAAATATTAGAATAAATGTTAATGGGCGTAGCCCCGCCCATTTTGCAACTTTAAAAGTGTGTAATTTCAAGCACCAAAGACTAGGCTTCACAGCAAACAAATAAGATAAATACCACAGAATTCAATATAAAAAAATTGTGGGCATGTCGCGCCCACTTTTTTTACAATATCTCCTCTCAGACAAATAAAATAGCTTTTAAAATCCATCTAAAACGTACCGAGTTATGAAGTAACAATGTCAAAAATAATAAAGACGAATTGATAAACTCCTCCATTTTTGAAGTCGTTTAAAAAAATTATTATTTTCAAAAAATTTCCTTAAAAAAAATTACCCATTAGAATTTTCAGTATAACTTATTTTCCTGTTACAATTATTATTGTTGTTTATTTTGCTGGAAACAACCACTCGAAAACATGTTCGAACAGTCGAGTGGAAAGCAAGTACACACTTTTGTTAACACGGCCATATATTATACAGACAGATAATAGATTAAACATAATTGTTATGGACTCATTAGCCGAACGTTGCTGTAAGTGTTTCGCAATGTATTGTAACGTTAGAACGTTTTACATATGCTTGTAGAATATTTGCGTCATAGAATGACCCCAAAATTTACCTTGCAATGTTTTGAGTTTGTTGGTGAGAAGGGCGGAAATAGAATGGGGGTAAATACATACAGCGTTTATACGTGCGACTTATTCGCAAATAAAAATATTGCAAATAGTGAATTTTTCCGCAAAGCTAATTCACAAAAACAATACCCGATTAACGCACTAATTGCAAATAAATTGTTAGAGGTTGCCACGATTACAAATATTTGCTAATAAAAAACAATAAATGGAAAAATATTGCACAAACATTATTAGGTCTGTTCATTTACTTTCCCAGCAGAAACTAGCAACGAGAGAATAAGGCAGAAATTTACAAAATTACTCTCCCAAATATGAAAAAGTAAATGAACGTTTTAGTTGTAAAAACTTGCAAGAAAATTTTATTCATATAAAAACCATGGATGGAAATCATGATACAATTGTACTCTTTCTGATGTATTTTATTAGAGAATATTTTAAGTTGCAATTTTTTTTTTAGAAATTGATCTTTAATATGAAATTCTTTACATAGTTTCATGTATTTTTACAATTTTTATGCATTTTTCATAATTTTTTATTTTTATTCTATTAACAAATACAAAAATGCGACTTTCCTTCTCTGATCATATATGAGAAACAAACAAAATTTTTTGCCATTAAAATTGAATTTATGTGGCTTACTGGGGCTCTCCACGCGCAATAAACTTGGAAATAATTATGTTTTCTACTGTCAAATTCTATTTTCAACACCATATGTCTACGTGTGGACCGAATAGACATTTATTTGCAAATAAATTTCGAAATAGTTGTTCAAACTTATTTCGAAGAAATAATGTTAAACATAAGCTGTCAAACTTCATAGACATTTGTTGTTTGTGAGAATTAAATAAAATAAACTTGTGACTGGGGTAAAAATACAGAATTTTTAATGTATAATAAAACGAATATAAACCAATTAGTTTTAAATCAAATAAAATAAATTAAAATAACAAAAATTAAAAATTTTAAAAACCCCCGACTTTTTTCAGAAAAGATGTTATATCTTCTAAACGGCTGGACCGACTAAAAACTAAATGAAAATCGGTCCAGCCGTTTGGCCTGTACGTGGACACAGACAGACACACAGACACACAGATACACAGATACACAGACACACACTACAAACTTATAACACCCCTTTTTTTAGTCGGGGGTTAATTAACATAAAAAACATCGATCTATACACAGTGATTTTTTTAAATTTATGTCCAACACCACAATGCGTGTTCTCTAGCCCAGAACATAAGCTTGTACATGAACATATTTGTGACGTCATGCTGCGGACGTTATTGCTTATGTTCGGAAATAAATATTGCGCGTGGAGACGTACTGTTAATGAAAGAAAAGCAATAAATTAAGAAAACATGATTTCTTTTTTTTAAACGTATGCATGTTTTTTTAACAAAGAAATGCTAATTTTTCAGTTTTCATTTTTCAGATATTTTTGAAATAATTAATTTGACAATAATTCTTGCAAGTAAAAATTTTACTAGCAATAATTTTTAGGAATTTTTTTTTCTTTCAATTTTTTTCTCTCTTTTGACGTTCTCTCCCTGCAAACTTTTTGAGTTAATGAACACTTTCCAGTAGCAAAATTTTTACAAATTCGTAAAAAATTATAGTAAATGAACAAACCTACTGCTAGAAGAAAATAATGAAATTTAAGACATATAATTAATTATTTGATATTTTGTACATTTACACTATTTATTTATTTTTGTCAACATAAGTAAGTTATCTACAGAAGTGCTACCAAGTTTGTGTACTTTTGCTAATTAATTTTTATTTGCAAATAGTGAGCGTATAAACGTAGTAAAACTAAACTTTGCGTGTGCAGAAATTAAGCAAAGTTTTAAGGAAAATTAAAAGGACTTTGTCAAAGCAAACTTTGCGTACGCGAATTGGGTCAATAATAGAAAATACAAGTATCGTGCCAATTTAAATAAATATATTATTTAATAACAAAACTGTTGTTACACGTGATGCTTTTAGAGATTTTTTTATTGTGTTGGGAAGAAAACACAATTGCTGATATGGCAGCATGTTAACGCTATGAACAAGTGAACAAATGATGAGAAAAAGACACTTTCTTTGTACATTTTACAAGCAGGAAAAAAATTACTGTCTGAACCTTGTGGAGGAGGGTGAGGCAGTCGCTTATAATGGGATTTAAAATGAAGCAGAAGAAAACCTAATTATTATATCATATCCATAATGACCAGTGGTAATAATTTCATTTAATTTATATTAATGCGTTTTTAATTAAAAGGCGAACATTAAAAAAAACACTCATATTAATATTTATGTACACATTATTTAAAAACTCTTGAATCTTGATACGTTTTAATGTTTCAAAAGGAAATTAACTTTAAACAAGTTTATTTAAGCAAAAAAAATGGTCTCTGGGGCATTGCGTGAAATGCAGCAATTTTCCTTTAATATTTTTTTAATTTAAATTAAAATTTAAATTTTTATTGCATCAATTTTTCATTCTAAGTTATAAATTCCACAAAAAAATCCCACACGCAACTTTAAAAACTATTTTTTTAATCTTTTTTTTTAATTTTTATTTAATCGCCATTTGGAATTTCAATTGATTCCATCTTGATTTAATTTTTTATATTATATTTTTTTTGCACAAATAATTTTTTTTTCATACGATGTTGTTTATAACTAAAAGCTGTAGATGTGTCTTGTCAGCTTTCCCACTCGTTTTGTATGCAAACAATTTTCTTTTGTTAGTGCGAATTTTTTATAATTTTGCAATTGTTTTCATTTCAATTTGTGCGATATATCCTTAAATATCATTCAGCATTTTCAAATGCATTTGCTTTTGTTTTTTTTTTAATTTTTTATTAAAAAAAATTGCATTCAACTAAAATAAAAGTTTCTTTAGTTCTTTATTTGTTTATAAAGTAGAGTTTGGTTATAACGATTAGTGGTTGTAACGCACATGCCAATATAAATTAGTATGCCTACAGCGAGCTCTTCTTAGAACGAATGTTTGACTGTTAGAGTCAATGTCGTACCTTGATATGGCATGGACACCAATTACGCTTGTGGCTCCTTTAAAAGTTAAATTCCGGAATAGCAAAAAACAAAATTTTTCGATTTATAAGACACACATGGGGATTTTCGTGTTTTAATTTTTGTTACAAATAGTCCGTTGTTTTTTTTTAATTAAAATTTCTTGCAGTTTCTGTAGTTCAATTTGCTTTCTGAATATATTTCAAATAATTCTAAAATTATAAATTTTATCTTATAATCACCCGTGATATATAAAAAAGAAGAAGATTTTTCGGACAAATTGTTCGAAGTGAATGAATCGTCTTGCAAAAATACTCTCAGTATAAAGCAAATTTTGCCGGGCATAGCAGGGATGGCAAAGTTGGTATAATTGTACCTTTTTTGGTACTATTCAAACACGGAAAGTACAAAAGTACACCAATGACGAATTAAGTACATTTAAGGAATCTCCCCAGTTTCTCTTTTGAACCATGAAACTCATATTATTCTCACTTGAAAACAGTCCTGTGAAAGCAAAACGCAGCGAAAAAATCAAAAAATTTGAACTTGTCCTTTTGCAAATCATTTTTATTTAAAAATTTGGAAGCTAGAGCAAATGATATTAACTTGTATATTTTAAATTTCAACTTAAACAGGTGTAACCATATGCTTTAACATCCCAACTTACAAGCAAATTCTTGTAGTCAGAACAAAGTTAATTATTTCAATAATAAATAAATAAAAATATGTAATTTGAACCATAAATGATCTTTTAGTACAATTAAGGTCAACAAAGTACAATTCTTGAAAGTTTTTGGTACAATTTTAAGATTCTCAATGCCTTTCCTGATGCATAGTTTGATGTAACTTCTTTCATTTATAGAAAATATTTACTTTGGTTTTAATAAACTTTCCCTAGAACAAAAAAAAAAAAAAAAAAAAACTGCCAGTAGTCTCAAAGTTTCTTATAGCCAAGCTACACTGTAAAAGAAAAATTTTATTGCTTTTATATTTCTTTCTTATTTAATTTACTAACAGAAGAAGAGAGCAAAATGGCATAAATTTGAAAACCCTCACTTGGAGCTTAAGTGCTAAAAAGAAACTCAAAACAAATGGGTTCGAAGGACCACACGCAAACTGCATTCGGACACATTAAAGCTTTAAATTTTCTTAAATATTTTTAAGCCAAGATTTAAGTTGAATTCAGGCACATTTAAGTCTTTAATCTGAATCGTTCTTTAAATATTATTTTTTTTTTTTTTTTTTTTGTGAAATTTCTTTCTGTTCCAGTTAAGGAATTTTTAAATAATTTCAAGTTTTTATTATCATTTTTGTCGCTCTTGAATAATTTTAAAATGTTTGTCATGCAATTGCTTTTTATTTATTTTGTTATGGCTGGATTTTCAGATTCAATTAATTTAATATTTTTTGCTAGAAAAGTCTAGATAAGCCCGCAGTTTCGCCCATCTAAATTCGATTATTTTAACTAACAAATTTCCATCTGCAAGATCTGACAAATATCGGTTCAAATTCTAAGATTAAAATTTGCATTAAAAAATTTCATATTGAAACAGTGAGAAATAAAAAAAAATAAAATAATTTTGACTCCGATGAATTTATTTTTATTTTAATTAATTAAGTTTGAGTTGAATCTTATGTAAATTTTTTTCTATAATCTAGTATAAAATCGTCGTATTCGAAGTCTTAGTAGGACACTCGTAATTAACCCAATGAGGATAACCAATCCTCTTTGATTTAATTACATATATTTATATCCGAAGTTTTCATGAATAACAACGCAAGTAAATTTTCTTACATTGCCAAATTAATTTATTTTTAAAGCTTAAAAGCTCTTCAGATTAAACCTAAAAAATTACAAAAACGTGTTTTTTTTTTTTGCCTAATAACAGCATAATCGGGAAAACTTTAAACCGCCAAAAAAGCTTAAACGACTTAAGCTTCGAACTAACATTTTTAACTAATTCGATTATTTGCGATCGTTTACAATAAATTTTCGTAATAAAAACGAAACGAGGTCCAAAATATGGGTCAGTTAAGCTTTTTTGGCCGTTATGGCACGATATGTCCATTTTTTCTCCGTCATATTATTGCTTTTGTGTTGCACCGTGTAGTTTTCGTTCGAAATTCTCTTACAAGCATTCTCTTTGTCAAATGCTACACTTAAATTTAATTTATGGCCTCTAATAATTTTAAAGTCATTATTTTTTCAACTTTGCAGTTGTTTTTATATGATTGAGTATTTGGCTTCATAATTATACAAATAATTCCCGCACTAAATTTATTTATGATATTTGTTTATTGCACCATAATTTAGTTACTTTATGTGAGTTATAAAATCGTTGCAGAATTCGGTTGCAGTTTTGCAATGATTTAAGCGTACATACTCGTATTATTTGAGCTCATAAATTAAAAGGATAATTTAATAATTCAACTTTGAAGCTTTTATATATGTGGTTCACAATCTATGTATTAAGTTTAACATTTGTTAAACCACTAATTATCCCATATTTTTACAAGTATTTTACTCATTCAGGAAAAAAATGTTTAATTAAAACTGCTCGCACTCTTGTATTAGTTTTCAGTTGTACAAATGAATTAATTACGTATTAGAGGCCTGCGTAAAAAGTCTTGAAATGTAAATGCGTCTTGTTTTTTAAATGTATTGTTGTAGCATGTATTATACTAAAACAATAACAAATGCTGTCTTTCCATTAGCAAAGCACGATGGATGTATTGATGTTCGTGTAAATGAGTGTTTGTTTGTGTTCGTAAACACTCAAAAGAAGTAGTGTTGATGCGTGTATGCTTGTTATTTTTCATATTGTGCGCTTGAGGGTGTGTGTAAGATAGAGTTGAGCGATATTTGGAAACCTGTTACTTTTTCACAGCGATTGAAAAATCACATATCGCAACTGTGACTGAATTTCTACTTGATAAATTTAAATAGGTTTTGGAAATATAGTTCTTTCATACAAACTATGAATGTTCTTGTATGCTTACTTTACAGTAAATGAAGTTACCACATTAATTTTTTTATACATTCAGCTTTTGTCAAGAAAAAAATCGTCAAATCGTGTCAAATCGTCTTTTCTGGCAAATATGTACAGCTCACATTTTTAAATTTGCAATTTTATTGTCTCTCTGCCTGTTATACGACAATTCTCAATGTATGGATGAGGTTAATTGCTAATTGTTTATTCTTGTCGCTCTTCTTATTAGTATTTATCAAGACACCAATACTAATAAATACTTTTAAAGCACTGCTGGCCACTAAGAGAAAAACTAGCGCCAGAGTGCCGAACATCAATCGGCTTTTTATACAAATGAATACACATACGCTTATACATTTTTCTCGTGTTTCTCTTTGTGAGCAGCTATGTTTTAAAGCAGAAGAACTGAAATGTGTTAAATCGTGATCATAGTCAGTTTAATTTCACTGCTGTTAACTGTGAACTGCTACAAACAAAATATTGCTAAACTGTGATCACAGTCACAGTTTAAAAGAAGAGCGATTTAGAAATCACGTTCACAAGGAGCAACATTATTAAAAAATCACGTTATCGCTCATCACTAGTGTAAGATATAGATGGTAAGCTATTATATATTTAAGGGTGTTTTGTTAAAGCAAGGGCATACAACTAATGTCAATGCGTGTGTACGTTTGTATGTGCGCAGAAAATTAAAAGATCATACACATAACATGTGTGCGTATGTACATGCATGCCGTTTGTGCACATGCCCATGAAAAAGCCAGCATCACAAATTCTTCGGTCACGAAGTATTTTCTTAGTTGCTCCTATACCTGCAATAACTTAAGCAAATGTCTTACCAACAGTGTTGTTTAGCGTTTGTTTTAGAAGATTTCGCTGCATTTAAGCATTTGAAAAATCTCTCAAGTGGTCTTTTGCAGGGGTCTACTGCGTATATGCGCATTTCTACAGGAAAGTAAAAGGGACAAGACTGTGAACTATAACAACTACATATGTATATTGACCCAATAGTTAAAATGTTTCCACTAGTTTCAAATTTAATGGCCCAGAGGGTGCTTCATGACGCACAGAGGGGCCAAAGGCGTTCATTTCACGAATTGCCTTAAAAAAAACTGAAAGCACTCGCTTAAGTTGCATGAAATTCTACATCAAAAAAATATATAAACGTCAAATACATATTTATGTACCGGTGCAAAAAAAAAAAAAAAAAGTTAAAAACTTTACGTAATTAAACCAGTTACCTTGAGTAATTTTGAAAATCTAATAAATCTAGCCATGAAGCCATAAAGTTGAAATATTTATTAATATGTTTAATTCAAATTTCTTTCACAAATTATTTGTGGAAGTGATCTTATTTTTAAAATTTATATTGGAAGTGCAAAGAAATGGATTTTAGCACCTTAAGTGGACATAAAATTATTAATTGGGCTTAAACAAGCAAAGATTTTAATTTTATTTTAAAAAATAACGAGGATTATTTTAGAAAACTTTATGCAGCGTATCATTTCTCTTTAGAAGATTATAGCGAAATAGTAATAGCCTCACGCCTTGCTCTTAACGACTTCGTTAACACTTTTCTTGTTGTTGTTTGCTTATGTTATTGTTTAATGTGTTTTTCATTAGAAATGTTAAAACTTTTTTTATTTATTACGCGTGAGTAGCGCATAAGTCACGTTCGAGTCACGCATGAGTCACGCGTGATTGTGGTTGCATTTAAAAAATATCGTGTGTGATCTCAAATAACATTCTTTGGCTTCTTAAAAAAATATATTTTTAGATAATTTGTATCCGAAGTCATTCAGTGGCAGTCAATTGATCAGGAGTGAGCGTGAATAAAAAAATCATGAATTTTTTTCTCGGTTTATATAGCTATGCTACTTAGTTATATAAAACAAATTTCATGTGTGAAATAAAAATGCAATAAAATTATATTATATGATGATGTCAAATTCTCTGCTAATATTTCAAAACGTTATCATTTATTTGCCATTTTTTCATTTCTAGCAGCGTACGATTTAATTATTATATTGTTTGTGGCTGGTGGCGGCTGTTAGCCGATTTACAGCCAATCGGCTATGTTCTCTGGTTTATGCTCATGTGCAAAAACAATACACAACTAAATTGAGCAATCGTTCTCATTGTTTTTGTTTTATTTTTTTTTCACTCATTTCAAAGAGCGACACAAAAGAAAATCAATGCTTTGATTTCGTTTATTTAAATACAAAAAAAAACCAGACGAAAATAAATTTATAACTGTAATAGTGTCGATTATTTTTGTTACGATAATCACGTCCGAACTCCTGTATGGCGCAATAAATAGCATAGCTATAAAAAAACATGTTTATTAGCTCATTAGTAACTACTTTCGCCTCTCCAAGATTTTAATGGAACATGCAGCTTGTTTGAAGTACTATTCATGTCAAATTTAGTGTGCCTCACTATTGTAGCTCTGAAGGTATAAGAAAAATAATAATTACCTGGCATGGGGGATATCCGTCTCTCCCTTTTATACCGCCAAGCTTTTGTTGAAATGTACGGTTTCTTCTGAAGGCTACCCATAAAAAATTTAGTGACTCTCACAATTGTAATTGTGGAGATCTGAATCTTCGTAAAATTGCCTTTGGTCCCACTGTGCAACGACCTAAAAATTCTTAAATTTAGCGAACTGTGCCGCGAAATTTTCACCATTTTTGTAGTGAATTTAAGTAATTGCAAGGCTTGGTTTAAGGCTTGTTTTATTAATGCCACAGCTTTTACGACATGAGACGTCTTATTGGAACACCCTTTGTATATGCAGGCACTTCAAAACATTTCCTATTAAATTATAAAATATTTCTATGTATCTTCAAGGTATTCGAAAAAAAAAATTAAAACTATCCCTTCTGCTTTTTTCTAGTTTTTCTATTTAAAATTGAACTTCATTTCCCAACCACTTTAATTAATTTTGCAAATGTAACGCCTAATTGTATGCTATAAATTCTAATTATACATGAGCAGGGTTGCAATTGTTGCAAGCCAATTCATGTTTTGCGCTTTGGCTGTTTGGCAAGAAACAAGATTGACATGGAAGACGTTTATTGTTAAAGTGTCACAAGTCACTCACTTGATTATAATTATTTACTAAGCTTATAAAATTTTTAAGAAATTTATGTTTTTTTAATAAACTTACAACGTTACAAAGTAGACTCATACATTTTATAATAAATATAAATTTTAATTTAAAAATAAGTATATAACCTTACAGCCTTATTTATACAAATTACGAAGACTTTATAAAGGGTTTTTAAAACAAATTTTCATAAAAAATTTTCTTATTAAGCCTTTATAAAGCCTTAATAATTTTTATAAATAAGGCTGTTAAAATTTAATAATCTAAATGTCGTGCTAAATATTTGAAAGAAAGTGGCTTGTGACACTTTCAAACTTAACGTCGCTTGTAAAAGCTGATTTTAATCATGAAGTCAATGCGTTGTTGCTATTGTTGTATTACATAGTGGTAAGATTAAAAGGAACATAACATTTAATTTATTAATAAAACAGGGACGTAAGTATTTCGTAACTAACGTGACCAGATGGTTTTTGCTAAAAGCGAGACATGAACGATCAAAAAGAAGCATTTAAAAAAAAATTATACAAAAAAAATATTTATCTATAGAAATAAAAATCTAATGTTGTTCTTTAGTAATCGCATCACTTACGGACGGCTCCACAGATTTTGGTGAAGGATGAAGATTTGTCATTCCAAGTATAGTTTCCACAATATTCATATGCGACACATAAAGTATTTATATGCTGGGTCCTTATGAATTTCACTTTTTTGTCACGTGCGACAGCAAGCAAATAAGCTTGTGTTTTAGAACAATGTGAGACGATATTTCTTAAAATTTTACATAATGTAGAGCTGCTGAAGACCTACTTAAATATATAAAGAAGTAAAAGGAAAAAAAATAGTTTTCTTTGGAAAAAAGCATATTTGTTTAATGTCGCACGCTATAAAAAAACTGAGATTCCTCTGGAAATGCCTTTATATAAAAATAAAAAATAAAAAAAAAATGCATGCTTAATTAATGTTAATAAGAGCACTATATTTGTTTAGAGGATCATTTGATATATTGTCCTGAGCACAATCATTCAAACATTTCATTTAAGATATAATGTGCAAAGTATTAAAAGAAATTATTAAAAATGATATTTTCTCTCTTCTATATTGCAGATTTCATAAATAAGTAGCTTATGGCTTCATGGGTTAATGAGAAATTTATTTAAAAAAAAAACTTAAACATATAAAATCGAAATGAGATAAAAAGTTTAGATACTATATAAGAATATAAAAAAATAAAAACAAACATTTACATTGATTAAATAAAATTCAAATGAAAGTTTAAGACAAAAGTTTAATGTTTGCATATGAAACCTAAAATGAAAATACCACTAAACTTTAATATATATGAAGAAACTTAAACACTTTCTCTTATGCAAAACATTGAGACAGCAAAAAAATTAAATAAAAGGATATACACTTCCAGCAGCAGATTGAGCAAGTGACAAGAAATCGATTGCTAATAAACATTACAGAAGTCACTTTCCATCTTTTAAAAACAAATTTCCCCAAACCATTGTTAGTTGCAGCATCATTTCCTAAAACTACAACTGATAAATAATAAGAATAAAATTATTATCTGGGTATGAGCTTAACAAATAAAAACTGTAGAGTCCAAAAATCTAAAAAGGATGCTGAAGAATTTCATATTTGCATAAAAGCCAACAACAGCAATGCATGCATGCGTTTAAAAAAATCAACAACAACAAAAAATGTAGCAACAAGATTAAATTGTAAATGCAAGGCAGTTGCCACACACACTATAATCAACAACAACAACAACAACAACAGCCATCATAAATTTCTTGATAATATTTTTAGAATTAAACAAATAGAAAACGCACTGCAAGGACGTCAGCAGCAGCTGAGGCAGCAATTTTGTTGCGCGAAAAATTACTCAAGACCATTTGTACCCTGTCCTGACCACTGCCAGCGCCATCACCGCTGCCAAAAACTCTTTTCAAATCATGCACACAAAAGCCAAAAATATTTCCAGGATATCCTGCTAATCACCCTACTCTTAGTAATTTGCAACGTTCAGCAGACAGGAGCCGCTTGCCGCTATGAACCGAGTCGTAGGTGTGAAGCAATTTGCCAACCCTTTGACTGGACTTTCGATGACAATAACTATCAATCACATGCAATAGCAGCGAATAATTTGAATTTGTCGAGTTTTTCTAGCGGCAATTACAATTGTACGATACGTGCTCTGGTCCTAATGCCCGATGATGACAGCTATGTGGCCACATTGCAACGTGTTGTGCCCATTTTACAAGTGGCGGAGCTGCATACACGTACAAGTGGTTTATTGCCATCATTCATACAATTCGATTGGATGCCGCAGGATGATAAATGTGATGCTGCCTTTGCGGCCGTCAAGGCAATGGACGGCATTGTCAAGAATTGTTCTCATGTCATTTTTGGACCAGTTTGCGATTATTCTTTGGGTGAGTTGAATTCATTAAAATCATTCATTAGTTCAATTGTAAAATGGCATATCAGCCATTTATTTTTTGAAAGTCTTCGGTTGAAATAATTAACTCAGCTGGTTAAATTTTTAGGTATGTATGTTATATTATTTTTTTTTCAAACTTTATATCGTTACCTTAATATAGAAACGCCCTAACTCATTTTTTCAAACCGACTTTTTGCATATTTGTTTTCAAAAAACCCGGTTTTCGAATCATTTAAAAATTAACCGGTTATTGGCTTTCCAATTAAAGACCAGCTCATGGATTTTTATTCAAATCAAATTTAAGTATTTCTTGGTTTTTAGTCAAAGCCCGATTATTAGATTTTTTCCCCAAAAACCGGTTTTTCTAGAAACGCCATAATTTATTATTTTTTCCGAGCCGAGTTTTTTGCATATTTTGAAAAGTTTGATGTTTTCAAAAAATCGGCTTTCGAATCATCTCAAAATAACCGGTGGGTGGTTT
Organism: Tachina grossa; assembly: GCA_949987645.1. Taxonomy (NCBI): domain Eukaryota; kingdom Metazoa; phylum Arthropoda; class Insecta; order Diptera; family Tachinidae; genus Tachina; species Tachina grossa. Next base: position 32,029,369 of record OX465274.1, on the reverse strand, counting down.
TTCGATTAAAAACCAGCTTATGGATTTTTTTACTGAAAGAAAATTTAAGTGCTACCTGGTTTTTGGGGTTTTGGTTTTTTTAAACAAAACTCGGTTTTTTAATGCCATTCATTTCAAACTGAATTTTTCGCATATTTCGAAATATTTGATGTGCCCAAAAAATAATTTTTAGGAAACCGGTTATTGTTTTTTCGATTAAAATCTAGCTCGTGGATTTTTGATTAAAGTCAAATTTTATTGTTTCTTGGTTCTTAGGTTTTCGGGGTATTTTTTATGAAAACTTCGACTTTTAAATTTTTTATTAAAACCCGGGGTTTCAAGAAAAGCCGTAACTCATTATTTTTTTCATATCGAATTTTATATTTCGAAATATTTGGTAATTTTAAAATACCGGTTTTCGAATAATTTAAAAACCCCGATTATTGGTTTTCCGATCAAAACCCAGCTTATGGACTTTTTTGTTAAAAATAAATTTTATTTTTTCGTGGTTTTTAAGTTTTTAAATCAAAACCCCGATTTTTAGGTTTTTTTACTAATTTTTTGATAATTTCAAAAATTTCATTTTAAAATATTTTACTGGTTTTCCGATTTATAGCCAGCTGATGGATTTTTTATTAGAAGCTTCTTTTATTGTTTCTTGGTGTTTAAGTTACGGTTTTTTTTATTCAAAATCCCGGTTTTTAGCTTTTTTTTACTAAGAACCGTATTTTCCTAAAAACGCCTTGACTCATTTTTTTCAAACCGAGCGTTTTACACATTTCAAGATATTTGATGTTTTCAAAAAACCGGTTTTTGAAGAATTTTAAAAAGCCGCTTTGGTTTTGCGATTAAAATTCAGGTTATGGATTTTTGAGTAAACGCAAATTTAAGTTTTTCTTGATTTTTAAGCTTTTGTTTCTTTTTTAATCAAAAACCCGATTTTTGCCTTTTTTTACTAAAACCGGTTTGCAGTTTTTCTATCAAAACCAATTTTAGATATTTTCTGGTGTTAAGGTTTTCGGTTTTTAGTAAACAAAAAACTAAAAACCGAAAACCTAAATATAAAAAAAGAACTCTGAAATTTATATAATTATAACAAAAAAATCAATTAATCGAAACCCCGAAAAGCGGTTTTTTGAAAACATTAAATATTTAATATCTAAAATCAATCAATTTTGCTTTGAATATTCAGCTGTTTTGTGTTTTGCAAAATCACCGTAAACGGATATAACTGATGGTTTAAACTGAAGACCAAGGGAATCAATATACCGATATGTATATAGTGTGATGGATATTAAACAGCACAGCGTTGCCATACTTTAGCATTAATATCTTTATCTTATTATTAATCAACAAAAGAAATATATACATACATACATACATCTGTATATTAATAATAATAAGATCCGGTTATTCGAACTACTTTTAATAAAAACCCCGAAAACCCTAAGACTAATAAATACCTAAAATTGGTTTTCATATTAAAACCGAAAAACCGATTTTTAATAGAAAAACTAAAAATCAGCATTTTGATAAAAAAAAAAACCTAACCTAATTTGTAAGCTAGCTTTTAATAAAAAACCGATTACCGGTTTTTTAAGGTAATAAGAAAACCGATTTTTTTATAACATGAAATATTTAAAAGGTCTAGAATTTTTTGAAAACCATATTTAATAGTTTTTTTTAATAGAAGTTTTACTTTAAAAAACCGATTTTTTTAATTATTCGAAAACTGGGTTTTTTTTAAAACATCAAATATTCAATAGCTCAGAGAGAGTGTCGGACATCCCTATTTAATAGTATTTTTAATAGAAGTTTTACTTGAGAATATAATGAACATTTAATTTTCCTTTTAACTCCTTTCAGCTGCTGTTGCCCGCATTGCAAAATATTTCAATAGCCACGGCACTCCCCTGATATCGGTGGGTGGTTCGACTTTCGATTTTGAAAAACCCAAAACAAAATGTTCCGATGAATTTTATATGCTGCTGCGTACGGGCATGTTAAGTTTTGAATCAATCTCCGAACTAACTATAGCCGTAATGAAAAGGTTAGTTCGAGTTTAGTTTGCATTATGACTTATAAAAATTAATTCTATGGAGAAACTTTTTCTATTGCATAAAAATATAGAAACAGATGGTCACGTTCCATATTCTTTTACGATGCCGATGGCCAACGCAATGTAGCCGGTCAACACACATGTTACCTTATGATGACCAGCCTGGGCAAACAAATGCGTAATGAGAACATGACATTCGCTCAATATCGCATAACGGATAAGTTAAAAAATCGTACCGAGGAAATGTCACGTGAAATCGGTAATAAAAATTCGGGTAAGTCAAATTAAACTTTGTTAATTGGTTATCGTTAAAAATTAAAATAAAGGCAATGCTTAATTGTTGAATGTTCATTAATTGATATGGGTTGCATTAACAACTTTATATACCGATCTTATAGCCAGTGTAGCCTAGCCCACTTGCATAGCACCGATCAATATAATTTTTGGTTCAAACGTATTAATGTTAAATTGTAGCTTCTTCTAGCTCACTTGCTAAAAAAAAAAGAATTTATATAAGGAATACCAAAGTATATTTATTTGACATAAAGTTTTTATTTAATTTCCAAAAAAAAATTTGCTTCTTTTTTGGTTAAGCATTGTCTTTATGCATTTCGTTCCCGCTTATGAAACTCAAAGATTTTGAATTTTGTAAGAAATTTCGTATGTTTTAATGTTACGTACTTGCGTCATTTGTACAGTATCAACAGTTCTTTTTGCCACTTCGGAACATCTTGGGTTGTCTGAGTTGTGACTGTTTAAGATTTAGTGTGCGATATACATTATTATGAAAATATACATGCACTCACCTAATACAAAACCCTTGTTTAAAAGAATAATTCAGATATTATTATTTCCTAAAAAATAAAATATACAACCACACAAAGATATAAGACGATGTTGAAGTAAACATCCAAATCATAAAATTAATAACTCCTACATTCTGGTCATTGAGAAATATACGATCACACAAACACTTAAGCCGATGCAGACGAAAGGCACAAACAACAAAAACTATAATGCTTCCACAATGATGTTTTATTGTCAACGCACATACATACATACAAACAAACAGAACGAATTGTAACATGATAATTTTTTGCAGAATTCTCTTATATGATTCTCCTCAGATCACTTTTGATGATTAAAAACTGATTTATCACTTGGGTGATTGAAAAATGATTCATTTAAGATTCATTTATATGATCAAATAATTATTTTCTGAAAATAGATAAACAAAATGCAAAGAAACCGCAAAAAGATCATATAATGATATAATACTTCCAGAAAATTGAATTGAAAAATATGAATCAGAAAATCGTATCATAAATGATACTTTGGTATGATTCATCAGTAGGGTACCATTTTTTCACAACAGGAGTATCATTTATGATTAAAAAATGAGCTAATATGAGGTTATTTTTCCCGTCAAGCTGATTCGGGAAAGATTTGATTATGATACAAAATGCCTGCTGGGAAAGCTAGTATTGAGAATCTGTTGAATGTGCTGAGGTTTTCTAGATGTTACTAATATTAATCTGGCAGCTTTATGTTAAGTATCGAAAGGGCCACTCCTCCGCAAAGAACAGAGTCAGACAGTTGAGCTTAGCAGAAGGTAACATCGTGTAATTCCAGCAGTGAGTTATTTAACATTGCGTGTTTTCAAAGCTCTTAATGTTAGTGTTGAGTAATTAAAGTATTATTATTGGATAATAATTGTGCACTAGGAAACTTTAATTTAATTGCAAATCTTCGTATCTACAATACATTTCAATGTTTTAAAAGATAAAAATGTATATGAAGTTCGACCAACCAGTAACTTTTTAAACAAAATTTACAGGCTTATCATAAATAAAATTTCAAATGGAAATTTCCGAACGTGTGAACAATCAGTATCAAAAAAATTTCATGCGATTGCGAAATATGTTGACAATTTATGAAAAAAAAAATTATTCACATTGATTTTTTTGTTGGGAAAAATGGAAATTTGTAAGTTATTAATTTGATTGGAATTGATGGTACGAAATTAAAATCCTTGTGGACGAAAAATTTTATTCGAAAATTTTCACATGTATAAATCGTGTTAAGGGCTGATTAAAGTATTATGTACCTTGAAGCTTTGCCGAACACAATTTACAGCGTTGTCAACTTTCAAATTTTAAAACGCACCAAAATGGAGAAAAAAACGCGCCATTTACAAAAAAACGCACCAAGCCTAGAATTTCTTTTTTTAGTTTAAAATGTTAATTGAATTAATTTTGCATAAAAAGTATGATATTATTTTTTTATGTTAAAAATTTAACACTTAAGCCGGCTTTTCTGGGTTAAAAAACATAGAAAATAGATAATATTTTTTTTTTAATTTCACAACGAGAAAGACCAACGATTAATACTAAGGATTCAAAACTAATAAAAGTTTAGTATTTATTATTTTATTCAATTATTTAAAAAACATTTAACAGAAGTTTAATATATTTACCCATACAATAAAAACAAATAGCCTTTTACAATATAAATATGTACATAATTAAGAAAACTTAACAAAAAAAAAAAAAAAAAAAAAAAACTAAACAAATTCGTACATACATACATACACGTGCCCTTAATTATAAAAGTGGTCTAAGTAATACGCATTTTTTATTATTTTTTTTTGTTTATATTTGAACGTAAATTAATTTATATTAATCAAGACTAGTACAACTCTAAATTAAACTGTTACATAATAATAAATATTTTTGGATTTGTTCAAATGTCATCTACTAAATATCTCGACCAAAGAAAAATATGACTTATACTACTTTCACAATTAAAGGCAAATACATATGTTTGCCAGATGATACATTTTAGTACATTAATGTTATAAATTCGGTTTAAAACTTTTCAAAAAGAGACCAAATATTAATTATTCCAAATTATTAAAGCTAATATTTTCATCATTATTGTACTTATCGGGACATAAGACAGATTTCATTTCAAATTGTAATATTTTGTAAACATCATTAGTATTAATATGGTAATTAACACTATCAGGAAGTTGGCAAGTTTCACAACAAGAATTTTCCGGTTTAAACTCATTCTTGTGTTAAATTTGCGTTGGTGCCGCCAAAAATTAAAAAACGCACCGAAATTAAAAAAAAGCGCACCACGCACTAACTAAGGAATTTTTCGCACAAAAAATTTCAAAAAGCACCCAAAATGGTGCGAAACGCACCAAGTTGACAACGCTGACAATTTACCAATTTCAAAGGAACGAAAATTTTCGGTAATATGCAACACGATACGAATCCATAGCCAGCAAATATTATTGCTTCCTAGCAAAGGTTATTCAAGAGAGGCAAAATTACAGAAAGGCTTAATAATACACTAACCTTAAATTTCTTTTGCATATTTTAAAGCTTCTGAGAAATGTCCCTTCGGCTGTTATTGTTTCGCAGCATTAAATTTCTTGCACCGTTCTTAGGGGCTGTCCATATATTAAATAACGCTGTTTTCCCCGATTTTGGACAACCCCTCCCCCCTAGTAACAGATCGTAACAAAACTGTGAACCCCTCCCCACCCCCCCCCCTCCCCCCAGGAATAACGTAACAATGAGATAAAAAATAAATGAAATAGTTAAAAGTTTTTATTAAAAAAAAATTAATTTAATTTATTGCTTTATTAAATTCATTTGTTAGACTAGCACAGTGCGTAGACAAAAATTAAATAAGCTTACATATGAACGTACTCCATATATTGGCGAAACTATTTTTAAATTTCTTCCCAAGTATCCTCAAACTCCAAAAATTATGGCTCTCTATAAAGAGCTTATTCCTAAACTGTATGTATGCATTAGTGATGTGTATTGGAATTCCAAAACATTCGGGCGTTTCTAGATATTCGTATTCGTTTAAAAAAATATATAAAGAAATTCATAAATCCAAAACGAAATTTAAATGAATGGTACACAAATATTAGTTTGTAATAATTAAAAATAAAATATTTTTTATTTTTTTTTTCTATGAGGTTTTTGCAAATAATCTACTATACTTTTTCGTATTGATGACTGAGCAGTATTTCAAATATCAAGACGAGAATTGGTATTAGCCTTGCGGCCGCTTTCACTAGTTTCTATAAGTCCCAAATCACACTATGCAAGTCTTATTGCTAAGCTGATTAGTTTATTAGGGGAGAGAGAGAGAGAGAGGAGGGGAATAGAAACACTTCTTTTCCCCCCGTCTCTCTCTCCTAATAAACTAATCAGCTTAGCAATAAGACTTGCATAGTGTAAATAGGGACTGAGTAAAGTCGTCGTGTATTTCAGAGCTTAAAGATGACTCGGTTTGGCCATCTTCAAATCAATCTAAAATGTGCGTGAAACAAAAAAAATTATATCTTGGATCAATAAAGGTTGCCATGGTGAATTCTATTTCATTTTCTAAAAGAGAACATTTTTAACCCGCTTTAAACATACAGATTGTTGGGTTATCAAATGATTCAAAATGATGTCAATTACGAAAGATGTGCAATTTTTCTTTTCTTAAATTTTGTTCCTTCTACAACATTACATTTTCAATAGATATTTGCCCATTAAAAAAATATACCTTAAAAATACCTTAAAATTAGAGGGGAACAAAACCTAGACGCATTTCACTGTTGTTTTCATATTTTTTTAAGTTCTGTTGCATTAAAAATTAAAATAATATCCTTCTGAAAATACGTCTATGTATGCAAGTTTCCATTAACACATCTCTCAAAACTTAAATATTGTAGCCTCAAGTTGACCAAAAGAAATGTTAAAACTAAATAATTTGATATTGTCGTGTACATATATGGAAGAATATATTTTTTGAAAGGACACTTTTTTGTCCATGAGAATTGCAAGAAACCTTTTCCTAAACTTCTGCAAATACCATTTCCTTCTATGTATTTGGTGGATTTAATGTTAATATATGTTGGAGTTTAATATAAAAAGAAGTTTTTTTGTTCATACATATATTAAGAATATTTAAGAATGTAAATGGATAAAGAAAGATGAGGAATTCAGAACCAGTTCAATTCAGTTTGACTACAATTTATTTAATTTATTATAAAAACTTTGTATAATCTTCAACTGTTATTTTAACTTTTGGATAGTTTTCATAAACTTAAATGTACGCGGACAGAATTATGAAGTTCTTTTCCATACACATTTTTTTTATTTGATTTTGAAGAATAATATAGACCCCCAATTAAATTTCCATAAATTTCACATACAATAGATATTCGTATTCGCGAATATCGTTTTATATATTCGTATTCGCGGATATCGTTTTAAATATTCGAATTCGAATTCGCGAATATCAAAAGTTGACACTCGGCAGATGTATGTATGTAGTATACGTACTCGTACATAATATATGCAGGCAACGCGTATGATCAATTAAATAAATAAATGAGAAAAACATACGTATTTTTGTACAAAATTAGTAATTTTGTAACAAAACTCGAATCCCCCCTCCCCCCCCCCCCCTTAGAGCGTTACGTAATATATGGACAGACCCTTATCAGTTTAATGAACTCTCTTTTCCAATTTCTTGTATCAGATACGGTTTTATGTTTCATTAGTCGCACGTGGAGTCTTACCACTAGTGTAGCGATTGATAGTTGTAATGATTCATATTTTATTCAATATACGAATATATACAAGTACGAGTATATACTTTTTGAGTTATGAGGTTGTTCAAGTAAATGTACGTCATGTTAGATATTGGGAAGGTATTAACTTATCTTAAGTGTTTGGTATAAAACAATAAAACTATCAATATAGTAAATGTTAATATTACACTGTGGAACAGTTTTTTGACCAAACGTATCTGATACCCAATCCTAATGTAAAATGGTTCGCTGAATCCGAATATGAAGTCAAAATTGTCGAAAGTAGAACAGTTTTTGAGATATAGCCAAATTAGCGTTTTTGGGTTTTTAAAAAAGATGATGTGCCTTAAATGCAAATATCTTAAAAACTATCCGTCGTTTTATTCACCTTTTTTTTCATTAAAAGATAGTAAAGTTACTAAACTAAACAGCTATCGCATGTCAAGATTAGTCTAGAAATGATGGAGATCCAATGCATAAAATTTCAAACTTCATTAAAAATTTTATGATTTTTTGCAATTTTGCTGTTTTCAAATTTTCTTTTTTTAACCAAACAATTAAAAATTTAAAGATTTTTTTTTGGCATAGCACATTAACTAATTTTAATACAAACATTTTGCGCTCTACAACGTACAGATTGGTGCAAAAATTACAAATTACGTAGACGCGGTCGAGTGCCAGCATTTAATATTTTATTAGATCTCAAAGGGGTGCTACACGAATGTGTTGCAATCTGCATGATCCCTTTTCATCCTTAGACAAGTTTTTGTTTGATCAGATAATTACGAATATCGTAAAATGGACTAATGCCGAGATATCTTTGAAAAGACGTAAGTCTATGACCAGCGCTGTATTTCGGGATACGTGCGAAATTGAAATTTGCACTTTAATTGTAAATCTATGACCAGCCCTGTATTTTGGAATACGTGCGAAGCTGAAATTTGTGCTTTAATTGGTATTTTGGTAATGACAGCAGTGGGAAAGGTCTTGATAATATTGACATTTGCCCAAGTCGTATCTGACTAATTTTAAAAAATCTTTATACATATATTTTATAAAAAATAATTTTTTTATTTAGTATATTCATTGAAATTAATGACTATAAATCCAAAAACGGGTGATAAGTTTTCAAAGATATATGATCTCTAAATTTTTTAAATTACTGAAGTTGTTCTTTTGGTTTTGTTTTTCTGATAATAAAAATACATTTACATATTTAAAACTCGGCTATTTTTACTGCAGTTATATAGAAAAACGTAATCAACATTAGGTTCACAGAAAAAACTAAATTTCGTTTTCAGTAACCAAATTCATTGAATCAGTAAATTTTTTGTGTGAATGCGGACCTACAAAGAAATTTGTAGATTCTGATAACAATTTTGTAAAAATTTAACTGGAACAAAAATTTATTTTTAGTTAAATTATTATGGCATTAGAGAAAAAAGTTAACTGAAACTCAAAATATTTTCAGTCAAATTTATTAATAGGAACAGAAAAACATTTTTGCAGATTTTTTTTTTTTTTGTATTATTCAACAAATTTGTTTCTATAATTTACAAACACATTCACTAAAATTTTTCGTATTATCAGAAAATAAATTAACTGAATCAATAACAATTCTTAAAAAATTTTTTAAAAAAATTAGTAAAAGTTTTATCTGAAAGAATAACTGAATCAAATGAAAGGTTCAACTATTTTTTTTTACTTTCAAAAATTGGCTTGTTTTTATGGTTAAGCATTGCGTTACCGCTTTTAGAACTCATCAGTAGAGCTGCAAAACTATCGATAGTACTATCGATAGTATCGATAGTTTTGTTGTAAATGAAATATCGATAGTTTTTTCCACTATCGATACTATCGGCAAAAAAACAAGTAATTAAAAGAGTAAAAATAATTTGCAGCTTTGAAGCAAATTATCCGTAGTTGATTTATGCTTTTGTACAGCGATGGAAAAGTTGGTACAATTGTATAATTTTGGCGCTATTTGAATGCCAAAAGTACCGTAGCACCGCAATGACCCATTTAGCACTACTGGAATCTCTTTATATTATATTACATGCTAAAAATAGCATTTAAATATATTAACCCGCTTATGCAAAAAAATAATGCGTGCTTGAAGTGTACATTAAAAAAAGTTTCCATAGAAAAACCGGTTTTAACGTTCACTTATTTTTTTGCACAAGGGGGTTAATCTTTAGCTCGAAGGTATTAGAAAATTATGTAAATCAAACGATGTGTTCCGGTACTTAAAGAATTGCTGGAGGAATGTTATTTATTCCAAATTCATCTGCAAATGTGGAAATTTTATTTTCCTACCAAGGAGAGAAGCCGACTATTTGCATCGACTGTGATACTGTTATATTCAGATCCCATCAACTAATATTCTTTGAGCTAGTTTTTCACATAAAGATAAACTCTACTTTTCAGTTAACTGCAGTTTAAACTTAAAACTTTGTTTTTCAGATAAAGATTATCTAGTTAAAAATCTAGGTTTAACCGGGCAACATTGCGCAGTTAAGCTCAAGCTAGAACTATCAAATGATAAATATACATACATACATATATAGACATGTATAAAATAAATACTACGCAATTGAAAAAAAAAACAGTTTTACTGAAAAGTTCAATAAATAAATAAAATGGATGCTTCTTATGACGACGAAGATTTTAGCGATTATTAAACCTATAATAACTTGGATAGGACAGTTGTGAGAAATATAAAGGAGATACGAACACGCCAAAATGATTTTTATGTGTGTAATGAATTGGAATTCTTTCAAATATTTCGTTGGATTTAAAATTTTATGTTCTTTTGTAGTTTATTTTTGGAGCGACACTATTTTTAAGTCCATATTACTTATTTTTAAATTCTTAAAAATTTCAAAAAGCTTATAGAAGTTTTTTAATATAAATTTAAAGAATTGTCATATCGCTTTTTAAGTGTTGCCCTATTTTCAAGAATGCCATATCTATATTGAAAGCAAAGTATGACATTTCTAGCTAAATTGACAAATTTAAACCATCGCTGAAAAACAGAATGGGCGGTTAAAACCCGTTTAACTTTGTTTCTTGGTTAACTCAAACGTATGTTAAACTAGGTTTAACTAATTAGTAAAAAACTAGCCCTTTGTGCACCTTCTGGCGTTTTGTTAATTGATTTTTAGTTAATTAAAAAGTACAAGTATTAAAAAAATATAAATAAAGAATTAGGTACAATCGTACTGAAAAAATTAAAACTTTTTTGAAAGTTAGTACAATTTGTAAATATGACATCGCATCCCTGCTTCTGTATACATAAGTACTTAAATACATACATATGTATGTATATGAATTTATTTATAAATCCAAGTGTTATTCGACAAATAGTAGTCACAAGTATCTTAATAAATTCAACATCGTCGACACAAAGATAAATTTTGGTGGTACTGATATCGCGACGGCCGCCAATCGTCTCTTACGATAAAACTTTACAGTTAGTGTCTTAAAAGTTATCAACAATTTTCGCATTTTGATAATTCTAAACCATGGGTAGGCCCATAAAATTTTAAGTTCAATAAAAAAGTATATTTTCGATAATATGCCACTTACGATAAAATCGAAAAAAAGGCTTTATATATTTTTATATACTAATGAAAATGTTGAGGACTCTGGATTTTTTTTCGAGTCAAATGTAGTTTAGGTGGCAACTTTTATAAAACTATTCGATACTATCGATAGTATCGATAGTTTTACATAAAACTATCGAAACTATCGAGTGGAGCGACTATCGATAGTTTTGCAGCTCTACTCATCATTAGACTTCAACCCAAAACATTTTTTAATTTAGCTAACAAACTCCGTATGTTTATAGTAAGACTCTTAATACTATATTGAGAATCACAATATACAAACATAATAAGTTTGAAAACCGCAAACAAAAATCTTTAAAAAAAAATAAAATGTTTTTTAAAATTAAAAAAAATCAGACAAATTTTTTTCCAGTATATAAAAATAAATTTAACTGAAAATAACAAATTTAAATAAAAAAAAATAAATCTAATTTTTTTTTTTTTTACAAATTTTACTTTGTATAGATAATTTTCATTCTATACAGTTTTTTTTACGTAAAATAAAATTGGAACAAATAATTTACTGGAACAGTAAAAAATATTTACTGAAACTAAATTATATTTCAAAACACACGTTTGTTTTAAAATTTTTGGGAATAATTTTTTGTGTGTTATTTTAAATTAATCAACAAAATGCTACAATTTAGCTTTCCAAAAAGTATGCGTAAATTTTAAGCATAATTATCTTTAACGTATGTCAGAATATCATTATCTATCTAGGGTTAAATCAAAAACCCAAATGAAATAAATACGCAGCAAGTTGAGCTTAAAAGGAGTTTTGTTGCACAAAGGTAACAAAAAGCCGTCAATTCCAGTGGCGCACGCAGTTAATGGTAAATAATCATATGAGTCCATGTCTAAATTGCTGGGTCTGATAAAGTACGAACAGCATAACTGGAAAATCTGTGCCGATCTAAAAGTTGTTGCCATGGTGACTGGTTTGCAAAAAGACTACACAAAATATTGCTATTTTTTATGCAAATGGGATAGCGTCACGAACACCATGTTCGAAAAGATTGGACGAATAGAATTAATTTTACGCTTGGCCAAGATAATGTCAAACATAAAGTTCTGGTAAAAAAGGAAAACATTATTTTGCCGCCGCTACATATTAAACTTGGCTTAATCAAAAATTTTTGTCAAAGCTTTGCTAAAAAGAGGAAACCGTGAAGTATTTGAATACCTGAAAACCGTTTTTCCCAACGTATCAGATGCCAAAATTAAAGAAGGTGTTTTTATAGGACCACAAATTACTAAGCTAGTTAAAGATTCCAAATTTAATTCGATTTTGTCAGAAGATGAATTAAAAGCATGGAGGTCATTTGGTTTAGTTGCATCAGGCTTTCTAGGAAATTTCAGGAGCCTAAAGTATAAAGATATAGTTCAAGACTTGTTAAAAAATTATGAGAAAATTGGTAAAGTTTTTCAAAACGATTTTGTTTTTATTTATGTTAACATTCATTTTTATGTCTTTCTTAAAAAAGGAGTTAATATATATTTAAAAATACACCTTCTGCATTCACATTTAAATTTCTTCCCAAATAACCTTAGCGATGAAAGCGACGAGCATGGTGAGGTTTTTCACTAACAAATACAAGAAATGGAACGTCGGTATCAATGGGCGTATGGTGAGGCGATGTTGGGCGACTATTGTTGGTTCCTTGTGCGAGATGTAGAAAATAATAACAACAGACAAAGCAAACTAAACAGTTTTAAGCCATTTTTAATTTAATTGTTACCTATATAAATATTTCTATATTTCCTTTTTTTTTTTTTTTTTTTTTTTTGATTTGATAAAAGTGGGATGATTCAATTAATCTTCTGTAACTTTATCATTTTTGCACCGATCTGTATTCTATTGAGTACATAATGTTTCTATTAGAATAGTCTAACGTGATAAGTGACAAAACTTAGCAAAAATTAGTTATTTAGAATAAAAAAAACTAAGTTAAAAAAACCAAAATTGCAAAAAATCATAAAATTTTTTGTGAAATTTGAACTTTGTTCCACTGTAGTTTAGTCATTTCTTGATCAATTTTAACAAGCAACCCATGGTTGTTTTAACAATTTTATTTTCTTTCAAGTGGAAAAAATAAATAAAAAAAAAGCAATATGAGTCCGATCACAGAGGAGATGTGTAAACATCTAGTAATGAAATTTTTTTTTTTTAAGTTGGAAGTACTTATGCTTTTAGTATCTTTTTTTAAATTAATTAATTAAAAGTATCAAAACTTTCAATATTGTAAATACATATGAATTTGTTGGTTTTTGTTTGTTTTATTAAACTTATTTGGTTAGTAAATGGGCACACTGCAGTAAATGTATATGTACTGCATTAAAAATTGCAGTAAGCAGGAAATTTACTGATTACTAAAAAAAATTCAGTAAATTTTTACTGCTAACGAAATTTAATTTGCATTACCAGTAAAATCGTAGGGCCGTAACAAGTGGCAAAGTTTTTTCATTAAAATTTTGAAACTTTTGTATGAAAAACATTTAGCCACTTGGTAGAATTTCATTATGAATACGGGCATTACTGATTACTGAAAATTCAATGCACCTTATCATATAACAAATCATTTAGGCAATTTATAAAAATTGTAGAAAAAATTTTTAGTAATCAGTAAAAATTTACTTGTTAAACATTTTTTTGTTGTTTTTACTGAAACTTTAGTGGTACTGCAGTGCTCATCTATGGTAAATGCCTTTACTTTTACTTTTTAATTTTTAATTCCTGTTGTTCGTCGTTTAGTTGTTGCTGTTCTTGTTGTTGTGTACGCATTGCAATTAAAATAAATTCAGTAAAGTGCGACTTTGACTCGCGCACATTCGGTTTTTGAGCATTTTTTATTTTGATTTAGCTTTCTTCCTTTTTTAAGTTTTTTTCAGTTTAAACGATTTTTTTTCAGTTTTATCGCTTTTTTCTCGTTATGGCGTTTTTTTCTCTTTTTGGGTTTTTTTTAATTTTCGCAATTTTTTTCATTTTGGCGATTTTTTCATTTTGGCGATTTTTTCTGTTTTTTGGGGTTTTTTTCATTTTGGCGATTTTTTCATATTGGCGATTTTTTTGTTTAAGGATTTTTTTAATTTTACCGATTTTTCCGGTTTTTCGCTATTTATTTTAGTCCTAGAGATTTTTTTTAATTTGATGCTTTTTCGTTTTGGCGTTTTTTTTTGTTTTTGGCGATTTTTTTATATTTGGCGATTTTATATTTTTTTGATTTTTTAGTTTTACCGTTTTTGAAAATTTCAAGAGTTTTGCTCTTACGGTTTCCAAGATACAGCAAGTTGTCAAAATTACAAAGTCAAAATTGCATTAACTGATGGAACACCCATTGATTTAAATTTTTTAAATTTAGTGTTAATTGTTGTAGTCTGTATAAAAATACACTAACTTTTAAAATTTCAAGCGTATATACGTACATACAATTGTATGTATATTACATGGGATTTTTAAATTTTTCGTTGTTCGTTTTGGAACACCCTTTAGTTTTTAACTCTCATGTGTTTGTTGTTGTAGTGGCCAAATGTCTACACATTGTGCCCAAATTTCAAGTCCGTAGCTCTTACGGTTCATTTTCACCTTTGGTGTACGGAAATATACAGAAAAGTAACCGGCGGCGGCGCACCGTCGGCTTCGAGCCTGTCGACTTGTTTCTCTGCTTGGTATTGCTTCTTTCAAACACTAATACACTCATACATAGCTCACACCGATTTGACAATGCAAAGAAATCTCAGCAAAGAAATCTCAGCAAAGAAGTCAAAGTCAAAAGATTTTTACCCCCTAGCGTATAGATGTTTACACATCAAAAATATTTAATACTTACCAAAATTCTTTTATTAAAGTGATATCATTTTTTTTTTTAAACCCAAATAACGGTAATTTTTCAATATCTCAAAATCTGTTCTACTTTTGACCATTCTGAATTCAGCTTCGGATTTGGTGAAAAATTCTACATTAAGATCATGTGTCAAATTCATTTGGTCATGACTTTGTTGAAATTTTGTTCCACAGTGTTATTTAACCATTTCAATTAGTAGGTGGAGTTAAGCTAAAAAATCAAGTTAACAAAAAAGTTGAAGACCTGTTATCAATATTCACTGTTAGACAGGAAGGGATTTTCAACAACTTTAACATTGTACGTATATATGAAAATATATACATAGATAAAATCTATAAAAATATTTAGTACAAAAGCTTTTAGTTAAGCTTACAACCACTTTTAAAAGCTATATGTTGTGCCTAAAAGTCGTTTACTGTTATTACACAGGGCAACAATGAAATATCACTACAGGAGCTTGCGTTTATTTGTCTCTTTACTGACTTTTGTTATTATTGCATAAATCAATGCTGTGGCCAGATGAGTTCTTAAATATTATCGGTTATTTTACTTCGCCGATGATTCTGTTACACAACGAAGGAGGGCGCTCTGATATTACAACATTATGATTAGTATCTGCTGAAGTCTTTACAGTTTAGTGACCAGTGACCAGTGACTATGCCTTCATCACTTGAACTTTTCTACAACAACTGACACAAAGGGACACTAATGCACATCAGAAAAATGCGTGATGTTTTTTATTTATTTATTTATAATAAAAGTGTCTATGCAGTAATATCCTTACAGACCAACAAAAAGTTACAATTAATTAAACAATTTTTACATAATAAAAACTAATTATTAACATTTAAGGACAAAATAATGTTACGTTTTATAATATTAACGTTTATAGAATAATCAATGAAAACATAATAATCATTAAAGTTTCTGCATAATCTCCTCAAAGGGTTAGCGTTCTCATACCTCGTCTGATGACATTTGAGATACAGGGGTGTAAAGTTCCCTTGTTGTTCTAGCCGAAATATTGAAATTGATTTTAGTTAACAGAAATTCTGAACAGACAGATCCATTTAACAGATTTACTACGAATATCACATTAAGCATTAATCTTCTACTTTCCAGAGTCGGTAAGTTAATAGTAGAGAGTCTTGCAGAATAAGGTAGAATATTGCAATTTGGCTTCCAAATTGTGTTTCCCAGGCAAAATAAAAGAAACTGTTTCTGAACTGATTCAATGTTGTGTTATTTAATGGCTGTTTGATACAGGGATTGAACCCAGTACCTGCTGTTTTGTAGTCAACGTGCTAACTAATTCAGAATGAAAGCAAAGGAATGACAAAAGTACGGTTTGAAGTACTTTTTGAGAGTCTATAGCTAATGCCTATGGCTAAAAATATAAAACACGCTCATGTACAAAAATTCACGCATTAATTTTAATCCGAATACGTATAACTACAAACATCTAACAAAGTATTTTTGTCTAATTTTTCGATCTTTTTTTATATGTTAAATTAAACTATTTTGTTGAGCCTTACGTCAGCTTATATTTTCAGTTTATTATTTCAATATTTCGTTAACCTTTGGTTAACTCCTTCAGGATATATATTTTTTGGTTTTTATGAAAATAAAAAAATTAAATATCTTAAAAACCAAAAAATATATATCCTGAAGAAGTTAGCCGAAGGTTAACGAAATATTGAAATAATAAACTCAAAATATAAACTGACCTAAAGCTCAAGAACATAGTTTAATCTAGCAAAGTATGTTTAAACACTCTTTTCAAATTACGCAGCACAAATGACAACAAACTATGATTTTTAGACTGTGTGAGTAGCTACAATCACACGCGCGAGTACAAAAATACTCTGACTGTTAATCGGCTATATATGCGTATAAACAGAGCTATTTTATTCACACAAACACAAATGAACCATGTTTTCAAACAGCCACACCCACATCCACACATTTTCCATTTCATTTTATATACAAAAATGTATGCATACGGTGGGGAGTCATAAATAAATATCCCGAGTGTAATGCTTATATTCTTTTGCCCGATTATTTATCCATAGCCTGAGTATAAACATACTCAGATTGTAAATATGAGACAGAGGGAGAGAGAGAGAGAGAGAGAGAGAGTCAATGCGTTTGATACGTATGTTCGTGTTATTTTTAGTTGTAACCAGGGTTGTCAGTTTTTTTCAGACCCTTTTGGCCAAATTGATTTTAAAAATCGCCAAAATCAATTATATATAGTTTTTCTCAGTATATGTCTAATTGGTCATAAACTTGATTTTATATAACAAATTTTTTAATATAAATGTTTATAAAATAATCGAATAAGAATGTAGCAGAAAATTGCCCAAAGTAGAAATAAAATCGCCAAAAATAATTTCTTATAAATTTTACTCATATAAATTTAAAACGCATTAATTACTAGATACTCGTATAATTAATATAAGAAAAATCAAGAAAACCAAATTTTTTTAATTTTTTGTAGACAAGATTTGTTAGAATGTATTTGTTAGAATTTCTACTTCAACAAACTAATTTTTTTGAATTACAAAAATTTTAAACTTCAATTTTTGTTAAAAAAAAAGCCATAAAAATCGCCAATAAATTCCCTTATCGCCAGAAAAATCGCCACGTCGCCGAATCAAAAATTTAGATACCAAACGAGTTAAAAAAAAATTCCACGTTTGGAGAGAAATCTCTATAGCTGATAACACTGGCCGCAACATACACTAAAGGTCTATATCTGTCGACCACTGCCGGCTCTTACTCTCAATACTTTCCCAAAAACTTTCTCTTTTCAAAAAGCTTTTTCTATATAGATGTTGTTATTTTAATTCCTTGTACACAACGGCTAACACATGTTTTCAAGTCAAAAGCATTTAGCTTTTTCGATGTCGAATATACATAAATAAAAAACAGCTGTTGAGATACATGGGATTAATATGAAATACAAAAAACCGGCAAACACATATGTATATCCGCGAAATCTAAACAATGATTTAGTTTGTTTTATTAACTTGAAGAAACAACAAGTTTGGCGCTACTGTTGTCGGGTTGTTGTATAAAAACAAGTGAAAACGGAAACGTAAAAAAATATTTAAAAGATTTTTAACGAATTATAAATAATAAATAAATAAATTAAAAAAAAAAATTAACAAAATTTAATGAATGCGAGACAAAATTGTTTTTAAACTGCCATAAATTGTTTTATTCAACAAGTGAAACTAAGTGGGAATTATTTATATTAAAAAAAATATTGAAAAAAAAAATTTAATTAAATAAATTATAGCGCAAAAAAAGGAATATTTCAAATGATATTTATAAGGGTAGAGATTAAAAATATTTTCTAAAAAAAAATTAAATTAAATAAATACACATACATACATATACATATGTATGTATATAACAAACAAAAATTAATAATTCTAATGACAGAAGATAAAGAAAATTTAAATAAATTGTTGAAAACAGACACGGTTTAATATGAAATTAAAAAAAAATTAGATTAAAGTTGAATTTGTTTATTACTTCCGAATATTATGTCTGAAGTGGTAAAATTGTTTTATTCTACTAAATTAATTTGTTAAATTTTTTTTTACCTAAAAACATGATTTTTTCTTTAAAATTAAATGTTTATAGAGTAAAAATTTAAGCCTTTTTAAATTAAAAATATTCTGTCACAACCGCCAAGAAAACCCTGACAGACCACCTTTTTTTGACAAAAATCGATTACGTATTTACGCTGGCTAATAATCGATTTTGGTTAAATAATCAAGTTCGAAAATAATGTCGCTTAAGTTTTTTTTTAGCAGTTGTGCCACGATATATGTGAGGTAGCAATTCCCTTAAATTTATTG
Source organism: Tachina grossa (assembly GCA_949987645.1). NCBI lineage: Eukaryota > Metazoa > Arthropoda > Insecta > Diptera > Tachinidae > Tachina > Tachina grossa. The sequence continues at coordinate 32,010,398 of OX465274.1, read as the reverse complement.
TTATAAAAGCTCTTAAGAATCTTGACTTCATAATTTTCGATATAAAAACAATTTTCCTCTTATGATAATTTCAGCTAAAATGCAATTTTTCAAATTAAGGATATATGAGATGTAGGCGTATCCTTTTGACGATTGCAATACAATTTATCAAAAAGTCAGAAGATATAATATTATGAATGACTAGTAATTTATTTGGCAGTATTCTCTCAGGAGGGGGCGGGGCGGGGGAAGTTGGTCTTTGAAAATGTTACGTAACAGAAAAAATTACTAATTTTGTACAAAAATACGTATGTTTTTCTCATTTATTTATTTAATTGATCATACGCGTTGCCTGCATATATTATGTACGAGTACGTATACTACATACATACATCTGCCGAGTGTCAACTTTTGATATTCGCGAATTCGAATTCGAATATTTAAAACGATATCCGCGAATACGAATATATAAAACGATATTCGCGAATACGAATATCTATTGTATGTGAAATTTATGGAAATTTAATTGGGGGTCTATATTATTCTTCAAAATCAAATAAAAAAAATGTGTATGGAAAAGAACTTCATAATTCTGTCCGCGTACATTTAAGTTTATGAAAACTATCCAAAAATTAAAATAACATTTGAAAATTATACAAAGTTTTTATAATAAATTAAATAAATTGTAGTCAAACTAAATTGAACTGGTTCTGAATTCCTCATCTTTCTGTATCCATTTACATTCTTAAATATTCTTAATATATGTATGCACAAAAAAACTTCTTTTTATATTAAACTCCAACATATATTAACATTAAATCCACCAAATACATAGAAGGAAATGGTATTTGCAGAAGTTTAGGAAAAGGTTTCTTGCAATTCTCATGGACAAAAAAGTGTCCTTTCAAAAAATATACTCTTCCATATATGTACATGACAATATCAAATTATTTAGTTTTAACATTTCTTTTGGTCAACTTGAGGCTACAATATTTAAGTTTTGAGAGATGTGTTAATGGAAACTTGCATACATAGACGTATTTTCAGAAGGATATTATTTTAATTTTTAATGCAACAGAACTTAAAAAAATATGAAAACAACAGTGAAATGCGTCTAGGAACTAGATTGTGTGTCCCTCTAATTTTAAGGTATTTTTAAGGTATATTTTTTTTAATGGGCAAATATCTATTGAAAATGTAATGTTGTAGAAGGAACAAAAATTAAGAAAAGAAAAATTGCATATCTTTCGTAATTGACATCATTTTGACTCATTTGATACCCCAACAATCTGTTTGTTTAAAACGGGTTAAAAATGTTCTCTTTTAGAAAATGAAATAGAATTCAACATGGCAACCTTTATTGATCCAAGATATAATTTTTTTTGTTTCACGCACATTTTAGATTGATTTGAAGATGGCCAAACGGAGTCATCTGAAATACACGACGACTTTACTTAGTCCCTATTTACACTATGCAAGTCTTATTGCTAAGCTGATTAGTTTATTAGGAGAGAGAGACGGGGGGAAAAGAAGTGTTTCTATTCCCCTCCTCTCTCTCTCTCTCTCCCCTAATAAACTAATCAGCTTAGCAATAAGACTTGCATAGTGTGATTTGGGACTTATAGAAACTAGTGAAAGCGGCCGCAAGGCTAATACCAATTCTCGTCTTGATATTTGAAATACTGCTCAGTCATCAATACGAAAAAGTATAGTAGATTATTTGGCAAAAACCGCATAGAAAAAAAATAAAAAATATTTTATTTTTAGTTAATTTTAATTATTATTCGAACTCCATTTGTTTCTATATTTGTGATTTGAACGGGCTAAGGTTCGTATTGCTTTTTAAGCCAAATTACATGTGATAATTATTAATGAACAAATAACACCAAAGTCTGTTGTAAATATTCTGACTAACAACACATAGTTGAACGGAACATCCAGCCGTTTTCGAAGGCCACTAAACCTTCATCATCAGCGTTCTTTTGTGTTTGGTCCACTGTGTGTGGTGTCAGTTGATGTAGATTTCTGCTTTATATACTTAGCATTTTATTGCAAATGGAATATGTGAATTGTTTTGATTCATCGTATTTCAATTTGCTGAAAGCTTTTTTGTATTGTAAGCTCAATTTTACCATCACTATATTTACAACAGTCTTACCATTGTCGTTTTGTTCTTTTTACTAATTATACACATGTTACTTAATTTGCTTATTTTTTGTTCTACTTAAGACAAACTTTTTTGGTTTGTTTCACAAATATAGAAACAAATGGAGTTCGAATAATAATTAAAATTAACTAAAAATTAATAGCCATGGGTCTGTGGCAAAAATTAAATAAAAATATACTTAATAGTAACAAACCAAAAAAGTTTGTCTTGAGTAGAACAAAAAATAAGCAAATTAAGTAACATGTGTATAGTAAAAAGAACAAAACGACAATGGTAAGACTGTTGTAAATATAGTGATGGTAAAATTGAGCTTACAATACAAAAAAGCTTTCAGCAAATTGAAATACGATGAATCAAAACAATTCACATATTCCATTTGCAATAAAATGCTAAGTATATAAAGCAGAACTCTACATCAACTGACACCACACACACTGGACCAAACACAAAAGAACGCTGATGATGAAGGTTTAGTGGCCTTCGAAAACGGCTGGCTGTTCCGTTAAACTATGTGTTGTTAGTCAGAATATTTACAACAGACTTTGGTGTTATTTGTTCATTAATAATTAACACATGTAATTTGGCTTAAAAAAAGCGATACGAACCTTAGCCCGTTCAAATCACAAATATTTTATTTTTAATTATTACAAACTAATATTTGTGTACCATTCATTTAAATTTCGTTTTGGATTTATGAATTTGTTTATATATTTTTTTAAACGAATACGAATATCTAGAAACGCCCGAATGTTTTGGAATTCCAATAAACATCACTAATGCATACATACAGTTTGGGAATAAGCTCTTTATAGAGAGCCATAATTTTTGGAGTTTGAGGATACTTGGGAAGAAATTTAAAAATAGTTTCGCCAATATATGGAGTACGTTCATATGTAAGCTTATTTAATTTTTGTCTACGCACTGTGCTAGTCTAACAAATGAATTTAATAAAGCAATAAATTAAATTTTTTTTAATAAAAACTTTTAACTATTTAATTTATTTTTTATCTCATTGTTACGTTATTCCTGGGGAGAGGGGGGTTACGATCTGTTACTAGGTGGGAGGGGTGGGGGAGGTCAAAAATCGTGGAAAACAACGTTAGCGGCTAAAAAAAAATAATAAACACTGAATTTAGTTAAAGAAATTTTCAGACCCTGTGGCTGAGTGGTAGCGATGCTAGTCGCTCAGTCCAGAGGTCGTGGGTTCGATTCCCACCATAGACCCTGGGCGTTTTTCGCAGACAAGCTATTCGCTTTGCGAGTTGTGTTTGTGTTTGTTATTTATAAAAAAAAAAAAAAAAGGTAAAAATTTAAGGATATATGAGAGGAGGTTATGTCCTCTTACCGATCAGTATAAGATTTTTTGGAGACCCATAATCTTTAGTTCTACAAATATTTTGCTAATCTAAGTTGCATTTTCATAATTTTTGTAGCTTATATAAAATCGTTTATATAAAGGATATATGGGAAGTGATTATCCTTGCACCGCTTAAAATAAAAATTTCCAGAATACTTACTACTAAGATCTTATTTATAGCTGAAGCTCAATTTTAGCTAAAAAAAAAATGTTTAAACTCAAAGGATGTATGAGAGGTAGGTATGTCCTTTTACCGATTAGTATAAAATTTTTTAGAGACCCTAAGTATGTACTTAAAAAAACATTTTTCTAACTTCACTTGCATTTTCATAATTTTTATGGTTTAAACTCAATGTTTTTTTAAAGGATATATAGGAGTTGAGCATATCCTTGCACCGATTAGTATAAAAAAAATAAAGCAGATTAATAATAATCTACTATTTAGGGCAGAAGTTAAATTTTTTGCTAAAACTTTCTTTTAAAAAATAAGGATATTTGCAAAATACGCGAGTCCTTGCCTCGAATAGAATAAAAATTTTTCTAGAGCTCTAACTTTTTAAGACTAGAAGTCTTTGACCAAAATCCGTTGCATTTGAAACATAATTAAGGTTTAAATTCTATTTTTAAAATAAAGGATATATGGGAGGTGGCCATATCCTGGCACTGATTAATATGAAAATTATATGACAGCATAATTATAAACTCTAATTTATAGTTAGAGTTCAATTTTAGTTAAAATTTTGCTTTAGAAAAATAAGGATATACGCGAGGCAGGTATTTCCTTACATTGAATAGAATTGAATTTTTCAGATCTCTAACTTTGCAACATTAGGTATTTTCAGCACACTTTCAATGCATTTCGATCATAATTATAGTTTAAATTCGATTTTTAAAATAAAGGATATATGGGAGGTAGTCATATCCTGGCACCGATTGGAAAAAAACTTACTATACTGCTTAGTTACATATTGTGTTACATATTTTAGCTGGAATGCAATTTTCAATAAAAAAGGATATATGGGAGAAAGATATGTATCTCCTTGCACTTTTTGGAATAAAATTTGTGAGCCATTTGAAGTATCTACATATTTAAGTTACAATCATATCAAAAAGTTTAAGGTATAATATTAAGGATATATGAGTGCCAGAAATGTCCTCGGAATGCTGGCTATTTAACGCATATCTCTTTGCTTTTTATTTCTATAAAATTTTTATCTGAATTTTAGTTTTTAAAGTGAAGAATAATGAATTTTTCTCAATTTTTTTGTTTTTCAATAATATTTGCTTCCTTGGAAAAAGTATTCCGGGATTTATATTTTTAGCAAGGTACTTGCAAAAAAATTAAGTTTATCAAAAATTTATAGACAAATTTCTCTACAATTAGCTTTTCAACGTAAGTATAGACATACATAAGTGTGTATAATGTACATTGTACGTATGTACATACACATGCGATTGTGTTCAATTTACATCAAACAGAATAAATTCATTATTGAGCATTTACTATAGGAAGCTAAAAATAATCATTGCTTACTTCAATAGTTTATTAAATATTCTCAAAACAAGTACAACATACACATAAACTTTTAATATTGCATAGAAATTTCAAATAATTTAATACTCTTAAAGAAATTTTGCTTCAAAAACTTTGCTATTGTCTTGTAAGTGAATGTAGTAATGTATGTATGTAAATGCTTGCACAGACAAGCGCAAACATGCCTTAGCAAATACCTTTTTTTGCACCACGTGCTTCAAAAGTAATTTGCATTTTACAACAAAGACATTTGTAATTGGCGATAATTTGGATTGTTGTAAAATGTAAAATCATTCATTTTATGTTTGAATTTTAAAAGGTTCTACAAGGCGGCATAAATATTCAATTGGCAGCACAAATGTTGTTAAAATAAAACTTCATTGGTTTACCAATTTAAAGATAAACTAAAGCAAGTCTTTAAAGTCTTTATTAAAATAACAAAAATTTTAAAAACCCCCGACTTTTTTCAGAAAAGATGTTATATCTTCTAAACGGCTGGGCCGATTTTTTTCAAACATAGCTAAGAACCCTCTCGATCAAGTCATCTTTCAAACAGAAAAAACTAAATGAAAATCGGTGCAGTCGTTTGGCCTGTACGTGGACACAGACAGACACACAGATACACAGATACACAGATACACAGATACACAGACACACAGACACACAGACACACACTACAAACTTATAACACCCCTTTTTTTTAGTCGGGGGTTAAAAAAACATTTAATTTAATATGAACTAAAAATTAAACTTTATATCTGTGTATTCTTGACGGCACTGTGATTTAAAAATAAAACTAAATTCCATAATTCATTAGCGTGAGGGATGAGTGACAGACACTCTGTAGAAATTTTAAGCCTTGAATAATGTTGGCAAAAGATAATGCCCCTTCCGGGTGCCAGGCGGCTATTTATACCATAGTGTGCTGTGAAAAAGGAATCGAAGATTAAGCTTAGTCTGGTTGATGTTCAATCTTTAATATTTTAATATAGAAATAGAAAAAATGGAACTGACAAATGTGCATTACTAGATATTTTCCAATAACTTCCCTCTAGTCAGCCAAGAACCATATGTCTCTATGTCAATACTCTTTCTCCAGCGACAATTGCACTAGTTAAAATGTCGACAACTTTCCTTATATGCAAGAGTAGAGATACGTTAGAGACAACAGTTGTAGTGTATTTATATTGATATTGTCAATGAACGCGTCAATAGTTTGTTTTTCTTTTTTATTATGCTTTGCAATAATATTAAATAAATATATGTATGTAGACGAGCGTCACTAAAACCTACTAGTGAATCTTTGGTTCAAATATCTCAATATTGTCATAAGAGAACTACCTTCTCAATAGTGCTAAAGTCTACTGGTAAATTTTCAATGACAACCCTATGTTATATGTCAATAGTAGCACTATTGACAATGTCACTAGAAAATCAATATAATTTTACTATTGACAACGAGCGAGGAAATATCGATATTTTAGACTAGAGCCCCTAAAATTTACTAGTGAATCTTTGATGCCAATGTCTACATGTGGTCCCAAAAGAACTACTTAGTCAGTAGTGCTACAGTCTAGTGGTGGATTTTCAATGACAAGCTAATGTTTAATGTCAATAGGCGATTACATTGGCTGTGGTACACCTGACAACGTCACTAGTAAATCACCACAATTAAACTATTCGCACTTTCTGCAGGGTTACTATTAAATATTATTGTGCAATAATATTGGCAATAATTGATACTCTACAATAAAGTTGTCTATGTGTTTATTAATAGTTGATGCAATATATTTCATAACATGTAATATTGCAAAAATTCATTATTTTGTAATGTGTTGACAATATTGCGCAATAATGATATCCCACATGAATCACTCTAAACATTATTTTTCTATTTAGTATTTTCTTTCAGCCTTATTTATAAAACTTAAAAAGTCTTTATAAAGGTTTTTTAAAACAAATTTTCATACAAAATTTTTCTTAAATATTGCGCAACTTATTGAATAGTGTGGAATAAAGTGATAAAAAATAATAGCCATAAATTACTCAATAATATTCTATAGTCTATGTGTACCTTAACCAACAGCAAAATATAAAATAATGACTAATAATTATCGCTCATTTACACTACTGAGTGGTGACCAACTCTAAAGGATATAAGCGGGTGATTGGGCATAAAAACCAAAAAATTTATTGCCGCACAGTGTTTTAATTTTCATTATATTTCTTTCTTAGAAATCTTTTTCTTATTTCACAATAATAAGCCATTTTAATATGTTAGCTTTCAATGGAAAATGTCAGCACTTAAATTTTGTCTCAATCAAAATTAATTCGCTTTTCAAAGTGGCTGAATGAGTTGAAGCTTTCTGTGACTCCTTTGAGCCTGTAGCAGCCACAGTTATTTGAAATTAAAACAAATTGTTTAGATACAAAATCTAAATATAGTAATACAAAAAGAATACGTGCAAATAAATTATTTATCTAAGAAAAATAAAATTCAAGTTATCACTAGAGCTGCTAGAGGATTAAAGGACATACATACACATACATACAAGCTTTATGTTATTAATTAAGTTAATTTCATTTTGTTTAAATACATACGTGAGGCTGGATTAAATTAAAATGTTTGTTAATTCTATAAGCAAATGCGTTTAAGTGATTTTTAATGAGGGACATGTTTATTCAGTAATCACACGTGTGAGTTGAGTGTATTAAGAGTTTTAATGTTTTATTAACAAATAATTTAAACAATATTATAAACATCTACACTAAAGACTCTCGTATTTTTGTATTTATATATATATACCTCAAAATAGAGTGTACAAGCTCTAGACGACTGTGTTTAATATACAACTCTTAGAACATTCTTCTGATCATGCTTTGACTGACGAGTAACAATACCAAAACACATTTACTCATTTTTCTTAATTATCATCTACGTTTTTATACATTTTCTGACACACGCTCGCCCTTTAACATTGTAATGTTTAAGATGCAAGTCCTAAAAAATATTCTATTGATTATTTTATGAGCATAGAAACAACAATGTTAGACTAATTTGATCTTTTTTCAAGTTTTTACGGAATCACTCGCCTTTTGATCTTTAAATGCTTAAAAGACGATGATTAAAAATCATGATTACATAAGAATTACATAGCTAAGCATTCCACTAGCTGTTAGAAAGTCCCTACACTAGTCTCATACGATTCTTCGCAAGCTTTATACAAGACTCGTTAGATAATTTCTACACACATCTCAAACGATTCCCTACTTTTTTTCTTAATTAATTATCTACATTTTTACACATTTTCTGATACACGCTCGCCTTTTAATCTTGCAATGCTTAACTTGTAAGTCCTAGAAAAAATCTTCTGCTAATTAATTTAAGACTATACAAACCATAATGTTACACTTTGCTTATCTTTTTTAAAGCTTATACGGAAACACTCGCCTTTTGATCTTCAAATGTTTAATAGATGATGATTAGAAATAATGATTATATAATAATTACATAGCTTAGCATTCCACCAGCTGTAAGAAAGTCCCTACACAAGTCTCATACAATTATTGGCACACTTTATAAAAGACTCTCTCAGACGATTCCCTATGCGATTAATATAAGCTGTATTTTGGAAGAATTTTACAAAAGAATAGGTTTGTGCAAAAGCTTTTTCCCATGCAAGATAACTTCTACAATTAAAAAATTATTTCGTTGACAAAGAAAAACGCTCCTCGTGGGATTCCCATTAGACTATTCAATGATTTAAAATGCTAGAATTGAAGAAATGAGAATGTTTATCTGCGATTTTTTATTATTTTTAACATCACAAAACTTTATGACAATATTTACAAAATGCTAAAAACTTTTTAGCAACAATTCTCCCAATTAAATTCATAAAAATCATTAATTTCGCATGAAAATTTTTCAAGGCAATCACTTCCTTACCATGCTCTCAGACGCAATAAGAAAAGAGAAAACGCAAATAAAACATAAATGAAAAAGTTTAAATTATAAAGAACTACATGAATGTAAACAATTATTCTGCGGGAAACGGAAGCCTATAATAAGGGTGTGATACAGACATAAAATGTTACTTAAGCTACGGTCACATTTATAAAACATTTGCCCCAAAACACGTAACCAACAAACGCTAAAGAAAAAAGTTTTGATCTAGACATTTGTTTATCATATAAAACATATAAACAACTAATAGACAATGTCATATAATCCAACAATATTGGATACTTCTTAACTTTGCGAATTTTTGTCTGAATTGAAAGACTTTTCATTGGCATTTAGTGGTTACGCTTTTTTGGGCAAATGTTTGACAAGTGTGACCGTAGCTTTAGAAATATACTTCAATCAAACCAGCATGGAATATGAAAAAGATATTTTTTTAAACACTTCACAGATGCTGGATATTTTACATACATACATGCACACCTACAGACATTTTAAGAAAGTTGTAGTCGTAATAATATAAAGAACATCCTTGTAAATGCTGTTGGCTTATAAATGCTAATTTTAAATTTCACTTTGAATCCGAGCAATTAATTGCGTTCATTGAGATTTTAATTGCAGAAATTTGTATCTATTTAAGTATTTTAATCTTGAGAAGAAAAATTTAATAAATAAATGTCATGTCTTAGAATGAAAATTACATTTTAAGAGCCATTTAACACAAGATTAAATGACAATTTGCTTTAGCTTGAAAAACACACACACACACACACAAGAAAATTGCAAGTAATCGAGCAGGTTAATACGGGAGGCGGAAGTATAATGTTGAATATTTGATTAAAAACTAGTTTGTGCCTTTCAGCATTATTAAACTGAAACAACATCGTGCAGGGCTAAAAAGGACGACCTTCGAAAGCCCGAGTTCAATCCCTGGCTAGCCCCACGTCAATATAATAAATTTTTCTAATATACATTAGTGTATATGCTGATACACATTACAGCATTTAAATCCAAAAAAAAATAAAATTTAGTTTTTGAGAAAAAGGATATATGGGAGGCAACCATGTCCTTGCACTAAATGAAATAAAATTCACAACAGAGCTAAAAAGGATAATTTTCGAAATATTTATTCATTTTCATTGCAGTCTAGTCAAATATGCCGCTAAAATTAAATTTTTGTGAAAAAGGATATATGGGAGGTAGTCGTGTCCGACCACCTAATTTAACAAAAATTACAACACAGCTAAAACGCTTCATTATGGAAACAATTAATAATTTTTAGCGCATTATTATCACAAATTTAGCTGAAATTAAGTTTTTTTTAAAAAAGGATATATGGGAGGTAGTCTATTCCTTGCACCGAATTTAGCGAAATTCACAAAAGAGCTAAAATTCATAGTTTTAGAAATAAATATCAGTTTTCGGTGCATTCTCAACATAAATGCAGCTTAAATTAAATTTTTGTGAAAAAGGATATATGGGAGGTAGTCATGTTTTTGCACCAAATGCTATAAAATCTATAACATCGTTATAATATAGAACTTTAGAAATATTTATGAGTTTTAAGTGCGTTCGACTCATAAATGCAACTAAAATCTAATTTTTAAGAAAAAGGATATATGAGAGTCACATCATATCCTTGCACCGAATGAAATAAAATTTACAAAACGCATGATTTAAGACATAGTTATTATTGCATTCTCATCATATATGCAGCTAAAATAAAATGTTTGAGAAAAAGGATATATGGGAGGTAGGCATGTCCTTGCACCGAAAGGTATCAAATTTATAATATCGCTATAATATAGCACTTTAAAATTATTTATAACTTTTTAGTGCGTTATAATCATAAATGCAGTTAAAATTTATTTTTTAAGGAAAAGGACATATCGGGGGTACACATGTCCTTCCAACAAAATTAACAATGAGGCTCAATTTTAAAAATATATAGTAATTTTTAGTGCGTTCTAATCATAAATTGAACTGAATTTTTGTAAAAAAGTATATATGGGAGATTGTCATATCCTTGCACCAAATTAAACAAAATTTATAAAAGAGCTAAAACAGATAATTTAAAAAATACATATTAGTTTTAAGTACATTCTTAACATAAATGCAGCTCAAATTTATTTGTTAAGAAAAAGGATATATAGGAGGTAGTCATGTCCTTGCATTGAATGCTATAAAATTTATAACAACAATTTATTATTAGTTTTCAGTACGTTCTAATTATATATGCAGCTAAAATCTATTTTTTAGGAAGAAAGGATATATTTCAGCTAAGATTTAATTTTTGTGAAAAAGGATATATGAGAGGTAGTCATACGGTTGCACCAAATGAAATAAAATTTACAAAAGAGCTACAACGTATAATATTAAAAATACATAATAATATATTTTCAGTACAATCCAGTCATAAATACAGCTTAAATAAAATTTTTATGAAAAAGGATATATGGGAAGTAGTCATATCCCTTCACCGAACTAAGCAAAATTTACAGAAGAGCTAAAACACATAATTTTAGAAATATTTATTAGTTTTCAGTGCATTCTCAACATAAATGCAGCGAAAACTAAATTTTCGTAAAATAAAAGGATATATGGGAAGCAGTCATGTTTTTGCACCGAATGAGACAAAATTTACAACACAGGCTAGACATATAATTCTACAAATATATATAAATTTCTAGCGCTTTCTAAGCATAAATGCAGCTAAAATTACATTTGGTGTGAAAAAGATATATGGGAGGTAGTTATGTCCTGGCACCGAATGTTTTAAAATTTATTAAAGCATTATAATACCGCACTTTAGAAATACTTATTAGCTTTTAGTGAGTTCAATTTCTTATGAGAAAGGATATTTGGGATCTATTAAAAGCTCCGAACATGTGTTCCAAATGCTTCAAAAGTTGCAGGGTTTCCTGTACAGACTGTTTTTGCTTAAAGGAAAATATTTTTAATAAAATTGAGAAGCACTAAGGTAGTTTGAGGTGTTTTAGAAAGGCCTGCTTTGCAGGCAACGAACTAATTGAAAAAAAAATACCCTTTATATCACTAACGATTTTTGTACAAGCATTTTTAAAGAGATCACGGAGGTTCTTAAGCAATTCACTGAAGACCGTTCGATTGCGATTACTACATGACTAGCTTGCAATTAATCCATTAACTTGGTTTATTATATAAATCTCAGCACTTTACAAACAGAGCAGCTGTTTAAACACTTTAACTTGAGATTAATCGAAAATAAAGAATAATATTCTCCAAAAAAAAACTCTTAAATAAAATTAAGACTCCTCCGTATAAACTAAAGGTTCCTCAAACATTGCAATGCCAGCAAAAATGCACTCAAATTGGAAAAATAAGAAAAAGTGTAGTAGAAAATGGTGTTAAAGAGAAACGAAACCTATTTAAATTGTTCATGTTGCCGGAAACAAAATTTGCCGTTGCCAACACACTCATGCAGAAGCACAGTCAACTCTCGATTACTTCAAACTCAGCACAGTAGAAAACAAGTAAGAGTGCCATATTCGCCTGTGCCGAATCTTATATACCCTTTACCAAAGTGCGTTTATGTAGTATAGAGATACATACATAAGCACATAGTTACTTTTATGTATAAAAAAAAATTATAATTTTCAAACCCTAGAATCATAATTTCAGATTTTTCTGATGACTTATACCAATCTAGTAGTTCTTAAAAAAACATAGAAAGTGTGTTAAGTGAAAAAAAGGAAATTAAAAAAAATGTTTTATTTAGTTACTTTAATGTCCAAAAAAAAATCATAGTTTCCAGCTCTGGAGCTGTGGTTTTTATTTTTATAATTTTCTATACCAAACTTTTCTTTCCAAAACGTAAGATATATATAATTTATAAAGGAAAAGATAAAAATTAATTGGACTTAGCTACATTTATATATCAAAAAAGTGTAAGTGTCCGCGAACTCATAAAATAAGTTTATTTAATAAAAATAGATAAAAATTAGTTTTCGGTAGCTAATTTTTTATATCCAAAAAGTGTGGATTTTCCAACCCTGAAATCAAACTTTTTGATTTTTCTGATTTCTTATACTAATCTCTTTCTTTTAAGAATATAATATATCTTTAATTTATAGAGAAAAAGGGAAAATTTGCTTTAGTAAGTTACTTTTCTATAAAAAAAGTTAAATTTTCCAACCCTGGAAAGGTGTTTAAAAGTTTTTTAAATTGAAATACCAATTTTATTCGTACTGAAGTATAAAATAATTTTATTTTATAAAATAAAATAAAAATTATTTATTTATAAAATAAAATAAAAATTATTTTTCGGTAGCTAATTTTTTATATCACAAACAGTGTGGGTTTTCCAACCCTGAAATCAAACTTTTTGATTTTTCTAATTTCTTATACTAATCTCTTTCTTTTATGTTTTCGGTAGTTAATTTTTTATATCACAAAAAGATTAAGTTTCCCAACCTTGGAATCATCCTTTTTAATTTTTCTGATTTCTTACACCAATCTATCTCTTTTAAGAATATAAGATATCTTGAATTTATAGAGAAAAAGGAAAACTTTGCTTTAGTAAGTTACTTTTGTATAAAAAAGTTCAAGTTTTCCAACCCTGGAAACATCTTTTTAATTTTAGAAGGTTAATTTTTAATTTGAAATACTAATTTGATTCATACTAAAGTATAAAATAAGTTCATTTAATAAAAAAAATAAAAATTAATTTTCGGTAGCTAATTTTTTAGATCACAAACAGTGTGGGTTTTCCAACCCTGAAATCAAACTTTTTGGTTTTTCTAATTTCTTATACTAATCTCTTTCTTTTAAGAATATAAGATATCTTTAATTTATAGAGAAAAAGGGAAAATTTGCTTTAGTAAAAAAAAAAGAATTTTACCTGAAGAAGACACACAAAGGCGTGTCGAAATATTGTTAAATAAAAGCTGTTAATTTTTATTAAAAAGACCTCAAGCTCAATAAAATAGTTACTATTTTTAAAACAAAAAGTCAAATAAATTTTCGGAAATAAAAAATTATTATAAACTAGTTTTCGGTAGTTATTTTGTATGGCAAAATTAAGTTTAAGTCTCCCAGCTCTGAAACCGTCTGCTCGAGTTTTCTGATTTTCATACCAATCTTATTTCGACCATTTCTGACCCACCAGTTCAAGAACGAAGTCTCTAGCTTTTCTGGGAGCTTCGGAAAACCGATTTCAAGTACAGACAGACGTACCGACGGACAGACGGACATCGCTTATTCGTCTTCCCTATGCATAAGGATCCAGAATATATATACTTTATGGCTCGCTTATTAATATTCTAGAAATTACAAACGGAATGACAAACCTATATATACCCTTTTACCATTTTTTGCTAAAGGGTATAATAAATAACAAAGTGTACAAAAATATTATATGAGCTTATCACAAAAAACGTCCATCCATACTTCGCACAAGCAATGATTTTATAGCAAGAAAACCAATAACTCTCGTATGAGCATTCGCTGTATGTTTTATATGCACTGCAAGAAATATTTAATATATATAATTTTTTTAAATTTTTGAATGTTTTCTACGCGTCTTGACAAAAGTTTTAAGTTACTTATAAGGAAATTAAAATTAACATACATACGAGTACATATGTACACTAATTGAGAGCAGACTGTACTTGTAAAGTGGCTCAGAAACAAGGAAAAGAATAATTCGATACAAAAAAAAAACAAACCTAAAAGATGAAGCTTAACACAACAGCTTTTATAAAGACTGTTAAAATTGACAAGAAAATTGAATATGTAATAAAATTTAACTTTTAAATTGCTTGAAAACTTTATTATGTTACAAAACAGCAGACAATTTTTGTTACTTGTGATATATTCCAAAGAAAATGTTGAAAAGCAGAACAAATTACTTAATAAAAAACTTCAAGACTTTAACGTCATTAACAACCAATACCCTAATAATGATTATATAACGTCGCGACGGCTTAGAGTGTAAACATGCTAAATCCACTTTTTTAATAAATACATGACATTTTAGTGCCTTTCGAAAGAGAAGGACACGCCTAGCTAAAAAATGTATTTTAATTGAAAACTCCACATGTCGATAAAACTTACTGCCTGGCTCACGATGTCGACAAGAATTTTTTTCGATTATTTATATTGAAAATAAAAACAAAATAAGAAAATTTGTTTTTGTTTTCAATATAAATAAGCTAAAGAAAATTTCTTGTCGACATCGTGAGCCAGGCAGTTAATGTATTATATACATTACATCCCAAAAGGGATATTTTACCAAAAAAAATCCTTTTTATAAAGAGTGCCTTTAAAAACAGTAGATATCACAAAAAGTAAATTTTGTAGAACTTATCTTATGTAAAAAGTAGCTTTTATATATAAAGTGCCTTTTTAAAGAGAAAATTTATACAAAAAACCTGGTATAAAAAGTACCTTTTATGAAAATTAGGTTTTATAAAAAGTAACTAGTAAAATAAGTACCTTTTTTAAAAAGTGCCTTTTTTAAAGTATAAATTTTATAAAAAGTACCTTTAATAAAAAGTACCTTTAATAAACAGTATCTTACATAAAAAGTACCTTTTATAACAAGTACGTTTTATTAAAAGTACCTTCTATAAAAAGTACCTTTTATAAAAAGTACCTTTTTTATAATATATAATCTTTTAAAAAAGGACCTTTTATAAAAAGTACCTTTTAAAAAGGGACATTTTATAAAAAGTACCTTTCGTTAAAAGTACCTTTTATAATAACTACCTTACACAAAAAGTACCTTTTATAAAAGGTGCCTTTTATAAAAAGTATTCTTTATAAAAAGTACTTTTATATAAAAAGTATCTTTTATAAAAATTACATTTTGTAAAAAGTACATTTTACAAAAAGTACCTTATATTAAAAGTAGCTTTTATAAAAAGTACCTTTTATATACTTTTTATAAAAAGTATCTTGTATAAAAATTCTTTTATGTATATTAAAAGTACCTTTTATAAAAAGTACCATAGTTCTAGTGCAAATTATAATTAAAGAGTTGTACATACATATCGATCATTTATTTATAATAGACCTGGGGGCAAATCACGGCATCCGATACGACTCGTAATTTAAAAATATTTCAATACAGTTTATATGTAAATATTTTTAAATTACGAGTCGTATCGAATGCAGTGATTTGCCCCCTGCATTTACACAATTAAAAAACTATTTACGTTTGTTTTTGGCTGTGTGTAAGCTTTTACATAAACCAGCATTACGAGTATTTTCAAACAAACAAATGTCCTTTAAGAAGCAAAAAAAAATTTCTTTTGCACATGCGAGTTATTTTGTGCGTTGGAACTTATTTTAAATAACGTGGGAGGATTAGAACCTTTTTAGAAAATTAGCCAAGAGCGATAAAATATTTGAAGCTTATTACAATAATAAAAATATATTTCCATGGAACTTGCGACATTTCTTTTTAGCCAGTGTGGGAGAGTTGTAACTGTGTTTGCAATTATGTTTTAGACAAATTTATGAAAATATTATCATATGTATGTATGTAGTTCTTCATCTCTAGCAGATAATCTTTTCTTGTCCGCTAGTAGTTGTAGGCGGCAAAATGTCGTAGCTTTTATTTCTTTCAATTTTGTCAAAAAATTAACAACAATTTAAGCTTTTGCTTAAAAATCTTATTATTAAAATGATTTAAAACATTTCTTTTTATTTTCTTTAAAAAATTTTCAAGCAGTTCCGGGTTACATACATATTTGGAAAAATAAAAATATATAAAAAATTAAAAAGTTTTAACAGCCTTGTCGGAGAATGTGTGATTGATTATAAAACTAATTAGCTTATAGTTAACTTTTCTTAGACTAACTAAAAGCTAAGTAAAATGTCATATAGAACAGAAACAAAATTAATTCTTAAGTTGAGTACGTAATAGGATTTGGTGCGAGCCAAAAAATTTACTCTCAGCTACTTTGAAGCTCATTTCAATTTTATACTATTTCAGATGGTACCTTAGCTGGATAGCAGCGCATTGGCTATACAAGTTCTAATGTTACATAGTTCGAACCCCAACAAATTTTTTTTTAATTTACTAACTACCAGGTGACTTAAATAAAACCAACTTTAAGTTAGTTGAAAAGTAATGCAGAGTAGAGTGGTGAGACAACTGACTATCCCCTAAGGCATAGCAATGTTAAAATAGTTAGTTGTTTCCCTTGGAAAGTAATCCAAGTGTCAGTCAGCACTAGTTGCGAAATAGTTGGCTTAAAATTAGTTTAAAGTTAACTTAGTTTTCGACAGGAAAGATTAACTAAAAGTTTTTAGCAAATGAAAGTGTGAGTATTTATATTGTTGTTTTCTATATTAATTCTCACACGAAATTTTTTTGTGTTTTTCTAAAAAAAAGGCCGTTAAAATGTATGTGTTCGAAGATAAATTTTAATTCAGCTAGTATAGACAAAAACCAAAAATCTTAGCAAAGGCCACTTTGAATTTAACAGCGCACTGTTAGCAATTTAACAGTCCCACTCGTAGTAAAATTAGTTAATAATATTTCGGAAGCGAAATCTAGGAAAATATAAAAAAATCTAGAAAGAAATTTATACCAATGGGATATACTAAAGATATATTATAAATACAGTAATTTTGACTTAGCTGCACAATCAACTTTGCAATACTTTTTGTGCAGATAAGTCAAAAATGCTGTTATCTTAAATGCACTTACCTGCCCAAATGTGCTGGTATACAATTTTTGATTTCAGTTCTATACACATACATACATGGTTGCATACTTATGCAGCAACATTTTTTTTGATGTGTGCAGCTAACTTAAATTTTTTATATGAGAATAGTTTAAAACTGCCAAAAAAAAAAAATATTTTAAAAGCGCAGGTATACAAAGTGCACTTAAAAAAGGATTTTAAACAATAATTTCAGAAAAAATATATTTTGTGCAGTTAAGTCAATGTGCAGCTAACATTGATTTTTTGTATGAAAATATTTTAAAATTACCAAAATTTTACGGCACTTATCTTAAACGTGCAGGTATACAAAGTGCACTTAAAAAACGAATTTGTATGGGATTTTAAGAAATAGTGACAGAAATTTATCATTTTAGGCAGTTAAGTCCAAAGTGCACTTAAATAAAAGGCAGCTAAATCAAAACTGCTGTAATACGGAAATTTAATTTTAAAAAGGTCATTGTGGAACATAGGAAAACTCTACAGGTATCCCACAATACAGAAATGGTAGTCCTGATGGCTCTTTACAGAGCAGATTTAGTGGCACTTCTGAAATAATTTTAAAACTTTAAAAAAAATTTATTTAAAAAAAAAGTAATATTTTAAGTACAATTTCTTGAGAAGATTAGTGGTCTGTTAACTTATTAACGAGTTAACAGTGCGCTGTTAACTCTAAGATGGGCTGTGCTAAAAATTTTGGTATTTGTCTCTGCTAGTTAAATTTAAATGTGGCCCTGTCCCACGATGTCGACAGCGTTCAACTTAACGCACAGTTACATTAAAAACAACAACAAAATTTAAAATTTAATTTTTTTTATTTTTTTTTTTTTTTTAATGTAAGTGTGCGACAAGTCGAACGCTGCCAACATTTCGTGGGACAGGCCCTATATCTTCGCACACATCAAGATTAACAGCTGTTCATTTTGAATTTTCTAATAATAAAACAACAATACATTTCATTAAATCTATAGCAAGACATTCAAACAAGGCTTAAACAAAAAAAATAGTATAAGGTCGTACTTGCAAATCATCCCTGAAACTGAAAAACTGTCACATCTTTGGAATTATAAAAAAGTTTCGATAACGATATCTCTCGAACCGATTTCGATCAAATTTACAGTTTTCTTCGCAGTTTTTTATTTCCAAAAAAGCAAATGAAGTCTAAGAATCAATTTGACAAGAACCTTTGGAGTTATTAGAATAAAGCCCGTTTTTCCAATTTTTTTCGGAACGACATCTCTCGAACGAATAGATCGATTTTAATTAGTCGACGATATTTTCTGAATTTTAAATTTTGGTATCGATAAAAAAAATTTGATTTTTTACCTTTTTCCCCCTGTTTAGTTTCGCAGGCAGCAAACCGTTCGAAATTCAATGAAATAATCAACTAAAAAATTTAGTTTTTAATTTTTTGCGATTTTGATCTTGAAGATGAAGTTTTTTTTATTTTATATAATCACATTTTTTGTTTTTTATTAGAAGAGCTAAAACTTTGTCTCAGAGAGTAAATCGAAATTCCGAACGGTGTGCAAGATTTGAGCCTGAGAAAATGCAAAAATGACATCAAGGCCCCAAATCTTTGGGGCGCCCATAAAAAAAAGTAGATGACTTTGGGCAAAACTGGGAGACACGAGTCTTTGTTTTTTATCTTTTATCACGTAGTGGTGTCCGTATATTTTTATTATTTCCATGACTTTAAAAATTATACACAGTGTAACTTACCCGAGCAATCGAATATTGTTTGTATATCAAGCCTGGTGAGTAAACTGCAAATTTCCAACAAAAGGAAAATTTGCAAACACTTTAAATAAGAAATTTTTAAAATTCCGAAATCACTCAAGTGATGTAAAAGCGTTTATATATTCTTGATTAATATACGAATAATATTTGAATTAAATTAATTTGTATTTAAATTATGTTTATGTGTTTAGAAAACTTTACCAGAATTTCCTTTGCTCCAGGGCAAACGACCATAATTACTTTTTTTGGAAAAAGGCATGCTGCAGGCAAATGGTAATAAAATTTTAATAACATGCGAACTCTTAACATATGAGTGTTTCCATAGTAATATATAATTCTGTTACATTACCAACGCCTCTTTTTTCTCAATGCTTATAAAGGGTGTCCCAACAAGAACGCAAGATTTAAATTTGGCGCGATTCGAAGTGTCATTGTTTGAAATTTGAACAATTGTTATTGTTTGCTAGTAGAAGGTACGAGGTTAGTAAAAATGGAGCGCTACACGAATGAACAACGCATTCTCATTGTTAAATTCTTTTACCAAAATGGTGAAAGTTTTCCGGCTACAGTTCGCAAATTTGCGATCAATTTGGGGTCACAATAATGCTCCAAAACAGTCAGCTGTAAAGAGATTAATGGATAACTTTGGCGAAACTGGGTCTGTTAGTGATGTAAAGACAACAACGCGCCTTCGACCAGGTCGATCGACCGAAAATGTCGCAGCTGTACGTGATGATGTCGCTCAAACGCAGGTCAAGCGCAAACAGTCAATGGTGTTCGGTATCGTGAAATGATAACCAGTTTTTTTCGTGCCTAGAATTGAAGAAATGAATGTGGAGGGCATGTGGTTTCAACAAGACGGCGCCACATGTCATACAGCCAGAGAAACAATTCAATTGCTGCATCAGTCATTTGCCGGTCGTGTTATTTCGCGTTTTGGAGGCCAGAATTGGCCGCCTAAGATCGTGCGATTTAACACCATTAGACTTTTTTCTTTGGGATTTTTGAAGTCGATGGTTTACGCGAATAAGCCGACGACGACTCAAGCCTTAAAAGAGGAAATTTGACTCTGGCTGCATTAATGAAATACCGCAGCATTTATGCAAAACGGCCATTGAAAATTTCATTAAAAGATCGCGTCTGTGCCAGCAAAGCCGCGGCGGCCATCTGCCCGATTTGTTGTTCCACACATAACTTCATTTTGTCTACTTTACGATGTAATAAAGTTTCACGATTTTTTTTTTAAATATCTGTGTTTTATTTAAAATTTAAATCTTGCATTCTTGTTGGGACACCCTTTATCTTATTTTCTATTCAACTTACATCTAATTTAATAATAAGCAAATAGGGAAAGGTGATGTAACGGAATAGTGTTTTTCAGTGGAAATTCCCATACACTGAAATTATAGTAAATAATCTCACGGGCATTTACAGACATGAAATATGTACATAAATTCGTTATATAACTTAGTTTAGCTGTGTTGCTCTGAGTAACAGACTCGGCATTTGAAATGCTATAAATTTATTAGAACAATATACAGGAAAAGGATGTGGAAATCATGCATGGGCTATTGTATGTATATTCTATTTAATTGTTCTATTTTAAATACACATACATATGCATGAATATGCTAAACGCTTACGTTGTAAAATGATTTCACACTAAATTATTAAAAAATTTTTTACTGTATGCATTTACATACATACATAGTAGATTGTTAATGGCGGAGGACGACATGTTTTGGGAATTCAAAACCGGGAAAAAATAAAACCTAGGGCAACCCTGTTACAAATGGGGGGATTTTGGGGATTTTCATGCTGAGAGTTTCTTGGCTATGTGTGTGTGTGTGTGTGTGTGTGCGTGAGTTTGATTCTTTGTTTATGTGTATGTATACTTGTGTGCCCAGCTTTTGTTGTTATTGTAGAGAAACGTTGTGCGTACAGTGCATGGTTGTATGTATATGTGGGGTGTTGTATGTGTGTATGTGTGTGAGTTTGATTCTTTCTGTGTATGGGAATGTATGTACACTTGTGTGTACAGGTTTTGTTGTTATTGTAGAGAAACGTTGTGCTTACAGTGGATGTATACATACAGTATATGTTTGTGTGGGATGTTTGTGTATGTATGTGTGTGTGTGTATATGTGTGCGTTTTTGTATTTAATTGTATGTTTGTCGGTCTCAGATACTTTTGTCGTAGTGGCAGACAATCATTATACCCAGTAGGAAATGTCGATGGTGAAAATGTACTGAGTCGCTTTTGACTTTGTCACCAGTACTACTATATAATTATATCCCATTCAATAATTTTCACTATAGACATTTAGCATATGCTTGTCATTTAAAATCTACTAGTAACACTAAAACAATTGAATAGGTATGACTACGTGGTTCTTATTGGAACGTAGAGACATACCAACCAGACAGTTAGTTACTGTTATATTTCTATAATTTATGTACATACAAAAAGGTATGTATATTGACAAGTTGTTGCAAAATCTTTCCTTTTTACTGACAGATAGAATAAAACGTATTATACTATAATGGTCACTAGAATTTTAGTGTTGACACAAAGACACTTGATCCCTGTCTGACTGCAGGGTAGTGACAACGAATTCGTGTGTATGTAGAATCATTATTTTTGTTGTTGTGAGTTGTCGTTGCTATGCATATGTATGGTTATTGTGCTCGTATGTATGCATGAATTTTTTTATTTCTGGGGAAATATTCTAGTAGCTGCAGATAGTGGCAACCCTGATATCTGCTGAAAATGGAAGTGGAGAGGGAATGTATTTGATAATGTATGTACATATATGTTTTTGGAGTAATGTACGTGATCGTATGGTGGGAGACGAAGGTGATGTTATGAAATCTTCGTTTATTTATTTAAGAAATATTGTTTCGGATATCATGACAGAGGAGTTTGAATTGCATAATATTATAAAATTTCATTATGTATGTATGTTTGTGTATTACGTGATCACTTCTTTGTGTATGTGTGTGCCAGTATGTAAATGATTTTCTCGCGCTGATATTTATATGTAGGTAGAAATAAATTGTTTTCAATATCGACATTTGGTACTATAAAATACTATCATATATCTGAACTTCCCTAATCCTAGTATGTTTTTATACATTAACGAAGGTTTATTCATATTGAAATTTCTTATTTCAATACGGAAAAATATTAATTTACAGTATTCATTTATTAAACTCATTAGTTTTTAGGTATTTCAATATACATTTTCTATTATATTGAAAATTATTGAATTAATGTGAAGCATTCTTATTTTTAAGCTGCACATTTTCACTGAGTGTATTGATTGCTTATCTATACATTGTGCTCTGACTAAACGACGCTTCATATATTTTCATGATGTAGATATGTAAGTATGATTGTTAAGATCTAATAAATACTTGAGCATTGCATGCAAATAATATTGGAGTATGTGGGCCAATCTAGATGAAACAGTCTAGTTAAATCATAGTCTCATGTAATGCAGTCAGGGATCATATCGTTTTCATACAACCATTCAATGCTGCACGATAAATATTCGTGTTTAAACGAATATGATCGTTCTTCTTAGGCACTCACAAATTGTATGCGAGTAGGCTATAACTATTCCATATGGGGTAGTTTTTGGGGTTAGCCCGATGTAATGCAACGTTGTACCATGTGGTCCAACCCCAGGACATCGCAATGTTAAATCGACCACCTTTTTTTCATATATTTGGAGTAGTTTTGGAGTACTCCAACTCCTCTTTGGACTAGTCCTTACATGCATGTATGGACTAGTCGCATTATCTGCAGGGTTGATAAGAAATTTGATATGTATACATACAAATTGATTTTATGTGTGTATGTATGTATGTATGTATGTACGTACATACAAATAAGAGTACAACTCAATCTTTGAATTAATTTTTTTTTTTTGTCTTGTGATATCTTTTTGTTGTGTATTATCTGAAATTAAAAACGTTGTTTTATCTGCATTTACTTAAAAGTTTGTGAAGATTTTCTGTTTTAAGTAAAACTGAATTCCTGAAGATACATACTCTATAGTAATAGTAACTATAATAGAAATATTTCTTATACTTAATTTACATTTTTTTAAAGTTGATGTAATGTTAGTTAGTCTACGTTTGACATTTTTGGGGGTATGCAATTTTTTCTAACTATAGCCTGTTTTCTTCACTTTCTACATTTATTTTTGGAAATCTTGCATTGGTTTTTTATAAAATTTATAAACATTTTTAAATGAAACTGATCCGGCACTCCAGCTTAGATACTGATAGTGTTTTTTTCTTTTGTTTTTTGTTACTCAACTTGCTGTTTATTTTTTATTGATAAACATTTAAAATCAAAAGGGAGTTTTATATTGAAATTATTATTTTCATAATTGTTGAAAACAATCGCTACTTCTTTTGCGATGAAATCATTTGAATTACTTTTGAAACCTTACATGTTTATAAAAATTATGTTATTTTCTATATTGCTTAATTTATAAGACTTTTAGAATTTGTACTTTGGTGGTTATATTTTTTATTATACGATTATGAATAAGAATGCACTAAGTTGATGTCTTTGCTTACTGTTTCAAATTAAAATTTTATTCAACTGAATAAAAGGAGATTTTTTCTTAAACTCTAATGCAGTTAGAAGCGCTGGAGATTCTTTCATATAACAGCTTTTTTGGAATTTTTGATACATAGTATAATATAGAATTGGATAACATTTATTTTTAATTTTTATGTTAAGAAGTACGGATATGAGACTGAATTTAAATGTACTTTTAAATTAGTTAAATCATAATGAACAAACATATTTTCTTCTTTAATAGCGATCAACAGAAAACGAACTCGTTTTCATGTAATTTAGGTATACCCTTGCGACGGCTCCTCTAGGATACAAGATGACTTTGTATGACGAAATTTCTGTTGCTTTATACTGATAATATTTTTACATTAATAAGGTACATATACATATGTTTATTTTATGAAGGGTGAGCACCTATGGCTTTTATTTAATGTTCTATATGATTTTTTTTTTTCATTTTATTAAAGTTCAGCGTATTGTATATATATTTTTGAAATGTTTAAGTGTGTTTTGTGTGCCCATCGGAGAGAGTGTACGTATTAGTTGGTCAGTCAGTCTCTATTTTTATTTATTTTATTTTTTTTTCTTCTAATGTGCCACTCCTTTTTCCAGGTTTTACTACTTGGAATAGAGAATTTTTGTATAATTTTTTGCTGGGTATATACATTTGGTATGTAGAAATTATTTTAGATACAAAGAAATGCATGTTTAATAAACAACTATTGTATCAAATCGAGCTCAAATAACTCAGTTACCTCTACCAGCAATTCACCGTTGGTGTTTTCATAAAGTGTTAGAAACAATGAAATATCTATGTTTTGAGAGAATTGTTCCCCTCAAGTATTTCTACATGAGGTTTGAGGGGTCAATCACTGTCGCATTCATATGTAATGATTATTCACTTAAAAAAGGTCATCATCACCATCAATCATCTCCGTATACAATACATTCATGAGTTGGGTTGATCCAGATACAATTGCTGTCTCATCACCTTCTAACAGCTTTATATATTTTGCTAGTATGCATGCCTTAGCATGCTTCTATAGATAGTGACGTAAGAGTCCGAGATGTAGAGTGTTACAATTAAAAATCTTTACTATTAGAATTTACCAGTTCGCTCTTTTGAATTTTTACAAAGTAGATACATATGTATGTATTTCATTTATCACAAAATCATAAAATTTCTTTGCTTACAAAATTGTATGACGTGAGGATTTTTTTTTTTTTTTTGAAATTATACATGTTTCGGCATGCTTTCATTTTTTTTTTCTATAAATTTATGTAATACTCATACAGATATAAAGTAAGATCTGTTTACTGTATATTTTAAAATTTATGCATGCTTCAGCATGATTCTAGTTGAAGCGTATATTCATTCACTAAGTTTGTTTGATACTTATTCATACACATGTACATTCTTAAAGATTGGATATCAAAGTCCAATTTCCGTAGTTTATCTATATTTTCTAAAGATCCGATAGCTAAAGAAATAAATAGAGTGAAGATCTTCTATAATAATCCCATTTTCATATTGTAAAATTTTGCGTGCTAGCGCTTTCGATGGGAAAATATACATACAACTTTATAAAAAGTGATAATATGATGTGCTGCAGAATATTGCACTGAAGTTTTAGCAATATTTCATTCAGACCAACAAGTTTAGAGAATTCCACTACATTTAGTTAATTATCTTTCTTAAGACCCATCATTCCTAATCAATCCTACAAAAAACAACACAAACTAGATTTTTCGTTTTAATTTTATTTTTATTTTTATTAAATTCAACATTTTGCACATCTTTAAATTTCTTTATACTATATTAAGCAGCTTTTTCTCATTTGTTGAGTAAACTTTAATCGGAAGCATTTTAATGGTGAGATGAATTTTTCTATTTTATGCACTAAGTAAATCTTTTTATATACCAATCCACTTATATGAATCATTAAAGCTAATTCTTTTCACATCATTCCTTTTAATGCTCAATTAAATCATTGTACTATTGATGCTTTCATAATGCTATATGTTGAGTAGTGATTAATGTTGTATTTATGCATTAATTTTCCAAAGTGTTTGTTGAAAAATTCTTTGCCATCATCTGTTTGTAAGTTTTTTTGGTACTCGTACCACTTCAAAAATATTTTCCATTCCCTTGGTTTTTAGAGTACAGCTTTTATTTTCAGCTGTACTTAACTTTGAGAATGTGTCAATTACAGTCTTCAAAAATCAACAATTTCTATTTTCTGTAGAATAGTTCTCCATTTCACCTAACTTAGCTCCATAAAACTTCATATATTCCTTTCATTGCATCTCTACAAGCACAAACAATTGTTGAGATTTAATATGGAGTTCGTTTACTAAATTTCTTTTTAAATACATTGAGTTGTTTCACAGATTTTTTCAAAAATGTTGTGATCTACATCTTGCACTTTCAGCTACTGATAATTACTAACATGTAGTTAATTTTCTAATCTATATATTTAACCGTAAACTCTTCAATTTGTTTTTAATTATTTAATTTTTAGAATTGCTTTTTCAATTTTATAACTGTCTTCTTTTTCTAATTTTATTTCACGTTGTAGTTCCTCAATTTGCATTTAAATATATTCTTGAATATTAATGCTGTAAGCTATATTATTAATTTGTCTTGTATTTTATCTTCATTCAGTTTGAGGTAACTATCAACAATAGTTTGTATCTAATTCATTTATTCAGTATTAGCATCATTAAATATGATGGTATTATCAAATATTGTTCCTTCTACTAGTTTCTTTGGGGTACTTGTCTATATCTTGAGTGAAGGTTTCTCAGGCTTTAAACTTGTATATTTTCAACTTCTGTCTTGATTTTACTTTCTTCTTTCATAAGAATTCTTTTAATATTTTTTGAACTATTTATGAATTCTTCTGTTATAGGTTTAAATGTATCTTTTAGTTGTTCACTTATATCTATTTCACCAGTTTTTTACTACGAAGCTTTTTCTTCAACACATTTCTTGTCAACACCAACTGTTTTAAAATTTTCTCATCCATGGTTGCTAAGGGCAAATAACAGGTATCAGCAATCAGATCAGCTTTTCAGGACCTGGTTTGGTTTTCAGATCAGCTTTTCAAGACCTGGTCTGGTTTTCAGATCAGCTTTTCAGGACCTGGTCTGGTTTTCAGATCAGCTTATCAGGACCTGGTCTGGTCTTCAGATCAGCTTATTAGCACCTGGTCTGGTTTTCAGATCAGCTTATCAGGACCTGGTCTGGTTTTCAGATCAGCTTGTCAGGACCTGGTCTGGTTTTCAGATCAGCTTTTCAGGACCTGGTCTGGTTTTCAGATCAGTTTTTCAGGACCTGGTCTGGTTTTCAGATCAGCTTTTCAGGACCTGGTCTGGTTTTCAGATCAGCTTTTCAGGACCTGGTCTGGTTTTCAGATCAGCTTATCAGGACCTGGTCTGGTTTTCAGATCAGGCTATCAGGATCTGGTCTGGTTTTCAGATCAGCTTATCAGGAGCTGGTCTGTTTTTCAGGTCAGCTTATTAGGAGCTGGTCTGATTTTCAGGTCAGCTTATTAGGGGCTGGTCTGGTTTTCAGGTCAGATGAAATAACTAAAGTCTATCTTTTATTAGCAGTATTTTTTTTTTTTATAACGAAAATCGTTTAATTCAATATATTTGCTTATAATCAAAAATCCATATTTATCCTTCCAACACTCTACAAATTTTTTAAAACTTGTCAAAATTCATATTACTGCCAACATGAACCTTGTAAACATGCTTCATATTTTCCTCATCTTACTTAAACATTATAATTACATTTGCATTGTCTCTTATTAAATGCTTATAGCCATATTCATAAAAATTTTAAACAGCATTTCAAATGTTGTTTGAGCAAAATTCGCTAAAATTGTATTCATAATAGAATATTAGCGTAAAAACGTTTTTTAACTTGCGTAAATCACCAAATCTTAAAAATTAAATGCACCCATATTTAAAATAATTTTGAATTGACGTCGTTGTAGTTTTGCTTCTTGCTTATTTATATTTTTAACTTTGTCTGTATGTATGTATGTATGCATGTATTAAGAATTATGCTTATGTTTGGCACAAGTAGAATGAGTCATCATTATTCTGTCGCCCCGTAAAAAAAATATACACGTACACGTACATATGTATGTATATTATTCTGCTTTCCACATGCAACATCAGCAAATATCATAATTGAAATGTATTAAGCTTCATTACCAGAAAAAAAATAAATGTATAATAACCCATTCTTTTAATTATGAAATTATGTAATTTCTTTAACTATTCATATTTGTAGTAGTATATAGATAATTTTAGTATAAATATATGTTTTTAAACCTCAGATAGTAGTAGGGAACTGGGCAACCGGCGTAGATTAAAATTTTTAAGTTTAATTACCAATAACCCCGACAAAGGACACCCAGAAATTATTACACAACCCAAATCACTGAAAGACTCAAATTTCCACGGTCATGCAGACAGACAGAGAGAGAAACAGACATACACTTAATGTAAACAAAAACTCCTTATGTTAAAAAAATAAGAGTGACTTATTGAACCACCCTCGAAAAATATTTAAAGGACTTATTGAACCACCCTCGTAGGTATCAAATTTCAAGAATTTTAAAATTTTCAAATTTTAATTACCCAAATTTAACAATTTTAATTGTCCCCGGATGCCCAGTTCCCTACTACTATCTGAGATTTAAAAACATATATTTATACTAAAATTATCTATATACTACTACAAATATGAATAGTTAAAGAAATTACATAATTTCATAATTAAAAGAATGGGTTATTATACATTTATTTTTTTTCTGGTAATGAAGCTTAATACATTTCAATTATGATATTTGCTGATGTTGCATGTGGAAAGCAGAATAATATACATACATATGTACGTGTACGTGTATATTTTTTTTACGGGGCGACAGAATAATGATGACTCATTCTACTTGTGCCAAACATAAGCATAATTCTTAATACATGCATACATACATACATACAGACAAAGTTAAAAATATAAATAAGCAAGAAGCAAAACTACAACGACGTCAATTCAAAATTATTTTAAATATGGGTGCATTTAATTTTTAAGATTTGGTGATTTACGCAAGTTAAAAAACGTTTTTACGCTAATATTCTATTATGAATACAATTTTAGCGAATTTTGCTCAAACAACATTTGAAATGCTGTTTAAAATTTTTATGAATATGGCTATAAGCATTTAATAAGAGACAATGCAAATGTAATTATAATGTTTAAGTAAGATGAGGAAAATATGAAGCATGTTTACAAGGTTCATGTTGGCAGTAATATGAATTTTGACAAGTTTTAAAAAATTTGTAGAGTGTTGGAAGGATAAATATGGATTTTTGATTATAAGCAAATATATTGAATTAAACGATTTTCGTTATAAAAAAAAAATACTGCTAATAAAAGATAGACTTTAGTTATTTCATCTGACCTGAAAACCAGACCAGCTCCTAATAAGCTGACCTGAAAATCAGACCAGCTCCTAATAAGCTGACCTGAAAAACAGACCAGCTCCTGATAAGCTGATCTGAAAACCAGACCAGATCCTGATAGCCTGATCTGAAAACCAGACCAGGTCCTGATAAGCTGATCTGAAAACCAGACCAGGTCCTGAAAAGCTGATCTGAAAACCAGACCAGGTCCTGAAAAGCTGATCTGAAAACCAGACCAGGTCCTGATAAGCTGATCTGAAAACCAGACCAGGTCCTGAAAAACTGATCTGAAAACCAGACCAGGTCCTGAAAAGCTGATCTGAAAACCAGACCAGGTCCTGACAAGCTGATCTGAAAACCAGACCAGGTCCTGATAAGCTGATCTGAAAACCAGACCAGGTGCTAATAAGCTGATCTGAAGACCAGACCAGGTCCTGATAAGCTGATCTGAAAACCAGACCAGGTCCTGAAAAGCTGATCTGAAAACCAGACCAGGTCTTGAAAAGCTGATCTGAAAACCAAACCAGGTCCTGAAAAGCTGATCTGATTGCTGATACCTGTTATTTGCCCTTAGCAACCATGGATGAGAAAATTTTAAAACAGTTGGTGTTGACAAGAAATGTGTTGAAGAAAAAGCTTCGTAGTAAAAAACTGGTGAAATAGATATAAGTGAACAACTAAAAGATACATTTAAACCTATAACAGAAGAATTCATAAATAGTTCAAAAAATATTAAAAGAATTCTTATGAAAGAAGAAAGTAAAATCAAGACAGAAGTTGAAAATATACAAGTTTAAAGCCTGAGAAACCTTCACTCAAGATATAGACAAGTACCCCAAAGAAACTAGTAGAAGGAACAATATTTGATAATACCATCATATTTAATGATGCTAATACTGAATAAATGAATTAGATACAAACTATTGTTGATAGTTACCTCAAACTGAATGAAGATAAAATACAAGACAAATTAATAATATAGCTTACAGCATTAATATTCAAGAATATATTTAAATGCAAATTGAGGAACTACAACGTGAAATAAAATTAGAAAAAGAAGACAGTTATAAAATTGAAAAAGCAATTCTAAAAATTAAATAATTAAAAACAAATTGAAGAGTTTACGGTTAAATATATAGATTAGAAAATTAACTACATGTTAGTAATTATCAGTAGCTGAAAGTGCAAGATGTAGATCACAACATTTTTGAAAAAATCTGTGAAACAACTCAATGTATTTAAAAAGAAATTTAGTAAACGAACTCCATATTAAATCTCAACAATTGTTTGTGCTTGTAGAGATGCAATGAAAGGAATATATGAAGTTTTATGGAGCTAAGTTAGGTGAAATGGAGAACTATTCTACAGAAAATAGAAATTGTTGATTTTTGAAGACTGTAATTGACACATTCTCAAAGTTAAGTACAGCTGAAAATAAAAGCTGTACTCTAAAAACCAAGGGAATGGAAAATATTTTTGAAGTGGTACGAGTACCAAAAAAACTTACAAACAGATGATGGCAAAGAATTTTTCAACAAACACTTTGGAAAATTAATGCATAAATACAACATTAATCACTACTCAACATATAGCATTATGAAAGCATCAATAGTACAATGATTTAATTGAGCATTAAAAGGAATGATGTGAAAAGAATTAGCTTTAATGATTCATATAAGTGGATTGGTATATAAAAAGATTTACTTAGTGCATAAAATAGAAAAATTCATCTCACCATTAAAATGCTTCCGATTAAAGTTTACTCAACAAATGAGAAAAAGCTGCTTAATATAGTATAAAGAAATTTAAAGATGTGCAAAATGTTGAATTTAATAAAAATAAAAATAAAATTAAAACGAAAAATCTAGTTTGTGTTGTTTTTTGTAGGATTGATTAGGAATGATGGGTCTTAAGAAAGATAATTAACTAAATGTAGTGGAATTCTCTAAACTTGTTGGTCTGAATGAAATATTGCTAAAACTTCAGTGCAATATTCTGCAGCACATCATATTATCACTTTTTATAAAGTTGTATGTATATTTTCCCATCGAAAGCGCTAGCACGCAAAATTTTACAATATGAAAATGGGATTATTATAGAAGATCTTCACTCTATTTATTTCTTTAGCTATCGGATCTTTAGAAAATATAGATAAACTACGGAAATTGGACTTTGATATCCAATCTTTAAGAATGTACATGTGTATGAATAAGTATCAAACAAACTTAGTGAATGAATATACGCTTCAACTAGAATCATGCTGAAGCATGCATAAATTTTAAAATATACAGTAAACAGATCTTACTTTATATCTGTATGAGTATTACATAAATTTATAGAAAAAAAAAATGAAAGCATGCCGAAACATGTATAATTTCAAAAAAAAAAAAAAAATCCTCACGTCATACAATTTTGTAAGCAAAGAAATTTTATGATTTTGTGATAAATGAAATACATACATATGTATCTACTTTGTAAAAATTCAAAAGAGCGAACTGGTAAATTCTAATAGTAAAGATTTTTAATTGTAACACTCTACATCTCGGACTCTTACGTCACTATCTATAGAAGCATGCTAAGGCATGCATACTAG
Source organism: Tachina grossa (assembly GCA_949987645.1). Lineage (NCBI taxonomy): Eukaryota > Metazoa > Arthropoda > Insecta > Diptera > Tachinidae > Tachina > Tachina grossa. Next base: position 31,978,276 of record OX465274.1, on the reverse strand, counting down.
CAAAATATATAAAGCTGTTAGAAGGTGATGAGACAGCAATTGTATCTGGATCAACCCAACTCATGAATGTATTGTATACGGAGATGATTGATGGTGATGATGACCTTTTTTAAGTGAATAATCATTACATATGAATGCGACAGTGATTGACCCCTCAAACCTCATGTAGAAATACTTGAGGGGAACAATTCTCTCAAAACATAGATATTTCATTGTTTCTAACACTTTATGAAAACACCAACGGTGAATTGCTGGTAGAGGTAACTGAGTTATTTGAGCTCGATTTGATACAATAGTTGTTTATTAAACATGCATTTCTTTGTATCTAAAATAATTTCTACATACCAAATGTATATACCCAGCAAAAAATTATACAAAAATTCTCTATTCCAAGTAGTAAAACCTGGAAAAAGGAGTGGCACATTAGAAGAAAAAAAAATAAAATAAATAAAAATAGAGACTGACTGACCAACTAATACGTACACTCTCTCCGATGGGCACACAAAACACACTTAAACATTTCAAAAATATATATACAATACGCTGAACTTTAATAAAATGAAAAAAAAAAATCATATAGAACATTAAATAAAAGCCATAGGTGCTCACCCTTCATAAAATAAACATATGTATATGTACCTTATTAATGTAAAAATATTATCAGTATAAAGCAACAGAAATTTCGTCATACAAAGTCATCTTGTATCCTAGAGGAGCCGTCGCAAGGGTATACCTAAATTACATGAAAACGAGTTCGTTTTCTGTTGATCGCTATTAAAGAAGAAAATATGTTTGTTCATTATGATTTAACTAATTTAAAAGTACATTTAAATTCAGTCTCATATCCGTACTTCTTAACATAAAAATTAAAAATAAATGTTATCCAATTCTATATTATACTATGTATCAAAAATTCCAAAAAAGCTGTTATATGAAAGAATCTCCAGCGCTTCTAACTGCATTAGAGTTTAAGAAAAAATCTCCTTTTATTCAGTTGAATAAAATTTTAATTTGAAACAGTAAGCAAAGACATCAACTTAGTGCATTCTTATTCATAATCGTATAATAAAAAATATAACCACCAAAGTACAAATTCTAAAAGTCTTATAAATTAAGCAATATAGAAAATAACATAATTTTTATAAACATGTAAGGTTTCAAAAGTAATTCAAATGATTTCATCGCAAAAGAAGTAGCGATTGTTTTCAACAATTATGAAAATAATAATTTCAATATAAAACTCCCTTTTGATTTTAAATGTTTATCAATAAAAAATAAACAGCAAGTTGAGTAACAAAAAACAAAAGAAAAAAACACTATCAGTATCTAAGCTGGAGTGCCGGATCAGTTTCATTTAAAAATGTTTATAAATTTTATAAAAAACCAATGCAAGATTTCCAAAAATAAATGTAGAAAGTGAAGAAAACAGGCTATAGTTAGAAAAAATTGCATACCCCCAAAAATGTCAAACGTAGACTAACTAACATTACATCAACTTTAAAAAAATGTAAATTAAGTATAAGAAATATTTCTATTATAGTTACTATTACTATAGAGTATGTATCTTCAGGAATTCAGTTTTACTTAAAACAGAAAATCTTCACAAACTTTTAAGTAAATGCAGATAAAACAACGTTTTTAATTTCAGATAATACACAACAAAAAGATATCACAAGACAAAAAAAAAAAATTAATTCAAAGATTGAGTTGTACTCTTATTTGTATGTACGTACATACATACATACATACATACACACATAAAATCAATTTGTATGTATACATATCAAATTTCTTATCAACCCTGCAGATAATGCGACTAGTCCATACATGCATGTAAGGACTAGTCCAAAGAGGAGTTGGAGTACTCCAAAACTACTCCAAATATATGAAAAAAAGGTGGTCGATTTAACATTGCGATGTCCTGGGGTTGGACCACATGGTACAACGTTGCATTACATCGGGCTAACCCCAAAAACTACCCCATATGGAATAGTTATAGCCTACTCGCATACAATTTGTGAGTGCCTAAGAAGAACGATCATATTCGTTTAAACACGAATATTTATCGTGCAGCATTGAATGGTTGTATGAAAACGATATGATCCCTGACTGCATTACATGAGACTATGATTTAACTAGACTGTTTCATCTAGATTGGCCCACATACTCCAATATTATTTGCATGCAATGCTCAAGTATTTATTAGATCTTAACAATCATACTTACATATCTACATCATGAAAATATATGAAGCGTCGTTTAGTCAGAGCACAATGTATAGATAAGCAATCAATACACTCAGTGAAAATGTGCAGCTTAAAAATAAGAATGCTTCACATTAATTCAATAATTTTCAATATAATAGAAAATGTATATTGAAATACCTAAAAACTAATGAGTTTAATAAATGAATACTGTAAATTAATATTTTTCCGTATTGAAATAAGAAATTTCAATATGAATAAACCTTCGTTAATGTATAAAAACATACTAGGATTAGGGAAGTTCAGATATATGATAGTATTTTATAGTACCAAATGTCGATATTGAAAACAATTTATTTCTACCTACATATAAATATCAGCGCGAGAAAATCATTTACATACTGGCACACACATACACAAAGAAGTGATCACGTAATACACAAACATACATACATAATGAAATTTTATAATATTATGCAATTCAAACTCCTCTGTCATGATATCCGAAACAATATTTCTTAAATAAATAAACGAAGATTTCATAACATCACCTTCGTCTCCCACCATACGATCACGTACATTACTCCAAAAACATATATGTACATACATTATCAAATACATTCCCTCTCCACTTCCATTTTCAGCAGATATCAGGGTTGCCACTATCTGCAGCTACTAGAATATTTCCCCAGAAATAAAAAAATTCATGCATACATACGAGCACAATAACCATACATATGCATAGCAACGACAACTCACAACAACAAAAATAATGATTCTACATACACACGAATTCGTTGTCACTACCCTGCAGTCAGACAGGGATCAAGTGTCTTTGTGTCAACACTAAAATTCTAGTGACCATTATAGTATAATACGTTTTATTCTATCTGTCAGTAAAAAGGAAAGATTTTGCAACAACTTGTCAATATACATACCTTTTTGTATGTACATAAATTATAGAAATATAACAGTAACTAACTGTCTGGTTGGTATGTCTCTACGTTCCAATAAGAACCACGTAGTCATACCTATTCAATTGTTTTAGTGTTACTAGTAGATTTTAAATGACAAGCATATGCTAAATGTCTATAGTGAAAATTATTGAATGGGATATAATTATATAGTAGTACTGGTGACAAAGTCAAAAGCGACTCAGTACATTTTCACCATCGACATTTCCTACTGGGTATAATGATTGTCTGCCACTACGACAAAAGTATCTGAGACCGACAAACATACAATTAAATACAAAAACGCACACATATACACACACACACATACATACACAAACATCCCACACAAACATATACTGTATGTATACATCCACTGTAAGCACAACGTTTCTCTACAATAACAACAAAACCTGTACAGACAAGTGTACATACATTCCCATACACAGAAAGAATCAAACTCACACACATACACACATACAACACCCCACATATACATACAACCATGCACTGTACGCACAACGTTTCTCTACAATAACAACAAAAGCTGGGCACACAAGTATACATACACATAAACAAAGAATCAAACTCACGCACACACACACACACACAAACACATAGCCAAGAAACTCTCAGCATGAAAATCCCCAAAATCCCCCCATTTGTAACAGGGTTGCCCTAGGTTTTATTTTTTCCCGGTTTTGAATTCCCAAAACATGTCGTCCTCCGCCATTAACAATCTACTATACATGTATGTATGTAAATGATTTATTGCCAACCAGTTATGCAAAATGTGGCACAATTGGGCCATTTGTAGCACTTTTAAATGTTTAAAGGCCCTGTGATACTTTCTAAGCTATTTTGCTCTCTTCGGCTCCATGTTCTACCAACTACTTTAAACCTTCGAGTACATTTTTTAATGTTGTTTTCCCCCTGTTTCTATTCTTCTTTGCTCCTATACCTGCAATAACTCAAACAAATGTCTTGCAAACACTGTTGTTTAGCGTTTATTTTAGAAAATTTCCCTGCAGTTAACCATTTGAAAAATCCCTCATGTCTTAAAAGTTCTTGTAAGTGGTCTTGTGCAGGGGTCTATATAATAAGACATCGTCTTCATGTAAATAATGTTCCATCTTTAATACAATCGAAAAATTTAAGGAAATCTTATTCTAACAATTGTTATGGTAAAGATATTTTAAATTTTTTTTTTTTTTTTTAACTTTACAAACAGTAATATCACAATTCTGAAACTGTTGGACTGAGAACTTAAGTATTATACTCGTATATGTTCAATGAAATTAGAATTATATATAGAATATGTTTTTTCAACTAAAAACCTTATTAATAAAATATATTTTTTTGATTTATAAACGGTTTAGAAAACAGATTTTTCAACTTGTTTGGCGTCCAAATTTTTGGTTTGGCGACATGGCGATTTTTATGGCGATAAATAAATTTGTTGGCGATTTTTCTGGTGATAAATAAATTTGTTGGTGATTATTATAGCTATTTTTTAAACAAAATTGAACTTCAAAAGTATTATAATTCAGGAAAATTAGTTTGTTGAAGTAGTAGTTTCAAAAATAGATCCTACCAAAACTCGTCTGCAAGAAGTTAAAACAATTTGATTTTGATGAGTTTTCTTATATTAATTATAGTAATTGAATTTGAATGAGAAAAATTTACAACACACAAAAAAGTAATATGAATGATTTTGTAATATTAATTAAAATATTTGTCATATCAATTAAAAAATTAATTAAATTTTCACCTATAAACAATTTGATAATATCAATAAAGTTTTTCCAGTCAAATTAATTATTACAATTAAAAATTTAATTAAATCAATTAAATTCTTAATTAGAAACATTAATTGGTGAATACTTTTTTTCTGTGAAGAATTTTTTTTAGCTATTTTTTGTTAAATTTTGATACGATAATTTTATAAAAATTTATATTAAAATAGTGTTATATAAAAACAAATTTATTATCAAATATTTACTAAGAAAAAACACATAAAACTGATTTTTGGCGATTTTTAAAATCAATTTGGCGAAAAAGATCGGAAAAAATCTTTATTTTATATTTAATTATTTTTTAAAACTTAACGAAATTAATTAAATTTAAAAAAAAAGTGTTTTTTAAATTTTAATGACATAAATTTAACAGATAACAGATTTTTGGCAATTTTCAGTTAATATTTTTACTTTTAATTTATAAAAATTCTTATTAAAATGTTTTATATTTATAAGCGCAAATTTATGTATATTATTTTGACGAAAAATAGGTCGGAAATGTGTCTGATAAGCAGCTATGCCAATTTAGCGCGCTTCGCGCTAGATTTAGCGCGTTTTAACTATGCCAAACGCGCTTTTTTCCGTCTTAGCGCATTTAAAAAAAGCGCTAAATTAGCGCCTTTTGAATAAAGTCAATAATATCATTTCAGTTCAATATTTTTTTTTTATGTGTAAACATCTATACGCTAGGGGGTAAAATTCTTTTTCACAATACAATCACAAATTTTGCTGAGATTCACACCGCGTTGTCAAATCGGTGTGAGCTACATATGTATGAGTGTATTAGTGATTGAAAGAAGCAATACAAACTTATTTAAAATATTGTAAATACATAGAAATTTTATGGTTTTTGTTTGTTTTATTTAACTTGATAATTGCTTTATTAGGGTTCCGTACACCAAAGGTGAAAATGAACCGTAAGAGCTATGGACCTGAAATTTGGATACAACGTGTAGACATTTGGCCACTACAACAGCAAATACATGAGAGTTAAAAACGAAAGGGTGTTCCAAAACGAGCAACGAAAAATGATAAAATCCCATGTAATATACATACAATTGTATGTACGTATATACGCTTGAAATTTTAAAAGTTAGTGTATATTTATACAGACTACAACAATTAACACTAAATTTAAAAAATTTCAATCAATGGGTGTTCCATCAGTTAATGCAATTTTGACTTTGTTATTTTGACAACTTGCTGTATCTTGGAAACCGTAAGAGCAAAACTCTTGAAATTTTCAAAAAGGGTAAAACTAAAAAATATATAAAATCGCCAAATCTAAAAAAATCGCAAAAAACAAAAAAAATCGCCAAAACGAAAAAAGCACCAAATTAAAAAAAATTTCTAGGACCAACAGAAATCGCGAAAAACCGGAAAACTCGCCAAAACGAAAAAACCCTTAAACAGAAAAAATCGCCAAAATGAAAAAAAACCCAAAAAGAGAAAAAAAATCGCCAAAATGAAAAAAAACCCAAAAAGAGAAAAAAAATCGCCAAAATGGAAAAAACGCCAAAACGAGAAAAAAGCGATAAAACTGAAAAAATCGTTTAAACTGAAAAAAACTTAAAAAAGGAAGAAAGAAAAAAAAAGAAATCAAAAAATGCTCAAAAACCGAATGTGCGCGAGTCAAAGTCGCACTTTACTGAATTTATTTTAATTGCAATGCGTACACAACAACAAGAACAGCAACAACTAAATGATGAACAACAGGAATTAAAAATTAAAAAGTAAAAGTAAAGGCATTTAGCATAGATGAGCAATGCAATACCACTAAAGTTTCAGTAAAAACAATAAAAAATGTTTAACAAGTAAATTTTTACTGATTACTAAAAATTTTTTCAACAATTTTTATAAATTGCCTAAATGATTTGTTATATGATGAGGTGCATTGAGTTTTCAGTAATCAGTAATGCCCGTATTCATAATGAAATTCTACCAAGTGGCTAAATGTTTTTCATACAAAAGTTTCAAAATTTGAATGAAAAAACTTTGCCACTTGCTACAATTTTATTATGATTACGGCCCTACGATTTTACTGGTAATGCAAATTAAATTTCATTAGCAGTAAAAATTTACTGAATTTTTCAGTAATCAATAAATTTACTGCTTACTGCAATTTTTAATGCAGTACATATACATATACTGCAGTGTAACCATTTACTAACCAAATAAGTTTAATAAAACAAACGAAAACCAACAAATTCATATGTATTTACAATATTGAAAGTTTTGATACTTTTAATTAATTATTTAAAAAAAATATAAATTAAGTACTTCCAACTTAAATAGAAATTTTCATTACTAAATGCTTACACATCTCCTCTGTGATCGGACTCACATTGCTTTTTTTTTAACTTTATTTGTATAAATTTAAAAAGTTTCTAATATCCAAAACTCCGATAAAATTTTATAAAGTAGTTAAAGATTCAGCTGTCGTAAACAAAATTCGCTTGACTGTGGTTAGAATAAAAAACTTATTTTAATACTGCAATGACAAATATTTTGAAATTTCACAAATAAAAATATGAACTACATACAATAACCCAAAAAATGAACATAACTTACAAAGCATCTATTATAGCTGAAGTACAAAAAGGATTTGAATCGCAAAACTATTCCACAATTTATATGTTGTTTCAAAGTTTTAGAAATACATAAATTAAAAGTAAAAACTAAGCATTTCGATTATTTGGAAGGCGATTCTGATTCTGTATTAAATGATTTTAGTTAATTAAAGCATTATTTCAAGGAAGCAATACTGCAAAATCTGAAAAATTAATTGTATATACTAATACTAATACATACAGTAGACCACAAAACTGAGCACACACCACCATATCGTAGCTGTTTTAACTAACTTATCTAACTAGCATTTTAAAAATTGAATAGGAGAGGAGCTTTTATGGTGGTTTTATACATTCATTCTTATGGATGTGTCAGAAATCTTTTTACTTATATAGGCACAAAAGTAATGCTTACAGTCATGAAAATTGTAAACAATGTGTATTATGACTTATAAAGTCTAGTAGAGGAATTAGCTAATTTTTCAAAAAAATGTCAGTTAGGTCGGTTAGTTAAATCAGCGACGATATAATTAAAGTTTCTTAGATTTTTCGTTTTATTTCAAAAACTAAGCAACAGAAAGCAACTAAACACACAAGAGCAAAGCATAATTAACAAATTAACTTGAAAAATTATGAGCTTAACTTCGTAAATGTAGAAATATAAAAAAAAGCAATGTGAGTCCGATCACAGAGGAGATGTGTAAACATCTAGTAATGAAATTTTTTTTTTTAAGTTGGAAGTACTTATGCTTTTAGTATCTTTTTTTAAATTAATTAATTAAAAGTATCAAAACTTTCAATATTGTAAATGCATATGAATTTGTTGGTTTTTGTTTGTTTTATTAAACTTATTTGATTAGTAAATGGGCACTCTGCAGTATATATGTGCTGCTTTCAAAATTGCAGTAAGCAGTAAATTTACTGATTACTAAAAAAATTCAGTAAAATTTTTACTGCTAATGAAATTTAATTTGCATTACCTGTAAAATTGTAAGGCCGTAATAATAATAAAATTGTAGCAAGTGGCAAAGTTTTTTCATTCAAATTTTGAAACTTTTGTATGAAAAACATTTAGCCACTTGGTAGAATTACATTATGAATACGGGCATTACTTGTTACTGAAAATTCAATGCACCTCATCATATTTATAACAAATCATTTAGGCAATTTATAAAAATTGTAGAAAAAAATTTTAGTAATCAGTAAAATTTTTTTGTTTTTACTGAAACTTTAGTGGTACTGAAGTGCTCATCTATGGTAAATGCCTTTACTTTTACTTTTTTATTTTTAATTCCTGTTGTTCATCATTTAGTTGTTGCTGTTCTTGTTGTTGTGTACGCATTGCAATTAAAATAAATTCAGTAAAGTGCGACTTTGACTCGCGCACATTCGGTGTTGATCATTTTTTTTATTTAGCTTTCTTAATTTTTTAAGGTTTTTTAGGTTAAAGGTTTTTTTTCAGTTTTATCGCTTTTTTCTCGTTTTTTGCGTTTTTTTTCTCCTTTTAAGTTTTTTTTAATTTTTGCAATTTTTTTTTTCATTTTGGTGAATTTTTCATTTTGGCGATTTTTTTCTGTTTTTTGGGGTTTTTTTTTATTTCGGCGATTTTTTTCTGTTTTTAGGGTTTTTATATTTAGGCAATTTTTTCATATTGGCGATTTTTTTGTTTAAGGATTTTTTAATTTTGGCGATTTTTGCGGGTTTTCGCGATTTATTTTAGTGCTTGTGATTTTTTTAATTTGGCGCTTTTTTCGTTTTGGCGATTTTTTTATATTTGGCGATTTTATATTTTTTTGATTTTTTAGTTTTGCCGTTTTTGAAAATTTCAAGAGTTTTACTCTTACGGTTTCCAAGATAAAACAAGTTGTCAAAATAACAAAGTCAAAATTGCATTAACTGATGGAACACATATTGATTTAAACTTTTTAAATTTAGTGTTAATTGTTGTAGTCTGTATAAAAATACACTAACTTTTAAAATTGCAAGTGTATATACATATGTACATACAATTGTATGTATATTACATGGGATTTTATCATTTTTCGTTGCTCGTTTTGGAACACCCTTTAGTTTTTAACTCTCATGTATTTGCTGTTGTAGTGGCCAAATGTCTACATATTGTGTCCAAATTTCAAGTCCGTAGCTCTTACGGTTCATTTTCACCTTTGGTGTACGAAAATATACAGAAAAATAACCGGCGGCGGCGCACCGTCTGCTTCGAGCCGGTCGACTTGTTTCTCTGCTTGGTATTGCTTCTTTCAAACACTAATACACTCATACATAGCTCACACCGATTTGACAATGCTGTGAAAGAAAAGCAAACAAATCTCAGCAAAGAAATCTCAGCAAAGAAATCAAAGTCAAAAGATTTTTACCCCCCAGCGTATAGATGTTTACACATCAAAAATATTAGAGAAACATCGTAATCTCGTGCCGCAAAAGTAAGGACACACCTTATATATTATGGGAATTTACTTTAAAAAAATTACAAAATTTACTTTTTAAATACTTGGCTGGTGGTATTTGATTGTGTAAAGTACTCAGTTAGTCACTCATTCATTGTTTTTTGTCGTTTGCGCCCTAATTTTAATTCCATCTATCCAAGAAAATCGGTTTTACTCAAGATTTGTTTCCGATTAAGTGCTTTCTTGTTTTTGGTTATAAAACAAGCTCAAGTGGTCATTTTGAATGAAATGTGGACCTTGAGGAGTTCTTATTTGCTATACAGTGTTTTGAAAAAGACTATATTTTCGCAATATGGGATGTGAATTTAGAGGTATTGTCCTGTGGGAAGTAGTATTGGCTAAGTAAACGATTTTTTTTTTGACATGAAATCCTACAGACTGTTCTTATATTTGTGTAAATAGATACATTAGTCTTAAGTATTTTCAATAAATACAAAGTTTCCAGCACTTTATGATGTTATACAGCTTTATACCACAATACCCTATCTTCCATTTTTGATAGGTTTTTAATATATATTTTGCATTCGCAGCACCTCCTCTTCTACGTCCAACTTTTAAACCGCCATTAACATTTATTTGGTAATCAGAGACAAATATACATATATTGTTATATGCAAAAAATTAGGCATTTGGCCGCTTAAAATTTTGAAAGAGACATTGGATGCATAAATATTATGAAAACTAAGAAACACAGAGAACTAGCGAACCCCTGCACACTTCGTAGTGCAAAAAAGAAAATAAAAATAGCGACATCATAAATTGTGGGAGCATTAAATCGTCTGAAATGTTGCCCAGGAGGCGTTTTATCAGCTCGAATCACAATTGCATATTCATCAGATGGCATTTGATCGAGAGCAGTTTGAAAAAGTCGCACTAAATCATTTTCAGCATGCAACATATTCTGCAAACCCTCAATAATATCCCTGCGCAAATTTGATGAAATATCACAACGACAATCAATTTCCACATTTGAGTTACCCACAAAGTATATTTGCAAAAATTGATAGATTTGATCAGGAAAGGGTAATAAAGAACCAAGTCGATGGTAAACTTGGCCTTGAATCTATTGAAGATTGAAATTTTCACAATAGTACTTTTCGCGATTATCTAAATAAACACAAAACAAACAAAAATAGCTTTAACGTTGGCAAAAAATTTCCGAATAATATTTGTCGCTCCAAATGAAGTCATTTGAAATGCGGAGTTATACGCTTGTATGTTTGCCAGAAAATGCTTTGAAATTGCTGTGCCACCAGTTATCAAATTATGCAAGGTGGTGTATTCAATTCTGGTTATTTAACTTATCCGTTCGAACAACACAATCCAGATACCTCATGTTTAAACTTAAATGCCTTGCAATGACTGCAAACAGTAGTCATTGGTCCAATTGAAACCTTGCCATGAGAAAAGTAATCAAAGTTTGCATCATAATTGAATACAGCACGCTCCAAAGTACGTCGCACTTACGGACGTGGAGCTGGATTTCGCAGAGCCCTACCACGTCAAAGTATTATTTACACGCTGTTCGTCACTTTGAGATGCTCTATATGCCGCAACATTTCTAGCATTACGTGATTGACGCCCCAAATTACTGCGCGTACGTACACAGAAAGAAAAAAGCCGTACTAAATTTAAGTTTTTTCTACTTACTTTTAGTACGAATCATACTTAAAAATTTAAGTACGAATAGCAATAACATTTACTTAAAACAAACCGAAAACAGGCTTCAAGTCGTTACATACGTCATCGTATCGGCAATCGTACGAAACCAAATTAAATGATACGTCAATCGTATAAACTGAATGGGATTTCAATACGTTCACGTATGTCATAATCCGAAAATTGTGTTTTTACGTGACGAGTTGTACGTTCACGGATATAACGATTTGACCCATGGATTACTTTAGAAAACCAATCCTGGAGTTTCTTAAATTGAGTATGAAGAGCTTAAATTATGTAAAAAAAACTAAAACAAGTACAAAGTTCTTAAATTGAGTAAAAAACTTATTTAAAGTGCGATTTTGTGTACTTACTACACATATGAAAAGAAGAATAAAAAACCTTTTAACCAAAAAATTTCAAGTTCGTTAATGTGCTTGTGATTGTAATTCAATAAAATGAAAAAATTAATATATTATAATAAAAATAATAATTGTACTTTTTAACGGAAAATGTTTTAGTCAGAAATAATTTCTAGTCAATCTTAAGTTCAGTAATTTCAATTCTTTTTATTGAATGAAATATTTTATTAATTAATGTGAGTTTCTAAAGAAGAGAAGAAAAATTAAATTAGACTTTTAAGCTGGGGGAAATACCGATATTTTTCTGTGCAGCAACGCACTTCATCAGCAGCCTAGTCTATCTACTTGGGTAGAGATTGTTATTAACATCAGCTATTTAACGTAAATTCTAATGAAACCGAATGTGAGAAATGATTCTTATATATGTATATATATATATATTCTTACATATGTAAGTATCACTATTTATTTCCCCTGTTTTTCCATTTTTTTCATTTTTCTTTTTTATTTTACAGTTCAGGGTTAAAAAAATAAAAACTATAAGAACTTAACAAATTTGTTTATATTAATTTTTATTATAAATAAATACTGTAAAAAACTTTTTAAAGAGATTAACGATTAATAGCAAGAATTCAAAACTAATAAAAGTACTAAACTTTTTTATTCAAATATTTAAAAAAAAAATTATCAGAAGCTTAATACATTTACCCATATTAAAAATACAACAATAAAAACCAACAGCCTTTTACAATATGTGTACAAAATTAAATTGTTGCATAATAAAAAATATTTTTGGATTTGTCCAAATGTAATTTACTGAATATCTCAACCAAAGAAATCTATGACTTATAAACTTTCATTATCAGTGTTGCCAAAATATTGTAGGCATTTCCCGCCAAGTAGCCCCTGAAAACCCGCTAAACGCCTCTACCTGAGTAAAAATAAACGCTAATAAAACCGCTGAATTTTTTATAAGTAATTTATTTCTTTTTTCATGGTTTATTGGTAAAAAAACAGAATGAAATAAATTTTCTAAAATATACATATGCATACATACATATACATATGTCGGAATCTCATAGTTCGCCAATATTTGTAAGCAAAACTCAGCCTACTCTTTGAATATTTTATTTTCTGCAGTGTCTTTATACTCGAACTTCGAACCAGAAAAAAGTAGAATCCAAGGGACTATTCCATCTAATAATAATGATATGTTTATAGTGATTCAGAATCTTTTCAATATTTTCTGAGTTAGACCTTAACTATTCTAAACGTATGGAATATCTTGCCGTTTTCCTTGAAATATGTAGATATTTATTTTTGTTAAAATCTCCTGATTTTCTGACTATCTGAAGTAAAAAAATAGTTATTTATTATTTATTATTTATGTATTTTCTTTTCCCCAATCCCACTGATCACCCATTTTTCGGTTTGTTTTCCTCTTGTCTAAAGATTTGTTTACTCATATATATATATATAATTATATATATATATATATATAATTAATAGGCGAACAGGTTTTTTGTAATCCCTTTTACGCTGGTACCACCGCACCGACTTTAAAAAGATTTATATGGTTTTAAAGGATTTTTTATACAGATGTGCAGAATCTATATTTTATTGAAATCGGTTTAGTGTTTTGGGAGCTATAAGCGTTTAAAGTTGCTACTACTACATGCACACATATTACACACGCATTTATTAGCTTACAAGTAAAAAAAGAAACAAAACATGAGTGTGTGTGTGTGTGTTTGTAGTCCCAGTTGTCCAAATCGTCCTAGACAACATTGTCTTCGACGATTCATGTACGACATGTCGTCTGTAGATTAAGTTTTCTAATCGACAATTTAAAAGAAATCGGCGTTCATGACTATCTGAACGACAATGTCACACGTTTTCTCTTCAATAAAACTTTGTTGGGGACCATCTTAGCGACAGTGTCATACGTTTTGTCTTCAATAAAGCCTTGTCGAGGACAATCTGAGCGACAATGTCCCTCGTTGTTTCTTCAATAAAGCATTGTTGACGACAATATGAGCGACAATGTCCCTCGTTATGTCTTCAATAAAGCCTTGTTGATGACAATCTGAGCGACAGTGTCACACGTTTTGTCTTCAATAAAGCCTTGTTGAGGACAATCTGAGCGACAATGTCGCTCATCTGGTCTTGTGTGACCTCGCCGCCATTTGAATGAAAATTTCGTCAACGATTTGTATGGAGTTGTCTTTAATATGTCTTCTACGACTTACCATTGTCTTGTACCCGTCGTCAAAGATGTCTTAAAGACGTGGCCAACTGGGTAAAATTGTTTTTCTCGTATTTGTTGTTGTATCAAAGCCATAATACTTAAAGGAAGAGAGTTGAATAAATTGAATTAGGTTGGTTGAAGGGATTTTGTTTATGTTTTTTATAATATCATGAATTATTTAATTATGCTTGCATATGTATGTAAGTTTGTGTGTGGCTGTATTTTAATGAATTTTTTTATGACGTTTAGATACATTTTCTTTGAATCTTAAATTATTTACATTTTGATTCTAGAATACGGACGAGTGTGCCGTCCGTTTGGTATATCTAGTTTGCTTTAAAGAGAAAAGAAAGATTAAATTGGTTTTCAATATCATATTAATCTTGAATTAAATTTTATTCACTAAAAATAACATTTTTTTATTTTTAACTTATTAAAGTTTAATTTTATACTATACCAGCACAAAATGTCAATTTTTTATTTGCAAAAGAAAGTGACGTGAGTTTCTTTGAGGTGCTTATTTATATCGAAAACAATACCAGGGTACGTGTTGCATAGCTGCGTTAAAAATAGCTTATTTTGATACAATATCATTCTTTATAAGTTACATAAAAACACTGAAACCCCATCAACTAAGAAATTGTTCCGATAAAAAAACCCCGCTGGCGGTTTTTTTAATAGACTTGCCGCTAATGACAACAAAATACAGTCATATATAGCGCGAAAACCGCTGTTTTGGCAACACTGTTCATTTTGCAAGATGATACATTTTTGTACATTAATTTTATAAATTATGTTTAAAACTTTTTAAAAAGAGATCAAATTAATAAAGCTAATATTTTCATCATTGTTGTTATCATCGGGACGTAAATTTAACACAACAATGGGCTAAAACCGCAAAATTCTTGTGGTGAAAGTTGCCAATTTCCTGATAGTGTTAACTACCATATTAATAGTAATGATGTATATAACCAGCGTTGTCAACTCAGTGCTTTTCGCACCGTTTTTAGTGCTTTTTGAAATTTTCGACGCGACAAATTTTGAAGTTAGTGCTCAGTGCTTTTTTAATTAATTTTCGGTGCTTTTTGTTTCGAGGCGGAGGCACTAAACCAAAAATTCAATGGAAAACTTCCTTACCTATTTTTGTTTTCGAGGAAGTTTTTCATTCAAAAACATATGCCCTGAAATTAAATGGAGCATCTCAAAAAAATCTACTAAGATTTTAAAATGTGCCATATTACCAGCAAACCTTAACATTTTAAGCACAATTAATGTAAACAGTGTTTTGCCATACAACAAAGAAGAGATAATACAAGTATTTACTCAAATATATTCTAATAGCGAAATTTTGTCTAGTATAGACAATGGGTGGAGAAAGATTGATTCACTTAATGCAATGGGAAAAATATTGAGTCCACTAATGAAAGATTCAGTTAATGTGAACTCGTTTCAGGCATTATCAAAACTTGCATTCCCATCAAACTTCTGTTACTTCCATATTGTAAACAATGAAGTCACTATTTTTATTTCGATCAAAATTTATTATCTTTGTCACATAGCAGCCGAGAGAATGTTTCCACAGAATGATTTAATAAAAACCAAATTTTGTAAGCTTTGATTTTAAAATATTTTCAACTGCTAAGCCCATCGAGCTCAAAATGTACAAGTAATCGGCTCTTAACCTCAGAAAGACTTGTGGATTACTGCCAATTTCACTAAACTCGAGAGATTCGTTTGTTCATTGACGAAATAAAATTAAAATTTTTTTTATAATAACTTGAAAATGCTTCGTCAAATTGGTTTAAGATTTCACTTGTTCTTATAGAAATAAAATGTGTACCGGATGCTTCGGATTTGAAATCTTAGGAATGGAATGCAAGGTTAACCGATTCCTATATTTTGTATGTACATTAGAGAGCTGCGTAAACAGTCTTGAAATGTAAAAACGTCATAATTTTTAAATGTATTCACGTCGCATGTATTATACTAAACCAATAATAAATGCTGTCGTACTATAAGCGAAGCACGATGGATGTATTGGTGTATGTGTATATCAGTGTTAACAAGCGATGTCGCAAGAGAGCTTGCTTGTAACAAACACTCAAAAGAAGTACTGTTGATTGTGTATGCTTGTTATTTTTCATATTGTACGTTTGAGTGTGTGTGTAATATGTATTTAGATGGTAAGCTATTATGTGATTATGCATGTGTGTGCCTTTGCATGTGCGCAGAAAAATAAAAGATCATACACACATACATGCATGACGCTTGTACACGCGCTTATGCGTAGAAAGAAGCTAGTATCACAAATTCTTCAGTCACGAAATGTTTTCTTTTTTACTCCTATACCTACAAAACTCAAACAAATTTCTTGAAAAACAGTGTTGTTAACGTTTGTTTTATAAGATTTCGCTGTAGTAAAGCATTTGAAGATGTCTTATGCAGGAGACTAATGTACATGTCGTCGGTTGGTTATTGGTTTGCGGCACAGTATATTCAAAATACATTATGTCTGCAGCAAACCAATAACCAATCGACGATGTGCAAAAATTTTTTAAGTAAAATAATGAAATTTTAAATTTAGTGCCTTTTTACTTAAATTACGCGCTTTTTTTCCTGGTTTTGGTGCTTTTTGAAATTTAAAAGTTGACAACGCTGTATATAACACATCACATTTTGATAGGAATTTTGACTCAAATTTTATTTTTACTCTTTTATATATTAAATTAAATCATCCATTATAGGTTTTTATACAGCTACTAGGCTATCACAAAATTATTATTTAGTCTAATTGTAAAACGCACTAAATTCAAAAGTTAAAAAAGCACCAATTTAGTGCATTTTTAAAAAAAAGCACCAACTTGAACAAAATTCGCACTGTTATGACTTAAAAAGCACTAAATCTAGTGCTAAAGGCACTAAATTGGCATCACTGCCCACCACGCACCAACTAAGGAATTTTTCGCACAAAAATTTTCAAAAAGCACCCAAAGTTGACGACGCTGATAAATATGTTTGTTTCTTTAATTTGCTTTGATTTTAAATTTGCCCCTTTTTTTCTTAGAAATCCCCATTTTGTGCCACTTTTTTTTTGAAAATCCCCTTTTTGAAATTTTTCAACGGTAACGCTGAATCGAATAAAATTTCATTTTATATTTAATTATTTTTGAAAACTTAACAAAATTAATTAAATTAAAAAAACTAGTGTTTTTTAAATTTGGAGGATATACAGTGTTGGTATCTCTACGAAGAGCAAAAGCACATTAAGCTGTTGCAAAAAGGGTAAAAAGCGCCAAAAAAAAATACGAAAAATGGGGTAAAAAAGCACGAAATTATTTTTTTTTTTAATTTTAATACATTAAGCCATTTAAAAAGAAGAGTTTAGAGTGTAAAAGCTCAAAATATAATTTCAAATTTTTGCTTCAAAATAAACAAAGTATTTGAGATGTAATAACAGAATTTATTAACATATTAATTAAAACAAATCTTGATTAATTTAATAAAAATTAGTATGTGAAAACAAATAATAAAAAACCAGGGGTAAAATAATATAGTAGCATATACACACATACATACATACATACATACAATAGTAGGTGAAGCTTAGGCTTAGATTAAGATATGTATGTTACTGAAAAATCATTTACACATAAAGAATGCATTTAAAGCCTCAATCTTTTCTTAAGTACTCTTAAAAAGTTAAAAGTTTTTGTTTTTGCGATATTCACCCTTATTCCAGTTGGCAACATTGACAGCACGTCAATACGATATGAAAAAATTGGGGGTTGGCTACCCCCAAAAAAAAAAAACAACAACTGACTGCTATTGATAACCTCATGTTTTCAATCGAAATCGGTCCTTAAAATTTAACCACTCTTTTGCGTTGAATACAAATTTACCTACATTTTGTTGTAAACGTGAACATTTTGATTTACTTTTAACTTACAAATTAACAGCCTTATGAAAATTCCAAAATCGGCCCTTAAAATTTAACCACCCTATAGTATCATTAACATCCCTATCGCGAATAAACGTTCCCAAGACAAAACTCCCAAATTTTATGATTTGCTATCATGAATGTTCCCATAGAAATTTTTTGTGTATGCGTTCACAAACATAAAAAATATGGCATCACGAATATTTACTCCCAACAACTATTTTACAAAACTAATTCACAAAAATTGTTATTGGGAGCAAGAAGTACACATGTAAGTTGCTACATATTTGTTATTAAATGTCCAACTTTATTAAACTTATTTTTATTGAAGGAGTATTAATAAAGATCAAAGTACTTGACTGGTGGAAGCCATGTCCGCGCAGCTAGCGTATGGTAAGGGATTTCAAAAAGGGAAAAAAGAGGATGTGGCAAAATTTTGGAATGTGCTAAGCACTACGTTGAACAGCCGCGGGTCGCCTATTAAATCTATAGCGGGGTGGAAAAAGGTAGGAGTACATACATATGTAGCGGGTGTTTATTGTTGGTTTGATAACCGTGACTTAAAATTTATATGCATACATACATACATATGTAGGTGTGGATCGACCAAATATGACACATAAAAAAAACTCACCGAAAACAAAAAAAAAACCGCAACAAAACTGGTGGTGGTCCAAAACATTTTACCCCTAGGAGGCAAGTTTTCTTCCAACACGTTCAGTAGGAATTGGAAAGCATCTACAATATTCCTGAAATATGTCAAAACATTTGATTTAGAGACAAACACATTTAAATCTTTACGACTTTTACCTTGTCTCCGTTAACAATAGCGGATCTGATTCATCGCGTATATGTCTTCGCTGCTATCGTTCCGTGGATTCATTTTAAATTAACACCCTTCTTCACAAAATAAACTTTTCTTTTATAAGCACGCAAACTATTTATAAATCAAAACAAACAATTCAAAATCGACATTATTACTCCCATGATATTCACAATAGATTTTTTACTCCCAAAACATTCGCAATACCAATTTGTTGGGGATGGGAATACACGTTTACTCCCAAACAACTTATTCCCATAACATTCGCGATAGGGGTGTAAACATTTATGTAAGCTTTAACAAATGCTTATTGCATACTACTTTCAAGCAATTATTATGCAGAGATTTATGTGGTACTTTTTCCAGTTACTTCCGTTTTTTATTTTGCAAAAAAAAAATTAAATTTTTTAATCCCAATTATGAAAAGTTTTCTACATTGTTTTTAACATAGTTTCCGTTATTGTCATTAAAAACAATTTAAGAAGCCTCAATTAAATTAGCGTTTAAAAGTATTTTAGTATTGTAAATTAAAAATATTTTTATTTAACAAAAAAGCACCAAAACCACTGTAAGAAATTGTTAAAAGCACTGTAAATACCCGCTTTTTAAAAAAGGGTATTAGCCGAAATTTCGCGTTTATGAGGAGCCAAAAAGCACCAAAAAATACCCGAAACGCACCAAAATACCATCACTGATGATATAAATTAGTGTTGTAAAAGTATTGAGTACTGAGTACTCAATACCGGGAGTTTTCTCGGTACTCTATACACAAAAGTAACTACTCAATACTTTCAGGGTTGCATTTTGTAGTATTCAAGCGAAAGTCTTCCTTTAAAATGGATCAGAATTATACAACTTTGTGAGCTTGATACAAATAAATATGACTCGGAACCTCATGGAGTTAGTGTAACAAATACCAATTCTGTTAGGAATTATTTTGATACGAAAACTTCCACTAAAAAAAGTACTAAAAATGCGTTATTAAACTACTTCAGTCATTAACAAATACTATTGGACAGAAAAAGTGACGCTTTAGAATAGTGGAAGGAAGGCAGGTAATGCAATATAACCAGCAAGTCAGGTCCTCAAAAACATGAAAAATATTTTAAATTCTTTCGATGTCGGTAAAATTTTATTTCTACATTTCAACAATGACTAAGTAAAGGTAGAATTAGTAAAATCGTATCATTCTACTTTACAGCTTGCCGTATCGTTCAACTTTGTGCACAAGTTATAGAATATGTAACAGTTTGCACAGTACATTTTTTTTTGTCTGGCAATAAATGCGGCGTTTTGGACATTCGCTACAGAAAAATCTGTTTTCTGCAGATTCCTACGTCAGCAGTGCTACCACCACATATTTTATAACTAGTAACATGCATTGTATATGGTACGGTTTTTGTCAGCTGACACGCAACATCACGATACGATTTTACTAATTCTACCTTAATAACATCAATTGTGAGAAAAAAATGTTTATTAAAAAATAATTAGAAGATAATTTAAGAGATTAATGCACTAGAATTTTCAAGAGTACGTTAAAAAAATTTATGTACAAAAAGTAATCTTCAAACATATTTATTTTCATTTGTTATAAATTAATTTAAATATACTTGCATTTAATCTTTGTTTTACCATATTCCATTATCAATAAAATAATAATTTTAAACTCCCATATATATACATACATATGTATATAAAGTATTGAGTAATATCGAGTACCCAATTGAAAAAGTATCAAGTAGTACTGAGTATTCAAAAGTAGCCGCTTTTTACTAATATAAATTTAACAGATAACAGATTCTGGCTAATATTTTTACTTTTATTTTATAAAAATTCTTATTCTTAAAGTTATATGCAAATTTATGTATATAAACAACATAATCTAAAATGTCTCAAATTTCATTTTGACGAAAACTAGGCCGGAAATGTGTCTGATAAGTGTTTAGAATTCGATGCAATCATTAACTTAAGTAATATATAAAAATGTCCTTGAAATTTATTATTAATGTCGGGACGGCGCGAACGCCATTCCCGGCTACCAAAAATTACACGCACGAGTTATTCGCATTAGGAATAATCGCGGAGGTCAACTCAACCGTAGTGCAATGGCCAAGCCTCACTCCGGGGGAACCGCCTTCATGATCACGGTAACCCCTACGCCAGGTAAGTATGCTTTCCTCAGCACAAACTTGACATCTTATGCTATTATAAATTTCAAAGCAATGAGAATTGTAACGATTATATAGGAACATTTATAAACTAAACAAAAATTTTCTACCAGCAGTATATACAGTGTGTTTGTATGTTAATCGTACCCATGCATAATTGGGTTTGGATTTCATTGCCTGAGTTTATTGAAATCCCATGGTGGTTGTTTTTGTTTTTTTAGTATCGCGCAAATGATAAGATACCCACTTGACCAAGACTTTTAATAAGGATAACTCGATTTCGAATATATTTCGAAATCGAGAATGACACTCAAAAATTAATTGAAAAAAGTCTAGATGTTGCTCGAAGGTTCACTAGCAATATCTAGAGTGAGACAATATTGAAATAATTTCCATATCATAAGAAGCAGCAGAAAAATTAAAAAAATTAATTTGATTTTTTAATTTATTTTTAAATTTTTTAACTTACGCTGCAATATTTTAACACATTATTCAACTTATATACTACGTTTATACGCGCACTATTTGCAAATAAATTAACTCCCTGCTTATGCGGCATAGCAAAAGTACACAAACTTGGTAACACTTCTCTAGAAAACTTACTTCTGATTACAAAAAAAAAATTGTGTAAATGTACAAAATATGAAACAATTATTTGTTTTAATTGTCATTATTTGCTTATATCAATATTTTTTGTGCAATATTTATTCATTAACTGGTTTTTGCTATTAAACATTTGTAAGCTTGGCAACTTCAAGCATTTTATTTGATAATAGTGCTTTAATTATGAATTGTTTTTGACAGTTAGCTATTAGAAAATAAAGAAATAGTTCGTCGTTTATGCGGCAAAATTCTCTATTTGCAATATTTTATTTGCGAATAATTTGCCCGTATAAACGTAGTAACAGAAGAGCACACATCCACTAGGATATCCTCACATATTCGAGAAACTATCTAGAGAAGTTCGTTTAACGAACATTCGAATTTTGTTTATCTTCGTGAACAAATATCAAACAATTTTGTTTCGAAATTTCTTCGCTTTGGTAAGCATTCGTTTATATCGAATCTCAGGTCAAGTGGGTAGTGTTCTACTTACTTCTGCTATAAGCCAGCGTTGCCAATTTCTGTGTAATTATACAAAAATTTGTAAAAAAAAAATTTCTTGTATTATTTTTGGACCACAACAATTTGGTGTAACGCAGAATTAGTTTTTACTTTCTGTTCTGTTACGAATCAACTGACTCTCTTTTGTTTATAGAAATCTAATACAAGTCGTTAGTTTTTCTGTTTCATTCTGTTCAGTTTCGGTTGAACCTGTGAAAATCAAAAAATTGTTAAGTAATATCGAAGAAATCCACTATTCGACATATTGTCAGAAGTTCATTTTAATTTGAAATTTATTTGCTGGTGGTTCAGCGTTGTCTATATATTTCATTGTTGCTATTACAAATCATCAGTAGACTTCAACCACACATCCCGAATATTCACAAACCTCTTATCTTATGCACAGACTTTCAAGAACTATTTGAGAATTCACAAAGAATAATGATGATTTGTTACAGCAACAATGAAATATATAGACAACGCTGAACCACCAGCAAATAAATTTCAAATTAAAATAAACTTCTGACAATATGTCGAATAGTGGATTTCTTGGATGTTAAATTTGGATTTTGTTTTTCTTTTTGTCTTATAATTACTTTTATTGTTATCCAATGGATTTCTAATTGTATAAAGGTGTAGAAAAATAAAATAGATTCAAATCGAATATAAATTGTTTGCTGGGTTTTTTTGTATTAGTTTCAAAGCCTACTACGCTTATTTTTCTTTTGTGATTTTCAAAAATATTATTATTTGTGTATTCTCAAATAGTTCTTGAAAGTCTGTGCATAAGATAAGAGGTTTGTGACTATTCGGGATGTGTGGTTGAAGTCTACTGATGATTTGTTACAGCAACAATGAAATATATAGACAACGCTGAACCACCAGCAAATAAATTTCAAATTAAAATTGTTAAGTAATTGTAAGTGACAGAATAAATTGTGATTGTGCTTTTAGAATATAAAAAAAATTCAGTAAAGTGCGACCCTGACTCGCGCACGAAGGGTTCCGTACGAACACTAGATATGTAATTTAATACAAACTTCAGCTATATAATATATAGTTTTGGCATTTTTTTTGGTTTTTGGCGATTTTTTTTCATTTTGGAGATTTTTTCATTTTGGCGTTTTTTTCATTTGGGCGATGTTTTTTAGTTTTGACGCCTTTTTCGCGTTTTGGCGATTTTTTTCGATTTTTGGCGTTTTTTTCAATTTGGCGATTTTTTTTTCATTTTGGCGATTTTTTTTTCATTTTGGCGATTTTTTTTTCATATAAACAATTATTTTGGTGTTGGCGCCTTTTTCGCGTTTTGGCGATTTTTTTGGATCTTTGCCGTTTTTTTTTTATTTTTGTGATTTTTTTTCATTTGGGCGATTTTTTCGAATTTGGCGATTTTTTTTTAATTTATGGCGATTATTTTTTTTTTTTGGTCTGGCGATTTTATAATTTTCGGATTTTTTAGTTTTACCGTTTTTGAAAATTTCAAGTGTTTGATACTTACGGTTTCCAAGATATAGCAAGTTGTCAAAATTACATGGTTAAAATTGCATCATTAATTTAAATTTTTTTTTAAATTTTAGTGTTATTTGTTTTAGTCTGTATAAAAATACATTAATTTTACAAAATTCAAGTTTCAATATACATATGTACATACAATTGTATGTATATTACATGGGATTTTAACATATTTCGTTGCTCGTATTGGAACACCCTTTAATTTTTAATTCTCATGTATTTGTTGTTGTAGCGGTTCTACATACTCTGTCCAAATTTCAGGTCCGTAGCTCTTACGGTTCCTGAGAAACTACCGTGTGACGGACAGACGGACAGACGGACAGCGTAGCGAAAACAATAGGTTTCCTTTTCACCTTCGGTGTACGGAACCCTAACTAGTTTTTAAAAGAAAAGCATAAAATTGTATTGAAACTTAACAAGGGACGATGCAAAACTAATCGCTTTAGAGGAAAATTGCGACCCTTCTTGTCAGAAACGGCTGGAGAGTAAAAGTATTCAATTTAGAAGCAAACGCCTCAGCACAGAACAGCAACAGAAACTAAAGGCTAATTAATGAAACCTTAAATTTTTTAGTTATTTTGTTTCAACATTATAAAAAAAATAATTTTTTAAAGAAAAACTTTATTTTCATTTAAAAACTATTTTACTTCGTATATGTATGTACCAGCAAACATTTTTATAATATATTCGATTTGTTGAGTGGAAAGAAAGAATTTGCAACGAATTAAAATTAAAATTAAGAAAACTTACATGATTGTTTTTTGTGTTACACAAAATTTATTTAGTGTTATTTATACAATTTTGGATAATTTTTTGGATTTTTCTTTTTTGGTTTCCGGCAACACTGATCTGAATGTATTTCATTGCTTGAGTCAGTTGAAATTTTATGGTGGTTGTTGTTTTGCTTTTTAGTATCACGCTAATGCTACACTAGTATTGTACTAACATCTGGCAAAGTTGTATTGCTTGTTTGTCATTTTCTTTTTATCTCTTTTATTTATTTGTGTGCTTGAATTTACAACGGCGAACACAAGCGACACGCGTTAAAAAATTATACGAATGTTTTAATATTTATAATAATGTATGCACAAAAGCAAAAAAACTTTATATTATCTGGAAAAAGGGCTTTCAATTAATTATTTCAATATTATTTACTCTCCAGCTAAATAAATAAAAGTATGCTTAAGGCCTATTTAATTTATGTTTGTCATACATAATTTTTGTGGCTTTCCGTTAGTCGCTATAATTGAAAATTTGTCTCGCCGTGTTTTACCATCCACCAGATTCTAGTAAAATACATAAAACGTGTTATACATATTTATAGATTCGTACATATGTACATACATACATATTGTTACCTTAATAAAGAAAGGCCCTAACTCATAATTTTTTTTTTTTTTTTGAAATAGAAATTTTTGTATTTTTCGATACATTGGATGTTCTGCTATCGAAATATACAAAAAAAAACTCGATTTTTAAAAAAATAATAAGTTAGGGCCTTTCTAAAGGGTGTCCCAACAAGAACGCAAGATTTAAATTTTAAATAAAACACAGATATTTAAAAAAAAAATCGTGAAACTTTATTATATCGTAAAGTAGACAAAATGAGGTTACGTGTGGAACAACAAATCGGGCAGATGGCCGCCGCGGCTTTGCTGGCACACACGCGATCTTTTAATGAAATTTTCAATGGCCATTTTGCATAAATGCTGCGGTATTTCATTAATGCAGCCAGAGTCCAATTTCCTCTTTTAAGGCTTGAGTCGTCGTCGGCTTATTCGCGTAAACCATCGACTTCAAAAAACCCCAAAGAAAAAAGTCTAATTGTGTTAAATCGCACGATCTAGGCGGCCAGTTCTGGTCTCCAAAACGCGAAATAACACGACCGGGAAATTACTGATGTAGCGATTGAATTGTTTGAATTGAATTGTTGAAACCACATGCCCCCCACATACATTTCTTCAATTCTAGGCACGAAAAAACTGGTTATCATTTCACGATACCGAACACCATTGACTGTTTGCGCTTGACCTGCGTTTGAGCGACATCATCACGTACAGCTGCGACATTTTCGGTCGATCAACCTGGTCGAAGGCGCGTTGTTGTTTTTACATCACTAACAGACCCAGTTTCGGCAAATTTATCCATTAATCTTTTTACAGTTCACTCTTTTGGAGTATTATTGTGACCCCAAATTGATCGCAAATTTGCAAACTGTAGCCGCAAAACTTTCACCATTTTGGTAAAACAATTTCGCAATGAGAATGCGTTGTTCATTCGTGTAGCGCTCCATTTTTACTAACCTCGTACCTTCTACTATCAAACAATAACAATTATTCAAATGTCAAACAATGACACTTCAAATGGCGCCAAATTTAAATCTTGCGTTCTTGTTGGGACACCCTTTATATTAAAGTAACGATATGTATGTACATATGTATGTATGTATGTTTTTTCTTTCACTTTCTCCATTTATAAACGTTTTAATACACTTAATTTTTGTAAATTAAATCTTTAACAATATGAAGAAAATATATAATTTTTTTTTAATTTTTTTTTTAATTTAGTTTTCGGTTTGCTTTAAGAAATATAATTCTCCCTCCCCTCCCTCTCCCGCAAACACACAAAATTAGTTTTAAAAAAAATTTTAATTTTGTGCTCAGATGATTCCTTAATTTGGAATTTTTAAGTCACTCACTGGGCTGGAACTACTTATTTGAATTAATATATGCAACATACATTCTTAATTCTATGATATTAATAGCACAGTGGGGTCAATGATATATATATATATGTATATATATATACATATATATAAAAAACTTAAGCCAACGCAAAGTTTGCGTTAAAATTGGATTGATTGCAGAAAATCAAAATTTTTTTCAAAATAACAAGGCTCTCACAAACTATATAAAATGTGTGTTAAATTAAATTATAAAATAATTCTTTCTGCAAAAAAAAACGACTTCAATGCAAAGACCTTATAGAAGAAGATAAAAAAAAACTACGTGAAATATTAAATTTAATTTTAATGGTTAATGGGTGTTTTTCAGAGCTCACGGTGTATGTGAAATCTTGTAAAAATCGGGAAAGTAGAACCACTTAAAATAAAATAATAAATTTTAATGGGCGTGACTCCACCGATTGTTTTAAATGGAGGATTGTGTCTATTTTGAAGCTCAAAATGCGTGGTAGGTATCGCAAAAATCGGTTAAGTAACCCCGCCCATTTTTTCAACTTTCAAATTGTGTAATTACAAGGACCAACGGTGTTTTCTAGCTTTCGCGACAATAAAATAAGTAGAATATCATATAATTAAATAAATAAAAATTGTGGGCATGTTCCCGCCCTCTTTTTTACAATGGGACCAATGGGAAGTTATACACTGTCTGACAAAAGGTATCGAGTTATGAAGTAACACCCAAAAAGAAATAAAAAATAGAGACGAATTGTTAACCTCCTCCTTTTTTTTTTGAAGTCGATTGAAAAGGTGTTTGGTGATGAAACAAAGTTCCATTCGTTTGCACGTTATTATGGTGAAACGGCTGAGTTACCTGAACAGAGGGGGAAAATCTTATCCCTGGCTGGTATAAAATTTACCATGAAACTGTTATCAAATCTAGAGCAAAATATTGCACAGTGGGAGAATTAAGAAATTAAATGGAAATAAATCTTCATTTTCTAAACAACTAGTTCACATAACTATAGAAAAGGGTATAATTGAGGTTAAGATTTGAGATACATGCTTGTGCTCCTTAGGGCATTATAGATACAGTGGGTCCAAATAGGGCACTTCGGGTACATGAACAATTTTACCACGAAGCAAAATTTTTTTTATTCGATCTAAAAAAATTTTAAATTTAGAATAAAATTCATAATATGAATTCCTATGCTTTCTCTATGGGGCTGAGCCACATTGGATCAAAATAGGACAAAGAGCGTATATTACATAAAATTTTTTAATCGATTTTAGAAATTTTAATTCATATGTTCATAAGTTCTACAAAAACATTGCTAAGCATGTGGCTTGAATATATTTAACTTTTATATTTATATGCATGTGACAGGGAAAGTTTTTTCGATCCTCCTCAAATAAACCCCTCCATGATCAATTTCAATATATTTTTAATAAAAAAATATTTTACTTAATAAGTAAAAAAATAACTTGGGATTATTAGTGCGTTAAAAAATCTTAAATATAATTAATTTTTTCTTTTTCTTTCTATTGCAAGAAACTGCAGCTTTCTAACTGCATTAGTTTTCTCATAAAGTGGTTTCAAAAAACAATTTTGATAAAAAAAAGAAAAATCTTACTTGTTTGAATTTTTACTAGTTTCTTTTTTAATCACTTTTTTAAAACTTCGAAATCACAATAGAACTGATAAATAGAACTTAAAACACTAAACTGCTCATCAGCAACCTTGAAATACCAAAGTACTTAGCTTGAAGGAAATCTTCTCAGTTCTTAAAAAAAATTTTTACATTTTGAAGTTTGAAATGCTGACCTTAGATTCATAATCAGCGATGCCGAAAGGCCCTGAGTGACGAGTTACAATTAAATCCAATAATATTACAAACAATAGTCCGCCATAAAGGATTCGATATTTTAATTTTTCAAAACTTAATAACAGATTCGTAACCAGCGATCCCACAAAACCCCCAGTTACGAGTTTGAAGCAATAAAAGCATTCAGGCGCATCACAATAAACTTGTTAACTTCAAAGTCGTTTTTCTTCACAACTTATTTTCTCAGCATTGGTCCCTTTTAACTTTCCATGTCACATATATATGTAAATAGTTTCACTAACCGCAGTCTGGTTTTTTGCTAACAGAACCATAACCTTTCTGGTTTAATTAATATAAATATAGTAAGAGCGAATTTTGTAGCATTTAAACAAATTTATATATGGCCTCAGTCAAAAGTTATTATTGCCAGATTCTCTTACAAACAGTATGTAAAAAAAATTACGGAAATTCAGGTTGGTAAATTTCATAAAGAAATTTCCATTTACTAGTAGAGACTTCCAAAAGAAAAGTACACGGAATTTTAATAATTTATTGCCTATCTTAGAATTTTTATAAATTTAAATGGAGACTTTTTTGAGACAATTGAAAGAAAAATTAATGTTCATACAATTAATTGATTGGTTACGGAACCTTTTGACAGTTGTAATTTTTATTAAATTGTAATTAATTTTTAGTGTTTTTGTGTGTTGTAAATTCAAAAACAAACGAATTTGTGTGTATGCAAACATAATTCTACACAAAAGTCTATACGACTATTTTTCTGTGTGGAAATAAATGTAAATTTACAAACGTGAAATTCCGTAAGAACTCCGTACTGGGCTTTATAAAAAAAAAATTGGCTTCCGACATCCAAATGTGCTAACGAAATAATTTTGTTTAAAATTTTTAAACGCAATAATAATTCCAAATTATTATTTTACTTATTAAGTAAAATATTTTTTCATTAAAAATGCATTAAAATAGTTGTTCTAAGAAACTTTGGATAAAGGTTCCCTGATGTTTTGCATTAGCAACAGTGAAATGCGCATAGGATCCAGCTAAACCACTCAATAATCAATTTCAATGCATTTTTAATAAAAAAAATATTTTACTTAATAAGTAAAATAATAATTTGGGATTATGAGTGCGTTTAAAAATTTTAAACTTAAATTGTAACAATTCCCATAAAAATATATAAAGAAATAATTTTGAATTTGTAACTTTCAGTCCTACTGTTCATAATAAAGCAACAATGTGCGAGTTACCAACCCATAAGCAAACAACGCCCTTAAGTATGCAACAAATGTCAACAATATTTGTGCTTCTTCTGCAATTGAAGTGTGTAACGTGTTGTTGTTGTTTGGCGTGTTTTTCGTTCGTAATAAGTGTGACCAGTGTAGC
Source organism: Tachina grossa (assembly GCA_949987645.1). NCBI lineage: Eukaryota > Metazoa > Arthropoda > Insecta > Diptera > Tachinidae > Tachina > Tachina grossa. Next base: position 31,948,565 of record OX465274.1, on the reverse strand, counting down.
ATTTCTACACACTGTTCTACACTTGACATTATTTTTAACACATTTCAACTACATTTTGCATTTAGATTGTAAAGAATTATTAAATTTTAACGGCCTTATTATACCCTTTACCAGAAAATGGTAAAAGAGTATATTATATATAAGTGTGTTATTCCGTTTGTAATTTCCACAATATTAATAAACGAGCCAAAAAGATTATATATTCTGGATCCTTATGCATAGGGAAGACGAATAAGCGATGTCCGTCTGTCCGTCTGACTGTACGTGAAATCGGTTTTCCGAAGCTCCCAAAAAAAGCTAGAGACTTCGGTCTTGAACCGGTGTGTCCGAAATAGTCTGAAAAAGATTTGTATTGAAAATCAGCAAAAACTAGCATACGATCTCAGAGCTGGAAAACTCAAACTTTATTTTGCCATACTAAATAAAGTAACTACCGAAAACTAATTTTTTTTTTTTTTTATTAAATAAACATATTTTATACTTCAGTATGTATAAAATTGGCATTTCAAATTAAAAAAATAATTAAAAAAAATTAAAAAGACGTTTCCAGGGTTGAAAACCTTTAATTTTTTTTTATATAAAATTATACAAAATTAACTTACTAAAACAATCTTTTTTCTCTATAAATTAAAAATATCTTATATTCTTAAAAGAAAGAGATTGCTGTAAGAAATCAGAAAAATCAAAGAAGGATGATTTCAGGTTTGGAAAACTTACACTTTTTGTGATATAAAAAATTAACTACAGAAAACTAATGTTTATGTTTTTTATTAGATAAACTTATTTTATGCTTCGGTACGAATGAAATTGGTATTTCTAATTAAAAAAATTAATCGAAAAAATTAAAAAGACGTTTCCAGGGTTGGAAAACTTTAACTTTTTTTATACAAAAGTAACTTACTAAAACAAAATTTTCCTTTTTTTCTATAAATTAAACATATCTTATATTCTTAAAAAAAGAGATTGGTGCAAGAAATCAAAAAAATCAAAAAGGATGATTACAGATTTGGGAAACTTACACTTTTTGTGGTATTTTATATGCCATATAACTAGGTCTAATTATTATTTTTTTCTTTTTCTTTATAAATTATATATATTTTACGTTTTGGAAAGAAAAGTTTGGTGTAGAAAATTATAAAAATTAAAATCACAGCTCCAGAGCTGGAAACTTTGAACTTTTTTACTGGATATTAAAGTTACTAAATAAAACTATTTTTATTTTTTAATTTGATTTTTTGGACTGGAATAAGGGTGAATGTAATATATTTCTTAAATACAGAGTGTAGAATAAAATATTCAACTTATTGCTAATATCGAAAAAAAAAATATTTAATCGAAAATTATCGAGAGGTCACTTACTAAAAACTGCACTAGAGCAAAAAATTGTAAATTTTTTCACAAAACGTGTGCATATGTGCTTATCAATGTATCTCTATACTTAATATATGCACTTTGGTGAAGGTTATATAAGATTCGGCACAGCCGAATATAGCACTCTTACTTGTTTATAAAAGTTATTATGGCTTTATAAAGGCTTTTTAAGAAACAATTTTTATGAAAATTTAATTTAAAAACCCTTTTTTATGAGTGTATGTATGTTATTAATGAGCTCGAGATCCCTTTTTATCTCATTAGAAAAAAAAATATGATTTTACTATACTGAGACTTTTTAGTCCGTCCCCTGTCTAAATGGGGTAATGGCAATAATTTTAAATTATGTTCAAACTTTTCATAAGAAAACTTTTATTTTCTGCTTTATCTTTCATTGTTATTACAACAATTATATTCCGCAAAATTCACAATAATTCTTTGAAAACAAACACACAATTTCAAATAAGACTCAATGTAACTTAAAGACATTTAAACATGAATAAGATTTGCACAAATCTGCTGTATGACTTCCTAATGCAAAAGCCAATTTCCCCCTTAAATATTTTTCCTATTCACTTCAGCTCAGCCATTAAATTTTGTCAATATAAATGTCATAAAGAACGCAATATTGACCATTGCAAAGAATAGTAATGATGTTCGATATTTATTTGCAAAAAAAGGGTCCTTTAGAATTGAGCAAAAAAAAAAACGAAAAGGAAAAGGCAATGGAAAGTAATCTACTAAAAGTTATGACTTAGTATATACCTTAGAGAATAAAAAAAAATATTTATTATATAAACAAAAAATTAATGATATAATAAAATGATTTCTTAAGTTTATATTTTCAATTTAAATATGAATGATGTATTAAAATGATTTGTCAGTTCTTCTTGGCCATTTTTTTAAATTTTCAATTTATTTTATATTTAAAATTCAGACTCTATCAAGCCAACAAATCATTCATAGCAAACATTTACTGTTTTAAACATATTGGATGGAATTGAATTTTTTTAGACACAAAAATCCTTTTTCTTTGATAAATTTGCAAAACCTTTGATTGAGTGCCCATAATAAATCAGCTTAAACTTTTGTTATAGAGCAGATAATAATTTTAAAGAACTTGTGTGACGAATTTCAGTCAAATCTAATACGCCGTTTATGCGGCAGCATTGTGTAGCAAGAATCCGTAAACTTATAAAAAAAAACTTTCGCCTTTCAATGTAGTGAAAGAAACATGTTCCTTTCATTCAAATCTTAACAAATTATTTTATGCCCAAATGTAGCATCATTAGATATATTTTAAGATATTGAGGCCAAAACAAACTGCGCATTTAAAAACAAACAAAAATTTAATTGCAAAACATATCGTGGCATAACCGCCAAAAAAGCTTAAGTGACATTATTTTAGAACTTAATTTTTTGAGCAAAATCTATTATTTGCCATCGTAAATAATCGATTTTCGTCAAAAAAAAAAAAAAAAAAAAAAATTAAAACCAAAAAATGTGTCGGTTAAGATTTTTGGGCCGTTATGGTTCGAAACACCGAAAGGATGCAGAGTACTATGAAAAAAACTATTCCGCCTTACTGTTGTATTTCTACATTTTCAAAATATATATACGTATGTTAAAGAGACAGTCTATTAATTTATAGCGGAGTATAATTACTTATACCGTAGAGTTTGGCTTGAACAAACTAGCAGTTCTCTATAAGCGCAAGAAATATAATCCACAAAATAAATAAATTCAGTAAAGTGCGACTCTGACTCGCGCACGAAGGGTTCCGTACGAACACTAGATATGTAATTTAATACAAACTTCATCCTATATAATATATAGTTTTGGCATTTTTTTCGTTTTTGGGGTCTTTTCGGTTTTTTTGTTTTGGCGGTTTTTGCATTTTTTCGGTTTTGGCGATTTTTTTAAGTTTTGGCTCTTTTTTTAGTTTTGACACTTTATTTTCTTGTTTTGGCGATTTTTTTTCGATTTTTGGCGTTTTTTTCATTTTGGCGTTTTTTTTTTCATTTAGGCGATTTTTTCGAATTTGGCGATTTATTTTAGTGTTAGAAATTTTTTTTTAATTTTGGCGATTTTTTTCGTTTTGGCGATTTTTTTCGTTTTGGCGATTTTTTTTAATTTTTCGCAAATTTTTTTTTTGGTTTGGCGATTTTATAATTTTCGGTTTTTTAGTTTTACCGTTTTTGAAAATTTCAAGTGTTTGCCTCTTACGGTTTCCAAGATATAGCAAATTGTCAAAATTACATAGTCAAAATTGCATTAACTGATGGACCGCCCTTTAATTTTAATTTTTTTAAATTTTAGTGTTAATTGTTGTAGTCTGTGTAAACATACACGAATTTTACAAATTTCAAGTTTCAATATACATTTGTTCATACAATTGTATGTATATTACATGGGATTTTAAGATTTTTCGTTGCTCGTTTTGGAACACCCTTTAATTTTTAATTCTCATGTACTTGTTGTTGTAGCGGCCAAGGTTCTACATACTGTGTCCAAATTTCAGGTCCGTAGCTCTTACGGTTCCTGAGAAAATACCGTGTGACGGATAGACGAACAGCGTAGCGAAAGCAATAGGGTTCCTTTTCACCTTTGGTGTACGGAACCCTAAAAAGGCATAAGCAGGGTCAGGGAAGGGGTTTTCCTTCTAACTGTTAATGGCAAGAACCAAATAACTTTACAAAACAATGAATTTGTGTAAAAATGGCATCGATTTGTTAATGCATATTTTTGCATATTTTTACATATTTTTGCATATTTAGCTGAAAATGTATATTTTCTTATCATTAGGTGATATATACATAGTTGTGTGGCATATTTTGATAACAATTCAAATTTGAACACAAGAACTATTGGTAACAAAATATATTAATTGAATACTTTTTCATAGTTTTTTGCTTATTTATTTGCTTATGTTGCTGCTGTGTAAGGCCACCAATTGTAAATATAGTATATATTTGCTCAATTCACAACTATTCTTGGAGTTGTAGGTCGTACAAGCAAATGCATACTGTTTACTTTAACCCTGATAATGGCAGAAAGGCACATTTTTGCATATTTTGCTAAAAATTCATATTTTTGCATAATTTGGCTATAAATACATATGTTTATTCATATTTTGGTATAAATGCATATTTTTATATAATATTTTTTTTATAATATTTTTTAAGTTAAATTGCAACATAAGAATTACTGTTGGAATATATCCAATATATATATATATATACATATATATATACATATATATCCACCAAATCTAATGTAAGTTTCTCTTTGGATGATTCCAATAAGAAAATATCTGCTATTGAAGGCTTTTAAATATAATAATGGATTTAATAAAAAAAAAAACTAAACTCAAAGCTAATAATTTTAATAATATGTATGTGCATATTTTATTGCTTTTAGTGCATATTTTGCGTTTTTAATGTTATACTTTAAGTGTCTGTAATACCTATTTAAAATGTCCGTTGTAGTAAAACATAAGAAAAATTATGAATTTTATGTTTAAAATATACAATTTTTTTTTTTTTTTTTTTTTTGTAATAATGCTTTAATTTTAATTAAGGAAGTAGGCAAACATTAACACGCCTTACTTATTTATTTTTTAACTAAAATAACAGGGTACAAACTACGTCACTCGATACCGAAAGAAATTGCAAAATATTGCAATTAAGTTTATAATAGTTTATAATTTCATGGAAGTCCTCTTTTCAATTAGAGTTGTGTCGTTCCGGAACGACCTAGTTCCATGGAACGATTCCCTAATTGGATCGGTGCGGAACGATTCCTAAAAAGGAACAGTGCGGATTTTTTAAAGGTTCTTTTTTATCGTTCCTCGTTCTGTAATTGCAAATCGTCTTGAGGTGCAATTAATTTGTTTTGACAATCGTCAAAGATGAACGTTTAAGAACGTGTATTATATTTGCTTCGTTCATTTATTTATAATTTTTATAATAAATTTTGCTATTTTCAGTAGTTTATTCCTTATTGTGGGCTATTATTTTTTTACAAATATTATATGAAAACAAAGAATTCTTTTTTTAGTTTGTCAGAAAATTAAAATAAACCATATAAAATTTCTGTTGATGTTTCTACGAGCAACAGGCACGTTCTCTCGTTCCTCGTTCATTCACTGTTAAAAGTATAAGACCGGAACGATGAACGAAAGGAACGACCTAGTTCCTTGTATCTTTTGGATCGGTCGAAACGATTCCACAAAAGGAACGATTTTGCCCAACTCTATTTTCAATATATTTTTTTTAACTTTTAAGTCGATTTTCTGGAAATAATTATTTTGTAACATATGATGTTATTACTCTTAGCCTTGCAATTGTATATATGTACAACAAAATTATTTCTCATATTCTATTTCATTTAAAATTCATATGAAACAGCTGATGTTAACAAACTGTCGCTGCCCAAGTAGATATATCTACTTGTCACTAGACATAAGTGCGAATGAAGTGAGTGGTAGCACAGAAAAATTCAGCATTTTATAATAAAAATTTAAAATACTAAATTTAAGCACTATTAACAAAAAAAAAATAAAAAGAATTTTTCAAATCTGTTTAAAAATTAGGGTAGTTATGAAGTGACACACATGAAAAAAATACAATAGAATTGATAACTTCCCTCTATTTTGAAGCCATTTAAACATAGCTTGCTGTACGTGAAAATTCGTTATAATATAAATTCGCTATAAGCGCCAACATTTATAAAAAATATTAATGTAAAACTGTTGGCAACAGAGAAGTTTATTATTATATAATATAAGTCCCTATTTACACTATGCAAGTCTTATTGCTAAGCTAATTAGTTTATTAGGAGAGAGAGAGACGGGGGGAAAAGAAACGTTGCTGTTCCCCTCGTCTCTCTCTCTCCCTGAAACTAATCAGCTTAGCAATAAGACTTGCACAGTGTGATTTGGGACTAAGATAATTTATGTATAAACAAACAAGAAATAAAGAAAATTTTATATTTAGTTAAAGTTTCAAATTTGTTTCCATTGATACCATTTTTTTTTAAGAAAAAATAAAAAATCCGAAGCAAATGCATTGCAATGACTGAATGATATTTGAGGAATTTGCACAAATTGAAATGAAAACAATTACAAAATAATAAAAATTTGTTATAATACATATAAGAAAATTGCTTGCAACTGCGAAGCGGCTCTTTTTAAATAAGTGGCTTATAAGTTTTTTTTTACTATCGAAAATTAAAATTGTGAAACTTTAAACTCACACGCTAGCCCACGATTTCGACAGAAAACGTTCGATCGACTACTAATATTCAAAGTAAAAACTAATTTTTTTATTTTATTGTTAATACAAGTTGTCGATCGAACTTTTTCGTGGCCTTTAGAATGACAAAAACAATTTCAATATAAATTAATATAAAAAATGGAATGAAATAGATATGTAATTAAATACGAAGTTTAGCCCATATAAAATATGGTTTTGGCATTTTTTTTTTCGTTTTTCGGTTTTGAGCGTTTTTTTTAGTTTTGGCATTTTTTGCGTTTTTTTTTTTTTTGTTTTGGCGATTTTTTAAGTTTTGGCGCCTTTTTGAGTTTTGACACTTTTTTCTCGTTTGGCGACTTTTTTCGGTTTTTGGCGTTTTTTTCATTTTGGCGATTTTTTTCATATTGGCGATTTTTTTATATGGGCGATTTTTTTAATTTTGGCGCCTTTTTCGCGTTTTGGCAATTTTTTCGGTTTTTGGCGTTTTTTTTAATTTTCGCGATTTTTTCATTTTGGCGATTTTTTCGGATTTGGCGATTTATTTTAGTGCTAGAATTTTTTTTTAATTTTGTCAATTATTTGTAAATTTTACTCGAGTTTTTTCGTTTTGGCGATTTTTTTATACAGGCGATTTTTTTTTAGTTTTGGCGCCTTTTTCGCGTTTTGGCGATTTTTTCGGTTTTTGGCGTTTTTTTTATTTTGGCGATTTTTTTCACCTTTGGTGTACGGAACACCAACATACATGTAAATTTTTTTTAACTTAATTTTTTTAGCATAAATTAATGATTTACAATCGAAGATAATCGGTTTTCGAAAAAAAATAAATTATGTCGTTTAAGTTGTTTTTTTTTTGGCTGTCATGCACAATATATTACCTAACATAAAAAAATTTGTTTTTACTAGTTTTCTCTTTAATAAGCAAGAATCAATAAAATTTTGGTTTAATTCAATGCAAAACTATTGGGATTATAGAAGTGATAGCCGGTGTTCGTTAAAACCGAACACTACTGTAGATACATATATGCATACATACGTATAAGTTTGTTGACCTCATGAAAACACAATGGCTTTGCGAAATGGACACCTACATACATCCAATTTTAACTCCAAAAAAACAAAAAATCCACTAATTTATAAAACGAATACAAAAAAAGTATATTCGTCATGCATCATATATGCCATCATATGTTATTTCGCTTTGCTTTCTAATATATCGTATATTATTTTGGAAATATTGAAATTAAATTTATCTAAATATTCCATTTTAATCCAAGATTAAATTGTGCAAAAAAAAACAAAGAGAGCTAAAAAAAGACTTGAAACTAAATTGAAAACATGCAAAATAAATTTTGTGCAATTTTTTTTTTGGACATTTTCATTAGAGATTTATTGAAACTAGAGATGGTATCGTGAACAAATTTTTACTAACAAAAAATAAATAAACTAAAGAACGCAAGCAAAGGCTTTTATGCATTCGAGACGATGCAATTGGAAATAACTGTAAATGTGAATAGAACATTCGAATGTCACGTGCGACATTTAAAAACAACATTTGTTATCAGAGCGTCGAAATTACATGCAGAAAGCTTTTCAAATATTCAATACAAACAGAGATAATTAATACAATTAAAAGAGAAAAAAATCTTACAGAAAAATATAAAGATGTGCGATCGTGGTACTTATAAAAACATTTTACGTGCCTTTAAACTATTTGAATTTAGATGAGTAACAATTGCGAAAAAAAAATTAGGAGAGTTGCAAGTAGTGGAGAAAACATGAAATATGTATTCTTACAAGAATTCAAATTAAAAAACAAAAGAAAAAAAATGCGGAACGCTAAAAATGGTTAGAAAGAGAACCGACAAAAAAGAAATTATTGAAAATAAAAGGCAGTTGAACTGCATAAGTAAGAGACAAAGTCAGCGTGAGCTCATTATTTATTAAATATTTAAAACTTCAGAAAAGAGCAAAAAAAAATAATGTAGGAGTAAATATCATGATAACAAAAAATGTCACGTGCAACTGTAATTAAACTTGCACTTGAAAATATATATGTGTGAATAGTTTTTGGGTAAAATCAAAGCAATTTTAAAGTCACATTACCAAACAACATTATAAAACTAGTAACATTAAAATGTTGCTTTAGGTTTCGCTGAAATCAGCTTTTTAATCACTGGCCCCAAAAAAACAACTTGAAATTGTTGAAACGAAGGGACGGAATGATTCTACAAGTTAAAAGACAAAGTCGGCCTAAAGTCACCATTTATAATTAAATATTTATATATTCGTAAACAGACACAATATATGTCACGTGCGACTGAGATTAAGCTCGAACTAAAAAAAACATATAAAAATAATTTTTGGGTAAAATCAAAACTATTTTAAAGTCACATTTGTGCACAACATTCTAAAATTAGTGATATTAAAATATTGCTTTAAGTTTCGTGGAAATCAGCTTTTTAATTGTTGGCAGCAAAAGCAAGTTAAATGGTTGAAAAGAAAAGGCGGAATGACAGCATAAGTAAGAGACAAAGTCAGTGAAAGCTCATCATTTATAATTAAATATGCATAATATGTAATTTATAAAATATCAATTCCAGTTGCTTATTTCCTGACGATGTTAACAAACTGTTAACGAAATATCGAAAAAATTAATTACAATTTAATAAAACGACCTCGAGCTTATCAAACATAAGAGAATAAATATATATAATTTTATAAAAAGACCAACAGAAACAATATAAATATCATGATGAAAAAAATGTCACGTGCGACTGTGATTAAACTTGAGTGTTTTTTTTTATTAAATAAAAGCAATTTTAAAGGCACATCAGTACAGAATATTCTAAGTTGAAACAAAACCCAATTTTAAAATTTTTCTCTCTTTTCAAATGCAAGTGTGCGATTTCACCATGTCGACAACGTTAGGCCGGGTTTCCATCTATATGTCATGTGCCACGCAAGCGTAAAGAAAGCGTAACCAGACACGTATTTATTAGTTAAACAGTTTTATACATAACTAATAGACAATGTTGGATTCTATAATCCAACATGATGGGAAACAATTTAAATCAATAAATACATGCCTGAATCAAACAGTTTTTCATTAGTAATTAGTTGGTTACGTTTTTTCGGGCAAATAACACACAAGAAATGCCAGATGTAAACTCAGCCTCAGACTTGCCGCAAACTTGCATTAGAAACAAGAAAAATTTGAAAATTTTGTTTTTGTTTCAAATGCAAATATTTACAAGTCGAACGTTTTCGACATCGTGCGACAGGCCCTTAGTGTGACTAACTTAACAATGTTGTGCACTGATGTGTCTTTAAAATTATTTGGATTTTACAAAAAAAAAAAAAACTCAACTTTGATTACAGTCACACGTGACATTTTTTCCATTGCATGATAACAGTCGCACGTTTTTCCCGCCGATAACGTGGCAGAGGCCCTAAAATATTGCTTCAGGTTTTGCCGAAATCAGCTTTTTAATTGGCGGTAAAATAACAATTTGTGATTTTGTCACATGCGACTGCCTTTGTTTTTTTGCAATTATCTTTGACATGAAAATTTTTTCTAAATCAAACTAGGCCAGAGCCATAAATTACGCTTATTTTTAAAATAAAAATCCATTTCATTTGGTCTTATTTCCCCATAAATGTGCAGGACGCTCACGTTCGACATCAGGGAAATGGAATTTTTAGATATTCAAACATATAACTTTTTTTTATAATATTTATTCAGCTTTTCATTATTATTGCTTTAATTTTGATCTGTTTCAAATTCAAATTTCAAAAACTGTTCGTTTCACTTTCATAAAAATTTTATTCGATTGCTCTGCACTCGTGCATCAGATATTAAAGGCTTAAACCTTTATCACTCAGCGTTACAGATATCTTATGAACCATTAAAATATCTACAAAAATTTTAATTAAAAGTAATTATTAATTTTATTTCAACTCAATAGCTTTGATTAAATTGAAAGACAATACGAGAAGTTCAAATTCATGTTCACTTGCTTTTTCTCTGAAAACTTAGTGCGACCAGCGATGCCAACTATTTATAACCCAAATGCGCTAAGTTACAGCATTGTCAAATATTTAAAGCAAAAACGCGCTATATTCTACGCGCTAAGCTAAATTTCAATTAAAGTCGATGTACGTATTAGTACTCGTATCAGAATTAATTTTTCAGATTTTGAAATATTGCTTCCTCGACATTATGTTTTAATAAACTAAAATCATTTAATACAGGAGGCAAATTACGGCATTCAATACGGTTCGAAATATTAAAATGTTTCCATATAGACTCTATTGAAATATTTCGTAGTTTCGTTTGGTAACGAGTGCCGTAATTCGCCCCCAAAATCAGAATCGCCTTCCAAATAATCGAAATCCTTAGTTTTTACTTTTAATTTATTTGTAAAACTTTGTAACAACATATAAATTGTCCAATAGTTTTGCGATTCAAATACTTCAGCTATAGTAGATGATTTATAAGTTGTGTACATTTTTCGGGTCATTGTATGTAGTAAAAAAATCAAAATATTTGCCATTAGAGTATTACAGAGAATTTTGTTTGCGACAGCTGAATCATTAACTAAAGCTACGGTCACACTTGTCAAACATTTGCCAAAAAAAAGCGTAACCACTAAATGCTAATGAAAAATCTTTAAATTCAGACAAAAGTTTGTCAAGTTAAAGAGTATCCAATAATGTTGGATTCTTTGACATTGTGCATTAAGCTATGTACAGACGGTTCTCAGATCTTACAATATTGCCAGTAAAATGTGCTAAAAATTTCTTACAACCGTGTGAACTGGCAATTTTTGTCAGACGACGTTGCCAGAAAAAGCATTGTCAGCCCATTGCAAGACTAGCAACTGACAACATATTGTCAGACATCTTACAATCGTGTGAACACATTGTAAAATTATTGCCAGATATTTGTCAGACATTTTAATATTGTCAGATGTGCGAAGTTCATGCATCTGACAATGGCGTCATTGTAAGATAATTCTTTCTATGGGCAACACTGCACACGCTTGATTTTAAAGAAAAAGTTTATAATAAAAGATATGCAGACAAAATCATTGCAATTGCTTCTTTATGGTCCATAATTATTTATACTTTCACTTTTTACATTTAACACAAACACAAACGATAAATATTTAACAATGGCCAACAAATGGTTTAAGTCTGGCAACGCATAACAACAGATCGAACAATTTGTGCATATGACAACCGTGTGAACTGACAATTTTTCTACTGACGATTTTGTCAGATGAATTTATTGTCATACAACCGTCTGGCAATAAATTGTAAGATTTTCTGACATCCGTGTGAACTGACAAGAAATATTGTGCTGGCAATTTTCGATTGCCAGTACATTGTCAGCACATTGCCAGATCTGACAATATTGTAAGATCTGACAATCGTCTGTACATAGCTTTAGTTGTGTTCGAAACTGTTTAATATGATAAACATTTGTCTGGAACAAAACTTTTTTCATTAGTGTTTGTTGGTTACGCTTTTTGGGCAAATGTTTGACAAGTGTGACCGTACCTTAATTTAAAAAATTTTGTCAGAGTTTTGGATATTAGAAAATTGTTAAATTTATACAAAAAAAGGTAAATAAACATTGAACTGAAATAATATTATTGACTTTATTCAAAACGCGCTATTTTAGCGCGTTTTTTTATTAAATGCGCTAAGACGGAAAAAAGCGCGTTTGGCATAGTTAAAACGCTCTAAATTGGCATCGCTGAGTGCGACTTTAAGAATATCGTTTATTTATGAAATAAATCGGTATTAATGGAAGACCAGTCTATTTGTTTTTTACTTTGACTTGTCTGCAGGAACGCCCAGAGTCGCCGATGGGACTCGGACCTGCGACGCTCCATGTACTAGAGTAGTTTGATGTCTACTTGTCAAGAGGACAGTGCTATTAATTAAAAATCGAACACGGAAACATTTTTTAAAATATTTTAACAAATAATTTGAAAATTTTTAAATCGAAATAAATCCAAATAATTTGAGAAATAAATAAAATATCTACACTCCTTATTGAATGCAGACATTTTCTTTACTCTACACTGTTAAAACCCCACCTCGTTTACTCCTATTTTACGAGGAATGCAGACATTTTCCCTTTTTACACTGTCACAACGCACCGTTCGCTCATCGTCGCTGAAAAGACTAAAGTGTGTCAATAATAAATTGAATATTATATGATATTAACTTTTTATGACATAATTAATTATTACCATCACATTATTACAGCCGCCAAACCATAAACTTCAACCAATGATAAATATAATATTGATTAAATTTATCTTTCATTAAATAAAGTTAACAACAACAAAAAATAATAAAGGAATTGTGGGCATATTGTAACGAGTCTGGCAGATGTTTCAGCTTCATTCGGCCAGCAAAATTAGAACAAAAGTACTCATGGGAAGGAAGTGTATTAAAAATTAATTATTTTATCAGCGCAAATTGTAATTAAGTTTTACAAAAGTATTGAAAACCACAAAACATATAAATTTTCAATATATTTCTGTGGCAATATGGAAAAAGTGCTTAAGTCATATTTTACTGTTTTGCAGAAGAGCGCTTTTAAGTCGATTTTCACAAATTTATTTCTTTTACAGTTAAATTGGAAAATTCTCTATTAATCTTGATTTTTTTTTTAGGGTTCCGTACACAAAAGGTGAACAGGAACCCTATTGTTTTCGCTACGCCGTCCGTCTGTCCGTCTGGCCATCACACGCTATTTTCTCCGGAACCGTAAGAGCTACGGACCTGAAATTTGGACAGATTATGTAGAACCTTGGCCGCTACTACAACAAATACATGAGAATTAAAAATTAAAGGGTGTTCCAATACGAGCAACGAAAAATAATAAAATCCCATGTAATATACATACAATTGTATGAACAAATGTATATTGACACTTGAAATTTGTAAAATTCGTGTATGTTTACTACAACAATTAACACTGAAATTTTAAAAAATTTAAATTAAAGAGTGGTCCATCAGTTAATGCAATTTTGAATATGTAATTTTGACAACTTGCTATATCTTGAAAACCGTAAGAGGCAAACTGTTGAAATTTTCAAAAAAGGTAAAACTAAAAAAATCCGAATATTATAAAATCGCCAAACCAAAAAAAAAAAAAAATAAAAAATCGCCAAAAACAAAAAAAATCGCTAAAACGAAAAAAAAGCACAAAATTAAAAAAAAAATCTAACTAAAATAAATCGGCAAAACCGAAAAAATTGACAAAATGAAAAATTCGCCAAAATAAAAAAAACCCCAAAAACAGAAAAAAATCGTCAAAACGCGAAATCTCCCAATTGAAAAAAAATCGCCAAAATGAAAAAAAATCTCCAAAATGAAAAACAAAAATCGTCAAATTGAAAAAACGCCAAAAACCAAAAAAAATAGCCAAAAAGGCGCCAAAACTAAAATAAATCGCTTAAATGAAAAAATCGCCAAAATGAAAAAAATCGCCAAAATGAAAAAAATCGCCAAATTGAAAAAAAAACGCCAAAACCCGAAAAAAATCCCCAAAACGGGAAAAAGGCACCAAAACCAAAAAAAAAAACGCCAAAATAAAAAAATCGCCGAAATGAAAAAAATCGCCAAAATGAAAAACAAAAATCGCCAAATTGCAAAAACGCCAAAAACCGAAAAAAATCGCCAAAAAGGCACCAAAACTAAAAAAAAATCGCTTAAATGAAAAAATCGCCAATATGAAAAAAATCGCCAAAATGAAAAAAACGCCAAATTGAAAAAACCGAAAAAATCACCAAAACGCGAAAAAGGCACCAAAACCAAAAAAAACGCCAAAATAAAAAAATCACCGAAATGAAAAAAATTGCCAAAATGAAAAATATCGCCAAAACGAGAAAAAATCGCCAAAATTAAAAAACGCCAAAAACCGAAAAAATCGACATAACGGGGAAAAATGCGAAAATTAAAAAAAGCGCCAAAAACCGCCAAAACAAAAAAAAAACGCTCAAAACCGAAAAAAACCAAAAACGAAAAAAAAACCCAAAACTATTTATTGTATAGGCTAAAGTTCGCATTGAATTACAAAGCTAGAGTCTGTACCGAACCCTTCGTGCGCGGGTCAAAGTCGCACTTCACTGAATTTATGTATAAGCAAACATCGTTCTACACACTAGAAGTAATACATTAAAGTTGAAATATATCCAAGTATAATCTTAATTAAGCGATTATTCCAAATGAGATTAGAAGTCTAAAAAAAATGAGTCGCAAGTCATAATGCTATAACTTCCTGAAAAATTAATTGACCAGGGGTACTTTCGAATATGCATTAATTCAAAATCAGCTTATTTCGAATTAGCACTTTTTCCTCTTATCCCGAGATTTATATTGGCAATTTTTTTATAAGTGAAAAAAGACACACAAAAAAAGAACAGCAAAATTATTTTTAATAAGAGAATGAAATGAATTATATATGTCTATTAGAAAAAATCGAGATTACTGGAATAATTTTTTGAAGCAAGCAAATGATTTAAAATAAACAACAATCCATAGAGCAATGTTTACTTCTCGTATTATATTTTTTTTGTGCATATTTGATTTTTTTTATACTTTTAGCTGTTATATATATTTTTTTAAATATGAAATATCTTAAGGTGGCACCACTGAAATATGATTTTATATTGGAATATCAGCTGCTTGTAGTGCTGCAGCCTTCTCCAAAATAATTAAGTTGCTGGCTACAAGGCGACAAATTCAGCTGGTGAAATTTGAAGTCGTGTGGTGGAATAGTGTTATACAGAAATCCTTAGCAGCAGTATTTGGATAAGTGAGGACTGTTTATTTTGTAAACTTAAAAAAAAACTTTAGACAAAAAATTAGGGGGATTGGAATTCGGATACATGGATGCTCATCGGAATCAAAACTTGAGAAAAACGAGGCAAAATCTACAAAAAGCTTCACAACTATAACTTAGTTGCTCCTAGAGTGGTAAACTTTGAGACCGATCCTCATTAATATTCCCCCTCCCCGCCCCTACATTTCTTATGAACACACCAAGCCTCTACCTGCATTCCTTAAGGGGGCTGCCAAACAAAATATTCCTGCTTGCTCTGTAAATCGAGTCGATTTAAAAACGCTCGATTTAGACAAATTAAATCCACTAATAGCGAATTTTTTCAGACATTTTTATAGTTTTCTATATTTTTGTTAGAGCTTGAAATATTATATATAAAATTAATTTAGTAGACGTATATGATTTAAAACACATCAAAGGGGCCTTTATTTATTTTGGCAAAATGAGAAATTTACTCAGATTCAATTAACAGAACATGGCCGATTATCTTTTATACAACTACCCCCTTCCCCCCTTTACCGTAAATAAATATATGACCACCCCTAAATATTTTTGTTGTCTCAACATTTGTTTAGAGCACATCTAGCCACCATCACCAATCATTAAACTTAGGACCAACTACCATTAATGTTTTCCCATCAAATTTTTTATCAGCATACCAACCTCCTATCTGCGCCCCTTAAAGGAACTCCTATACAAAATATTATTTTTTAAACAACTACCCCTTACCGCGCCATAACTAGTCCAGAAGTTAAAGATTTAAATATGTGACCAACCTCCAACATTTGTTCAGAACACACCTACACACCATCTTCAATCATTAGGGTGGTCCCCATACAAAAAGTTTTAATTAAAAAAAAAATGTTTTATTAGGTATATAAGAACAACTGTCACTGAGAGCTCCCTCACAAAATATTATTATTTACACAATTACCACCCCCCCCTCTCTCTCTCTTCGAATTAACTAGCCCCAGAGTTCCCCACGAAGAGTTAAACATATGACCGAACGCCCATACTTTTGTTGCCCCAAACATTTATTCAGAACACAACTAGCCCACATCTTCAACAATTTTTTCCTCAACACTCATCTCTCATCTCTCAACCTCTACAAATCCAGAGCACGGACATTCAAATGAAATCTTTTCTTGTAATTAAAACTATAAATTATCTGCTGATGTTACTAATAACGCATTTATTATGTTGTTAACGATTTCTAGGGCCTTGAATTGATTTCAATAAATGGTTTGTTTTTCTGCCAAACAATAAACAACCTAAAATACTAAACTATTAACAATAGTATTTATTTCAATTGCTTCTACCATTTAAAGGCAAGTCCTTAAGGCATCAAATGGCACAATAACTGAGAATAAAAAAGAAATTCAAAAGATTTCGCTTAAGGTTAAGAAAGTTTAGTGAGATGTGAAACATAAATAAAAGCCATTAAGCGTTTTATATTTTGTGCAGCATTGGAGCTTTTGAGAGCTGGACCTTTTTTTAATTAATAACAATT
Source organism: Tachina grossa (assembly GCA_949987645.1). Lineage (NCBI taxonomy): Eukaryota > Metazoa > Arthropoda > Insecta > Diptera > Tachinidae > Tachina > Tachina grossa. The sequence goes on along the minus strand of OX465274.1, from coordinate 31,931,563 downwards.
AGTAAAATTAATGTTAAAAAAAAGGATTATCTGATAAGGGAAGAATAAAAGAAACCTGGGCCCTATTCCACAAAACAACTTATCGACTTTTCACTTTGCACTAATCAAATTTTTCGACAATTTGCAGAACTTTTCGTTCCTCAGAACTGTAAAATTTGATGAGTGAAAAGTTGAAATTGATAAGTGTAATTTGCAAAGTTTTTGCAATTTTTATGCTCTCTTTGCGATTTCTGTTCCACGTACGTTTTCTCTTGCAAAGTGCAAATTTAATATTGAAAAGTGTAACTTGCAAAGACTTTGCAAGAAATTATGCTTTTTCGTTCCACAATAACACAATAACTGTAAATTCTATTTTTGCAAAGCAAATTTTGATAAGTTTGTTAAAAATTTGCAAGTTAACAAAATAAAATTCGTTGATAAATCTTCGATTATTTTCAAACATAATAATCATAAAAATACAATCTCACATTGCGTTCGTATGTACATACAGGGTGGGCCAAAAGAAACCAAGGGGTCTAAAAGTTTAATAACTTTTTTGTTTATTAACTTTTTTTTATTTTTTCTTTCAGATTATATAATATACAAAATGGAAATTTTTTTACACTAAGTATGAAAAATGATGTCTCTTAAATGACCACCGTTTTCAGCTTCGCACTGATGGGCTCTTTTTAGAGCATTTTCTATAACATCTTTCAAAACTTGTGGCTGTAGCGTTCGAATTTCTGCAACAATGTTTGCCTTGAGTTCAAGGATTGTCTCTGGCTTGTTCACATACACTCGCTCCTTCAAAAAACCCCAAAGAAAATAGTCGGGTGCTGTCAAATCTGGCGATCGCGCTGGCCAAATAATTTCCGAATTTCGAGAAATTATTCGCTCTCCAAAAATTTGACTTAAAAGTGCCATTGTGTCTCGGGCAGTATGGGCAGTGGCTTCGTCCTGCTGAAACCACATACCAGGTCTGTTTTCAAGAGCAGGACGTAAAAAATTTTCTATCATAAACCGATACCGCTCTCCATTTACGGTTACAGCACTTCCATCTTCATTCTCGAAGAAGTAGGGCCCAATGACATTTTCAGATGTGATCCCACACCATACTGTACACCTGATGGGGTGCAATTGGCGTTGATGAATGGCTCTTGGATTTTGAGAACCCCAGAACCTACAGTTCTGCTTATTAACAAAGCCATTCAAATGAAAATGAGCTTCATCACTCATAATCAAATTTTCAATAAAGTTGATTTCATTTATTCATTTCTTATTTTCTGATTTTCATTTATTATTTTCATTCATTATAAATTCTCCAAGTGTTGTCTATATAATCTGAAAGAAAAAATAAAAAAAATTAATAAACAAAAAAATGATTAAACTTTTACACCCCTTGGTTTCTTTTGGGCCACCCTGTAGATATGAAAAAAAAATATTTGAGATTTAGATTAAATACATATGTTATTATATTATATTTGTATAAACTTATTTTAGGCGTTATTATATATTCTATTAAAGATAGTAAAACCAATGTAGGATAACACATTAAAAACGTTACGTTCAAAATTTGGATTGGGCTTTTTTAAAACTTCCTCACAAGCACCCCATTTATCTAATAATTAGATTATAATTTATAAACCTTCAAATTGAAATGTAAACTTTAATATGTTCTAACCCCCATTAGAGTTGGGTCCAACTCGTTCATTCGTTAATTTTTGCCACAAACCTACGATCAAAGCCATGTAATTTAAATGAGTTTGTGGCAAAAATTAACGATTGAACGAGTTGGACCCAGCTCTAACCCCTATATTAATAAAATTTAAAATAAATTCTAAATGTATTTTATTTTAAGTTTTTCATACAAACTTTTCTAAAAATGGATTTCAAATAAATTTTATTTTTTATGAATATGGATGCATACATTTACAATTATTTTATAAAAAAAAATTATTTTATTGGTTTGAAAACTAGCAAATAAATTACATATGTTTTTAATCACATGAAACTCTGAAATTTTTTTTTATTTTTATTTTGCGGATAACTTTAACAAGTTCTATTTAGGAATGCAAAGCGAAAAGTTATAAGACAGAAATGCAAAGATGCTTAAACGTTTTCAGGAACACTTTGCACACTCACTTTGCAGGAGAACGCAAGGACTTTGCAAAGAGCGCAATTACCTTACAAAGAGTGCAAGAAATTTACAAAGAGAGCAAAGTCTTTGCAAAAATATGCTTAGTGCAAAGCAGTGATGGAAAATGAGATTTGCATTTCGGTAGCAAAAAAAAATTTTTTGATTACTTTTTTGATCCCGAGAGTACCAAAAACTATTTTTTTTTTAAATTTTATTAACAAGAAATTATATAAAATTTATTACAAATAAATAAGAAAATGAACACAAAGCATATACATATGTACATAACCAGACAGAAACTGTGATTTTGCGCAAAAATTACAAAATTACGACTCTTCCAAAAATTTTGTACCACCAAAGTACTACAAACACAAAAATATTAGTTTGTGTTTACAAATACCGTGTTCTTAGTAATCCTATACCACTACAACACCGTAAATACAAAAAGTTGACTTAAGTTTGAAAATTTCCATTGTGACGATCTTATAAATTTGTATTTAGAGTATTGCACCAACATTAAAAACAAGAGTTGGAGGATGGTCATTCGGCGTTACAATTTTAATGTTATGAGTTCCTTAAAATTAAACAGATGTTATACTGATATAGATAGATAAATGTTATACATCGTGCTGATTATCCTTTTCTGTCTGGGTGGGTATAATATTAAAGTTATAAAAAAAACAGTTTTTAGACTTCAATAAATCTTTGGCCTGGATAAGACTATACTGTTGGAATATAAAGCCTGTTCCTTTCTTTTGTTTTCATGAGATTGTGGTAAGAGAAAATCCTTTCGATATTAACAGAGGAGTGAGGTATGGACAAAATTCCGTAAGCTACTCTCGATTTACCAGGAAACATGTATTCGTCTAATGCGTTTTTAGTTATAGCAACGGAAGTCCAGAAACTGCATAAATATGTATATATTCTGTTGTTAATGGCCTTAGTTCTGCCATAGTATGACCTATATTGGTTGTTGATATTTTAAAAATTTAGCTTTTCGCTGGGAAACACTTTAATTAAAAGTAGTATAATTACCAAATAAAAGATTTTCAAAGGGATACTTACTAAACCAAACTGTCAAAGTCCACTTTTGCTCTAAGAACTTGACAGAATGTAATAAAAACTTTTTACAATTTTTTTTTTTAAACTGAAACAGTTGCTTCAACATGATTTCTGTTTACATAGAGATCAACTTCTGTGCCACAGAAAATATCATTGAATCAAATGTAGTTTTCATTTATATTTAATGTGTGATTGGTTTGGTACACTTTTCCAAAATGTCTTTACTAATAAAGTTTCGTGCCAGTTGTCGAAAAAGAAATTTAATTCTTCGCAAAAATATATGCATACGCGCGTCTTCCGACTATATTTCTAAGTAGGCCGTGAGAATATCAAACGTGTTGCGGGAGTACTACGGTACTTTTTCATGTCAAATAGTATCAAAAAAAGTACGATCGTACCAACTTTCCCATCACTGGTGCAAAGTGAAATTTGCAAAGAATATTGTGGAACAGAAACACTTATCACTTTGCCAAAAAATGCAATTTGATAAATGCAAAGTGAAAAGTTTATAAGTTTTTTGTGGAATAGGGCGCTGACAAAAATTTTTATAAGAAAATTTTAAACAAAGATAAGAGAAGACAAAGTGTTTAAAACAGAAATTAGAAGAAAACATTGTGTTGAAATAAATTCAGCTTTCTGTAAGTGTAAATTTTTAACACTTTAAGAGTTTTTTTTTTTTTTTTTTTTGCTTAAACAAGGCGTTGTAATAAAAATTTTAATTATTTAACAAAATTTATTTTTTTTAATTTATTTCTACGAAATTCAGCAAATTTCAGTTACAACCTTTACCATTTTTTTTTTTGCATTTATTCAAAACAAAAACCTTTAACTGTTATTTTTCCTAAACTAAAACCAAGCAGCTGTAACATAGCTAATTCACACACCTTTTTAAGTGCATCGGTTTATTTTTTTAGTATGTACAATTTTGAACAAAAAATCATAGTTGCCTTACTAAGTTCTACTAGGTTTTAAGTAGGTTTCGACCAAATATAGAGTGCATGGGAATTCTATTCAATATCTACTAAACTTTGCACGAAATTTCGTAAATACTAGATTTGGGGTCAGATATAAAAGTATAGGGTGTTTTTTTAGAGGTATAGAACTTCGAATTGAAATAAAACACAAGAAAATCGTTTTAATGTCCATCAATTTGGCTTTATTGGTAGGATAATTTTATGCCATTAATGTTTAAATATGATTTCGGGCATGTGGCCGCCGCGGCTGGCTCGAATAAAGCCAATTCTACAGGTCCAATTTTCAACCACTTTTTCGAGCATATGGGGCCGTATGTTGGCAATAACGCCACGAATGTTGGCTTCCAAGGCCCCTAACGTTTCTGGTTTGTTGGCGTAGACGAGCGACTTCACATATCCCCAAAGAAAATAATCCAATGGTGTCAAATCACACGATCTTGGTGGCCAATTGACAGGTCCATTCCGAATAACCGAATTAATTGCTCTGATGGACGATTATGTCGACCATAAAATGGACGGAGCTTGCGGTAAACTTCGCGAACTGAACCATTATTTTCGAAATAAATTTGCACGATTTGCAAGCGTTGTTCTTTTGTCAACCTGTTCATGATGAAATGGCAAACCAAACTAAATATTAATCACTTGACAGCTGACAAAATGGCCGCCAGTTAAAAAAGTGATGCCAACTTAAAGTTCTATACCTCAATAAAAAACACCCCTTACTATTAAGTTTACTATGGTGTGGAACCTTTCCGTCACAAGTATTTTATGGTTGATTGAAACAAGTTAAGCTGAAGATTTTGTACAGAAAATTTTTGAAACCATAAAAATTTCTGCTATTGCTATTATGTTTATTTGAAAAAGTTTTGCTACTGCCACAATCTCTGTTGGCTTGAAAGGATTTTATTATTGATTCAGTTTTGTACACAAACCTTTTTAACTATCGCTGAAATATTTCTTATTTTTTTTTTTAATTTTTTCTATCGTCAAAATATTTTTCTCTCTCTGCTTAGCTGATGGTAAGGCAAATATTTCTTAATTTTAAATATTCCCTAAGAAAAATTGCACTACTTGTAATTTTTTTTTTTTTTTTTTTTTTTTTGCTATTGCTATTGTAGAAAATTGTTGCTATTTCTTGTACATATAATTAGAATCTTTGCTTTTTCTAATATTTTTGTATAAATGCTCTTACTTTTAGTTTTTGTTTTTCTTTATACAAATTTTTAAGCTGCGAAATGTTCTGATAAATTTTTTTTTTGCTACTGCAAATATTTCTGCTATTTCAAAAAGTTTTTACTATTTTTTGAAATCTACAGAAAATGGGCTCAGTTTTGCCCACTTTTCTGCCAGCGAATAAAAAGAAAACTCTAACCTCTAGATAAAGAAAATGAAACTCTCCAATCAATTATTAAATAATGAAGTTGGGAAAGAAGGAAGGAGGGAAGTAAGGTTTCGCTTAAGGAAAAGTTTAGCGAATCTAAGCAAAATATGCTAAATGATAATTTCACTAACACTTTTTAACTATAAATAAATTCAGTAAAGTGCGACTTTGACTCGCGCACGAAGGGTTCCGTACGAACACTGTATATGTAATTTAGTACAAACTTCAGCCTATATAATATATAGTTTTGGCATTTTTTTTTCGTTTTTTGGGGTTTTTCGTTTTGGCGTTTTGCGTGTTTTTTCGATTTATTTTAAGTTTTGGCGCTTTTTTTAATTTTGACACTTTTTTTCTCGTTTCTGTACTGCAGTATTCTTATCGTAAACAAAACACATCTCTTTTGAAAGTTTTGTTTTACAATAACGAAGCAATATACAAACACATTTTGAAATTAATGAGAGTGCTTGTAAGCCTTTATTTTATGGCTTGTGCCACACTCTAGTATATACATCTAAAGACTGTTTAGGCAGATCTCTAATATGTACATATGTATATAAACGATAACTCGGTATTTTTGTAATATTATTGCCAAAACCATTAAAAAGTAAAACCAAAGCGGCAACTTACACCAGAATTCATTCGCCTCCTACACTCTCGTTTCATTATAATATGTATAAGATTTTTTGCTTTAATTCAATTAAAGTTTAATACAAAAGTATATTTGCCAGGATATAAGAAACAATGAGCAAAATGAAATAAGATTAATTCAACAAATTTATTTATTCTTTTACTCTATTAATAACGAAATGGCTTCTAGTTTTATTACTACAACTTAGTTCTGTAAATAAATATAAATAATATGGGATTTATCCACCACATCATTAACGAATGATTAAGTTTTTGGGCCACAAAGAAATAAAAATTAGCTGCAGCGGACTTTTGTTTGAAAAAAAAACGTTTACTTTCAAATCAACTACTAATGTGGGCATTTCCACACTTAAACTTCATTTCACTAAGTTGACTTTTACGGTTTACGGTTGTTTTTTTATCAGCAATCATATTTTAGCACACAAAATTAAATCCTTATTTGTTATGCGAAATGTTATCCATATACATACATACATATCTGTATATGGATTTGTTAGTATAATCATCGAGGCTTATTATACTCAATTATTGTTGTTGATTCAATTTAGAGTATGGGTCTGAAGAAAGCCTGTCATAGTACATTTTGAAATAGATTTGATATCTATAGTTATGATTTGATTATTATATTATTTATATTATTATATTATTATTACATGTGATTATTATTAATGAACAAATAACACCAAAGTTAATTGTAAATATTGTGACAAACACGTAGTAGAACGGAACAACTAGCTGTTTTCGAAGGCCACTACACCTTCAGCATCAGCGTTCTTTTGTACTTGGTCCACTGTGTCAGTCAATTGATGTAGATTTCTGCTTAAGACTAAAACTTGAGTGTCTAAAGTTTTTTATAGAAAATTTTGACTAAATTAGACCATAATTCTCATGTGGACTTTAATCACGTAAGTTCTACCAGCATTTGTTATTACAATCAATGAACTTTAAGAGCTGAACTAGGCCCGTTGTGTAAACATTTGAGATTATCATACATATTTTATATTTTTTAGTTAATGACATTTTTAAACAAACTAAAATTAAGGTCATGATGACTGCAGGGAAAGGTTTCATTTTTTCTCTTAAAGTTGCATATGCATTAGAGGGCTGTGCAAACAGCCTTGAAATGTAAATACGTCTTGTTTATTAAATGTATTATCGTAGCATGTATTATACTAAACCAATAATAAATGATGTCTTTTAATAAGCGAAGCACGATGGATGTATGAATGTACGTGTATGTGAGTTTTTACAAGCGATGTCGCGAAGACTTCTTGTTCGTAACAAACAGTCAAAAGAAGTAGCGTTGATGCTTCCCTGCATATAATATTGGAGTACGTGGTCCAATCTAGATGAAACAGACTAGTATGAAAACGACATAATCCATGATGTAGTTATTATGTCGTTTTCATACAAGCATTCAATGCTGTACAATAAGTGTTCGTGTTTCAACGATTATGATCGTTCTTCTTAGGCACTCACAACTTGTATGCGAGTAGTCTATAACTATTCCATAGTCCCAATTTACACTATGCAAGTCTTATTGCTAAGCTGGTTAGTTTGTTAGGAGAGAGAGACGGGGGGAAAAGAAACGTTTCTGTTCCCCTCGTCTCTCTCTCCCTATGTAATGCAATGTTAAATCGACCACCTTTTTCATATATTTATTTGGAGTAGTTTCGAGGTACTCCCACTCCTCTTTGGACTAGTCTTTACATCAATGATGTCAGTTTCATGGCACAATTGTGCAAACTAATATCACACACATTCTTATTCTCTTCCATTTAGTCGTCAATGAACCAGCGACAATAACACATGCGTAGAGGGTGTATTAAATTCTTTATAGATACAGTGAAAGAAAAAAAGTGGTATGCGAAAAATATTCTATGATCAGTAATGCTTTTTGCTACATTCAATGTATTTTATGTTACAAAACTTTTAAGGAAATAAATGAAAATATATTAAAAAGACATTTTGATTTTTTTGGAGCATCTTCACTAAACTGTATTTAAAATCAAAACTTAAAAGACCAATAACTCGGGAAATATTGGTCGCAGCCAATTTTTTTGTTTAATTTCTTCTTCTTATTTTTCAAGTTTCTACCAGATAAGCTATTTAAAAATTTATTTTTAGAAATTCTTCAGAGTTTCCTATGAAAAGTTCACAGCGCCGTAACTCAAACAATATGGGCCGCCCCCAAATTTTTTATTTAATTTTTATTCTTTATTTTTTAGTTTTCTATCATATAGACTCCTTTTTATATGTTTTGACCTGCTTCACTAAACTGCATTTATTGCAAATATTTATTTTTTTCGATGTACTTCAGAGACGAATAAGACAATTTTTCTCACACATGCAACTATAGTTTTATTTTTGACACCACTGCTTTACATGCATGTATGGACTAGTCGCATTATTTGCAGGATTGTTATTTTGCATATTGTACATTTGAGTGTGTGAGTGTAAGATGTAGATGGTAAGCTATTATCAGTACCACCAGACCAGATTAGGGGATTTGTCCCCAAAATGAGGATTTCGCTTCTCATTTGGGGACAGAATTTCGTGGGGAGGGATTTGGGGACTTTTCATTTAGAGCTCTAACATCACTTTTTCTTATAAGAGAATTTTATCTGAATACAATATTTACGTTTTATGGGGTTTCTTCTAATTGCACAGATTATTTTAAAATAGTATTATTACTGTAAAAATTTACAAAAAGAAAAAAAAAATGCCATAATATTGATTAAGAATCGCTAAAACTGTAAGGTGGGATGATAATAAAGTCCAATATTATTAAAAAATAAAAGCAAAAAAGTTTGCAAAAATTCGCGAGAAGTTGATTAAAAATCGCCAAAGCCATTAAAAATAAGAAAATTTTGGTAAAAACGCGAAAAAAATTTACTAAATGTATTAAAGAAATTACTAAGCTAATTACTACTATGTAAATAGTAAAATTCGCAAAAAATATAAAAGAAAATTATTTTTTTTTATACGTTTGAATAAACACTTTTATTTTTATATATGTGAAAACATATTTGAAAGCGGCACCACTGAAATATATATATATTTATACTTCAACACCAGGATCGTATGGTGTTACTGTCGTTTTTAAAATAATTAATTAGCTGGCTACCAGGCATAACTTTTTGCCAGTGGTACTTGTAGTCGTATGGCCTGCTGTGGTCTATGTGTTTAATTTATAAGTTCTAATGACTTAACTTATACTTTGTTAAAAAATTAAAATAATTCCATCAATTTGGTTAAATGTGTTTGCTATTCACTGAACTTTTGCACCTCAGAAGTGGCATAATCAATTCCCACTTCTGTAGAATTTTTTGTTATTTCTCGCACTCTCCGTTGCGAACGCTTCAGTACAAACAAACACAGTCAAATCCCGATAATTCGTACCCCGATAAATCGTAATTCCCGATAATTCGTAATAAACTGTCGGTCCCTTGAAAAAGTTTCGTTAATTCGTAAAATTTAGACATTTTGGTCCCCTCGCTAATAATTCGTATTTTTTTTTTTTTTTTCAAATAAAATCTCCTTTACCTCTTATAAATCGTAATTGTTTGCTGACTACCGCTTATACATAATTCGTAATAAAGGGTGTCCCAACAAGAACGCAAGATTTAAATTTTAAATAAAACACAGATATTAAAAAAAAAAATTGTGAAACTTTATTATATCGTAAAGTAGACAAAATGAGGTTATGTGTGGAACAACAAATCGGGCAGATGGCCGCCGCGGCTTTGCTGGCACACACGCGATCTTTTAATGAAATTTTCAATGGCCGTTTTGCATAAATGCTGCGGTATTTCATTAATGCAGCCAGCGTCCAATTTCCTCTTTTAAGGCTTGAGTCGTCGTCGGCTTATTCGCGTAAACCATCGACTTCAATAAACCCCAAAGAAAAAAGTCTAATTGTGTTAAATCGCACGATCTAGGCGGCCAATTCTGGTCTCAAAAACGCGAAATAACACGACCGGGAAATGACTGATGCAGCAATTGAATTGTTTCTCTGGCTGTATGACATGTGGCGCCGTCTTGTTGAAACCACATGCCCTCCACATTCATTTCTTCAATTCTAGGCACGAAAAAACCGGTTATCATTTCACGATATCGAACACCATTGACTGGTTGCGCTTGACCTGCGTTTGAGCGACATCATCACGTACAGCTGCGACATTTTCGGTCGATCGACCTGGTCGAAGGCGCGTTGTTATCTTTACATCACTAACATACCTAGTTTCGGCAAATTTATCCATTAATCTTTTTACAGTTGACCCTTTTGGAGCATTATTGTGACCCTAAATTGATCGCAAATTTGCGAACTGTAGCCGCAAAACGTTCACCATTTTGGTAAAACAATTTCACAATGAGAATGCGTTGTTCATTCGCGTAGCGCTCCATTTTTACTAACCTCGTACCTTCTACTAGCAAACAATAACAATTGTTCAAATGTCAAACAATGACATTTCGAATGGCGCCAAATTTAAATCTTGCGTTCTTGTTGGGACACCCTTTAGAAACAACAGAAACATGGAAAAAATGATTCATTGTTTACCGCTATTTTTTGCGTGGGTTTTTACTTTTGCTTGTGTGTGTTTATTTTCTTAAGATCAGTTTTTTAATGGATAAAGAAAAATGTCAGAGCTCACGCATAAAACTCTGTCGGTGTTACAAAAAACCAACAAATTTTTATTTTGTATTTTATTTTTAGCAACAGTTTTTTATGTTTTTTATCGTTTTAGTAAATAAATTGAAAAAACCCGTTAATTCGCATTTATTTTATTTTAACCCCCTTTAATTCGTAAGAAATGGCCAGTTCCTTGCGATTACGAATTATCGGGATTTGACTGTATTCGATTTAACCAATTTGGGTGTGGACTCAAATAAATTTGACAATGTTGTACTATTATCAAACACTAGATGGTTATCATAAGAAAAGCTGTACAAAGAGTTTTGAAGCAATGGATTGAGTTACAGCTAGGGATGCCAATACCGAAATCCCGAATACCGAAAGCCCGGGATTATTCTAAAAAACTATATCCCGAATCCCGGGATTTTTAACCAGAAATCCCGGGATTTCGGTAACATTAAAAATCTGAATTTTTTTTATTAAATGCAACTATGTTTACGTTTGTAAATAAACATGAGTTTCCAAGTTAAAAATAATTTTGAATATTTCAAATTTAATCATAGTAGCCATAATTCAAATTCTTTTTACTGGTTATAAAAAGAAGTCGTAGGCGAAAAAATTATTAGTAATGAATTTTGTACCACACAAAACAAATTCGGAAGCTCGGTTTGGAGTTTTTTTTTTAGTGGATGATAATGGAACAACGCACGCAAAAATCAAATTTTGCAAAAAGGTATTAAAAACTTTATCGAGGTTCTAGGTTCAAAGGTCTTTTGACACATATTAATGTAAGAATACTTTGTCAGATAAATATTTGAAATAAAATGTTTTAAATATTTTTATAGACCCATGATATTCAGCTAGAAAAACGACATAAGAAGATTGCACCTCAACCAAAAATACTAAAAATTACTAACTTCCTTGGTCCACAAAAAGAGGTGTCGCTTGGCGCTATCAAATAAAACCCAAGGAAATAACGGCCAAATAGCAAAATGAAATAAAGCCCAACAAAATTAAGGAATTTCTAATTGTGCTTTATTTCATTTATATTGGGTGTTATTTCATAAATTTGCTCTTTGCCTCAATTAATTTATTATTATATTTATTAATTAGGCCTTATTTCATTTCTTATTTGGGCGTTATTTCCTTGGGCCTTATTTCATAGCGCAATTACAATACCAAACGAACGTTGTTTTTCGTCAGCAGCTTATGTTTGCACTAAAATAAGATCTCGATTGTCGGCTGCCACCCTAGGTGCATTAATTTTTTTAAGAAGTTTCTTAAGAGATACGACTTAATATACAAATATTACTTCCATATTACTTTAAATTATTCCTACCAATAATACATTAAAAATGTTTTATTTGGTTCTGTAATGAATTTAACTTTTTTTCATGAATTAAGAATTTTTTTAATATACTTATACTTACATTAATAATAAATTATAATTCTAAAAGCTAATAAATAAGATTATCTAATATATTTTAGTTTATAAAATCCCGAAAAATCCCGATCCGTCCCGGGATCCCGTTTTTAAATTCAAAATCCCGAATCCCGGGTTTTAAAAAACCTAGTCCCTTTTGGCATCCCTAGTTACAGCATCATTTTAAAATGATCAAACAACAATATTGACAAAATATTTTTGGGGACAAAAGTTAGGATTTTCCTTTTGAAATGGGCATTTCTGGGGACATGATGATTTAAATTGGGGACAAGAGGCAAAGTTTTTCTGATAGCACTGGCTATTATGTGTTTAAGGGTGGTTTTTTAGAGCAAGCACACATAACTAATGTCAATGCGTGTATATTAGTGTGCTGCACAAGACTATTTATAAGACCTTTCAAGACATGAGAGAATTTTTCAAATGCTTTACTACAGAGAAATATTCTAAAAGAATCCTTAAGCAACACTGTTGGCAAGACATTTTTTCGGTTGTTTGTCTTGCCAACAGTGTTGTTTAGCGTTTCTTTTAGAATATTTCGCTGTAGTAAAGCATTCGAAAAATTCTCTCATGTCTTGAAAGGTCTTATAAATAGTCTTGTGCAGGACACTAGTGTATATGCGTTTGCATGTGCGCAGAAAAATAAAAGATCATACACACAACGTGTGTGGGTATGTACATGCATGACGTTTGTATACGCGCCCATGTGTAGGAAGACAGTAAAGCATTTGAAAAATCCCTCGTCTTAAAACTTATTGTAAGTGGTCTTGTACAGGGGTCTAATATACATACATATATTGTTTGTCCATTGAATAACACAAAAATGTACTCGTATTACAGAAAAATATGCCTTTTCATAATTGTGGAGTGAAACCATTAGGGAGGTAACTATTTTTTATTACAAATTATAAAGCAAAAGTTTGAGTAAATTTTGTAATCAATACTTTTACTTTTAAAAAGAAAATGATGAGCAGAATACGAATATACACCGAGGAATGAATACACGGAGAGAAATTATTATATTGCTATTGGAATGATTTTCATCACATAATAATAATAATAATATCCAAAGAGTAAAACAGAGAGACTTCAGCATATCCAAAGGCGGCTTTTTCACACACAAAATTTACTTTGCAAACTCTTGAGGTTGTAGGGCTGAAGAGCAAAAACTTCCTATTCTATTTTCTCTTCTCTGCTGTGAACTCAAGACTGCATGGAAAATCCAGGCTTATTTTCTTTCGATTACTGAAATGTCCCAGTGAAGACCGTTTAAGCTTTGTGAAACTTCCTAGTGATTTTTAGAAGCCGATTGCGCAAAATCGTTAAAACCGTTTTGACCATCACTTCTCACCAAAAAAAAAATTGGAAGTCATTATTAAGGAACTATGTATATTGCCATTACTTCCAATGAATCTATATTAACAATATCAAGATAAATATTTAATTATTTATTGTTATTATTTACACAATGATTTTTTAAAGAAATTTATAAATTAATTTTCATCTAATATTTTTTTTATCTATTTAATGCTATTTACATCAAATCAATATATTTTTTTCTCTATTAAGATAACTACTACTTTTTTTGTACATTAAATGGCTTAATGGCAACTTAAGCAAATAGGAAGGAAGAAAGAAATTCATGAAATATTTTGCTGCCTGGGGCCCGTTTCTCAAATCTACAAATTACAAATCTACAAGTAAATTACACGCAAAACAACAACACTTTTACAAATTTTATTGTTGTTTTGTGTGTATTTTACTTGTAGATTTGTAATTTTTAGTTTTGAGAAACGGGCCCCTGCTATACATTTCGGAAATCAAACATTCAGTCACATAATTTTACACACCAAAAAAAATATACGATATAAATTTTTCTTTTGCACCCATACATATGTATACACATTCTTCCTTCAAGCTGATTTGTATAATAGACATGCCAACACGTTCATAGACTTTTGGAGCTCCATCATCTGCAGCGACATTTTCTCATGAATCATTTTTGTGTTCGAGTACATTCCTAATTTATCATTTGTAATTGGTATAATAAAAATGGTACAAAAAATAATCATAACCATAGAAAGTTGTTTAACATAAGTAAAGGTATTTTAGGAAATGTCAATTTATTAAAATATTTGTTCATGAATTTGCAGAAAACTTTTAATATCTATAAATTCTTTGCAGAAAATTTTTAATAGCGATAAATTACACGGTGTGACAAAAAAAAATACTAGTGACGTGTTACTATTTATATATATAAATATATAACAATAATCTATATTTGAAATTTTCTAAAAACCCCCCAAAAACTTTAGTTACGGCTAAAAAAAAAAACACGTGAAAAAATGTGGCTCTCAAGGAAAAAAGTTTGGCGAGCACTAATGTAGAATTTTTATACTTTGTTTTGATATACGTCTATTTAATTGTACTTATATCTTTCTGGAAGCCTAAATACTTAGAAAGCGTATAAATAGAAAGCCGGTAGTTTTTTAACAAAAAGTCCTCTAATAAAATACTTAGGGCCAATTTCACCAACTCTATTTAAATATCAATTCATATTTAAATATCGATTTTCGTAAATTTTTTTATGGAAAAATTACATTTAAATATGAATTGATATTTAAATAAGTTGGTGAAATTGGCCCTTAATAACTCAATCAATTTCTAAGGAATTTTTTAAGACAAACCTGCGAAAAACTTTGAAGCAATTATGTTTTATAAATAAAGTCATAAACAGTATGGTTCAAGAACAAAACCACTGCGTAAAAACGAATCCAAACTAGAAAAGTTGGGGAAAAAAACGAAAAAATTATATTTGGTGAAAAAATATGAACATATTCGTATTTCTCAAATTTAGTAAAACAAATTATATATATGGTTCGTAAGGCCTTAGTCATTTCTTTCAAAATCCGTTTATAAATTTAAAATCGGTAGATATTTAACTTTGTTATCAATATATAAGTACGTCCAGTTACGAAAACCCGGTTTTTTACCTGTAACTCAAGTTTTTGGGGGTGTTTGGAAAATTTAAAATACAGATTGTTGTTATACTCGACAACAGTGATGGGAAAATTGGTACGATCGTACTTTTTTGATACTATTTGACATGAAAAAGTACCGTAGTACTCCAGCAACACGTTTGATACTCTCACGGCCAGATTAGAAATATAGTCGGAAGATGCGCGTATGCATATATTTTTGCGAAGAATTAAGTTTCTTTTTCGACAACTGGCACGAAACTTTATTAGTAAAGACATTTTAGAAAAGTGTACCCAACCAATCACAATTAAATATAAATGAAAATTATATTTGATTCAATGATATTTTCTGTGGCACAGAAGTTGATCTCTATGTAAACAGAAATCATGTTGAAGCAACTGTTTCAGTTAAAAAAAAAAATTGTAAAAAGTTTTTATTACATTCTGTCAAGTTCTTAGAGCAAAAGTGGACTTTGACAGTTTGGTTTAGTAAGTATCCCTTTGAAAATGTTTTATTTGGTAATTATACTACTTTTAATTAAAGTGTTTCCCAGCGAAAAGCTAAATTTTTAAAATATCAACAACCAATATAGGTCATACTATGGCAGAACTAAGGCCATTAACAACAGAAAATATATGTATGCAGTTTCTGGACTTCCGTGGCTATAACTAAAAACGCATTGGGCGAATACATGTTTCCTGGTAAATCGAGAGTAGTTTACGGAATTTTGACCATACCTCACTCCTCTGTAAATATTGAAAGGATTTTCTATTACCACAATATCATGAGAACAAAACAAAGGAATAGAATTTATGTTCCAACAGTATAGTCTTATCCAGGCCAAAGATTTATTGAAGTCTAAAAACTGTTTTTGTTATAACTTTAATCAGGGCTATCATGAATAAAATTCCGCGTGAATTTTTTCCCGGGAAACAATTCCAATTAATAGCAAGTAATAGGGAAAACAAAAAAATTCTAATTGGAAAAGGGAGAAATTTCACGCGGAATTTTATTCATGATAGCCCTGAATATTTATACCCACCCAGACAGAAAAAGATAACCAGCACGATGTTGTTACGATGGTCTGCGGGTACAACTAACATCAGTATAACATCTGTTTACCAATATTTTAAGGAACTCATAACATTAAAATGGTAACGCCGAATGGCCGTCCTTCAACTCTTGTTTTTAATGTTGGTGCAATACTCTAAATACAAATTTATAAGATCGTCACAATGGAAATTTTCAAACTTAAGTCAACTTTTTGTATTTACGGTGTTGTAGTGGTATAGGATTACTAAGAACACGGTATTTGAAAACACAAACTAATATTTTTGTGTTTGTAGTACTGTGGTGGTACAAAATTTTTGGAAGAGTCGTAATTTTGTATTTACAGTGTTGTGAAGGCACATACTTTTCGCGCAAAATCACAATTTCTGTCTGGTTATGTACATATGTATATGCTTTTTGTTCATTTTCTTATTTATTTGTAATAAATTTTATATAATTTTTGTTAATACAATTTAAATAAAAAAAAATAGTTTTTGGTACTCTCGGGATCAAAAAAGTACTCCAAAAAATTTTTTTTGGTACCGAAATGCAAGTCTCATTTCCCATCACTGCTCGACAATACATACCAGAAAAATAGTAACACGTCCTAGGTATTTCGATTTCATTAAAATTTGCCACACAGTATTATTTATAGAAAATTTTAACTATTAAAAATTTTTTGATAAAAATTTTAATAATGAAAATTTTATATATATATATTTTATTTATATATAAGAAATTTTTAATATTGAAAATGCTTTAAAAAATTTAAAATATTAAAAAAATTTTTAAAGAAAATTTTTAATTTCAAAAATTGGCTTGTTTTTATGACTAAGCAATTATCTATATGCATTTCGTTCCCGCTTGTGGAACTCGTCAGTAGACTTCAACCCAAAAAATTTTTGAATTCAGTTAACAAACTCCGTATGTTTATAGTAAGACTCTTAATAGTATTATTATAGTTTGAAAACCGCAAACAAAAATCTTTACAAAACAAGCATCTTTATTCAACTGTGCATCTATTTTATTTTCCATTTGCATATAGACAGACAATTGCTTAACCATAAAAACAAGCCAATTTTTGAAATTAAATAAAGACATTGGCGCATATTCAGAAATCATAACCAAAGTCGAAACTAATAAAACAGAAACTAAAATATAGTTCACAGATAGTTATAGCTCTTATTCACAATTCATAACTAGTGCAGCAACTGCTTTCAGCTGGTAAATGAAATGCAACCTTGCATATTGTTATGTAGAGAGAATAAAATTTCGATAATATTTTGAACGATAAATTCTCTAATTAATTAAAAAGCTTATGAATCTATTAAAAAACAGTTTTATTTCCTTAAAAATAATTTACAAAATCTATAAAAGTAATTTTTTGGTTATAGTCTGTATATAAGTCAATTAAAATATGGGCTTGTAGAAATAAAAATATTCAATAGAATTTTGTTGACTAAAAACACATCTCTAATTTATTTTATTGCTTTACATGGATATTTTTTTGGACGCAATAGAAATAAATGCAAGAAGTACAGATAAAAAGGAAAGCTTATTATATAGAAAAATGTTAGAAAATAAAGAGTATTTGTTGTTTTGTGCATTTTAAAGTACCACAAATTGATTTTACTTTTCAAATAAATTGTAAATGAAATCAGTCAGCTGTTCTTTGAATGTATTAGTTAGTTGGCATTTAGTTACAGTTTTACCCATAATTAAGTGTAAACTTTTACTGCTGAAAGTAATCAACTATGAATAACTTAAATAGATACTTAAAAAAGTTAACACTTAGTGATAATTTCTGAATATGCGCCATTATGTCAAATAAATGTATTTCATGTATGAAAATTTTTAATATTGAAAAATTTTTTAAAGAATTTTTTTTTTATTTTGAAAAATTTTTTAAAAATTTTTAAATTTTTTAAAGAAAATTTTTATGGAAAATTTTTAATATTGAAAAAAATTTTTATAATAAATAATTTTTTTCTTGTTTTGATTTTTAATATTGGAAATTTTTTTTTTAGAAAATTTTTAATATGTATTGAAAAATTTTAATAACAAATTATTAATATTGAAAAATTTCTGAAAAAAATTATAATACTGAAAACTATGTTACATATATTATAAAAAATTCGTAATATTGAAAAATTTTTAATATTGAAAAATTTTTCATAGAAAATTTTATATATTATTGATATATATTTTTGTTGAAAATTTTTAATATTGAAAAATTTTTTAAGGTTGATTTGTAATATTGAAAAATTTTTTACAGAAAATTTTTAATATTGAAAAATTATTATTATTGAAAAAGTTTTTATATAAAATGTTTATAATATTGTGATATGTTTAATTGAAAATTTTTAATATCGGAAAAAAATTTTTTTTTAAATTTTTTATAGAAAATTTTTAATATGTATTAAAAAATTTTTATAGCAAATTATTAATATTGAAAATTTTCTGATAAAAATTATAATATTGAAAGCTATAAAACGTAATATTGAAAAATTTAAATTTATTTGCTGGTAGTTTAGCATGTCTATATACGTATTTCATTGCCGCTTGAACCAAATCATCAGTAGACTTTAACCACAAATTTTGTGACTGTTTAAAAAATATGATTTCTTGTTTCTTCTACATGTGCGCATTCCATTATGATATAATTTAACAAATAATTTTGTTGAGTAATTTAATTGACTACAAAAATTTAAATTTGTTATATCAACAATGATGATTGTTAATTTTTAAACTAAATGTCAACAATTTGTTTTGTTGGTTGCATTTAGATGATATTTTTTTCTATGTATGAGTGGTTGAACTTAAGTTACAAAATTATTAAGGAAATTAATTAATATAAAAAAGTTTAATATTAAGAACCCATTTCACCAATTCTGTGTAAAAATTAATACATATTTAAATATCGACCGATTTTTTTCAAACATAGCTAAGAAGACTCTTGATCAAGTAACCTTTCAAACAGGAAAAACTAAATCAAAATCGGTCCATCCGTTTGGTCTGTACGTGTACTCGTACAGAGACACAGATACACAGACACATATTACAAACTTATAACACCCCCTTTTTTTAGTCGGGGGTTAAAAGTAAATAAAAATTCATATTTTTTTCGAATCAGAAATAATTTCTTAATCGGGCTTAAGTTCAGTCATTTCAATTCTTATTGCATGAAGAGAAGAAAAATTAAACTATGGTTACACATAAAAATATCGGTACTTCCCCCAGCTAATAAAATCTAGTTTAATTTTTTTCTCTTCTTTAGAAACTCACATTAATTAACAAAATTATTTCATTCAATAAGAATTGAAATTACTGAACGAACTTAAGCCCGATTAAGAAAATATTTCTGATTCAAATTCACTCTAGTTGAGTTAAATTTAAAATGTCTCATTTATTTTCTATGAAAAACAATTTCTAAATATGAATTGATATTTAAATAGAATTGATGTAATTGCCCTTAAATATCTCATTGGAAGGAAAGTAATAAATAAATGCTCCCTTAATAGTGCGACACTAAAAAGTTGCTGAAAATGTTTAATTCCAGCAATTTATTTAAGCTTTCTTGTGTTTAAAATGGATTGGGTGGCAATTGTATGAAAGAATTTAGATGGGTTAAGCTTTTAATTGTCTTAAAAATATCTATGAAGTAGGATTTACATCTTGCTTCACAGAAGACAGTCTACTATAACAAATTTTTCAATGTATTTTTTTTCAACTACTTCAGATTGGTTACTTTAACCAATTTCATTGGTTGGTGCGATTTTAATAGTCGAAATCGGTTACAGATTTCTTCTCTGTGTAGCATCTACCAAGTTAGGCCCGGCAAAAAATACATACATATATCGGGGTTGATAGAGTAATTTTATTAAAATCTTATTCAAAATATTTTCAAGCATTTACTTTAACTATCACCCTAATACTTAAGCTATGTACAGACGGTTTCTTACAACCGTGTGAACTGACAATTTTTGTCAGACGTCATTACGAGAAAAACATTGCCATTCCATTGCAGGACTAGCAGCTGACAACAAATTGCCAGACATCTTAGAATCGTGTGAACAAATTGTAAAATTATTGCCAGATATTTGTCAGACATTTTAATATTGTCAGATGTGCGAAGCTCATGCATCTGACAATGGCGTCATTGTAAGATAATTCTTTCTGTGGGCAACACTGCACACGCTTGATTTTAAAGAAAAAATTTATAATAAAATATATGCAGACAAAATCATTGCAATTGCTTCTTTATGGTACATAATAATTTATACTTTCACTTTTTACATTTAACACAAACACAAACAATTAATATTTAAAAATTTTTAACAAATGCTTTGAGTCTGGCAACACATAACAACAGATCTAACAATTTGTGCATATGGCAACCGTGTGAACTGAAAATTTTTCGACTGACGATTTTGTCAGATGAATTTATTGTCATAAAACCGTCTGGCAATAAATTGTAAGATTTTCTGATGACCGTGTGAACTGACAAGGAATATTGTGCTGGCAATTTTCGATTGCCAGCACATTGACAGATCTGACAATATTGTGAGATCTGACAATCGTCTGTACATAACTAGCTTTATAATTTTACAGCATTATTTATTAAAATTATTAAGGCTTAATAAGATTTCTTTTTTTTTTTTTTTTGAAACATTTGTTTTAAAACCCCGTTTATTTGGCAAAGCACCAATGAAATGCATATAGACATGCTTAACCACTAGCAAATAAATTTCAATTAGAAGAAAGTCTACTACAACAAATTTATTAATGTACATATTTTAACTACTTCTTATTGGTTAATTTAACCGATTTCATTGGTTGGTATAACTTTAATCGTCATTTGCCAAGTTTTATTGGTGTTTGTAATTTAAAGCCAATTCCCTCCCGGCCAAAAGTACATACATATATCTGAATTGACATATTATTTTTACTAAAATCTTATTAAAAATATTTGCAAATATTTACCTTAACTACCACCCTAATAATTATCTAATGCATATCTAATCCTAAGGCTTAAACAAAAAACTGTTATGCAAGTGCGGTGTAAGCATGAACACGTCAATAGATTTTCTGCAACAGTTGTGTGTGTAATTTAGAGCTGTGCCAAATCGATCTTTTCAGTGACGGGTCATTTTCGTTCAATTAGCAAAAAATTGACCCGTTCGTTCAATCGTTCACTTTTGAACGACAGTATGAAACAATGCTATTTTGTAAGAATAATAAAATCTGTTGTATATACGAGTATTTAAATAATGCGAATAAATGAATTGAAGAATTTATTAAAAAAAAGTTGAATTATTATTTATTTATTTTTAAATTCATTTTATAAATAATTTATTGTTTTTTCGACTAGAATATTGTACATTTTATTTTGGCTTAATATTTAGTTTAATATTAAGACTAAGCAAGGTACTTTTGTTTGGTTTTGCTAGTTTTTTTTCTTCAGATAATTAATAAAAGCATTGTAACTCTTTTATCGCTATTTATATATCAAAAGCGCATCAATGTTTGAATGTTACTTCTCAAAGTTTAAGTTAAAATTTTGTCCTCAAAATATTTTACCGGAAACAAAAAAATATCTCAAGCACTACAAATTCATTTTAGATTGAGGTAATGAAATGTATGTATAAACATCTATACAGTTAAGGTCTAGCATCTTTACTTTGTAAAAACACTTTATAAAAGACACTAGTAAAAATACTTCTTGTGAAAATACTGTTAAATCAAATTATAAAAAGAATGATGACAGTATCAAAGCGATATTAAATAGAATTTGGTATACACGTACCTAAACCTTTTAAAACACAAAAACTCAACTCAAACAAAAAGACATAACATAAATAGCAAACATGAACGAAAGTAAATTTGACATAAAAGACTTGAAACACAAACTGAATGATCGAAAACTTTGAGCGGTACAATACTGATCCAAAAGCGTTCAGTAAAATCACCGGATCAGTTAGTTCAATTAAGTGATTCGTTCAATTTAACCCGTTCGTTCATGAGCTACACAGCTCTAGTGTAATTCTCTAACCACAATAACTAACGTGGGCTCTTGCTAACGCTGTTCATATTTAGCGTATGATTTTAATTATGTGTTTAATACCAAAAGAGGATAATGAATATAAGAAAAATATAAATAAACTTTTCAACAATTTCAACAGAAAGTTTTGCTGTTTAAACATCTATGCCCAACTTATTCGTAGTTAGTTGGAGCATATATAAGTTTTAATTATACCCTCAAGTCTTTAGAAGTTTTTATTTGTATTTTATTTGCTTTCTTTTTTTTCTTTTTTCATGTTTAACATGTTTAACGAAGGGTTTTGTATTTCTTAAGAGTTATTTAAAACAAAAAACTTAAAACTTTCAAGCACTTTTTCACTTGTATTTATTTTATCAGCATTTTAAAAGGTATTTATGCTAGAAACACAATTGGAGCGAACGACGAATTGTGCCCAACACAACAAGTTCGCTGTTCGAAATTCGCTGTGTAAATTTGACGTATGAAGTACAATAATTACGAAGAAAAATATCAAGTGGTAAGTGGCAAGGCATATAAAGGCAATAAAGGTAGACTCGTCTCGATTCGCTTCGAAAAATTCATACTTGTGAATTCCACATCTCAGGGATATTATAATTATAAGCGGCGAAAATAGTCACCAGCAAAGGTAAATTTTGACGCTTTGAACATATTTGGCAATCACTCTTGATTTTTAATTTGAATTATTTTTACATTATAGTGAATACTGGAGTAAAGATTTTTCACTAGAAAAATTGCGCTGAAATATGCAAACTGAAATTGTTAAACACTGTAAAAATTATTTAGTATTCCGCCTGGGGCGAAATCCGGCCCTGGGATGTTAAGACCACCTTTTGCCAGCATAAGAAACAAAATTAAATCTATTGCGGAATTCGCCGCGTTTGACGAATTTCGTCTGACGCCACGATTACGTTTATTTTCCTATATGTTTGATTTTAGGCGCCGAATATTCGCGACACAAAATGTGTTATGCTCCTAGCATTCATTACTTGTCTGTACAGTTTTGCTTTCAAAATTAATTTTATTTGTTTAATAAAATATTTAAAAGAAATAACTAATGACTTACTTTTGGCTCAAGCTAAATATTATTAATTTATGTATGTGTCTATTAGAAAGAAGACAAGAAAAGTTAAATTTAAAATGGAAAAACTACTTTTTATTGTTGATTACTTATGGACAAATTTTTCACTAAACAATTATGGCCCTATTCATAAAAAATGTTAGGGTTTATTAAAATTAATTAATTTTTAAGGTTTATATAAACCTGTAATAAACCTAAAATATTTTATATTTTTATGTTTTGTATGGGCAAATGAAAAATTTATATTTCTTAGACGAATGGGCTTTTGTTTTACTAGAAAGTATCAAAGTCGTTGTAACAAAATAATATAAAAGAACATCAATTCTCTTGAGGGGGAGAAAATAGTAAAAAAAACAAGCGAGAAACTTTTCAATTTATTATATTATTAGTAGATTTAAAGTTTAATAAATAAATAATAGCAAATAACTAATTTGACATGTAACTGAAGGGAGATTGGAAAACGCACCCTGAAACTGACTTTTGCTAAAGTTTATTTACCCTTGTCATTGCCTACTGCCCCACTGAAAGTTAATCTCTCATAAATATCATAGATAAGAGCAATCAACCTTGAACATTTAGGGTATAAATTGATTGTCCATTAAAATAATTAAAATAAACGAATTAATAGTAATACCTTAATGAGTAAATAATTCTATCAATTTTGTTATTTTATTGATTAGAAAGTAGAAAATAGAGTAAATAGTATTCTTTTACATAATGTACACACATATTGGCATAGATATTTTATTTGCTTTTCGATAATAATTAGTAAATTCGGTGAAACAAACTCTTTCGTCTTTTCAGTAAATGTAGGTATATAAAGTATGGAAAAACTAAAGCTATGTACAGACGGTTGTCAGATCTTACAATATTGCCAGTAAAATGTGCTAAAAATTTCTTACAACCGTGTGAACTGGCAATTTTTGTCAGACGACGTTGCCAGAAAAAGCATTGTCAGTCCATTGCAAGACTAGCAACCGACAACATATTGTCAGACATCTTACCATCGCGTGAACACATTGTAAAATTATTGCCAGATATTTGTCAGACATTTTAATATTGTCAGATGTCCGAAGCTCATGCATCTGACAATGGCGTCATTGTAAGATAATTCTTTCTATGGGCAACACTGCACACGCTTGATTTTAAAGAAAAAGTTTACAATAAAATATATGCAGACAAAATCATTGCAATTGCTTCTTTATGGTACATAATAATTTATACTTTCACTTTTTACATTTAAAACAATCACAAACGATAAATATTTAACAATTTCCAACAAATGGTTTAAGTCTGGCAACGCATAACAACAGATCGAACAATTTGTGCATATGACAACCGTGTGAACTGACAATTTTTCTACTGACGATTTTGTCAGATGAATTTATTGTCGGTTGTATGTCTAGCAATAAATTGTAAGATTTTCTGACATCCGTGTGAACTGACAAGAAATATTGTGCTGGCAATTTTCGATTGCCAGTACATTGTCAGCACATTGCCAGATCTGACAATATTGTAAGATCTGACAATTGTCTGTACATAGCTTAAGAATAGTATGTGACATATGCATACACACATGCATACATAAACAGTCTTAAAATGTAAATACGCCTTGGTTTTTAAATGTATTGTCGTAGCATGTATTATACTAAACCAATAATAAATAATGTCGTTTACTAAACGAAGCTGAATGGATGCATTTATGTATTTTCTTCTTTACTCCTATACCTGTAATAAATGAAATATCATTCTTGCAAACACTGTTGTTTAAGGTGTCTTTACATGGTAATACAAAGTATTATGACTTTGTAGAATTGAAATTCTCTCCGTGTTAAAAAAAAAAAAGAGAACAAGAGTCTGTTGTAGGTATTTTTTATGTTTACACTGATACTATAAGTAGAATGCACGCACATACATTAAACTTTTGAGCTAAAAATAAAAATTGCATAATTGCAAAATATGTGTACTAATAATTATAACTAAATCTTGGAGAGAGATATTTTATTATTGCAATGTAATTTTACTATGAAATATAATTTTTTTATAGGTCTGTTTATTGTTTGTTTGGTTTTGTGGTACGGGTTAAGTAGCTGATGGTTGCAATTGTTTACAATGATTACAAAAACAACATGAACATTTCCTGAGTTGATTTTGGTTGTTTTTGTAAAAGTGTTAAACCCTTCAATAAATATCATCAGTGCTGGCAGCGTTTACTTTGAAATACACCTCTGGTGTGATAAGAATACATAAGTTTCTAAAATGGTTTAGAAAATAAACATTTACCGACCGCTTGTCAAATTTTCTATCCGTGTTCTCTCCTACTCCATATATTTTGCGTTTACATGATAAGATTTTGTATGTTCTACAGCATATTTTGACATGTTGTAATACATTGTATTACCATGTAAAGACAGCTTTAGCGTTTGTTTTAGAAGATTTTGCTGTAGTAAAAATAATTAAAAAATCCCTTATGCCTTAAAAGTTCTTGTAAGTGGTCTTATGCAGGGGTCTAATATATATACAAATAGCAATGATATTACATGTATTAAATATGTATATTTGTACCAAAGAATTGCAAAAGTATCGTTTCAAGTATTATTTGAATATTGGGCGTAAATCAACTATAAATAATAATGTAATGTAATATATATATATATATATATATATAAAATAAATCTTAAGCAGTTAAAAATGATAAACATACTCATACGCAAACATACTCATCATGTTTAAACTGAATAAGTATAAGTATAAATAACCAGCGACTATTGTCATATACATACATACATTCCTTGTATTACGCAGCACAAAGGTTTATAAGTAAAATGTATACACGGCATCACCTACAATCCTACGCATTAGTATAAAAATACTCTGAGTATTTATTCGACTACACATCAGTATATACAGGAGTATTAAATGCATAAGCATTAAAACTATTGTGTTTTCCTTTTATATTTTGTTTATTAAAAACAATATATTTTAAGCTCAAACATTCCTCGAAAAAATAAAAAAAAATAAAATATAATAAAAATATAAAAATTATTAACACTTAGGGCCTGTTCATGCAAATGCGAACGATAGATTCGATTGAATATTTATATTGGAAACAAAAACAAATTTCAGTTTTTTGTTTTTGTTTTTAATATAAATTTTCGATCGAATCTATCATTCGCATTTGGATGAACAGATAGAATTAAACAAAAACAAATCGTATTAAGCATTTACTATAAGGACTTAAATATTTACTTGGATTTTAGTTAAAGTTTGGCAAACAAATAACCCTTCAAATATTCTACCAACTGATTCTTGTAGATATACTGAGTGTAACGGCGTTTTAAAAGTTTACATCTGACACTCATTTTACGGCCTATTTAAAAAAAAAATTAGAAAATTTTGTGATACTTTTTGGTCTATAGTGTCTTCAGAACATTTTTTTTTTTTTTTTTGGAACATTGCAAGAAACATTTTGCTGGTATACATTAACGCTGTAACTTTTTTGGAAACAGGTATTATTTGCAATTTCTTTTAAAGCAAAAATCACCTTTGAACTAGGTACATATGTATGTAGTTAAAATATTCTGCATAAATATTTGTCATTACTTCAAGCATATTTATAACATTCTAGTAAATGAATTCATTCACGTTAAAAAGCAGACAATGCTAAACATACATATGGTCACCTTAAATGCAAATGGACGTAATTACACAAAAATTAGAAATCGAGTTTTTGATTGATTTTGGTTCATTTTATCAAGCCACATGTTCACGCAAATATTTAGACCTCTGAGATGAAAAATTACGACTTTATTAAAGAATTTCAAATGGGCGTAATTACGAATGCATCTATTTTTTTTTATTGCAAGGAACGTAACTAACATAAAAGCTTAAATATATAAGGGGTGTTTTTTATTGAGGTATAGAACTTTAAGTTGGCATCACTTTTTTAACTGGCGGCCATTTTGTCAGCTGTCAAGTGATTAATATTTAGTTTGGTTTGCCATTTCATCATGAACAGGTTGACAAAAGAACAACGCTTGCAAATCGTGCAAATTTATTTCGAAAATAATGGTTCAGTTCGCGAAGTTTACCGCAAGCTCCGTCCATTTTATGGTCGACATAATCGTCCATCAGAGCAATTAATTCGGTTAACCATGGATCGTTTTCGCACTACGTTTACTCTATGTGATAATACGCATCCGCAGAGACGTCGAACAGTGCGCACCGAAGAAACAATTGCCGCTGTAGAGCAAAGTGTTGAAGAGGACCCGAATGAATCGATTCGCCACCGTGCACAGCAATTGGAGCCGACTAACCGACTATTTTGTTCCCGAATTGGATGGCATGAATGTGGATGAGTTGTGGTTCCAACAAGACGGCGCTACATGCCACACAGCGCACGTCACAATCGATTTATTGAAGGAAACATTCGATGAGCGCATAATTTCGCGGAATGGACCTGTCAATTGGCCACCAAGATCGTGTGATTTGACACCATTGGATTATTTTCTTTGGAGATATGTGAAGTCGCTCGTCTACGCCAACAAACCAGAAACGTTAGGGGACTTGGAAGCCAACATTCGTGGCGTTATTGCCAACATACGGCCCCATATGCTCGAAAAAGTGGTTGAAAATTGGACCTGTAGAATTGGCTTTATTCGAGCCAGCCGCGGCGGCCACATGCCCGAATTCATATTTAAACATTAATGGCATAAAATTATCCTTCCAATAAAGCCAAATTGATGGACATTAAAACGATTTTCTTGTGTTTTGTTTCAATTCAAAGTTCTATAACCCTGAAAAAAACACCCTTTATATAGAGATGTGCAAATGTCGTGATTTTATCGAGTCACGCGTGATTCACATGATTCGTGATCAAATATTATAACTAATCACGCGTGAGTGCGTGAGCGTGACTGAAAAAAATTTACTCGTGCGTGAGCTTTTTTTTAAAAATCACGCACGAATTCTCACGCTCTCACGCATTAACATTCCTCCATATGTTACATACATATGTAACTGTATTCAATCATTTGAAATAAATTATTTTATAATAATAAATGCATATATGTAATTATGTATAGTCATATGTATGGTAGTATGAGCTTATAAACATAATGAATACCACCAAACAAAATGTTTCGACTCTTTCTGAAGTCAGACTGTCGTACCGAATTCGTTAAGACATTTCGGTAGTTTCTCTAAACAATTTATTTTAAACATTAAAACTTTGATTTTTGAGTACATAAGTAAAAGTCTGTGAAAATTTTTTTTAAATAAATATGTATATGTTGATAAAAAAAAAGGATTGTAACAAATATTTAAAAGCGTGAGTATAAGCAAATTATTTCGACAATAGCAGCAACATAACGGTGAAGCGGTACTCTACTATAAAAGCAAAAAGAAATCGTGCCTACATGTCGTTAGGAATTCGTATCGACTTATCGTAACGAATTCGCACCGACATATTGTTACGAAGTCGTGTCAACCATTTCATACAAAAATTGTTACGATTTCGGTAATATTTCGGTGCCGAAATCGGAAGATTTTGTCGACCAATCGTTACAAATTCTTTACGAATTCGGAGCGTTTTGTTTGATGGGTACATACACCTTTGTAAGTATGTATGTATGTTTCTTAGATACCCTGTAGGAAGTATCAATTGAGAAACACTACTGATTCAACAGTGCCTTTGTCAACAATACTACTGACGAATTGTGCCGTAGAAAATGTTTTTTGCTTTAGGAGCCGTCCATATATTACGTAACGCTGTAGGGGGGAGGGGTGGGGTTCGAGTTTTGTTATGATTTGTTATGGTGGTGGTGGGGGTGGGGGGAGTCTTTGAAAATGTTACGTAACAGAAAAATTTTAGATATTTGTATGTTTTTTCATATAATATGCTTTTCTCATTTATTTGATTACCATTTATTTAATTGATCATACGTCTTACCTTCACATTTAAATGTATGTATGTATACATACATACATACATGTGCGAAAGGTCAATTTTTGATATACGAGAATTCGAATTCGAATATTTAAAATGATATCCGCGAATACGAATATTTAAAATTTAAAATATTAAATTAACTTTGCTTTATTTTAATTTGCATTGTAAATTTTACAAAAACACGAGCATACATATAAACATAGATATGTATATCGTCACCTAAAATCCATAAGGCCGTAAGTACACTTTTTACTATTTTACAGGAGAAGCAAAAAATATCATAAATTTATTCTATTTACATGTATGTTAGATGCCAAATTGAATAATGAATAAAATCGGTATTTTTAAACATATGTGCGTAAAATTTTAGGAAAATATGTATTTTGGTTAATCACATCATAATCAATCAAAAAGTCTATTTTGAATTTTTTGGTTGTTGCGGTCTTTTGGCTTTTAGGTGACGATATGTAAGAACCTATTTTTCAATCAAAAAAACATGAAAATTATATTATACATATACTTTTTTGTGAGCGTGCATGATCGTGATAAGTTGTAAACCACTCGTGCGTGATTAAAAATTTTTTATTCGTGAGCGTGCGTGATCGTGAAAATTTTCAAAATCATTCCTGCGTGAAAGTGCGTGAGCAAAATATTTTTCTGCGTGAGCGTGCGTGTCGTGAGTCAGAAAACACTCACGTGCACATCTCTACATATATATATAATAAAAAGGAAATAAATGGTTAAAAAAAGTTAAAGTTTCAAGAATAGTTTATTATTATTGATTTTGTTAAGTTTTTTGTTTCTCCTGTAAAAAATATAAATGTGTAGTTACGTCCGTTTAAATTTAAGGTGACGATATATACGTAGTTATAATAAAACTTAATTGAATGACAAAAAGCTAATTTTATATACTAAATATATCTTTTATCATATTACCAAAGGCCATGTTATGTAGCCCTTCCATTTTGCTAAAAAGGCAAAGGACTATATACATATCACAAATCATTTATCAAATGCTGCAAGCAAATTTTGAGAAATTCCTCAAAAAAATCTATCCCTTTATAATAACAGATACATACATATGTATGTACACATCGTTTATCATTTGATTTTTGGTGAAAAGATAAAATGAATAAACTTTAAAAGACCAAAAGAAATAATAAATAAAAAAAACCATGATTAATTAAAGTAGAATAAGATAAGTTTTTCTATAAAATCTTTTAAAAAATTGGCAGAAAAAATTTTTTTTAATCACGTCTTTGTTGAGTCTACCTGGGGACAAATTACTGCACTCGTTATCGAACGAAATTACGAAATATTTCCATATAAACTCATTTGAAATATTTCGTAATTTCATTCGAAAAAGAGTGTCGTAATTTGCCCCCTGAAATGAAAAGCCCAACTAAACAACAAGTAATAATAAAATAAAAACAAATTTAAAAAGTCTATTATTTCTAAATCAAGCTGTTTGCCACATAACTAATGGTAGAATTAGTCGATTCGTATCGTTTTACTTTTGAAGTGGTCGGTCGTATCGTTTAATTCTGGATGTTAGTTAGTAAAAATGTGAGGTTGCCAACTAACGTGTCAGCTGTTATTGTACTTCTATATATTTGCTTTATACATATGTGTGTATGTATGTAAGAGAGAAGTTGACGTAGAAATCTATTTTCTGTAGATTTCTACCTCACATACGTTACGATACATATTAAATAAACAGCAACATGTTTTATTTATGTTACAGATTTTGCCAGCTGAACCGTCAACTCACGATACGAATTTACTTATTCTACCATAAGGCAGATTGTTTTGCACATATGAAAACAAACAAAAAGTTTCAGTGATTTGTTTTTGCTTTCAATATACATGTATATACACACACACGTTGTGTGCATGCTCTTTTATTTTTCTGCGCACACAAAAACGCACACATGCATTGACATTAGTTGTGTGTGCTTGCTTTAAAAAAACCACAATTAAACACATAATAACTTACCATCTGCATCTTACACACACATTCAGACGTACAATATGCAAAATAACAAGCATACACGCATCAACACTACTTCTTTTTAGTGTTTGTAACGAACAAGAAATCTTCACGACATCGCTTGTTAACACTCATATACACTAACATCATTACATCCATATTGCTTCGCTTATTAAACAACAACATTTATTATTGGTTTAGTATAATACATGAAAACGACAATACATTTAAAAAACAAGACGTATTTACATTTCAAGGCTGTTTACGCAGTCCTCTAGTATATATGTATGAGTGTATATGCATATACTTTTAAAAATAATTACATATATCTGGTTGCGGCGAATCTAATAAAGATTTCTCTTATCTTAAGTGGAAAAAAACGACAAGAAGCTTTCAAACTAATTATGATGCTTAACTTTTGCCTGATTTTGGTAATTCAAATAGAAACAGCGCCTCTAATACACAATTTTTAATTTTTCTATGAGTTCAGTTGACAATATAACTTATTCTAGTCTCATTCGATAGATAATATGAATTTTATGCGTGAATTTTTTAGATAGTGTAAAGACAACTTTAGATAACTTTTATAGACTGTTATATACATTATGATAAAAAATATTTGTGTGTACATATTTTCAACCCGTGAAAACCCTTCAAAACCCTTTACTGATGGTAAATGGCAGTTCCTCGTCACGCCTTCCAACCCCCTATCGCCCAATATTCCCTTCGAAAATTACCTGAAAACTATAGTTTTCAATACCAATATCTTTTATTATTAGTATTACAAATATTTTTCTGATCCAACCCACTGTGCATGGGTATAGGCAACATTTTATCAAATATTTATCTCTTCTACTTTTCGCTAGAAATTTTTTTAGCACTCTGTCGTCAACAAACTACATTATGGCTTTATCTAAAGTTGATCTTTAAATACATACGACTTTTTTCATAGCAAAAATAATTAGAAAAGTTCCATACATAAGAAATTAAATTAAATATGCTATCCAAATTTGTATATTTTTTTACAGGAGTTAGGACGTGATGTTCGTAACAAAAATAATCGACACTGTTACAGTTATAAATTTATTTTTATTTTGATTTCTTTGTACTCAAGACCAGAGTACGAAAATAAGCGAAACAAATTGTTTGCTTTTGTTTTGTTTCGTTCTTTGAAGTGAGTGACACAAAAACAATGAGAAGGATCGCTCAATTCGTTTTTGTATTGTTTTTGCCATGAGCACAAACTTGAGAACATAGCCGCCAGCGGCCACAAACAATACATTAATTTAATCGTACGCCGCTAGAAAAGAAAATAATGGGAAATAAATGCAAACGTTTTGAAATATTTGTTGCGAATTTTATTTACATCATAATATAATATAATTTTATTGCATTGTTATTTAACACATTAAGTTTGTTTTATATAGCTAAGTTGCATAGCTATTGTTACGGAAATAGCCGTCAACAATGTTAAGCAGCATTACACAAAAATATTCCAACAGGGTTAATGTAAATGCTACGCGAAAATATTCCTACAGGGTCAAAGCAAAGAATAGTCTAGAAAGTAGCCAACAACTAAATAAGCATGCCTAGCTTGATTAAACAAGCTAAAGCAACAACAACAAAAAAAGCGTCTGCTTATTAAGAAGATTCACATATTTGTACACATACATACATGCCAATTCAAACGAAAAGCAAAAGATAAACAACCACCGTGTGTTGCTTAGTTAATGATGTACACACGTACGCATATACACATGTATGTACATAGTTACCACATGAACTTAATTAGGCAGTATATAAGATGATAATGATCGTCTAGACATTGCTTGAAACTTCTAGTGGAATTTGTGTGAAATATAAATAGAGGTGACGCATCCAATGAGTTAGTTAGTTGCAGTTGTAAGTCAGTCGCGAACAGTTATAGTTAGTGCTAATCAGAAAGTAGTGAAGTTAAGATCTCGTTAGTCAGTTGATAATTAAGTTGTGAATTAATAATAGTCTGTCGTGGAATTGAGATTATTGTGGAGTCTATCGTGTCAACTGGAGTAAAGGGAACAGCGCAGCGAATAGACGTGTATAAGGGTGTAAGTAAAGCCAGTGAGTCTTTATTGGTGTATCAACTGTGAGTGTCGGCAGAGTGAGTGCCGTGTGTGACAAGCAGCAGACAAAGAGGTATTGGCAGCGCGACCGTTTGACCGACTAAGGTAGCAATTTGCCACTTTTTCGACTGTGCTTCCCCTTTTTGACCCCCTTTATTTAAGGTGAGTTAAATGAAAATACATTAAAAATAAAAAGTTTAGTGCAGTTTTCTCGTTTTTTTTTTAATTTTGCCCCTTTTTTTTTGATAAATCCCCTAGTTGGTGCCACTTTTTGAAAAATGTCATCGGTCACCCTGGGTATTGGTGTATCAACTGTGAGTGACGGCAGAGAGAGTCTCGTAAGTGACGGCAGCAGACAGAGAGGTGTCACGTGAATACTTGCGCAGCCAGCTAAGAGACGTGCGTAAACTACAGCGAGGAAGGCGTAGTGGTAACCAGTTGTGTAATTTATTAGATTAAGTTGTAATAGTGTATTTAAGCTCTTGAGTAATTTAGTATAAGTGTATTTGTAAATAAAACTTGTATCATTCTTAACCCTAATTACTACACTCGGCTCTTGTATTCATTTGCAAATCTTCTGATCTACGGAAAAGCGTTTTTATAGAGAGAAAAACGTAACAATATTATTTTATTTTTATAATTTTACATTTTTTCCATATAAAATTTTTCAAAGTTTAGCGTTGCATTTTGTAATTTTTTCGAATGCGTGTGAAATTAAATTTAAAAAATTTATAACTCTTGAAACATACCTTTTGTTTTAACAGAGTTCTGTTAGGATGTTAACATGAGCAAAAAAGTGATAAGGATGATATTCCTTTATCATTGCCCATAAAATTTATTTCCGAAAAGTTTGAATCTCAATCAGGTATGGGCAGTTTTCAAAATTGACATTTTCTTAGGGGGATGTTCATCAAATGTGAAAAATTGCCACAGCCAAAAAATCGCCAAAAACCGATAAAAAAACGTCAAAACTAATATAACGTCAAAAATCGAAAAAATTCCAAAAAAAAAAAGAAAAAAAGAGTCAAAACTACTAAAAACGCTAAAACTAAAATAAATTGCCAAAAACTGAAAAATCGCCAAAAAAAAAATGCCAACAATGCTGACAACCGAAAAACCCCCAAAAAAAAGAAAGAAAAGCCTCAAAATTAAGAAAAATCGCCAAAACAAAAAAGCTCTCTAAAACTAAAATGAATTGCCAAGAAAAAACAGAAAGGAAATTATCAAAAATAAAAAACGCATATAACTAAACAAACACCAAACCGACAAAATTGCCAAAAATAAAATAAGCAACAAACTAAAAAAAATCCTACAACCTTAAATAAATCAACATAAATAAAAAACGCCCATAAGTAAAAAATGTCAAAAATCGAAAATACTCGCTAAAACCAAAATAAATTTAAATAACAAAAATTAAACATTTTAGAAACCCCCGACTTTTTTTAGAAAAGATGTGATATCTTCTAAACGGCTGGACCGATTTTCTTCAAATATAGCTAAGAACCCTCTCGATCAAGCCATCTTTCAAACAGAAAAAACTAAATGAAAATCGGTCCAGCCGTTTGGCCTGTACGTGGACACGGACAGACATACAGATTCACAGACACACAGATGCACAGACACACAGACACACACTACAAACTTATAACACCCCTTTTTTTAGTCGGGGGTTAAAAAATATAAAAAATTTTCAAAAATTAAAAAAACGCCAACAGCTGATAAAAATCGCAAAAACTAAAAAAAACGCCAAATCTAAAAATCAAAAATTTGGCAAAGATGAAAAAAGGCCCAAAACTAAAAAAAAATCCAAAAAAAAATCGCCAAAATCGCTAAAACCACAATAAATTTAATTGTAAAAAAAAACAAAGAAATCTCCAAAAACTAAAAAACGCCAAGAGCCGATAGAAATCGCAAAAACAGAGAAAAAGACCCAAAACTGAATAAAATCGCTGAAACTAAAATAAATTACAAAAAAAAATGAAAACACTCCAAAAGCCGAAGAAAATCACCAAAAAGAAAATAAGCAACAAAACTAAAAAAATTCCACGAACTTAAATAAATCGCCAAAAATAAAAAAAATTCCCAAATTTCCAAAAAAAAATGTTTTATTTAGTTACTTTAATATCTAGAAAAAAAGTTCAAAGTTTCCAACTCTGGAGATGTGATTTTTATTTTTATAATTTTTCAAACCAAACTTTTTATTCCAAAACGTAAAATATGTATAATTTATAAAGGAAAAGATAAAAATTAATTAGACTTAGTTACATTAATATATCACAAAAAGTGTAAGTTTCCCAACCCTGAAAGCATCCTTTTTGATTTTTCTGATTTCTTACACCAATCTCTTTTTTTTTTTTTTTGAGAACATAAGATATGTTTAATTTGTAAATAAAAGGAAAAATTTGTTCTAGTAAGTTACTTTTATATAAGAAAAAAGTTAAGGCTTTCCAACCCTGGAAACGTCTTTTTAATTTTTTTTAACTTTGTTTTTTTAAAAACTAAGTTTATTTAATAAAAATAAACAAAAATTAATTTTCGGTAGGTAATTTTTTATATCACAAAGAGTGTAGGTTTCCTAACTTTGGAATCCTCCTTTTTGATTTTTTTGATTTCTAATACCAATCTTTTTTTTAAGAATATAATATATGTTAATTTATAGTAAAAAACGAAAAATTTGTTTAAGTATGTTACTTTTGTATAAAAATAAGGTTTTCCAACCTTGGAAACGTCGTTTTAATTTTTTCAACTTTTTTTATTTTGAAATACCAAATTCATTCGTACTGAAGTGTAAAATAAATTTATTTTATAAAAAAAATAAATATTAGTTTTCGGTAGCTAATCTTTTATATCACTAAAAGTGATTTTTTATACCACTAAATGTTTCCAACCCTGGAATCGTGTTTTAAACTTTTTTAAAATTGAAATACCATATTTATTCGTACTATAGTATAAAATAAGTTTATTTATTTAAAAAAAAATTTAAAATTACTTTTCGGTAGTTAATTTTTTATAACACAAAAAGAGTAAGTTTCCCAACCCTGGAATTATCCTTTTTAATTTTTCTGATTTCTTACACCAATATCTTTCTTTTAAGTATATAAGATATCTCTAATTTATAGAGAAAAAGGAAAAATTTGCTTTATTAAGTTACTTTTATATAAAAAAAGTTAAAGTTTTCCAACCCTGGAAACATCTTTTTAATTTTTTTGAAGTTTAATTTTTAATTTGAAATACCAATTTTATTCATACTCAAGTATAAAATAATCTTATTTAATAAAAATAAATAAAAATTAGTTTTCGGTAGTTAATTTTTTATATCACAAAAAGTTCCAGTTTCCCAACCCTGGAATCATCCTTTTTGATTTTTCTGATTTCTTACACCAATCTTTTTCTTTTAAGAATGTAAGACATGTTTAATTTATAAAGAAAAGGAAAAATTTGTTTTAATAAGTTACTTTTATATAAGAAAAAAATAATAAAGTTTTCCAGCCCTGGAAACGTCTTTTTAAATTTTTAAATTTTTTTTATTTGAAATACCAATTTTATTCGTGGTGAAGTATAAAATAAGTTTATTTAATAAAAATAAATAAAAAATTAGTTTACGGTAGTTAATTTTATATATCACAAAAATTTTAGGTTTTCCAACCCTGGAATCATCTTTATTGATTTTCTGATTTCTTACATCAATCTCTGCACTTTAAGAACATAATATATGTATAATTTGTTAAACAATCGCCAACAACCGAAAAAATCCCAAAAACTAAGAAAAACCACAAAAAAAACTGAAAAAAAGTTTACCGTGTAATTAAATTTTTATACCCTTTACCAAAAATGGTAAAAGGGTATATATAGGTTTGTCATTCCGTTTGTAATTTATAGAATATTAATAAGCGAGCCATAAAGTATATATATTCTGGATCCTTATGCATAGGGAAGACGAATAAGCGATGTCCGTCTGTCCGTCTGTCCGTCTGTCTGTACGTGAAATCGGTTTTCCGAAGCTCCCAGAAAAGGTAGTGACTTCGTTCTTAGACTGGTGTGTCAGAAATGGTCGAAATAAGATTGGTATTGAAAATCAGCAAAATCGAGCAGACGGTTTCAGAGCTGGGAAACTTAAACTTCATTTTGCCATACAAAATAACTACCGAAAACTAGTTATTATTATTTTTCTATTAAATAAACTTATTTTATAATTCAGTATGAATAAAATTAATATTTCTTAATAAATAATAAATAAAAAATAAATTAAAAAAATTAAATAGACGTTGCCAGGGTTGGAAAATTTTAACTTTTTTATACAAAATTATACAAAATTAATTTACTAAAAGAAATTTTTCCTTTTTTTCATAAATTAAATATATCTTATATTCTAAGAAGAAAGAGATTGGGTTAAAAAATCAGAAAAATCAAAACGGATAATTCCAGGGTTGGGAAACTTAAAATTTTTGTGATATAAAAAATTAACTACCGTAAACTAATTTTTATATTTTTTTTTTATTAAATTAACTTATTTTATACTTCAGTACAAATTAAATTGGTATTTCAAATTAAAGAGGAAAGTTAAAAAAATTAAACAGACGTTTCCAGGGTTGGAAAACTTTAATTTTTTTTTCTTATACAAAAGTAACTTACTAAAACAAATTTTTTATTTTTCTCTATAAATTAAACATATCTTAGATTCTTAAAAGAAAGAGATTGGTGTAACAAATCAGAAAAATCAAAAAGGATGATTCCAGGGTTGGGAAACTTACACTTTTTGAAATATATAAAAGTAACTAGGTCTTACTATTTTTTTATTTTTTTTATTAAATTAACTTATTTTATACTGCAGTACACAGTAAATTGATATTAAAAATTAAAAAAAAATTAATACATGAAAAAGACGTTTCCAGGGTTGGAAAACTTTAACTTTTTTCTTATACAAAAGTAACTTACTAAAACAAATTTTTCCATTTTTCTATAAATTAAACATATCTTAAATTCTTAAAAGAAAGAGATTGGTGTAAGAAATCAGAAAAATCAAAAAGAATGATCTCAGGGTTGGGAAACTTACACTTTTTGTGATATATAAAAGTAACTAAGTCTAATTGATTTTTATCTTTTCCTTTATAGATTATACATATTTTACGTTTCGGAAAGAAAAGGTTGGTGTAGAAAATTATAAAAATAACAACCACAGCTCCAGAGCTGGAAACTTTGAACTTTTTTTCTGGATATTAAAGTAACTAAATAAAACATTTTTTTTTTAAATTTCCTTTTTTCTTTTTTTTACTTAAAACACTTTCTATATTTTTTTAAGAACTACTAGATTGATATAAGGAATCAGAAAAATCTAATATAATGATTCTAGGATTTGTAAATTTATCTTTTTTTGTAGATAAAAGTAACTAGGTCAAATTATTTTTTTTTCTTTTTGTTTATACTTTATGTATGTATCTCTATACAACATAAAAACACTTTGGTAAAGGGTATATAAGATTCGGCACAGCCGAATATAGCACTCTTACTTGTTTTTAATGTCTACTTCAGGAAATATTTATTTATATATTTCATAAATACTTTACAAAATAAATTTGCAAAATATTGTTGCACCAATATGAGCTGGGTAACTAGACCATATCGAGTCATAACCGCACAAAAAGCTTAAGTAACAAAAACAAAATTTTAAAGGAGAAGGTTTTTTTTAATTAACTTCGCTGTTATTTCAGTTAATTCATTGAATTTTGGTATTTAGGTGTTATTATGCTAAATATAAGTAACGCAACGAATTTTAAGTAAATATTACTATGATAACGGTATTTTTTGTCCCTTAAGCTTTTTTTTTTTCTGCTGTCTCCCTGACAACCTAATGTGTATATTTTTGTGTTGGTTAAGCTAAAAAAAAATTTTTAAGAAGAAGTAAATATCAGTTTTTTACGTAAACTTGTCTCCAAATTGCTTAATTATTGGCTTCTTGATCGGCTCCATGTAGTGAATCTTCTACAGACTTACAAATTAAAGAGTTCGCTATTAAATTTTTTGTGCATACCCAGCTAAAAAAATATGTATGGAGCATATATGATATCCCATATATGGTTCGGATTCAAAAAATGAGGATATATGGGCATATATGATTGTACATATATATTCATACATTTTCATACATGTATGTGCATATATTCCCTCTACAGTATGCAAAGTTCATATTCATACTTTCTTGATTCACAAAAGCTCACTGCTGTACAATAATTTAATTTACTAAAATTACTTTTTTTAAATTTTGAACAGAGAGGTTGTATTTAATGAAACATTTGTTTGGACAAATAATGAAAAACGAACTAAAAGTCATTTCATTCCTCATTTTAAGTCAAAGGGTGAATCAATTATTTAAAAAACACAAATATCATATTCGTACATAAAATTTAATTTAAGAAATCAGATTAAAACGTAATGCAATTAATTATAAAAGAAAAAATAATCCGTCTAACAATAGTTTTCAATATAATTTTTTGCAGTAATATGAACTTTGTTTCTTATCTAGAGAATTCTGTTATTTTCTATAAAATTAATGACTGAATTATCCTTTTGATTATTTGAGACATTAAATGGGGCCACAATGTATAAAATCATACAAGAATGGTTTTTTTAACAACAGTTTTTCTTTTTTAACGTTGAGGGTACGCATATAAACTTTGCATACCGTATCTATTTTCTAATGGATTTCCAATTCACCAGTGAAAATATACCAAGCTTTTTTGATTGCAAAAACGATCTTATGTGAGATATCATGTATGCATACATTCTTATATGGCTCCATATATTCCCCCATATTCATAAAATTTTAAACGAATTTGAAATGTATTTATTTAAAATTTTCCATACAAAATTTTCCTAAAAAAATTTAAAATTCATTTGATTTTTTTTGTGAATATGGGGGATTAAATCGTATTTCTATATATGGATCCCCATATGAAGAGATTCATAATTAAATTTCCATATATGAGCTCATATATTATAATACATTTCATATATTAGTCCATATATTAGTTCATATATAATAGTTTTGCCATGTATAATCCCATGTATTTCCATACATAGATTCATACATATTCATATATAGTTATATACATTCATATATTAAAAATATATGGATCATATATAATTTTTTTTGCTGGGTAGTTTTACTGATGTAAAGAATTTTCAAGTCCATATACTTTGTGAATAAATTTTTAATAAATTGCTACCTACGTACCTAAACTGAATTGGCGACTATCTCAGTTTTTTTTTTGCCTAGATCGCGTAATCAAATTTAAATCATAATAAACTGTTTCAGAGTTATCAAAATAACCATATTTAAGACTCATGGATGATATTTCTTTTCAAGTTGGGAAAGATAGCCTTTAAGACAGTGGTAACTCACTTCAATACAATCATATTTTTTGGATTAGGTATATAGTTGAATAATGGGCCTTATCGTGATTCGCGTATTTCGACTTCGACTAAAAAAATTTGGTTCTAGATTAAAAAATACTTTATTTATTTACTTTTATTTTTTTGTAGAAAGAATTCTAATGATATGTTCGTGGATTTACATAATATTTGTATACAAGTATATACGCAGATTTTTTTGCACGAAAATATGTTTTCCTCTATCGTCTATATATACACATATTACCTTATAAAATAATGAAAACGAATTATAATTATCGCTATCCAATTTTTAGCGAGAGCCGTTGAAAAAGTCTGTCCGAAAAAACTTAGTTTCATCCCATTAAAAGACTATGATACACGCAAAGAAAAGATATGGTTGTAGAATGGTTGAGAAAACAATATTATGTTCTCTGAAACATATGTGTGGTCGTCGAAAACTAGTTATTGTTATTTTAAACATTTATTTCGTTACGATAAACAGAGTAATGTTTGAATTTAATAATTACATTATCACATCCATAAAAAAGTGTGATATGGTTAGAGTTTAACAATACAGTTTTGTTAAAAATTTATGACTACAACACAATTTGTATTATTATTTAAAAATAATATGATGTAAATAACAATATCATGTCTTCCAAAATCATACTATGTTAAGTTTTAAAAAAATCTTTTTCAGAAATATCTGTCAGTTCAGTATTTCGTTTGTAAGCTATCGGTATTGCATGGGTGGTGTTAAATAAATGAATAAATAAATAAAGAATAAACAAAAGGGTAGACCAATAAAAATATATAAACATTTGTGTATCTCTTTATACAGACATGTCTGTATGTCGTGTACATATATATACATTTTATTTCAACAATATTAAGTTATTTTTATTTAGATTTTGACGCACAGCTCTTTCTACAATAAATATATGATTAAAAAATAAAATAGTATTATTATATTAAATAATACTGTGGTCGTATTTAACAATATTAATATAATATAAGAACATGGTATGGTGAGTCTCAATTATATTTTAGTCACATCTAACAATAGTGTTGTCATATTTACAATACTAAGATTATAATATAATTAACTCAGATAATAATATTGTTAAAGTTTTTTTCTATTAACAATAATATGATTTGACTGCAACCATATAATTCAATCATAGTATGTTGCTGATTGATTATGGTTACCTCAACCATATTTTTTCTTTGCGTGTAGGCTGTATTTAGGGGAAAATTATGTAGAAGAAAGATGTTGCGGTATTTGTTCTAAACAAAAATGGTTATAAAAAATTTTCCGAAGATCGCCGCATTTAAAAGTTATGGTGCCAAAAGTATTTATAGTCAGGATAGGCTATGTTTTAAGTGAAAAGTGCAATGCGCATGGCCGGCAGGTATGCAAAGTATCAGTGCAATTTTTATACACATGTGATTTTTTATGGCCAGTCTATCAGAAACTGCCGGTGGAACGAATAATATAAATACTTTGGGCAATTTGGGTGGTCTAATGTGTATTCAAGTTTTTTTAGATGTTGGTGTGTGTGCTATCAGAATAGGCTGTTCCATGTTGAAGTCGTCTCTAGTTAATTATTTTAAAAATAGATAAATATTAACAATGCAAAAAATGCGAAATAAATTATTCAAC
Source organism: Tachina grossa (assembly GCA_949987645.1). Lineage (NCBI taxonomy): Eukaryota > Metazoa > Arthropoda > Insecta > Diptera > Tachinidae > Tachina > Tachina grossa. The sequence continues at coordinate 31,889,043 of OX465274.1, read as the reverse complement.
TATTGCTACACAGAAAATACTAATTTTCCATTTCAAATACAAAATTCGCTGAATCAAATATAAATTTTTTCAATTTAGGTCCTACAAAGAAATTTGTAAATTCAAATACAAAATTTTGTAATAATTTGTTTAAAAAAACCATCGATTTTTTCAATCAAAAATTGTCTGATTCAATAAAAATTTTTTTTATGAAAATAATTTTTTGTACAGTATGCAATTTCTATATTGGAACAGAAATCTTCTCTTAACAATTTCGTTACAAATGTTACTTTATACTAATTGTATGAACTAGAATTTTTCACTCCATACTGTTTTGTGTAAAACCAAATGTGTTTGTGATGAGTCGAACCTGCAATCTCTTGACTAATAAACTAACGTACTACTTACCACTCAGCTAAAGAGCAAATCGCTTTTGTAAACGCAAATAATGAATACACGCAAAACATGATTTCTTTTTAGTTAATTTTAATTATCATTCGAACTCCATTTGTTTCTATATTTGTGATTTGAACGGGCTAAAGTTCGTATCGCTTTTTAAGCCAAAATTACATGTGATAATTATTAATGAACAAATAACACCAAAGTCTGTTGTAAATATTCTGACTAACAACACATAGTTGAACGGAACAGCCAGCCGTTTTCGAAGGCCACTAAACCTTCATCATCAGCGTTCTTTTGTGTTTGGTCCACTGTGTGTGGTGTCAGTTGATGTAGATGTCTGCTTTATATACTTAGCATTTTATTGCAAATGGAATATGTGAATTGTTTTGATTCATCGTATTTCAATTTGCTGAAAGCTTTTTTGTATTGTAAGCTCAATTTTACCATCACTATATTTACAACAGTCTTACCATTGTCGTTTTGTTCTTTTTACTATACACATGTTACTTAATTTGCTTATTTTTTGAATCAAAACAATTCACATATTCCATTTGCAATAAAATGCTAAGTATATAAAGCAGAAATCTACATCAACTGACACCACACACAGTGGACCAAACACAAAAGAACGCTGATGATGAAGGTTTAGTGGCCTTCGAAAACGGCTGGCAGTTCCGTTCAACTATGTGTTGTTAGTCAGAATATTTACAACAGACTTTGGTGTTATTTGTTCATTAATAACACTATGGAACATATTTGGGATTATTGTCTGGGGGGTGAGAAATTCCAGATCAGGGTGATGGTACTAGGTCAGTATAGTAAAACCCTCAAAGGGTTTGGCGTTCGTATGTGTCAGTTTTTTTTTATGACCTTTTAAATTTTTTCCTTATCTTGATGTTTTTTCGCTTAGTTGTAACATTTTGGCAAAAACGTAGTTTAACATAACTCGAGAACCACTTGTCCGATTTTGATGAAACAAACTCAAAAAAATTTAGAATTACAATTTCTTTAATCCGTTCATATAACGTTTTTCTTTATAATCAACAGTTTTGCCGGTAAAAATAAATTTGTGGAGGCAAAAAAAATATTTTTTTGCCTAAAAATTAATTTTTTTTTTTGAAATTCATAAAAAATTCAAAACGGAAAAAAGGATCAAGTGTTATTGATTTCGTGTAAAGTCACATAACCTATAAACAAAATGCGACATAGATCATAGAAATCGATTAACGCGTTCTGCTTTTATTTACAATTAAGTGAAGGTATCCCATTTCGACAAGAATATTGATATTTGTTTTTATTCAAAAAAGTGTCATTTATCGCCCTTTTTATAAATTTTCCCCAATAACTCCAGACTTCTGGCCATAAACTACTAAAAAAATTAAGTAAACATTTTTATAATTTTTTATTTTTATTTTATTTATTTATTTTTATTTATTTTAATAAATATTGCCTAGACTTTTTCGATGGTGGTTGTTCGGGACTAGTGGCATCGAATTCATCGCTATCATCAGTTTCTGAACCACACATAATGTCAATGTGTGACTCCACTGTTGGCCCTTCTGCATCTCCTGAAAATTCTTTATCATCAAGATCATCCTTGTCTTGCCACACAAGCTTACTCCAACAGCAAATTTCCGCAATTATTGCACTCGGCGACTTTTTGCCTCTATATCTGTAAGTTTTTGTTTTATTAAAATGAGTTTGTGATGTGACTTTACGCGAAAGTAATTAGTTTTGGCACTTTTTTCCATTTTGGATTTTTTATGAATTTAAAAAAAAATATATTTAAATTTTTAGGCAAAAAATACTTCTTTCCCTTCATACATACATTCATTTTTTACTTCGAAAGTGTTGCACATATAGGAAAACGGTATAGAAACAGATTAGAGAAATTGTAATTCTAAATTTTTTTGAGTTTGTTTCATCAAAATCGAACAAGTGGTTCTCGAGTTATGTTAAACTAAGTTTTTGCCAAAATGTTACAACTAAGCGAAAAAACATCAAGATAAGGAAAAAATTTAAAAGGTCATAAAAAAAAACTGACACATACGAACGCCAAACCCTTTGAGGGTTTTACTATACTGACCTAGTACCATCACCCTGACTTGGAATTTCTCACCCCCCAGATTGGCTGTTGTACTGTGTAATTATCACATGTAATTTTGGCTTAAAAAGCGATACGAACTTTAGCCCGTTCAAATCACAAATATGATTTCTTTTGTTTGTTTTCTTTTTTGTCCGAATGCACACGTATACAACACGAGCATTCAAAGAAAACAACAACATCAGCACATTACTGACCACGTTGAGTCAATCAACAAGCAAGGAAAACACCAACACAAATAAATGAATTTAAATGATAAAGTTTTTTTACATAAAACAAAATTGAAACAAATAATTTACTGGAACAGTAAAAATATTTACCGAAACTAAATTTTATTTCAAAACACGTTTGTTTGAAATTTTTTTGAGAATAATTTTTTTTGTGATAATTTTGAAAATAAAATATTTGAATCAAGTTGGTTAGTCGAAAAATTGCAATAGACCAAAAAATAAGTAAACTACATACATATTTTTCTTTTACAAAACAAATATGTATGTCTGTAACATTGTATGTCGGCATATACGTCGTCCGATGTCGGTGAAGGGTATATAATATTCGAATAATCCGAATGTAGACTTCTTACTTGCTTTATTTTCAAAAGGAAATTTTAGCTCAAGTAACATGTTGCTGTTACAAAAAGTGTAAACAAAAAATAATTTGTACAGAGTGGGCCAAAAGAAACCAAGGGGTGTAAAAGTTTAATAACTTTTTTGTTTATTAATTTTTTTTTATTTTTTCTTTCAGATTATATAGACAACACTTGGAGAATTTATAATGAATGAAAATAATAAATGAAAATCAGAAAATAAGAAATGAATAAATGAAATCAACTTTATTGAAAATTTGATTATGAGTAATGAAGCTCATTTTCATTTGAATGGCTTTGTTAATAAGCAGAACTGTAGGTTCTGGGGTTCTCAAAATCCAAGAGCCATTCATCAACGCCAATTGCACCCCATCAGGTGTACAGTATGGTGTGGGATCACATCTGAAAATGTCATTGGGACCTACTTCTTCGAGAATGAAGATGGAAGTGCTGTAACCGTAAATGGAGAGCGGTATCGGTTTATGATAGAAAATTTTTTACGTCCTGCTCTTGAAAACAGACCTGGTATGTGGTTTCAGCAGGACGGAGCCGCTGCCCATACTGCCCGAGACACAATGGCACTTTTAAGTCAAATTTTTGGAGAGCGAATAATTTCTCGAAATTCGGAAATTATTTGGCCAGCGCGATCGCCAGATTTGACAGCACCCGACTATTTTCTTTGGGGTTTTTTGAAGGAGCGAGTGTATGTGAACAAGCCAGAGACAATCCTTGAACTCAAGGCAAACATTGTTGCAGAAATTCGAACGCTACAGCCACAAGTTTTGAAAGATGTTATGGAAAATGCTCTAAAAAGAGCCCATCAGTGCGAAGCTGAAAACGGTGGTCATTTAAGAAACATCATTTTTCATACTTAGTGTAAAAAAATTTCCATTTTGTATATTATATAATCTGAAAGAAAAAATAAAAAAAAGTTAATAAACAAAAAAGTTATTAAACTTTTACACCCCTTGGTTTCTTTTGGCCCACCCTGTACTTAATCTTAAACTGTTTTTGCTATAAAATTGAAACGGTATATCCTATGGTTGCAAAATTTTGGCATATAATGGTAATGATAACAAGTTAATGATTTTTATAAAAAAACCCATTTCGAAAATCATGTTGGTTAAGCTTATTTGGCGGTAATTGCTCGATATGCCCAAGATGTTATTAACAGTAACTTAAAAAAGTTTTTGTGACTGACTATACACTACCTATGCCTTCACATAGGAAGTAGCAACGTGGTTGTCAACGATATTCCACAAAAGAACTGCAAGATTATCCGCTTATCCGTGGCAGATCAGTCAACCAGTGCGAGCGAGATAAAAAAAATCTCATGGGCCAAGCAACACACACAAGCCTGAACGCACTTAACAAATAATTTCTATGAAGTAGTTTAGACGAGAACAATTTTTAAGCCGCACAATTTTTGTTCTTTTCCAAATTACACGAGACTAATTCATCTGGCACAAAATGTATACGCATACACAGCTTTGTGTGTGTTAATGTTTTTCGTATTTATTTAACACTTGCTGTTTTTTAATTTGTGTGTGTATTGGTTTTATGCTGCTAATGCGGGGTTGGTTGAAAAGTTATGCCAACCGCAAAACCACTCTCTTTGCCTCTCTCGCCTACAAACTGGCATGTTATGCCAGCACAATTATGCCCGTGTAAATCAGCGCTATGACGTGAGAGCTGTTCTTCAATCCAGAGCTGCTAAACGACCATCAGGAAATATATTCGATTATATAGGCTAGAGCTCGTAGAGCATTACATATGTAGTGTCCGCCCGGAAACCTTTGTGTGAGAGTCAAAGTCGCACTTTACTGAATTATTTTTTTTTCTTTTTTTTTTGAAGGAAACAACACGGGCCGAACAGAGTGCACATGTGTAAAAGTGTATGAACTCAGGTTTATTAAAATTTTGAATTGTAATGAGTTTTTTTTCGTAAAACTTTGAATTAACATTCTTGACATTTCCCAAGGTTTCGGAAACACCTTTCTTTTTGCGAACAAGTTGACGTGGCCGACCAATCAGATTGCCTCATTTTAATCTAGAATCCCTGCAGAAGTTAGAAAATACCAACTAAGCATACACAGAAAAAAATATCATCGAAATGCAACCAACAAAACAAATAGTTAATTTTCAATTTAAAAATTAACAATCACCATTGTTGATATAACAAATTTAAATGATTGTAGTCAATTAAATTACTCAACAGACTTATTTGTTAAATTACATCATAACGGAATGCGCACATGTAGAAGAAACAAGAAATCATATTTTGTGTGTATTCATCATTTGCGTATTTAATAAAGTGTTGCTCTTTAGCTGAGAGGTAAGTGAGTCAATTTATTAGTCCTGATGTTGCGGGTTCAACACCGCCTAAGACATTTAGTGTTTTTCGCAGACAAGCAAAAATCGTTTCGAGGATTGGGATTGTGTATAAAAAAGCATTGTTAATATAACAATTATGATACGGAAATTCAACAATTTACATTGTTAATATAACAATAACTTTAATTGAAATAACTCTGAAGTATAACAAAAATAAATGTTGAAAAAATAAATAAATTGCAACAATCTATTTGTTAATATATTTAATTGAAAATATTTTTCAGATTTTCCTTTAACTTACAATTTCGTTAATTGTATTTACAAAAACCATTGTAGGTTCAGAATCAATTAACTATTTAATTGATATAACAAAAAAATTAATTGTATTTACAAATTTTTTTCTGTGTATAATTTAACTTAAAAATTAATAATAATCTTCTATTTACATTCACAAAAGGACGCGAAGGATCTAGTAATATTAAAAATTTTATAGAATAATAGAAAAATTTACATACATAAATATGTTTTTTTAGTTTAAAAAAGCAGTGAAAACATTTTCCATGAGAAATTTCAATTCTCTTCTTCGTCCATAAAACACTTAAACGTAGCAAAAGTTTTTAAATAATTTAAGTTAATCACAGCTAATGGAATTCTTGCGTAACAATTAAATACAAATTTATAATTTATAAAACATTTTCTTTTGACATTTGTTCAATTACAGTTAAATGTTATACTTTTTGTTTTATACATATATATTTTTTTTGTGTTTTAATTCATGGCACAAGTTTGCATTAATAACACTTCAGAAAATAACCTTGAAAAACTTTTCTATGAATTTTGCTTGTTTTTTTATATACAAATACAACTTGTACAAAAATGAAAAACTTTCTATTGTTGTTCGATTGGAAGCCGTTGGAAGCTGTTTGCCCACAGAAAAGAACAGGGGCCTAATTCCCGCATTCGATTGCGAGCGAGTTATTACTCGAATGTGCGAGTTTTTTAACTTTTGGGATTTTCGCATTCGGTTTCGAGTAACACATATTGAAACAAGGCGCATTTATTGGGTGGCAGCACTACACCAGGTGACTAATGTCATTATACCAATCTAAATGTCAAATTTGGATTGTCTAGGTTTAAGCCTAAAAGCATAAATTCCTTTCGAATATTCAGTTTTGTATGGTGTTTGACATTTCTTATAAGAAACATGCAATCTGACGATGTTACCCTGTTTTGAAAAGTAAGAAGGTAATTTATACCAACAAAGTACATGTGGTTGTTGCTGTTGTAATATTTGTTGTAGAATCGCGGGTACCTGATTGATGTGCCTTGTATTGAAATTTCTAATGACAGCATTCGATAACGTGCATACATTCGAATGCAACCGTTCGTGTTTTTACTCGCAAGCAAAATGGCATTCGAAATTATTTTTAACATAGAAAAAACTAAGAAATAGAAAATATATGTTCAATATTTTACTTATTTATTTAAAAATGAATGAATGCACAAATGTACGTATAAAAAAATACAAATTAAAAAATTTCTAGTTGACTTTAAATATAACAAAACACACTGGCTTGGCAAATACATAATGTTTTGCCCAAGAGTTGTCTCGGGGAAAAAAAATCAACCAACTCTGGGAGCACCTAAATAACAAATTAAATGCTTCTGCTCAAGCAATAAAAGAATCGAACATGTGGCTAGTGCTCTATTCTCTAACTTTACACTAATTTATTATTATTAAGTTAATAATAAAATTAAAATTAAAATAACATTTATGTATTCGTTTCTTTTTTCTGCATATACGTGTGTATGTACGTACCTACTAGTGTCCTGCACAAGAGTATTTATAAGACTTTTCAAGACATGATAGATTTTTTCCAATGCTTTACTACAGCGAACTATTCTAAAAGAATCGCTAAACAACACTGTTGGCAAGACAAACCACCGAAAAAAATTACTTGCCAACAGTGTTGCTTAGCGATTCTTTTAGAATATTTCGCTGTAGTAAAGCATTTGAAAAAATCGTACCTACTATTGTCCTGCACAAGAGTATTTATAAGACTTTTCAAGACATGATAGATTTTTTCCAATGCTTTACTACAGCGAACTATTCTAAAAGAATCGCTAAACAACACTGTTGGCAAGACAAACCACCGAAAAAAATTACTTGCCAACAGTGTTGCTTAGCGATTCTTTTAGAATATTTCGCTGTAGTAAAGCATTTGAAAAAATCTCTCATGTCTTGAAAGGTCTTATAAATAGTCTTGTGCAGGACACTAGTACATACTACATATGTTTTTGCATACATACATAGTTATATACAAACATATGCTTTTGCTTACAATTTATTCAGTGTTGTGAAATGAATTTATATATAAATATATTTGCCTTTTTCCAACACTAAAACCAAAACTCGATTCGCTTGGTAGCGAGTGACATCATCAGAAAATTTCTCGCCATCGGAATTAATTTCTATTCGAATGCAATTCCGATCACGAGTGCAGGAATTAGGCCCCAGAAAATCAAAAAAGGCGATACCAAATACACTCATTTACAATTTAAGTGCCTTGTTTTATGCTTTCACTATAAAGTGTACATATATATTATTTATCACATTTTACTAAAAATGATTTAGAATGATTTAGTTGTATCGAATTCAACGTATAAAAAATTTAAGCCGAAATATTTTGTGGCAATAATAAAATTATAGATTAAATGTTGGCAATTTTTGGAAACATGAGAAACAATGAAAAACTTAAAATAATTCTTATAATGCATTTACATTATCTCGAAATCTAGTACTTAGGAGATTTTGAGCTTTTTACTTGATTTCTCATACAAAAGAAAATCTAGTTTGTGAGTAGATTTGTAGGTAATCTACTCAAAATCTGACATTTTTATTTTATTTTTACTACCCTGTATAACATATTTATATAAAAGATGATTGAATTAGCTACGGTCTGCTTAAAAAGGTGTGTGAATTGGTTACATTGCAGTTGTTTGGTTGTAGTTTTGGAAATTTTTCGGTTAATGGGTTGTGTTTTGTGCAAGTGTAAATACCCTATTATTTTCAATATACATTTCCAAAATAAAAGAGAATAAAATTTATTCTTCTATCAAAACTTATATAGAATTAAGGCTCAATCAGACGTGACATAACCATAGTCATAGAGAGCAGCCGTTCGAACCAAACTAATGGGCAGCACTGTATTCGATTATACGTGACTCGCTATAACGCCATAACTCTCACCATAGAAACCAATTGAATTTTGGTTTTGTTATGTAGCAATAGTAAAGTAAGAAAACAAAAAACATGTTGATTATTGAGTTCTTGTTTCAACTTTGTTATTTGTTATTGAGCTTCTCATTTGTTTAAATGAAAGTTTATAATATAATAACTCTAGTTGTTCTAAGAAGCTTTGGGTAAAGGTTCCCTGATGATCTGCATTAGCAACAGTGAAATGCGCATAGGATCCAGCTAAACCCCTCAATAATCAATTTCAGTGTACTTATATAGAATTATTTATTACAAAATTTTTGGTAAAGTTCCATCCATTAAATTTGTTCTACAAAACCTTTTCCACAAGGTAGCAAAAAAAAATTATTAAATAAATTTAGTAAAGAACGTTTTTAACTCGCTTACGAAGGGTTCCTTATTTTTTTTTTTTTTTTTTGCAATTTGTTTAGTTTTTGACGACTTTTTTTCGATTTTTTTAGTTTGGGCGTTTTTTTCGTTTTGGCGATTTTTTCGGTTTTTGGTGATTTTTTCTGCTGGTGTTTTGTTTAAGCGATTTTTTTAGTTTTGGTGAATTTGTTTAATTTTGGCAAATTTTTCCAGCCTTAGACGAATTTTTCTGCCGTTTTTTAGCTGTAACGATTTTTATAGCCTTGGCTATTTTTATAGATTTAACGATTTTTTTTAGGTCTTTGGCGATTTTGTTTTTCTAGTTTTTGACAACTTTTTTTACTTAAGCGATTTCTTGCATTTTAGGCGTTTAATTTAATTTATGGTGATATTTTTTATTTAAGCGTTTTTTCATTTTGGCGATTTTTCATTTTAGCGACTTTTTCTTGAATTTTTTTTAGTGTGTGCGTTTTGAAAATTATCAATTTTGGTAAAAAAAAATAAAGTTCGAATATTATGTCGCTTAAGCTTTATTGGCGGTTACGGCACGATATAATTGTCGGTGTATGACATTAGGATTTCAAAATTTTTCGTTGCTCGCTTTAGAACACTCTTTAAATTTTAACTGTCATATATTTGTTATTGTAGCGGCTATAATGTCGATCCAGGCAAATTTATTCTATAGTTATATTTTAGCTGCCTTATTCATAAAAAATATTTGAGGTTTATTAAGCGCTTATTTGACATATTTATATGGGAAATTAACCTAAAATATTTTTTATTAATTAGACCGTAAATGAATAACCTTATTATTATTAATGAGATATATTTGAAGGTGGCGCGTTAACTTTTTCGAGATTCTACTGTATTTATTTTATTTATACATTTATACTTCAATATCAGGCGCTTATGATGTCAATATAATAATATAATTAAGTAGCTGACTACTGATCGGAGCTATTAGTTATTAACATTATTAGTCATGTTGTTATATACTATCCAATTTATAGCCTGCTGTGGTCTATGTCCATATCGTTACCTTAATATAGAATGCACCGAGCTCATTATTTTTCTAAAATCGATTTTTGTGTATATTTAGATAGAAGATCTAAAGAATCGAAAAATGCAAATATCTCGATTTCAAAAAAATAATGAGTTAGGGCCTTTCTATATTAAGGCAACGATATGTATTTATATGTATAGTCGCTCAAAGTAGCAAAAGTGTGCCCAACTATAATCGTCATCTTATGCAAATTAATGCAAATACACAAATACATTTCTCTCGTTAGCCAGTACTGGTGTAATTTATTACAAATTAAAACTTTTATACCTTATATAACAAAAATATATTGCGCTGCTATTTTTCCCTACACCGCTGTGCCATATAGACGATTGTTTATTTCCCCCTTAATATTTTATTTTATTTATTGGCAATACATTAGTATGTTGCATGTTTTCTCTTCTTAGCCACTCAATAGCTACCAAACCTAATAAAAATTTTATGATCAATAAGGAATTGCTCAATTTGTTTGAGATGCAAGCAGTGTTGCCAGGTGTTTTATTTTTGTTGGCCCTGAAAAAATTTATTAAAACTTCCTAAAATAAGAAACACTCGCAGGGCAAATATGTATATTATGACAGGGAAGCCATTAATACAAAGAAAAATATTTCTTATACTTGAATCTATCAAATAAAAACATTTCTACACAGTAAAAAATTGTGGTTTATTTATTTTGTTTTCTTAATTGTGGTTTTTATTATACACTATTTTGAAAGTAAATTTTTAAACTCATTCCTAAATAGTTTATATGTAAAACCAAAATTTATTTCTCTGATAGATTAAATTCTTATTTGTGTTTGTTATATATATATATATATATATATATATATATATATATATATATATATATATATATATATATATATATATAACGAATCGGTATAAAAATTAATCCGAAATAAGTTGTAATATACTAAAAAATTGTTTGTGTGTTTCATATAAACTTCTGAAGTTTTCATGGATTGTAAGAAATTTAAATAAAGGGAATTTACAAACAGGTGGTGCGAACAGTTGGTGTGGCTCGAAACTTTATATTAATATTATTTTGTTTAAAATGGAAATTGATTATAACGACTTGGCTTATATATTAATTCATTCATATTTCATCTTAAATTTAACAACATTGTACATTCATAAACATCAACATAAAATAAAATTCTATAGAAAACTATTTATATAACTTATTATTATTTCTATTATTTTCAAATTGACTCGCAGTACTAATGAAACTAACTTCTTTACATAAAAAGTTTTACTATGCACTATTATTGTGCTTCAATTATTTTCTTAGAGCTGTGAAACTTGATAGAAACTATTTTTACTTTTTATTTTTAACTCTTTTTATTAAAGAAAGAAACAACTTAACACAATTATTTAAGAGACTGAAATAAAATTTCCTAAATATTCATTTTTAATTCGTTTGATTGTTTGATTGTCTCTCGATGTAATTACCAATAATTAATTAAAAATGGAATTTTTAATTTTTTGTTAGTTACGCGGTTTTGCATTTCAGCTGTCGATAAAATGGTATATATATCATTCCCTACGACCTGATAATAATTTTATTCTTTCTTTATTACTTAAACATATTTTATATTTAAGCAAAAAAAAAGTTGACAGTAAAATAAGGAAAATAAAATAAAATGCTTCCAGGGCTGGGAAACTTAAATTTTTTTTCTTTCTTGTGTAACCTTTTTTAGAAACAAATATTTTTTGGTTTGGAAATCAGCAGCATCCAAAAAGACGGTTCCAGAGCTGGAACATCTAAGTTTCTTTTGGTACATAAAATTACCAAAGGTGAAAAGAATCCTATTATTTTCGCTACGCTGTACGTCTGTCCGTCACAGGCTATTTTCTCGAGGACCGTAATAGCTACGGACCTGAAGTTTGCACAGGGTATGTAGAACTTTAGCTGCTGCAACAATAAATGCATGAGAGTTACAAATTAAAGGGTATTCAAAAACGAGCAATGAAAAATGTTTGAATCTTATGTAATATACATACAATAATATACAGACTGCAACAATTAACACTAAAATTTAAAAATTAAAATTAAAGGGTGTTCTCTCAGTTAATGTTATTTGACAACAGTGAAAGGCAAACTCTTGAAATTTTCAAAAACGGTAAAATAAAAAAATCTCAAAACTATAAAATCGCCAAACCGAAAAAAAATCGCCAAATTAAAAAAATTTTCTATAAACCGAAGAAAGTGCCAAAATTAAAAAAATCACCAGAATTAAAATAAACGCCAAAATGAAAATAAAACGCCTAAATGAAAAAAACGCCAAAAACCGAAATAAGCAAAAAGAACGCCAAAAATTAAAAACGCTAAAGACCGAAAAAATCTCACAAACGAAAAAATTGCCAAAACTATATATTCGGATATGTTCTGCATTCCACGTAAAATTAAAACGAGTGGAATTACCATAGCATTGTTGTTATAATTGCATATTTCCACCAACAATTTTATGAAAATTCCACTTGTTTTAATTTCACGTGGAACGCAGAACATACCCGATTATAAAGGGTATCCCAACAAGAACGCAAGATTTAAATTTGGTGCCATTCGAAGTGTCATTGTTTGACATTTGAACAATTGTTATTGTTTGCTAGTAGAAGGTACGAGGTTAGTAAAAATGGAGCGCTACACTAATGAACAACGCATTCTCATTGTGAAATTGTTTTACCAAAATGGTGAAAGTTTTGCGGCTACAGTTCGCAAAATTTGCGATCAATTTGGGGTCACAATAATACTCCAAAAGAGTCAACTGTAAAAAGATTAATGGATAAATTTGCCGAAACTGGGTCTGTTAGTGATGTAAAGACAACAAAGCGCCTTCGACCAGGTCAATCGACCGAAAATATCGCAGCTGTACGTGATGATGTCGTTCAAGCGCAGGTCAAGCGCAAACAGTCAATGGTGTTCGGTATCGTGAAATGATAACCAGTTTTTTCGTGCCTAGAATTGAAGAAATGAATGTGGAGGGCATGTGGTTTTAACAAGACGGCGCCACATGTCATACAGCCAGAGAAACAATTCAATTGCTACATCAGTCATTTCGTCGTGTCGTGTTATTTCGCGTTTTGGAGACCAGAATTGGCCGCCAGGATCGTGCGATTTAACACCATTAAACTTTTTTTCGAATAAGGGCGAATAAGCCGACGACGACTCAAGCCTTAAAAGAGGAAATTGGACGATGCATTAATGAAATACCGCAGCATTTATGCAAAACGTCCATTGAAAATTTCATTAAAAGATCGCGTGTGTGCCAGCAAAGCCGCGGCGGCCATCTGCCCGATTTGTTGTCCACATATAACCTCATTTTGTCTACTTTACGATTTAATAAAGTTTCACGATTTTTTTTTTAATGTCTGTGTTTTATTTAAAATTTAAATCTTGCGTTCTTGTTGGAACACCCTTTATAAGCTAAAGTTCATATGGTATTAAATTTTTAGTGTCCGAATGGAAACCTTCGTGCGCGAGTCAAAGTTGCATTTTACTGAATTTATTTTCTTTATAAATTTAACACATTTTTCGTTTCAGAAAGATCTTGACTCAAGAGTTTTTTTTTCATATTTATAGTTTAACCATAAAATCATAAAATGCAACTTTTTAGTTAATTTTAATTATTATTCGAAGTCCATTTGTTTCTATATTTGTGATTTGAACGGGCTAAGGTTCGTATTGCTTTTTAAGCCAAATTACATGTGATAATTATTAATGAACAAATAACACCAAAGTCTGTTGTAAATATTCTGACTAACAACACATAGTTGAACGGAACAGCCAGCCGTTTTCGAAGGCCACTAAACCTTCATCATCAGCGTTCTTTTGTGTTTGGTCCACTGTGTGTGGTGTCAGTTGATGTAGATTTCTGCTTTATATACTTAGCATTTTATTGCAAATGGAATATGTGAATTGTTTTGATTCATCGTATTTCAATTTGCTGAAAGCTTTTTTGTATTGTAAGCTCAATTTTACCATCACTATATTTACAACAGTCTTACCATTGTCGTTTTGTTCTTTTTACTATACACATGTTACTTAATTTGCTTATTTTTTGTTCTACTCAAGACAAACTTTTTTGGTTTGTTACTATTAAGTATATTTTTATTTAATTTTTGCCACAGACCCATGGCTATTAATTTTTAGTTAATTTTAATTATTATTCGAACTCCATTTGTTTCTATATTTGTGAAACAAACCAAAAAAGTTTGTCTTAAGTAGAACAAAAAATAAGCAAATTAAGTAACATGTGTATAATTAGTAAAAAGAACAAAACGACAATGGTAAGACTGTTGTAAATATAGTGATGGTAAAATTGAGCTTACAATACAAAAAAGCTTTCAGCAAATTGAAATACGATGAATCAAAACAATTCACATATTCCATTTGCAATAAAATGCTAAGTATATAAAGCAGACATCTACATCAACTGACACCACACGCAGTGGACCAAACACAAAAGAACGCTGATGATGAAGGTTTAGTGGCCTTCGAAAACGGCTGGCTGTTCCGTTCAACTATGTGTTGTTAGTCAGAATATTTACAACAGACTTTGGTGTTATTTGTTCATTAATAATTATCACATGTAATTTGGCTTAAAATGCAACATTGCGAAGCATTGAGGGCAATCATGAGTAAGCTCCCGCATAAAAATTCTGAATATAATTCATACTAAAATGTGAAATGTGTTTATTTAACAAAAAAGAAAAAACAAAAACTAGTTTTAGCTAGTGACTTATATGGCAAAATAAAGTTTAAAATTTCCAGATCTGAAACACTCTTTTCAATTTTGCTGAATGCCAATAATTATCTATTTCGGACAATTGCTAATACACCAGTTCAAGAGCGAAGTCTCCAGCTTTTCTGGGAGCTTCGTAACACCGATTTTACTTACAGACAGACGGAGGGACAGACGGACGAATGGGTGGATAGACGGACGGATAGACAGACATCGCTTATTCGTCTTCCCTATTCATAAAAACCCAGAATATAGAGTACATACTTTATGGGTCGCATATGAATATTGTTGAAATTACACACGAAATGGTAAACCTATATCGAGCCATAACGGCTAAAATAGCTTTAAGCTATTCGTTTTTTTTTTTTTTTTTTTTTTTTATGAAAATCGACTATTTACGATCGCAAATAATCAATTTTGGTCCAAAATTGAAGTTCAAAAATTATGTCGCTTAAGCCTTTTTGGCGGTTATGGCGCGATTTATACCCTATACCATTTTTGGTGAATGGTATAAAAAAAGATTTAGTGATTAAGGACTATTTCGCAAAAAAAATCTCTGAGCCATTAACCATCTCACAAACAAAAACAACTTGTTGGCTTATGGTGAATTTTAAGGTAAATATAATACATATTTATCTGGCAACCTTGTATATGGTCTTTGTTTTTCCCCTCTATTTGAATTTTTTTTCTAACACACTCAAATACGTGTGAGTGATGTTAGAGTGGGTTAGAGAACCAATGAGTTTGATTGGGCGATGGGTGGGAGAGTTTAATTAAATGAGTTTTTAATTGAAAAAGTGTTTATGTTTTTAATGGTGCTTTAAACAATTTAGTTGATAACGAGCATTTTAAATAGACGCAACCTACGGCGCGCGCCTTAGTTTTTTAATTATTTTTTATTTATTTTATTTTTTGAGAAGAAAATAAATTAATAGAATTAAATAATATTATTTACTTTTTCATTAATATTGCGTATCTAATAAAAAAAAATATGCAATGTTAGTGGTTTTTTAAATTTTACAAAAAAAAAATTATAAAAGAAAACATAAGTATTTAAATTAAATTAAAATTTTTTAAAGTCAATTTACACGTTAAAAGTTTTACCAGAAGTATACATACATACACACATATTATTAAAAAATATAAAAATTCTGATGTAATTATGACAAAAAAAAATTAATAAAAAAAATTTTTTGTTACTAGAAAAGCTCGCAAAATATGCGTATTTATTTGGCTTTGTTTACAGCAAAAATTCATTAGGTTGTGTAAAATCGTTTTTCGAGTATAATGAATGTGCCAGTGTGTTTACACGTATGTATGTATATAAAAAGTGTGTGTGTAAGTGAGAATTTTATATTGTATAAAAAAAAGTCCAGCTGACTTTGCAAACACATATTGAATATTAAATGTCTATTTAACAAAGGAAATGTAAATACATACATACATGAGTGTGTATGTAATAAAAATTATAATAATTATAATTTAGTTTAAAACAAATACCACAACAAATTGATAAGAAATAGTGAAATAAAATTGTATTAAAAGAATAAAGTGTTAAAAAAAAAGTCATCACACAAAACAATTTAATAAATCATTTTTAATTTCTTTTTCATCTCAAAAATAAACAAGCAACCTAGTTAAATTATTCTTGTCTTTCTTCTTCTTTTTTGCTAAGATTAATGAAGCAAGTAAAAGCTAATAAAAAACTTCTATGATTAAATTCAAGTTTTTTCCTTTTTTTTGAGGAAAGAAATTAAAAGTTTTTTTATTTTGGTCCCAATCAAATATTTATTGCAAATAAATGAAAGTTCTATTGCAAATAAAAATATTTCATTTTTATACTTAAAAAAAAATATATAAAACAAATTTATTACGACAGCTCAGCGGGTGCCTTGAATTTTGCGCTTTGTCTTAAAACAGTTAAAAATAAATATAAAAATTATTCAAATCGAAAATAGATGGAAAAAAATAAAAACAAAAAGCTCTTAAGTTCTTTAGATAATATCTTAATGCATGAGAAATTAATTCTGACATTAAGAACTTGGGAATTCTGAAAGGTTTTAAAACTTGTATTTTTGTAACTAATAATGAAGCTTTATTTTTTTGTTTATGGAAATCTTTACTTTACCATTTAAATTTAATATTTTTTTTTCTTTATATTTTAATTTCTTAATAATTCCATAAAACTATTTTTAGATTTCAAGCTTGGTTCTTTAATAAAAAAAAGCAATGTGAGTCCGATCACAGAGGAGATGTGTAAACATCTAGTAATGAAAATTTCTATTTAAGTTGGAAGTACTTATGCTTTTAGTATATTTTTTTAAAATAATTAATTAAAAGTATCAAAACTTTCAATATTGTAAATACATATGAATTTAATGGTTTTTGTTTGTTTTATTAAACTTATTTGATTAGTAAATGGGCACACTGCAGTATATATGTACTGCATTAAAAATTGCAGTAAGCAGTAAATTTACTGATTACTGAAAAAATTCAGTAAATTTTTACTGCTAATGAAATTTAATTTGCATTACCTGTAAAATTGTAAGGCCGTATTCATAATAAAATTGTAGCAAGTGGCAAAGTTTTTTTCATTCAAATTTTGAAACTTTTGTATGAAAAACATTTAGCTACTTGGTAGAATTTCATTATGAATACGGGCATTACTGATTATTGAAAATTCAATGCACCTCATCATATAATAAATCATTTAGGCCCTTTATGGAAATTGTTGAAAAAAATTTTAGTAATCAGTAAAAAATTACTGGTTAAATTTTTTTTTATTATTTTTACTGAAATTTTAGTACTCATCTATGGTAAATGCCTTTACTTTTACTTTTTACTTTTTAACCCCCGACTAAAAAAAGGGGTGTTATAAGTTTGTAGTGTGTATCTGTGTGTCTGTCTGTGTCCATGTACAGGCCAAACGGCTCGACCGATTTTCATTTAGGTTTTTTCTCTTTGAAAGATGACTTGATCGAGAGAGTTCTTAGCTATTTTTGTTTGAAAAAAATCGGTCCAGCCGTTTAGAAGATATAACATCTTTTCTGAAAAAAGTCGGGGGTTTTTAAAATTTTTAATTTTTGTTATTAATTCCTGTTTTTTATCGTTTAGTTGTTGCTGTTCTTGTTGTTGTGTACGCATTGCAATTAAAATAAATTCAGTAAAGTGCGACTTTGACTCGCGCACGAAGGATTCCGTACATTCGGTTTTGAGCATTTTTTTGATGTGGCTTTTTCCCTTTTTAAGTATTTCCAGTTTAAACGATTTTTTCAGCTTTGTCGCTTTTTTCTCTTTTTGGCGGGTTTTTTTTTCTTTTTGGTTTCATTTAATTTTCGAAATTTTTTTCCATTTTGGCGACTTTTTTCTGTTTTTGGGGTTTTTTTATTTTGGCGTTTTTTTTTTGTTTTTTGGGTTTTTTTAGGCGATTTTTTCATTTTGCCGATTTTTTGTTTAAGGGTTTTTTTTTAATTTTTGCGATTTTTTTATTTTGGCGATTTTTTTTTTCATTTTGGCGGTTATTTTTCTGTTTTTGGATTTTTTCACTTTGGCGATTTTTTCATTTTGACGATTTTTCCGGTTTTTCGCGATGTATTTTAGTTCTAGAATTTTTTTTTTAATTTGGTGCTTTTTTCGGTTTGGGCGATTTTTTTTTAATATGGCGGTTTTATAATTTTTTGATTTTTTAGTTTTACCGTTTTTGAAAATTTTAAGAGTTTTGCTCTTACGGGTTTCAAGATACAGCAAGTTGTCAAAGTTACAAAGTCAAAATTACATTAACTGATGGAACACTCTTTAATATAATTTTTTTAAATTTACTGTTAATTGTTGTAGTCTGTATAACAATACACTAACTTTACAAAATTCAAGTGTATGTATATTACATGGGATTTTAACATTTTTCGTTGCTCGTTTTGGAACACCCTTTAATTTGTAACTCTCATATATTTGCTGTGTCCGAATTTCAGGTCCGTAGCTCTTACGGTTCTCGAGGAAACACCCTGTAACAGAGGAACGGACAGCGTAGCGAAAACAATAGGGTTCATTTTCACCTTTGGTGTACGGAACCCTAATAAAGCAAAAAACCTAACGACCTTAACAAACAAAAACCAGCAAATTCCTATGTATTTACAATATTTTAAATAAGTTTGTATTGCTTCTTTCAAACACTAATACACTCATACATAGCTCACACCGATTTGACAATGCTGTGTGCATCTCAGCAAAGAAATCTCAGCAAAGAAAATTTTTACCCCCTATCGTATAGATGTTTACACATCAAAAAAATAAATCATTAATTTATGATTTTTACAATTTTTCTTTGATCTGTTTTTTATTAAGTTTTAAGTCTTTTTGTTATAAAATTAACAATATTTACTCATTCATATTGAATAAGTTCAATAATTTTCAACTGAAGAGGACACACACAAAGTCGTGTCGAAATATTGTGAATATTATTATTAATTTTATAAATAAATTCAGTAGAGTGCGACCTTGACAAGCACGAGAAGGGTTCCGTACGAACACTAGATATGTAATACTATACGAACTGTAGTTTATATAATATTTAGTTTTGAAGTTTTTTTCGTTTTTGGCATTTTTTCGGTTTTTTTTAGTTTTGTTTTTTTTTTTTTTTGTTTTTGGCGTTTTTTCGGTTTAAGCGAATTGTTCTAGTTTTAGAAATTTTCTTTAGTTTTGGCTTTTTTTTTGGTTTGGTGATTTTTTTCGGTTATTAGCGTTTTATTTTTCATTTTGGAGATTTTTTTCATTTTGGCGATTTATTTTAGTTTTAGAGATTTTCTTTATTTTTGACGTTTATTTTATTTTGGCGAATTTTTACGTTTTTAGTTGATTTTTTTTTTTTTTTTTTTTTGTTATTGCGATTTTTTTTTATTTTGGTGATTTTTTCCGTTTTTAGCGATTTATTTTAGTTTTAGAGAATTTTTTTTAGTTTGGTGCTTTTTTACGTGTTGGTGATTTTTTTCGGTTTTAGGTGATTTTTTTGTTTTGGTTAGGCGATTTTATACTTTTGGAATTATTTTCTAAACCAAAATTTTTTTTTTAATTTCCAAGATACAGACAGCAAGTTGTCAAAATTACACAGTCAAAATTACATTAACTGATAGAATAGTCTTTGATTTTAATTTTTTTAAATTTTTTCTATTTTTTTAATAGGACCAGCACTGTGCTAGAACTAGGAAAATAGGTTATAGGGAAGGAGGATAGAGGGAGTAGTGTCTGTGGACATTCGATTTAAACCTTCCCACGCTGATAGTGACAGGAAAGACCTCCACATACGAACAGTGCGGCTAAAAAGGAATTTTCTCTGTAATGCGTAGTGCGATTCATTGGCCAATCGACCACAAAGGGATGTGCTCTAAATGAGGCACGTGTTGTACGTACATATGTGCGGGTTTCAGGAACAAGTTCCCTAATTTCATTAGAACACATTCCGTTGTAGTAACGATAGAACAATGAAATGCACCCCACATTGCGTCGATGCTCCAATGAATCAATAGAGTTGGATACCCTACTGTCACCGATGAGCTTCTTCGCCCTCTTCTGTACGCGGTCGAGCAGCCCCAAAATAGACTTTGAAGCGCCGGCCCATACATGAGAGTTGTATTCCATTTTCGGTCGAATATAAGTGGTATAAATAGTAAGGAGATCAGATGGGGTGAAATATCGTTTGCACCGTTTCAAAAAGCCGAGGCACTTGAATGCTTCCTTTGCAATTTGAAAAATGTGTTCAGTCCAACGAACATCACACTGTATTTTCATGCCAAGAAGATCAAGAGCATCTGATTCCTTAATACTTATACCCCCCATAGTCACAGAGGCAGCAGCATTTTCAGTCATGCGTCTATGTGTAACCATGCAACATTGGGTCTTACGGGCGTTAAAGTCGACCCTGTTCGATGACCCCATTCAGAAATTTTTTCTAAATCATGGTTTAAAGTCTCATTCATTGTTTGACCCATGGCCTCAACCTGCAGCAGACTAGGTCTATTGCTGAATGAGAAAGAATGGCAAATGCTGCTGTCGTCTGCGAAAGAGTAGATAGAGTTGAAAGTTTTACATAGAAGGTCGTTTATAAAGATAAGGAATAAAGTTGGTGAAAGGACGGAACCTTGCGGTACGCCTGAATTTAACTTGAACTCATTTGATAAGATCCTATTTATAACAACTCTTATAGTGCGATCCCTGAGGAAACTCGATAAGAAACGAGAGAAATTATCACCGACACCAATGGCAATACATGTTGACAAAAGTGCACCATGCCACACTCTATCAAACGCCTTGGAGATATCTAGAGCCACCACCTTACTTTCGCCAAAATGGTTGAGTTCCGACAAAACCCTTTTTACTGCCCGAGCTCGAAAGAATATCTTAGGCATAGTAGTGGATACTCTCTCCAGCATAGGCAGAGGCTGATTGCTTTCCGGCAAGTAGCAATTACTTGCAAATATTTCAGCTAGTAGGTTAGCTTTATCTGCCGGGTCAGTGAATATTAAGTCATCCTTTAAAAGAGTCGGAATTGAAGAACTAGCATTATTCTTTACTCTTTTAACGAATGACCAGAAGCTCTTACTACCCCGAGAGGCAGCAAGAACTTTAGCACGAAGACGATTCTCGTAAAGAGCTTTCTCACGCCTCAGTACTTTGGCACACGAAGATCTCGCCATTTTGCGTAGCAAATTAGTATCGGCATTTTGATTACTTCGCCAAATACTGAATGCTTCCTCTCTAGATCTGACTGCGTTTTTGCATGTCTGATTAAACCAGAGTTTCTCTTTGGGCTTAATCGAAATTTTTTTTGATGGTATGAAAGCTTTCATGCCCATCAAAATTATACTTTCGACCATTTTGGCCATGGCATTGACATCATTGTCTAGGAAACATAGCTTCCAATTAAAATGCCGAAAAAATTCGTTGAGCTGAGCCCAACGAGCCTTTTCGTAGATGTATTTTAGTCGTTTAGTGTTAGTTGCTGTAGTCTGTATAAAATTAAACTTACTTTTCAAATTTCAAGTGTACGTACAATTACATAGGATTTTAAAATTTTTCGGTGCTTGGTTTGGAACCCCCTTTAAATTTTAATTGTCATATACATATTCTGTCAACATTTCAGGTCCATTCTCGAGAAAACAGCCTGTGACGGGCAGACGGGCAGCGTAGCGAAAACAATAGGGTTCCTTTTCACCTTTGGTGTAGGGAACCCTAAAAAAGACCTAAAGCTTAATAAAAAAGTTATTATATAAAATGAATTTAACCTTGATTTACAAAATTTTCGGTACTTGAAAAATTTTTGTGTTTTGGCACTTACCATACTTTGCTGTGAGGGTTCGACAAATGTTAATTTTAAGCAAAATTTGCATAAAAGCAATACATTACCAAAAAAAAAATCAAAAATTTGTTTATAACAAAAAAAAATTTTGCAATAACTTCGACCCACTGTGTCACAGGTTGTGCGGAGTAAATGCGTAAATGTATGAACAAGATTCGGTTTTTCTATTTGGCTAAAGCTTTTAAAATTTAAATTTTTGTTAATTCCATTCAAATTACTGTTCCCAATTACAATAAAAACAGTTTTACAAAATTTACATTAAGCATTTTCTCATGAAATTCATTAAATTTTGCATCATTTTTTGGCAACTTTTTGATCTTTTTTTGTTCTCTAGACCTCCCATTATTGGACGATAAAATTTTCATGCAATTAATTTCATGAAAATAAAGTCAATTTAAATAAAGTACTTCTCTACGAATTTTCAAAATATCGAGCCTTTTTTCGATTTTATCGTAAGCGACATGTTATCTAAAATAGATATTTTTATTGAAATTAAAATTTTATGGGCCTACCCATAGTTCAGAATTATGAAAATACTAAAATTGTTGATAATTTTATCGTAAGCGACAAGTACAAAAACATATTTGAATATTTTAAAAAAAAAACCTTCTGAAAAATTTAATTTTTGTCGCTTACAATTAAATCGAAAATAAGGCTCTATATATACAACCTTATTTATAAAAATTATTAAGACTTTATAAAGGCTTTTTAAGAAAAATTTTTAATGAAAATTTGTTTTAAAATTTTAATAAGTTTTATAAATAAGGCTGATAGTTTTAAATTTTTTTTTTTAGAAAATCTTATTTTTTTTGATCAGCTGGTTGGTTTAGTTCCAATCAATTCTAGATCTTGAGATGCAGTACTAGACCCTTCCCGTCGCATCCTAAGTTATGTCAATAGATGGCTTTATTCCTCATAAATAATAAGCAACATATCACAAAGCTCTGTAAAATTAATGAGTGTCAAAAAAAATTAAGTTTTCCAAGCCTGGAACAATATTTTTATTTTTCTTATTTTAATTTATTTCTTTCTAAAACTAAAATATGTTTAATTAAGAAAGCAAAAAAGTTAGTTTTATTTAGTTACTTTTATGTATCAAAAAAAGAAGTTTACATTTTCCAGCTCTGGAGCTTAAGTTTTTTTTTCTAATTTCTTAAAATAAAGAATTCTTTTCTAAAATATAAAATTATATAAATTTATAAAGAAAACGAAAATAATAATTTGATCTAATTACTTTTATGAACCAAAAAAAGCATAACTTTTCCAACCCTGGAATCATCTTAATATATTTTATACCAATTTATTTCTTTCTAAAATACTAATGGCCTTATTGAAAAAATAATAATTTGGTTTTATAAAAGGTTTACTAATCAAATTTCCATACAAAATTTTGTTTTATAAACCTTTTATAAACCAAAAATATTTTTTATGAATAAGGCAGTAAATATATCTAGGCGCACGGTAGTGCGCCAGGCCAAGTTCCGGCCAATGCACGCAGTGTGTATATTTACAGGAAGCCATTCGAGCTGTTTTTAACCCCCTCATAACTTTGTTCCCCGCGACCGTAAAATTGTGAAATTTAAATCATAATTAGAATAAATTCATGTTACCTCACGGGCAAAGTTTGAAAGTTTTACAATGAAAGGTTCCGGAGATATGAAGGTGCAAAAAGTGCATATGTTAAGACACTGACTCACTGATCACTCATCAAATTGATGAAGCACTTCCGCTATAGCTAGAGAGCTAAGATTTGGTACACGTGTAGATCTAGGTGAGCAATGAACTAGAAAAATCTGAAAACTCGAAAATTTGAACCATAAAAACTAAAATTTGTGCTAGTGAGCTGAAATTTGGCACAGAGCTAAGTCTAGGTGGGCAATAAAGAAAAAAAAATTAAAATCCAAAAATTTTGGCCAGGAGGGCGGGGCTACGCCCATAAAGGCTAGAATTAAAAAAGCAAATCTAAGGCGCTTACTGGAAGCTATTTTATTGAAATTCGGCATACATACGGCGATAGGGCAAGCCAAAAAATTTTCCATTAAAAAGTTGGGCGTTGACTCGCCCATACAATTTCAACCTCATTTTCGTGTTCTACGGCTCAGCATATTTAGATATACTATTTCTGTATGTATTATTATCCGCTTGCAACGAAACTTGACACAAATAATAAACACTGGCCTAAAAAAATCTTAAGTTTGGAAAAGTGGGCATGGTTACGCCCATAAATATTAAAAATTAAAAGTTGCGCTAAGGAGCTGAAGGTATAGGTGAGAAAACAACAAGAAAAACCTGAAAACCCAGAAATTTTAGTCAGAGGGGCGGGGCTGCGCCCATAAAAATTTAAAATTAAAAGTTGCCCTTATGAGCTGAAATTTGATACACAAGTAGGTCTAGGTGAGAAACCAACTAGAAAAATCTAAAAAACCAAAAAATATTCTCAGAATGGGCGGGGCCACGCTACTATTGTTTGAACCTGAAAACTTACAGCCATATTAATAAAACTTATTAAAGCTTTCTAAGAAAAATTTCTTATGAAAATTTGTGTTAAAACCCTTTTATAAAGCCTTAAAAAGTTATATTAATAAGGCTGTTAATATACAGCTTTTGACTTAAGCCATTTTAGTGAAACTTTGCATATACGTTGCACGTATACAATACTTTAAACTATCACCTAAAAAAGTGGGCGTGATCACTCCCATAAAATTTTAGCCTTGTGTTTAATCTACTTCGGTCTAGCATATTTTAGAAGAAAATAAGCATGAATTATAAGCGCTGCTCAAAACAATATTGTGAGTTTAAAATAGTGGGAGGTGTAATGCTCATAAAATTATAAGGTATAGTTCACGCTAAAGAGCTGAAATTTTATATACAAGCAATTGTAGATGAGTAAGCCAGTGGGAAAATCTTAAAGCCAAGAAGTTTTATCCGCTAAAACTCTAATTTGCGCTAGAGAGCTGAAATTTGGTACACAAATTAATCTAGATTAGAGATCACTAAAAAAAATTTAAGAAAACAGAAGTTTTAATCAGGGGTTGGGAACAAGCACTGTAAACACAAAATTAAGTTAAATTTTATTGAAACTTTTCATACACATTGCACTTGTCCAAAGTAAAAATTTTGTTTTGAAATTGGCCTTGACTACTTCCATAAATCTTAGCTTTTTCTTTCATGTACTTCGGGTTAGCAGTTTTTAGTCTATTACTCATGTATTTCTCAATAGCTTTTTCCTACAAAACTTTACATGAATCATAAGCACTAACAGATATAAAAGTCGGTGGGGCCAGGCCCATAAAAATTTTACATAATATTATACTGTAGAAAGCTAACATTTTGT
The DNA here is from genome assembly GCA_949987645.1 of Tachina grossa. NCBI lineage: Eukaryota > Metazoa > Arthropoda > Insecta > Diptera > Tachinidae > Tachina > Tachina grossa. The sequence goes on along the minus strand of OX465274.1, from coordinate 31,863,526 downwards.
AAACAAATAGTCCTAATTGATTTACTCAATCGGAAAATCCAAAAATTAAAGCACCACCTACCAATCAATACCAATACACACCAGTTCAAGACCGAAGTCTAAAGCTTTTTTGGGAGCTTCGGAAAACCGATTTCACGTACAGACAAACGAACGGAGAGACGGATATCGCTTATACGTCTTCGCTATTCATAAGGACCCAGAATATATATAAATACTTTATGGGTCGCATAGGAATATTGTTGAAATTACGCACGGAATGATAAACATATATAAAAATGTTGTAAAATATAAAATGAAATTATAAAGAATGCAAAAATGTTTAATAATCAATTTTTTGTAGATATAAAGGGTCCGCCAGATAACTTTTTTTTTTTTTTTGAATATGCTATAAAAAAAAACTACTGAAGCTTCGGCTGTGTGGCACGTAGCGCCGTCCTGTTGAAACCAAATGTTGCCAATATCCTCTTCTTCAATTTTTGTGAACAAAAATTCGTTCAACATAACGATCGCCATTGACTGTAACGGCCACTCCTTGCTCAATGGCCCAATAATGCCTCTGGACCAAAATCCGCACCAAACACTGACTCGTGCGGGTTTTCTGTGCCCCAAATGAGACAATTTTGCTTGTTTACATACCCGCCAAAGTCAAAATGAGGTTCATCTGAAAAGATGATTTTTTTGGCAAAATCGGCATCTTCTGTAAGTCGATTGCAGGCCCACTTAGCGAAGCGAAAACGCATTGGATGGTCAGTTGGCTCGTTCAGCGGAATGATAAAAATAATTATCTGTCAAATCAGACATGAGCTAAGTGTTATCATTCACGAAATAAGCACTAGTTGAAAAAAAAACGTTAGATGCCGAACCCTTTATAATTTTTTCATATAGACCGTACTTATTTCGTACTTTTTTCACTCACCGATATTTTTATTTTCATTTACATTATAAGCAACGGCACAGGGCATATGCCCTTGTGACCCTGTGGCTGAGTGGTAGCCATACTAGCCTTCAAGTCCAGAGGTTGCGGGTTCGATTCCCGCCATAGACCCTGGGTTTTTTCCGCAGACAAGCTAATCGCTTCGCGGGTTGTGTTTGTTTATAAAAAGTTACAAAATATAAAAATTGTAACGTGGCCATATCGAGCCATAACCGCAAAAAAAACAGCTTAAGCAACATATTTTTTAAACTTCGTTTTATGGCAAAAATCGATTATATACGTTCATACATAAACGATTTTCGTCAAAAAATTGAAAATCGAAAATTATGTCGCTTAAGTTTTTTTTTGGCGGTTATGGCGCGATATGTTCTTACCAACATTTCAGATAGTTGCATACTTACCTAAAACTGTTGTCCTTAAATCATTAAAACTCTTTAAAAAAAAATTAAATTTTTTTAAAATTCTTTTAAATTTTACTTAGTTAGAATATTGCATAATAAATAAATAAAGTAATTTGTTCGTTTTAATTCAAAACTAATTTTTTTTTTAATTTTTTGCCGCCTTCGCGACAGTGTGCGACATCCTTAAATCCCAAATATTGCCATATATATAGTTTAGATAATTTAGATAGTTTCCAATTAAATTCAGCAAATAATTCGTTAATTTAAATCTAAAGTTCACATAACGCAAGTGTTTTTATTTTAAAATTGCAGTTATTCTGTTTCTTCATATATGTATTTAAAAATTATAATTGTACAAATTACAGTGAAATTTGCAAAGCCAATTAATATTGATTTAGTTAGTTAGTAAAGTTTTAAGTTTCAATTCTTTAGCATGTTGCTAATTAAACAATTATACCTTAAGAGTTAATAATTAGCTAATTCTACGAGTTTTATTTATTTAACATTTGTAGTACAACTCAATTAGTTTAGTTTACTCTCATCCGGTGTGAGATTTTTTAAGTTTTTTTTTCCTCAACATTTCTATTAAACACCTTTTATAGGAACAATTATTCTTGTACGTTATTGAGATATTATTTGCTGCAACTGCTTTATGCTTCCATTACCCAAAGAAAGGCATTAAATAAATTTCTTCATCTACATATGTATATTAAAGTCCTGCACAAGACCCCTTACAAGAACTTTTAAGATACGAGGGATTTTTTAAATGCTTTACTACAGCAAAATCTTCAAAAACAAACGCTAAAGGCCGTGATACACTATCATACACAGTCGTACGATTCATTCACTGGAAAATCGGATTGAATTATGTCACACTCCAAAAAAATCGCAACAAAATCTCTTATAGGTGCCACACTATTAAACAAAAAAGATGCAACAACATTCAAAATAATTTTTATGTTTAATTATTTTGCATTTCTAAAGAAATAATAACGCAAAATGTAATTTTCAAAATGTATCTGTCTATCTTTAAATAAATGAAGCAGAATTTGCTGTTTTCTTATCAACTGCCTTACAAAATGCATCTCTGATCTAATAGAAATTATGATTTTATGAAAATTTTCATAAAGTTTTGGAAATAGGACAGACTTGTCAAAAAATCTGTCACACATGTCAAATTTTAATCCACACTATCATACTTTTTGAGCACACACGATTTTTTTTTTGACAGACAAACGCACACATGGATTGACATTAGTTGTATGCGCTTGCTTTTAAAAAAAAACCTCCCTCAAACACATACCCAGCAAATAATGTATGTAAAGACTAGTCCAAATAGGAGTAGGAGTACCACAAAACTACTCCAAATATATGAAAAAAAGGTGGTCGATTTAACATTGCGATGACCTGGGGTTGGACCACATGGTCCAACTTTGCATTACATCGGACTAACCCTAAAACTACTCCATATGGAATAGTTATAGACTACTCGCATACAAGTTGTGAGTGCCTAAGATGAACGATCATAATCGTTGAAACACGAACACTTATCGTACAGCATTGAATGCTTGTATGAAAACGAGATGATCCATGACGACATTACATGGGACCAGGATGTAACTAGTCTGTTTAATCTAGATTGGACCACGTACTCCAATATTATTTGCAGGGTTATTAAACGACATCATTTATTGTTGGTTTAGTATAATGCATCCTACAACAATACATTTAAAAACAAGACGTATTTACATTTCAAGACTGTTTACGCAGGTCTCTAATGTATATTAAATGACTATGTTGATATCTTATCTCGGTGTAATTTTTGCAAACCGTTCAGAGTTTTGATATACTCTCTGAAGCAAAGTTGTAGCTCTTGTCATAGAGAAGAAAAATTATGAACACATAAAATCAAAAGAACTTCATCTTCAAGATCAAAATCGCAAAAATGTTAAAAATTTAGATTTTTTACCTTTTTTCCCTTAGTCAGGTCCATAGGTAGCAAACCGTTCAAAATTCAAAGAAACAATTAACTACAAAAACGTACCTAAGATCTTAATAAACAACTTTCTAGAACATATGAACTTCCTAGGAATGATTCTTAATGCCGTTTAAGTAGTCCTTAGGTAGCTGCAAAAGTGAAAATTTTTTAATTTCCTTTGTTTGGAAATTGTTCACTTTTGCGGCAACCTAAGCGCTACCTAAAGGCCGTGATACACTATCATACAAAGTCGTGCGATCTACGAAAATATACAACCCTGGTGTGATGAATTGTTATTGTCTTTTGAAAATTTTCATAAACTCCATCACACCAGCGTTGTACTTTTTCGTGGATCGCACGACTTTGTATGATAGTGTATAACGGCCTTAAACGGTGTTAAGAGTCTTTCTTAGGAAGTTCATATGTTCTAGAAAATTGTTTATTGAAATCTTAGGTACATTTTTGTGGTTGATTATTTCCTTGCATTTTGAACGGTTTGCTACCTATGAACCTGACCAAGGGAACAAGGTAAAAAAAATCGATTTTTTTTTTTAAATTTTTTGCGATTTTGATCTGGAAGATGAAGTTTTTTTAATTTTATATGTTTTTTATATTTTATATATTTTTTTCTTTATGAGAACAGCTACAACTTTGCCTCAGATAGTAAATGAAAACTCCGAACGATTTGCAAGATATGAGCCTGAGAAAATTCAAATAGACACCGAGGCCCCAAATTTTTGGGGGCCCATCAAAAAAAGTAGATGACTTGGGGCAAAACTGGGAGATAAGGGTCTTTTTTTGGTTTTTTGTCAACTAGTGGTATCCGTATATGGCATATTTCCATGACTTTAAAAATTACACACAGTGACAGCAAGTGCCACACAGTGGGGCTGTTCACGAAAATTGAGGTAGATAGTATGATGTATTTGCTAAACTTATAAGCCGATAAAAAGGAAACAATGCCGCTGAAAAAATAAAAATAAAAAATTATAAAGGAAAGTGTTGCCAAGTGCTAAAAATATATGCCAAAAATGTGCTTAGCAAAATATTTAATAAAAGAATTATTATTTATCTTGAAACTATTAAATTGTAATTTCATGGCTTATCTTATCTATTATTTTAAAAATAAAAATTTCTTTTATAAGATTTTTACTGCAAAAAAAAATGTTTTTTGATTGATTTTTTTTATTTATTTATTTTTTATTTTATAATTATTTTTGATTGACTTCTGTTTTACGAAAGTGCGTTTAATGAAACTTTACGCTTCCACTACACAAGGAAAGATATTATATAATTTTTCCTCATTTGCTAAATGACTTTGTACCTGAACTTCTAACCACATTCATATGTACATTGTATAAATATGCATATGTGTTTAAATTACCAGTAAATCTATTAATAAATTATTCTATAACACCAAGCGCCACACAGTGGGGCTGTTCGTGAAAATCATGGTAGATAATACATTTATATTTGTTACACTTATGAACCGATAAGGATAAGATAATGCTGTAGAAAATGATAGAAAATTTTTTAAAGGAAAGTGTTGCCAAGTGTTAAAAAATATGTCAATAAATATGTTCAAAAAATATGTAATAAAAAACTAATATACTATTATATTGAAACTATTTTATTGTCATTTCATAGTTTATCTTATTTATTTTTTTTTTAAATAAAAATTCGCATAGCAATTTTAGTAAAAAACATATTTTTGTAAATATATTTTTTATATAATTTTTTTTTTTTTTTTTTGTTTATGTTTTAATTTGGTTTAAGTTCTTATTTTGAGAAAGCCAAGTTACTTGTGATAACTTGAAAAACACAAATTGTAATTATTCTGACAAACACGGAACAACATCATGTTTCAAAAGCAACTACAACTTCATCATCAAGCTACATTCGCTTACAGCAGTGTATGTCAGTTAATGCCAACTTCTAATATAACAAACAATTTTAGTGCAAATAGAATACGAGAATTTTTTCGTTTGTTGTTTGTTTTTTTTTCTTTTTGTTTGGAGCACAAGTCTACAATTTCTTAAGAAACAAGTGTAATTTAAACAACATACAAACTAAGAACAGTGAAAACTGAGCAACTGTTAAATAAAATGTTAAAAAACATTTATAATTACAAAAGAAAGTGTTGCCAAGTGCTAAACAAATGTCTCAAAAATGAAATTATAAAACATGTAATAAAAAACTTAGATATTATTTATCTGGAAACTATTTTATTGTTATTTCATTTTTTATCTTATCTATTATTTTAAAAATAAAAATTTCTTTTATAACAATTTTAGCGCAAAAAAAACTTTTTTAATTGAATTTTTGTTTATTATTATTTTTTTGGTTTTTATTTTTTTTTTATTTGTTATTTCACATATTGTCAGAAATTAATTTTAATTGAAATTTATATGATGGTAGTTTTTATTTTTTTTTAATTAAGCTAAAGCCAAATTACATGTGATAATTTTTAAGGTACAAATTGCATTAAATATAATTATAATTTTTCTGACCAGTGTTGACATATTTATTTATTTTTTAAATCTTCAAGTCGAGCAAAAAAAATCTTTTTTTGTTACCAAAAATCTTTTTTGTTATTTTATTGAATGAAAATGAGTTAAAATTTATAGAATATGTGTAAGATCATTATGAAGCAAATCAGTCAAAGTCAATAATATATTAAAAGTACCAAAAGTAAAATTTTTTAAAATTTTATATTTAGATAAAAAATCTTTTTTGTCGTTTTAACAAAACTTCAAAAATAAGCTTAATCCTCACATATGGTAACTTTGATTCTGCCAAATACGGAACAAAATTATATTTTCGAAAACTTCAAGGGGTGTACCGCTTTCGAACTTTTATGTTTATAATATGTAAATTTGAAAGCATTAGCTTTCCTTTCGAATTACAGAGTACAGGCCCAAAATTATATTAAAAAAAAATTAGTGAAAATGGAATACGAGAATTTTTTCGTTTCATTTCTACAGTCTCTTTACAGCCAAAGTATACAATATACAAATTAACAAAAGGTTGTTAATTGAAATTTTATATTTTTTTCTTAAACGTGGATTTAGTTGGCAGCAATATGTTAAAAACTATTTTTTTTAACGTTCATTCAGTTGGCAACTTTTATGAAATAATATGTTAAAAAACAAAATTTTATAATTTTTTTTTTCTCAAGCTTGTATTTTGTTGGCAAGTTTTCTTATCAACATTTCATAATCGAATCAATAGTATATTTATGCAATCGGCCCCACTGTGGCTCATCGCAAACTGGCTTAAATAATTATTTTGTTCATAAAATACAACATCAACCATTATTTGATTATTAATAAATATTTAAACTTGAATCTTTTTTTTCTGGCACTTGCAGGAGATAATGATCATAAACAACTTATTTAAAGATTTTAAAATAATAAATTGTTATCAACCAGTTTATTTAAGAAATGCATTGCTGTATTTCTGAAAGGGGACCGTCATTGACTCTATATATATAAAAAAAACACATTATAGCCAAGATATAACGAAGAGAACACAGTTCTTAATTGTATAAAAAATAAAAAATAAAACAGAATGCTCTTAAAAACCATTTCACGAGTTTTTATTTTTATATGACCTCAATGGCCAATTTATTGCGTTCGTGATGATGTAAATAAAACATGAACTTGTTCGTATACAGAGTATCAATTATAAATAAAATTTTCCATATCATCTAATAAGACTATGTGTCTTATTGAACTTTTTTTATGCCCAAATTAAAAATAACTTTTCGTATTATCTTTGCACAAATCCTGTTTCTAAAACAAATATTTGCAAACAAAAAAAAAATCTACACAGTCATCAAATTAATATAAATTATATAAAAATGAGTAACAAGTAACAAGTAACATAAGCCAAAAAAAAAAAAAAAAAATTAAATGAAATGCCAAACATAGAGAAAACAATTTAGACTTTAAAATGAAACCATAAATCAAATTAAAGAAAAATTGTATCCCATCCATTCGTTTAAGAGCTCATCTAACCATTTCTTTGTTTAACATTTCAATTGTTTTAAACAGTCACAAAAAAAAATTCTACAAATACAAAAAGTACGCAATAATATTTAAAAAAAATTGCATTTCAATTATGTGTCTTAGTTTGATAGCCCAACAAACATTTGAAGTAAACATTGGCAGAGCAGAAACTGGAATATGTATAAAAAAACATCAAACAAATGTGAGTTACACGAAGATTGATATCTTCATACAAATAATAAATTTGTAAAATGCCTGGCAAATTATTTGCCTTTAAGTTTAAAAAATTTTTACGTTTTTTACAAAAATTCAAATGAAATTTGAGCGAAATTGAAATTAAATTTTGCAAGCAGTTACAAATTTGCCTTGCTTCTTAATCACAATTGTAGCTAATATCCAATTTTTAAAATTAAGGATATATGAAAGCTTAACGAGTCCTCTCTAAGTTTGGAATGCTAATCGCCAAAGAGATTCACTTTATAATTCAAGAAATACACAAGAAGAATTCTCGCCATATTCTTAAAATAATATGAAAATAAAACAGATGAAATTAAATTTTTAAAATAAAGGATATATGGCGGGTTAGAAAGTTCTTGCCCAGATTGATATGAAATTTACCAGTGAGCCTAGTAATGCAATTCTAAGAATTGTTAACAGATTTTCCTTTTATTACGATAATAAATACAGCTGAAGCTCAGTTCTAAATATTATGGATGTATGGAAGGTGGGAAATTCCTTAAGAGGACTTAAATAAAATTAACCACACACACACACACACAGAGAGAGAGAGAGAGAGAGAGAGTTTAACAATGCCATTCTGGAATTAGTAATATACTTTGTTTCCATTCTGGCTGTAATTTAAAATGAAGTTATATTTTCTGAATTAAGGATATATGGGAGGAAGGCAAGTTCTTGCTGCGATTGGAACGAAATTCACCAAACACCTTAACTATCAAACTATATAAATAGTTATAACAATAAATAAACTTAGACGTAATTTTTTAAAATTAAGGATATATGCGAAGGGAGAATTTACTTAAAACGATATAAGCAACTTTTACTTAATAGATTAATTTTACCATTTTGAAAATAATTAGCAGATTTTTTTACATTTTGATTATGATTTTAGACAAATCTAAAATTTTTCAAATAAAGGATATATGGGAGGAGGGCAAGTTTTTGCACCGATTCAATTGAAACTTGCCTGAGATCTTAACTGTTTAATTATGGAAATAGTAATGACAAAAGACATAGCTAGAAATGATTTTTTAAATTAAGGATACGTGGGATGCAGGATATTTTTTTTTCTATTTGAGCAAAATTTACTAGAGAGCTTAACTATTAAATTTTGATAATCATCACAACAAGCTTTTGCTACATTCTGATCATGATTTTAGACAAAACTAAAATCTTCAAAATAAAGGATTTATGAGAGAAAGGCAAGTTCTTGCACCAATTGAATTAAAATTTACCACACAGCTTAACTGTTCAATTATGGAAATAGTAAATACTATAAAGTTGGAAATGATTTTTTAATATTAAGGATATATCGGACGCATAAATTTTCTTTGCGGATTTGAGCAAACCTTACAAGAAAGTTTAAGTATACCATTTTGAAAATAATTACCAAATTTTTTTTACATTCTGATCATGATTTTAGACAAAACTAAAATGTTAAAAATAAAGGATATATGGGAGGAGGGCAAGTTTTTGCACCGATTCAATCGAAATTTACCAGAGAGCTTAACTGTTTAATTATGGAAATAGTAATGACAAAAGACATAGCTAGAAATTATTTTTTAAATTAAGGATATGTGGGACGCAGGATATTTTGTTTTTAATTTGAGCAACATTTACTAGAGAGCTTAACTATTCAATTTTGGTAATCATCACAACAAGCTTTGGCTACATTCTGATCATGATTTTAGACAAAACTAAAATCTTCAAAATAAAGGATATATGGGAAGAAGGTAAGATCTTGCTGCGATTGAAATGAAATTTACCAGATAGCTTAACTGTACAATTCTGAAAATAGTAATGACTATAAATAGAGGAGTTTATAGTTTTTTTAAATAAAGGATTTATGCCGAATGCAAAATTTACTAAATAGTTTAACTATACAGTTTTGATAATAATTACCAATTTTGTTACATTCTTAACAGGATTTTTGGCAAAACTAAAATTTTTCAGAATAAAGGATATATGGGAAGAAGGCAAGTTATTGCTGCGATTGAATTGAAATTTACCAGATACCTTAACTGTGCAATTATAGAAGTAGTAATTATAGTAAATAAAGCTGGAAACGGTTTTTTATATTAAGGATATATGGGACGCAGGAATTTTTCATGCTCAATTTGAGCAAAATTTACTAAATAGATTAATTATACCATTTTGAAAATAGTTGAAAATGTTTGTTGCATTCTGATCGTAATCTTAGATAAAATTAAAGTTTTTCAAAATAAAGGATATATAGAAGGAAGGCAAGTTATTGCTGCGATTGAAATGAAATTTACCAGACAGTTTAACTATGCAATTGCGGAAGTAGTAATGACAATAATTATAGCTGGAAATGATATTTAAAATTAAGGATATATGAGACGCATGCATCTTTTTAATTCGATTTGAAAAAAAATTATTAAAGAGCCTATCTATACCATTTTTAAAATAATAAGAAATTTTTGTTATAGTCCGTTAATGATTTTACCCAAAAGTAAAATTTTTGGAATAAAGGATATATGGCAGGAAGGCAATTTCTTGCATTAAATAGACCTAAACTATCTATATACCATTCTGGAATTGTGTAATTTGTTAGCATTTTAGCTTTAATTGAAGTCAAAATTAATTTTAAAAATTAAAGGCTATATAGAAGAAAGGCAAGTCGTTGCAGCGATTGAAATGAAATTTGCAGGACAACTTAAATGTGCAATTTTGAAAATTAAAAATAAAACGAAAATTTCCAATATAAATATGTTGACTGGGTTACATACACATTTATTTAACTTTAGAAAATAAACTTCGCAAAAACTAATGACTAGAATATTTGCAACAAATTAAATTCCAACGCCAAATAACTCATAAATAATAAATACGTTTTTTTATCTCTTTTAAATTAATTTTTATATTGCTGCATTTACCCAAAAGCTATTAAAAAAATTAAATGCGCTTGAAAATAAATTTCTAATAGAAAATAAAATTTGTGATTAATAATGTCCGCCATTAGACAATGTTTTAAGTTGTTTTTTTCTTTTTTTTGCTATTCAGAAAATGACTTCACACCCAAAAAAAAACTATTTGGCTTAATGAATGTGTTCAATTAAACAATTTGTTGGCAATTAAAACTAGTTGCAATTACTTTCGTTATTAAATCAAGTACTCATGCTTGCGAAAACAAAAGTTTTGGCTTAAGCCAGCTGCTCATGCTTTATTTATAAAAATTTGCTGCATAAATTATTTAAGCAGTCAGTTCAGGGAACTTATTATTATTATTATTAATTTATTGCTTTCGTTACGGTAATGAATATATAATAAATATATTTTTATAACTTATTATTATTATGCCGATGTTATCTTTTGTTCTTTTGCCTGACACGCTTTCAATACCATTCTCCCCCTAATAAATATTATAAACTCTAATAGTGTGTTAGATCATCACAAATATCTATTAATAAGTGCACAGTTATTTATCAAAAAAAATATTTGTGACGCACTTTTATAACAAAGTTATAAATAAAATACATATTTACTTCAAACTTGATTCGATTACGCGCTTGAGCGACAAACAAGTGGGAAGTAAGGGGAGTAAGCTTAAGAAAAGTTCAACAAAAATTTAAATATTTTACGCTTAATTGATTAAAAACATAGTGCGAAATAAGTAATTTGGAATAAATTACAAGAAGAGGGATCTCCGCCCCAATATACTTTTCATTTTTGGAATTTTTCATTTGAGTAATCCCATTGGAGTGGGTGTGACCATGTGCTACTCACATTTTTTTGTTTTTTTGTAATTCAAAAATATAAAATTTATAATTAAGAAAAGGGTGCGGCGGTTCCCAAAGCTGTTAATTTGAAAAACATTTAAAAATAGTTAATTACTAAAGGAATATGATTTCTACTCAGAATTACCTTAAATGAATGTGCCGGGTGTGACCTTACAAATCTCAGATTTTCCAAAATTATTAACTTTAAGAATAATTCTTCTAATTTTTTTTTAACATTTTTTAATTTGATCAAGCTTAAGGTCTCTTGTTTTCATATTTAAAATTTTTAGTTTATATTTCGACATTTCGCCAACTCCTTTGTGTGGCTTTTTCAGGCAAACTTTTTTTGTCTAGTAAAATATTTCGTAGTAAATTGTTCAAAAAGCATTTTTGATTGTATTGAATATATATTTTTCTTAAAAAAAATCTTCCCAAAATGTGTTGGGTGTGACCTTGAATGAAAATCCAAAGAAAATTTCAATGCCACCAGCTGGAATTTCGATTCTTGTGCGTTCATCAGGCATCATAGATTCTGAAGGAACCTCTTTAAACAATTGCCGATTAGCAGTAATTATTTTTGATGGACTACAAAGAAGTTTAAGTTAAAATTTTGGAACTGCATCTTTAATGCAAGCTGTGATTTAAAACTAATAATTTTGTGTCTGCTCTTGCGTCTTCACTCTCGATTATTTTTTCTTACTTCTGGCAATGATTCTTTATCCATCATAATTTTCTTAGTATAACCCCTTTTAGACATGGAAAGTTTACTTTGCAAAGTGTTAATTCAGCTGTGTGAAAGACTATCTCTTTCTGTCTTTCTCCCAACTGAATTAAGACTTTGCAAAGTAAACTTTTCTTTTCAAAAAGGGGACTATTTCTTCTTTTTCCTTTTCCTGCCTTCTCTTTCTCTCTCTATCTCACGCTCTCTATATATCTCTCTATCTATATCTCTCTATCTGTCCCTTCTTATGTATCTCTCACTCTCACTCTCTCTTAGCTTTGCCATATTTTTTTTTCAAAAACCTTCAAAACGAACAAAAAGGTCTTTTTTAGGGTCCCGTACAACAAAGGTGAAAAGGAACTCTATTGTTTTCGCTACGCTGTCCGTCGGTCCGTCGGTCCGTCACACGGCATTTGGCCGCTACAACAACAAATACATGAGAATTAAAAATTAAAGGGTGTTCCAAAACGAGCAACGAAAAATGTTAAAATCCCATGTAATATACATACAATTGTATGAACATATGTATATTGAAAGTTGAAATTTGTAAAATTAGTGTAGTTAAAAAAATTAAAATTAAAGGGTGGTCCATCAGTTAATGCAGTTTTGACTATGTAATTTTGACAATTTGCTACATCTTGGAAACCGTAAGAGGCAAACACTTGAAATTTTCAAAAACGGTAAAACTAAAAAAACCGAAAATTATAATTACAACAAATACATGAGAATTAAAAATTAAAGGATGTTCCAAAACGAAGAACGAAAAATTCTAAAATTCCATTTAATATACATACAATTGCATGTATATACATTAGGCTTATGCGTATTTTCAAACACAAAGGCTCACTGGGTTTTCATATGCGGGCTAAAATTCTAAGCCAAACTGTGTTCTTACTTTTTTGATATCTTAAAAAAAAAGTTCCGCACCAAATGCATTTTCTGCAGCAAAAATGTGGATTTTTCAAATCCAAAAAAATCTCATATTTTCGTAATGACAAACAATTTTTTGTTAATAAACCCTAGTAGATGGTACCCGAATTTTAAAGATTTAATATCCGCTGATCACGAATCTGCTGTTTATTTTAAATTCCATTAAGTGGTTTTCGACATATGATGAGTAGTTTTCCAGTTATTCGCTAATTCAGGTTTTGCAAAAAGTTACTTATTTTTTCAGTTACAGTTTGGTCCGCTGATCACAAATCTATCATTTATTTTTCAATATATTGAGTAATTTTTGCATAAGGTCATTTCAGATATCTCTGCATATTATTATTATATATATTACACCATGTGACAAATTTTTGTGAAATTGTATTTCGCGTTCTATTTATACGCTATCGATGTATTTGAGCTTTCAGGATGGTGTAAGTTCAATTAAATAGACATATACCAACCAAGAGTACAAAATTTGTACAACAGTGGTCGCCAAACTTTTTTCTTCAGAACTACATTTTTTACATATACCAACCTTAATAAATTATTACTAATTATAGCATTTTTACATAAATTAAGCTCTCTTTGCAAATTTATAATACAACAAGTAATTCTGTGAGCAAAAGAAACTGAGTGATAATTTCACAAATTTGCAAATGGTCATATCTTGAAAACCTTGGATTTTAAAATAAACAGCAGATTCGTAATCAGCGGATCAAAATCTATAAAGTTCGGGTACTAGTAGATGGTTTATTAACAAAAAATTGTTTGTCATTACGAAAATATGAGATTTGTTTTTGGATTTGAAAAATCCACATTTTTGCTGCAGAAAATGCATTTGGTGCGGAACTTTTTTTTTAAGATATCAAAAAAGTAAGAACACAGTTTGGCTTAGAATTTTTTCCTGCATATGAAAACCTAGTGAGCCCTTCGCGTTTTGCAAATTTTTTATTTTCTGCAGAAGCCTACACTAAAGTTAAAAAAAAAAAATTAAATTAAAAGGTGTTCTATCAGTTAACGCAATTTTGACTCTGTAACTTTGACAACTTGCTGTATCTTGGAAACCGTAAGAGTAAAACTCTTGAAATTTTCAAAAACGGTAAAACTGAAAAATCCCAAAATTATAAAATCGCCAAAAATCGAAAAAAATCGCCAAAACGAAAAAATCGTCAAAATTAAACAAAAAAATTCTAACACTAAAATAAATCGTGAAATCCGAAAAAATCGCCAAAATTAAAAAAAACGCAAAAAAATCGAAAAAGTCCTCAAAACGCGAAAAAAGCGCCAAAACTAAAAAAATTGTGTATATGAAACAAAATCGCCAAAATGAAAAAAAAATCGCCAAAATTAAAAAAAAAATCGCCAAAATGAAAAAAAATCGAAAACCGAAAAAAATCGCCAAAACGAGAAAAAAGTGCCATATCTAAAAAAAAAAATCGCCAAAACCGAAAAAGCCAATAACGAAAAAAAAATGCCAAAACTATATTTTATATAGGAAAAAGTTCGTATTTAATTACATATCTAGTGTCCGTACAGAGGCCTTCGTGCGCGGGTCAGAGTCGCACTTCACTGAATTTATTTATAAATTTTTTACATATACAGAATTTTTGTTTATTGCTGGTTAAGCATGTGTGTAAGCATTTTATTTCTTCTTAAGCAATAGTCTCCTGCACAAGATATCTTATAAGAACTTTTAAGACATGAGGGATTTTTCAAATGCTTTGCTACAGCGAAATCTTATAAAACAAACGTTAATAACACTGTTTGCAAGAAATTTATTTGAGTATTGTAGGTATAAGAGTAAAGAAGAAAACACTTCGTGACGGAAGAATTTGTGATACTAGCTTCTTTCTACACATAAGCGCGTGTACAAACGTCATGCATGTATGTGTGTATGATCATTTATTTTTCTGCGCACATGCAAAGGCACACACATGCATTAACATTAGTTGTATGCGGTTAATCACATAATAGCTTACCATCTACATATTACACACACACTCAAACGTACAATATGAAAAATAACAAGCATACACAAATCAACAGTACTTCTTTTGAGTGTTTGTTACAGACAAGCTATCTTGACGTCATCGCTTGGTAACACTCTGGTATACACATACACCAATACATCCATCGTGCTTCGCTTATAGTCATTGTTGCCAGAATTGACGATTTCTCTGCATTTTGACGATTTTCACCTCTCAAAATACACTAGTGACGATTTTAGGTCCAGAAATGATGATTTTTCTAAATTTAACATAGTATATGGAAACTTTTTTAGTATTGCATTTTTAGAGTTGGTTTTTATTATGCTATGATTTTTTTGTGTTCAAAATGTTAAATTCTGATATTTATACATAAAAAGTTTCTATAACAAAAATGCTAATTATTTTTTTTATAAATTATCTGTTTTAAAAATAAATATATATGTACGTATTTGAATTCTGATTTCATTTTAAGTTTTTTTAACTTTTATTTTTAATTTTAATGGTTTTCATGTTTAGATAATATACATATATTTAATGTATATGTGTATATTTGTTGAAAGCATAGTTAATAAGTTTGAACCATAGTAATAGTCTTTGTAATAAAACAATTAAAATACAAAATAACAAAAATTAAAAATTTTAAAAACCCCCGACTTTTTTCAGAAAAGATGTTATATCTTCTAAACGGCTGGACCGATTTTCTTCATAGCTAAGAACCCTCTCCATCAAGTCACCTTTCAAACAGAAAAAACTAAATGAAAATCGGTCCAGCCGTTTAGCCTGTACGTGGACACGGACAGACACACAGATAAACAGATACACAGACACACAGACATACATTACACCCCTTTTTTAGTCGGGGGTTAAAAATTTAATATTTTTGATTTGACGTTTTTTTGACGATTTTCTAAAATTACTTGACGATTTTGACGATTTCTTGCGCAGAAATCTGTATTTTTGGACGATTTCACCCCTAGAAGTTCTGGCAACAGTGCTTATAGTACGACGGCATTTATTATTGGTTTGGTATAATACATGCGACGTGAATACATTTAAAAATCATGACGTTTTTACATTTCAAGACTGTTTACGCAGCTCTCTATTAAGCAACTCATCAGTACATCACTATAACTAACACACATTTTTACTCGCTTTTCTACTTATTTTTAATATACGATACATACATATGTAGATTCTTTGGCAGTAATTAAAAATTTAGTTACATAAAAATTACTTGCAATTTTTTTTGCTGTGTTATTTATTATATAATAAAAATTTATGCCATTAAGCAGATATGTGACAAAACAATAAAAAAAAATTATAAATAGAACAAACTTTCAATTTGCAGTTTTTAATAAGTTTACAGATATGAGTTTGTTTTGGCTAGTGGTTTTGCAATGTAAAATTAACATACATAGTTAGTGCATTTTATATGTAGGTCTGTTTGTATGTACACTGTACATTGTACAGACAAATTTACATGCGTACCAGCGTTGCCACTTTCTGTGTAATAGTGCAAAATCTGTACTAATTTTAAATTCATTGCACTATATTTGCATCATAAATTTTTTGTGAAAATTTTGCAGTATTTGACTTTAACGGCATTTATATTTCTGTGTTTAAAAGCGATAACAGCATAATCTAGTTATATATGCTACAAAACTTTGCGTGAAATCCCAATGTCTCTAACGAATTATATATACTATAAAGATATGTAGTTACATATAAACAAAATAATATTGACCTACATAAGATTTAATAAAAGATCTATAAAATTTATAATAAGGGCCAAATTATACTAAAAATATTTAGAAGATTTGCTAAAGAAATATTGGATTCCATTTTAAACGTAGTTGTTTAAGGCCAGTTTACATCAAGAATTTCAACGATATTTCCCTACTTGGAAATAATATTTTAGGTAATAAATATAACGAAATAGTTATAAGATTAGAAGTTTTTGATGATCCTTCAAAAATAGCTTAAGCAATACTTTCTGTATTGGATAAAAAATCTACAAAGTGTCATTTGCAGCTTCTTTCATATTCTCTTGGACTTTTAACTAATTTTAATTAAAGTCTAGTTGCATAAAAATTGATTTTTTTTAACAATAATATGTAGCTATTTTTGATTCACAATTAAAACAAGAAACTTTTTATACAGCAAAATTAAATTTTATTGTAATAGAACCAAAATTTGCACAATCATTTAGCTAGATTGACAAAAATTAGCCAATGAATGAGTGGCATTAGGTTAGGTTAGGTTGAAAGACGGGGTAGTAAAAATTTACCAAATCTGTTTCGGACTACAGCTATGCTATTATAGCATGTTGTGCGCGCTTGATAAGAAATATTGGGGAGATACCAAATAAAACCATGAAAACCTATTATACTTAAACCTCAATATGCTTTCTTAGGTTTATCCAGTCTGAGCTCCTAAGATGTTCTATATCTGGCATATTTTCCAGATGGAAGATTTGTCTTCTAATTTGACTGAATAGTGGACAGTGACACAAGTAGTGTTCGAGTAGCGCTAACATGCACTCTAACATCACAAAGACCTTAATGAGTTAGGCTTAATCTGTGTGATGAATTAGATAGAGAAATTTACCAGTGTAAAATCTTTCAAATTAAATTTGTAATAAAATTTCTTTTAATAATACCAATCTCAAACTGAACTTAATTCAAACTGATATAAGAAATAAATTACCAGCTAATACAATAGCATCGATTTTATTTGCAAATTTTGAGCCTAATATTGAAACAATAAAAAGAAATTGGAAAAAATAATATAATTCAATATATAATTTAATAATTTAATTTAATCATTTACTTCTAATTAAATGAATTTAAATTAAGAAAAAAAAAAGGTTGAGGACTTTCTTCTCAAACGCCTAGTTTAAATAATATTTTATGAGGATGGATTCAATTATTTTTCTTTGAAATAAATAAGCGATACATGTATGTATTTACCTATAAGTATTTGTTATACTTTTTTTTGTATAATAACTGCCTTATTCATAGAAAAATATTTCAGGGTTATTAATCGCCTATTTGACATATTTCTATGGGAAATTTGTCAAATAAACCTAAAATATTTTTTATGAATTAGACCGTAAAAAGTTATCTCTTTTTATGTTTTAATTTAATATGTAAATCTTACCAAAAAATTATAAAAATTATATATTCGGCTGTGCCGAATCTTATATACCCTTCACCAAAGTGCGTATATAAACCATACATATGCATATGATTTGTGAAAAAATTTATAATTTTTTGCTCTAGTGCAAGTTTTAGTAAGTGACCTCTCGGTATTTTTCGATTAAATATTTATTTTTTGATATTAGCAATAAGTTGAATATTTTGTTCTACACATTCACCCTTATTACAGTTGTCAATAACGACATTACGTCATACAATATCAAAAAATCTAATTAAAAAAATAGTTTTATTTCGTAACTTTAATATCCAGAAAAAAGTTCAAAGTTTCCAGCTCTGGAGCTGTGGTGTTAATTTTTATAATTTTCTACACCAAACTTTTCTTTCCAAAACGTAAAATATATATAATTTATAAAGAAAAAGAAAAAAAAAATAATTATACCTAGTTATATGGCATATAAAATACCACAAAAAGTGTAAGAGTCCCAACCCTGAAATCATACTTTTTGATTTTTCTGATTTCTTACACCAATCTCTTTTTATTTTAAGAATATAATTTATGTTTAATTTGTAGAAACAAAATTGTTTTTTTGTTTAAGTTACTTAACGTTTTCTAACCTTGGAAACGTCTTTTTAATTATTTAATTGTTTTTTTAATGTTAAATATCAATTTAATTTGTACTGAAGTATAAAATAAGTTAATTTAACAAAAAAAATAAATATTAGTTTACGCTAGTTAATTTTTTATATCACAAAAATTTTAAGTTTCAAAACCCTGGAATCATACTGTTTGATTTTTCTGATTTCACGCGCCAATCTCTTTCTTTTAAGAGTGTAAGATATTTTTAATTTGTAGAGAAAAAGAAAAAATTTGTTTTAGTAAGTTAGTTTTATTTAATTTTGTACAAAAAAAAATTTAAAGTTTTCCAACCCTGGAAACGTCTTTTTAATTTTTGTAATTTTTTTTTAATTCGAAATACCAATTTTATTTATACTGAAGTATAAATTAAGTTCATTTAATAAAAAAATAATAATAACTAGTTTTCGGTAGTTACTTTAGTATGGCAAAATAAAGTTTGAGTTTTCCAGCTCTGAAATCGTCTGCTGGATTTTGCTGATTTTTCAATAGCAATGTTTTTTAGACTATTTCTGATACACCAGTCCAATACCGATTTCACGTACAGACAGATCGACAGACGGACATTGCTTATTCGTCTTCCCTATGCATAAGGATCCAGAATATATATACTTTATGGCTCGCTTATTAATATTGTGGAAGTTACAAGCGGAAGGGCAAACATATATATACCCTTTTACCATTTTTTGGTAGAGGGTATAAAAAATATTTCCTTGGATTTGTTTGCATTGTATCATTCGGTTTTGCACTATTTTAGACTTGCACCTGTGTAACTTCTTGTTCCACTGGTGGCAACGCTGATGCGTACATACACTCAGTGTTGTCAGATTTATTTTCAGCCTCCTCGCCAAATGACTTATCGAATATCGCCATATATCGCCAGTATAATAAAACATAAAATTTGTGCTACAAAAAACATTTTTACTTTGGAATAAAGGGAGAATTAGTTTTTACTTTCTGTTCTGTTACGAATCAGCTGACTCTTTTTTGTTTATAGAAATCTAATACAAGTCTTTAGTTTTTCTGTTTCGTTCTGTTCTGTTTCGGTTCAACCTGTGAAAATCAAAAAATGGTTAAGTATTTGTAAGGCCGGGTTTCCATCTGTGTGCCATGTGTCACACAAGCGTAAAAAAAAGCGTAACCACTAATTACTAATGAAAAACAGTTTGATTTTAAAATTTTTCGAAAAACAGTTTGATTCAGACACGTATTTATTAAGTTAAACAGTTTCATACATAACTAATAGACAATTTTATAGAATCCAACATGATTGGAAACTGTTTAAATAAATAAATATATGTATGTCTGAATCAAACAGTTTTTCATTAGTAATTAGTTGGTTACGTTTTTATGGGCAAATGACACACAAGAAATGCCAGATGTAAACTCAGCCTAAGTGACAGCATAAAATAATAATAAAAATATTTTGAAATAATTAATACAATTAATTTTTAAAAGTTCAACGATATAACATTATCTAAGAGCCTGTTAGAATCAGTAAAAACTTTAGACTTTGAAAATGTTAGAAAACATCTGCCAATTACAGTCATTAAAAATTTATAATAACTACATTCAGAAATATAAACAATATTTTTAGTCTATAATTATAACTTAGTAAGGACGAAGGCCACTGCAGCTTGTTCCTGTAATCGAATATTAATTTGTAAATTTATTTTACTGTTAATAAAAAATAAAATAAAATAAAATAAATAAAATTTTTAAAAGAAAAATAAAACTATCTTGAACTTTAACAATAGACGATGAAAAAGTCATCGCTTTAGTGGAAAACTGCGACCGACCCTTCTGTTCAGAAACAGTTAATAAATTGCTACAGAAAAAGTAAGTACTCAAATTTAGAAGCAGAACGGCACAGCACAGAACAGCAACAGAAAGTAAAGACTAAATAAGCCTTAACATTAGAAATATTTTTAAATTCAGTTCGTAACGTCTACCGTAAAACATAAAAATTATCAGCCTTATTTATAAAACTTAAAAGGTCTTTATAAAGATTTTTTAAAACAAATTTTCATACAAAATAAGTTTTATAAATAAGACCATATATTGTTAAAGAAAAAATTCAAAAAGTACTTACATTAACTTTACATTAAATACTTATAGAAAAGGATAAATTGAACTTCAACACCAAGTTCAAAATTAATGTTTAAATCTTGTGATAAAACTAAATTAACGTGCGTTTAAGTACACATATCATGTACTTTAGGCGAGAACTCGTGCAAGCTTTTTAGTGATTATCAAAATCAAATATCAAAATCTTGATTCCAATTTGTAAAATTAAGTTTTCTGCACCGTGTTCTTTAAGCACCAAATACGGTTTTGTGGTCCATATTTGTTGTATAATTCTTGAATTTCAGAAAATTTTGTTTGAAAGTAAAGAGTTACAACATTTTTGTACGAATTATTTTATGCTGTAGAAAAATTATTTACATAAAAAATTTCGCATTTTTAACATATTTCTATTTTATTGAAATTGTAAAAATATAGCCAAAAATATCGCCAAAGAGTTTAAATATCGCCAAGTAAATCGCCAATCGCCATTTAAAAATTTTCATCGCCAAAAACTCATTTTTGTCGCCACGTTTGGCGAGATATCGCCATATCTGACAACACTGCATACACTAATTCAATCTCTATCTCTCCCTCTCTCTCTTGCAAAACATTAGTTTAAATTAGTGGTAAAACAAAAATCGTTTATTGATAATAAATATTTATGTACATATGTATATAAAACCAGTTTAAAATTATTTAAATAAATTAATTGACAATAAATAAAAAAAAATATATTTTATGGCTTGTTAATGTAAACAAAAAAAAACAAAACAAAACAATAACAACAACAGAGCGAAAAGTTTTGACAAATGCGACAAGTACAAAAGAAAATGTTAATGAAAATACTAAATGTAAATGCAAAATAAATAAAACAAAGATATAAAGAATTTATTCAATATAAACTTTAGTCACACACAATACACACACACACACACTCACACACTAGTAAATGCAAACTTATATGCATGTTTTTGCAGGCATGTGTAATGTGCAATAAGAAAATAGTAAAACAAGATACAGTCCTTGAAAGCAAAAAAAAAATATTTTATAGTGGAAAAACAAATAAATATTTTGTTCCGTTTTTTTTTTGGTTATTTTATTTTTTTTAGCGCCAGTTTAAATTTAGTTAAATTTTTAAGTTATTTGCTAATTTGTCGACAGAAAAAACATTCGATGGGTTACGTACATATGTATGTATGTTTGTATGTATATTGAAAGCAAAAAAAATTATTATTCTATTATTATTTTGTTGTTGTTTCAATACAAGTTTTCGATCGAACGTTTTCTTTCGAAATCGTGGAACCGGCGGGAAATTTTATTTTACAATTGAGTGTGAAATTTTTTGAGAGTCCAAAAAAAAATAATATTTTTTCTTATTTTTTTATATTTATATTTGCTGGCTTATCTTACGAGTATTTAGATAAAAGAAATTTTTGCATTTTTACAATATACCCCACTGTAACTCTAACGCAGTCTTGCATTTTCAACTTCAAAGTCGACCATTTAATATTACTTTGGGGATTATATGTATACACATCTAACAGTTATACTTTTATATTACAGTAGAGTTCGGTTATAATGAACTCCGAGTTACTTGGCATTTTTTTCGTTATAGACAAAGTTTGTTATAATCGAAGTAAATATTTTCTCTAATTCAAAGAAACTAGCTAAATATAAACAAAATAAGCTTTTTAACCTTTGAAAGAATACAAATCTTTTTAAAACATACTTTCAGTAAACTTAAAAAAAAAATTAAAAATTAGGGCCAAATTTTCTATGTATTTTGTTTTTGTAATCTAAATTTTTTCATACAAAATTTGTCAACTCTTCGCGTAGCGTTTTATATAATAAGGGCCTTTAAAGGCACTTGTTGTTTATTTTTTAACTACGAGAACAGCTGTTTTAAAAAATACATACTAGACAATAACTTGTGATTTTTTTATATTCTTTATAAATTTCATTTCCGTTTTGTTTGCAAAATTTAGAAAGAAAGTTTGCGCACTAAGTTTTATGAAATCTTAATGCAAAACTGTTGGGATCGGTGAAGTGGTTCGTTTTATGGAAGAACTCGTTATAGAGGGTGTTAATTATAAGCCAACTCCACTGCACTAACACTCATATGTAATTTTACACCCATACACAAGTGTGTATAAATAAACAGAAGTAAACGTATGCAAGTAAACAAATTCCCAAACAATTTCAAGACCACACCAGGGGTGGAAAGCAGAGATTTTAAAACCACGCTGAACTGTAGTAAGGTTGTAAAAATGAAAAAATTATGTTTCGAAAAGTGTTTAAACTTGAAACTTACTTCTCACTAAGCCTAACCTCAAGGTGGCTAGGGGTTTATATATTTTCCATAAGTTCAACTTTCTTCAATTTAAAAAATACAAATGAAGCGAGAAAAGTTAATTTAACAAGAACTTTGAGAGTCATTAAAAAAACACTGGTTTCGAAATTTTATATTCTCTTGAACTAATTATTTCATTAAGGAATCAGAGAGTATTAAGACAAATCGTTTTTAGATCGTTTTTTTTTTTTTTTTTTTTTTTTTTTTTGCTTAAGAGTAATATTTTAAATTACTCGTAGGTATGATACTTTCATAAAAAATAGGTCTGACTCGATTGCAGATTAATCTAAATATTTTTTTTTTTTTTGCATTTATATCCCATTGTGCTGCATTCATTCAGATTATATGCCGACTACATGTATAAACTATAGCATTGCACAGATACATCTGTTTGCACTAGTTTATGCGTGTTTTTGGTTCTGGTATGAACAAATAACTATGTTATTTAGCGTTTTCTGTTACTAGTTGTAAATGTTGATTTTTAAAGCAATTATTGTATGGTTGGGCAATGAGCAAATGAAAACAACACATTTATTTTTTTTTGTTTTTTTAAAACAAATAAGATACATAAAACTGCTTTTACCGTAAGTGCCTTATGTTGTGTTGAGAAAAAAATACATGGCTGATGAGGAATGAATAAAAGCAAAATTTCACATACATATGTAAGTAGATGATACATGTACATGAAACACATGAGCCGCAAATACAAAAAAAATGACACACGATATGCAAGTGTAATTACTCTCAGAGCAAAATTGTCTCTCTCTCTCTCTCTCTCTCTATACTTGGCTGCGCCACAAAATAACATAACGAACGTCCGCACATACATCTGTCCGTCATGTACTTGTTTCAACAATGGTTTTTTTCATATAATTGTATTACAATATGTATTTTTAAGCAAAAACAGATCAAACAGTTGCTCAGCAGCAATACAATAAGCAATTGTTATTTGTTTTTAATTGTGTTATAATTTGGAAAAGCACGCACACACAATAACTCTTATACTACCCTGCAGAAAGTGCGAATAGTGAAATTGTGGTGATTTACTAGTGACGTTGTCAGTAGCACTACTGACCAGGTGTACCCCAGCCAATGGTATCATCTATTGACATTTAACATTAGCTTGTCATTGAAAATCCACCACTAGACTGACTTGGTAGTTCTTTCGGGACCACATGGAGACATTGGCACCAAAGATTCACTAGTAAATTTTAGGGGCTCTAGTCTACAATATCGATATATCCTCTCTCGTTGTCGATAGTAAACTTATAGTGATTTTCTAGTGACATTGTCAATAGTGCTACTGACTAGGTGTACCCCAGCCAATGCAAATGCATATTGACAAATAACAAAGGGTTGTCATTCAAAATCTATCAGTAGACTTTAGCACTATTGAGAAGGTAGTTCTTTTACGACCATATGGAGATATTTGAACCGAAGATTCACTCGTAGATTTTAGTGACCCTCGTCTACATATATTTATTTAATATTATTGCACAACATAATAAAAAAGAAAAACAAACTATTGACGCGTTCATTGACAATATCACCAGAAATACACTAGAACTGCCGTCTCTAACGTATCACTACTCGCGCATAAAAGGAAAGTTGTCGACATTTTAACTAGTGCAGTTGTCGCTGGAGAAAGGGTATTGACATAGAGACATATGGTTCTAGGTTGACTAGAGGTTAGTTCTGTCGCTCACACTACAATTACATGGTACATACCATGGTATATTTGTTTTGGCTATACAAACGAGTATACAAATGCAACTCTTTAGTATAAACAAAGCTGACGTTGCCAAATTTTGACTATACCACGAAATAAATTTAAAAAAAATTTCTGTGTGCAACGTAAATGCATTTGCATGTTTTACAAGCACACCCGCAATTCGTTAGTTAAAAGGCACTGAAACAATAGCAGTCGTAGAAAGTTGTCCATGCCTGCAGTATCACACACACTTTATTTGTTTTTATACTAATAATATACATAAGTACATACTTACATACATATAAAACACACTTATTGTAAGCAAAAACTATTGAAAGGGCCACAAACACTAGAAAAATATATTGAAAACTTATTTACAATTATTACTAAGAAGCAATAAACTAAAACAAAAAGAGAGAGAGGGAGATAACACAGACGATCGAACCCTAGTTTTTCTAGAGTTTAGCTATGATTCACAACAGAGCTAGGGTCTGAAATAAACTTATTTACAGTAATCTCCCGTTAACAGCTAATCAAAATTTAGTAGATTTTTTTAATATTAGTGGGCAAGAATTTTAACGATTTCTTTGAAATTAGTTTTAAAGAAATTATTATATATAACAAAAATTAAAAATTTTAAAAACCCCCGACTTTTTTCAGAAAAGATGTTATATCTTCTAAACGGCTGGACCGATTTTTTTCAAATATAGCTAAGAACCCTCTCGATCAAGTCATCTTTCAAACAGAAAAAACTAAATGAAAATCGGTCCAGCCGTTTGGCCTGTACGTGGACACAGACAGACACACACATACACAGATACACTGATACACAGATACACAGACACACACTACAAACTTATAACACCCCTTTTTTTAGTCGGGGGTTAAAAATGTAATAATTTTAAAGAAATACTTTTTTTTTAATGCATGTTTTTATTTATTGTATTTTGAAATATGAACTAACAATAAGTATTGAAATCTTAAATCTAAAATATAATTACTAGGCCCAACCAATGTCGGACATAAGCTTAGTGGTAGTTATTAATAATACATAAGTAGTGATAAGCAAAAAAAAATACTTAAGTATATTTCTAAGTACATAATAATATCCCGTAAAATATAAATAAATTCAGTGTCCGTGCGGGCACTAGATATGTAAAACAATACGAACTTTTGCCTATATAATAAATAGTTTTGGTTTTTTTTCGTTTTTGGGTTTTGAGCGTTTTTCAGTTTTGGCGTTTTTCGGTTTTTGGCGTTTTTTTAGTTTTGGCATTTTTCCCCCCTTTATGTCGATTTTTTCGGTTTTTGGCGTTTTTTTATTTTGGCGATTTTTTTTTTCATTTTACCGACTTTTTTCATTTTGGCGATTTTTTTTTCATATAGGCGATTTTTTTTCATATAGGATATTTTTTTAGTTTTGGCGCTTTTTTCGCGTTTTGGCGATTTTTTTCGGTTTTTGGCGTTTTTCAATTCGGCGACTATTTTTCATTTTGTCGATTTTTTTTCATTTAGGCGATTTTTTAGTTTTGGCGCCTTATTCGCGTTTTGGCGATTTTTTCGGTTTCTGGCGCTTTTTCAATTTGGCGAGGTTTTCATTTTGTAGATTTTTTCGGTTTTGCCGATTTATTTTAGTGTTAGAATTTTTGTTTTATTTTGGTGCTTTTTTTGGTTTTTGGCGATTTTTCTCTGGTTTTTGGCGATTTTAAAATTTTCGAATTTTTTAGTTCAACCGTTTTTGAAAATTTCAAGAGTTTGCCTGTTACGGTTTCCAAGGTACAGCAAGCAATTGCATTAACTGATGGACCACCCTTTAATTTAATTTTTTTTTTAAATTTTAGTGTTAATTGTTGTAGTCTAACTCTCATGTATTTGTTGTTGCAGCGGCCATGGTTCTACATACTTTGTCCAAATTTCAGGTCTGTAGCTCTTACGGTTCCTGAGAAAATACCGTGTGACGGACAGACGGATAGACAGCTTTTCTTACAGCCTTTGGTGTACGGAACCCTAAAAAGCAAGCAAGTGCCATAAAAAAACTTTGTTGCCAATAAGTTCTTGTTGTAATTAAACCGAAAATATTTAATAAAAAAAAAATAATTTTGTATTATTACGGCCTGTCCCACGATGTCTGCAGAAATCGTTCGTTGCAAACAACAATAACGCTAAAAAAAAACTTGTTGTTGTTTTCAATATAAGTATCCGAACGAAAGATTTCTGGTGACATTGAGGACAGGCCGTTAATGTTTCTGCAATCCACCTGGGGTCTAATCCTCGCTTTCAAGAGCGTGCTGGTTCGATCACGGTTTTCAAAAATTATGGCATTCGCTATCGAACAATCTAATAATATGGTTCGATATAGAATACCATAATCTCAAACTGAAAGAAGTGATCGAATCAGTTCGTTATCGAAAGCAATTCAAAGAATTCACTTATTAAAAGAGAGCTTAAAAATCCATTTAAATCAGCATGGGTTGTTTACACGGACTGCACTGTACAAATGTAAATATGTAAATATGAAATATTTTAAATATGTTAAAAATGCCACTACTGAATTAAATAGTACGAGTTTTTTTTAACTTCAAAATGTCAGAAACAAACAAAAAACACATGAAAATTAGTAAATAAATTTTATACTTAAAATACTCATAGTACAGGGTGGGCCAAAATAAACCAAGGGGTGTAAAAGTTTAATAACTTTTTTGTTTATTAATTTTTTTTTATTTTTTCTTTCAGATTATATAGACAACACTTGGAGAATTTATAATGGAGAGGTTCACAACTGAACAGAGAACCAGAACAATAGAATTTTATTATTTAAAACAGAGATCATTTATTTTAACGCAAAGAGCATATCGTCGACATTTTAACGTCAGAATTTCGCCCTCTGAAGCGATGATTCGTTGCTTAGTTAATCGTCATCACCAACATGGCAGCGTAAGAGATTTGCCTCGAACCGGTAGACCACGTTTAAGTCGCACTGCGGAAAATATTGAACGAGTACAGCAAAGTGTTAACGAAGCACCAGAAACATCTGGCAGAAGGCGTTCTGCTCAGCTAGAAATAGCTCGTACGTCACTACGGCGCATTTTAAAAAAAGATTTACAGTTATACCCATATAAGGTGCAATTGGTCCAAGAATTAAAACCCGCAGATCATCGGCAACGTCTAAATTTTGCAGTTAAATTTCAAGAGTTGGCCAGAAATGAAATCAACTTTATTGAAAATTTGATTATGAGTGATGAAGCTCATTTTCATTTGAATGGCTTTGTTAATAAGCAGAACTGTAGGTTCTGGGGTTCTCAAAATCCAAGAGCCATTCATCAACGCCAATTGCACCCCATCAGGTGTACAGTATGGTGTGGGATCACATCTGAAAATGTCATTGGGCCCTACTTCTTAGAGAATGAAGATGGAAGTGCTGTAACCGTAAATGGAGAGCGGTATCGGTTTATGATAGAAAATTTTTTACGTCCTGCTCTTGAAAACAGACCTGGTATGTGGTTTCAGCAGGACGGAGCCACTGTCCATACTGCCCGAGACACAATGGCACTTTTAAGTCAAATTTTTGGAGAGCGAATAATTTCTCGAAATTCGGAAATTATTTGGCCAGCGCGATCGCCAGATTTGACAGCACCCGACTATTTTCTTTGGGGTTTTTTGAAGGAGCGAGTGTATGTGAACAAGCCAGAGACAATCCTTGAACTCAAGGCAAACATTGTTGCAGAAATTCGAACGCTACAGCCACAAGTTTTGAAAGATGTTATGGAAAATGCTCTAAAAAGAGCACATCAGTGCGAAGCTGAAAACGGTGGTCATTTAAGAGACATTATTTTTCATACTTAGTGTAAAAAAATTTCCATTTTGTATATTATATAATCTGAAAGAAAAAATAAAAAAAAAGTTAATAAACAAAAAAGTTATTAAACTTTTACACCCCTTGGTTTCTTTTGGCCCACCCTGTATATGCATGGCATATATATAAGTACATATATATCTATGTACATATTAGAGGCCTGCCTAAGCAGTCTTGAAATGTAAACACGTCTTGTGTTTTAAATGTATTCTGGTGGCATATATTATACTAAACCAACAGTAAATGATGTCCTTTAATAAGCGAAGCACGATGGATGGATTGATGTTCGTGTATATTAGTGTTTTTAAGCGATGTCGCGAAGACTTTTTGTTCGTAACAAACACTCAAAAGAGTTGATGCGTGTTATTTTGTTATTTTGGATATTTACGTTTGAATGTGTGATGTAGACGGCAAGCTATTATGTGTTTAAGGGTGGTTTGATAAAGCAAACACACACAACTAATGTCAATGCACGTTTGCGTTTGTATGTGAGCAGAAAAATAAAAGATCACACACACAAATTGTGTGCGTATGTACATGCATGACGTTTGTATACGCACCTATGCGTATGAAAAAGCAAGCATCACAAATTTTTTCGTCACGAAGTATTTTCTTTTTTACTCCTATACCTGCAATAACTGAAACAAATGTCTTGCCAACAGTGTTGTTTAGCGTTTATTTTCGAAGACTTCGCTGTAGTCAATCATTCGAAAAATCCCTCATGTCTTGAAAGTTCTTTTAAATGGTCTTTTGCAGGGGTCTAGTAGATACGTATGTATGTCTGTACATGTGTATGTATGTTCACATGTATGTATACATACATTTGTTTATTCTTGTAAAAGAAAATTTGCTTTAAGCAAAACTAAACATAAGAAATAATAAATGTTACAAATGATAACTTCAAGTTAAATAAGATACAAAAATATTAATAAACACAAGGAAATTCTGCTGTCAAGTACAGTGACACTTGATGTATTTACTTATTTGCTGTCAAAGCAAATTTTATAAATAAATTTTCAAGCAAACTATTGCCGAACCGAAAAGAATTAATTATATTGCGATTTGTTATCGCAATATCAATACAATAATGCTTCTTTCTTAATAGTAAATATGTATAAGTATATTTATTGGTTTAGTTTTGATGGCAGGTACAAAAGGTTTATTAAAAACAAACTACGAACAAATAAACTTGCAAAAATTAAGCGAATTTAAGGTAATTTTTCTGAAAGAAGAAAATTTTACCAATTTAATGTTAGTTTCAAAAAATAATATAAACTTACATACATATTCTTTTAAATCGATCAGTAGACATAAAAATTACTTTATTGCTTTTTCTCCAAAAAATTTTAGAACATTTTTATCGGGAGAAAATACATTGAAGATATAATTTTATCGAATTTTCTAACTTTAGTATTTTTATTCCCTTTACCAAAAAATGGTAAAAGGGTATACATATATAGGTTTGTCATTCCGTTTGTAATATCCAGAATATTAATAAGCGAGCCATAAAGTATATATATATATTCTGGATCCTTATGCATAGGGAAGACGAACAAGCGATGTCCGTCTGTCCGTCTGTCTGTACGTGAAATTGATTTTCCGAAGCTCCCAGAAAAGCTAGAAACTTCGTTCTTAGACTGGTGGGTCAGAAATAGTCGAAATAAGATTGATATTGAAAATCAGCAAAATCGAGCAGATGGTTTCAGAGATGGGATACTTAAACTTCATTTTGCGATGCAAAATAACTACCGAAAACTAGTTTTTAATAATTTTTTAATAAATAAACTTATTTTATACTTCAGTATAAATAAAATTGGTATTTCTAACTAAAAAAAATTAAAAAAAAATAAAAAAATTAAAAAGACGTTTCCAGGGTTGGAAAACCTTAACTTTTTTTGTTATGCAAAAGTAACTAACTGAAACAAATTTTTCCTTTTTTTTCTATAAACTAAACATATGTAATGTTCTTAAAAGAAGGACATTGATTTAAGAAATCAGAAAAACAAAAAGGATGATTCCAGGGTTGGAAAACCTACGATTTTTGTGATATATACAATTAACTACCGTAAACTAATTTTTTAATTATTTTTGTTAAATAAACTTATTTTATACTTCACCACGAATAAAATTTGTATTCCAAATAAAAAAAATTAAAAAATTTAAAAAGACGTTTCCAGGGTTGGAAAACTTTAACTTTTTTTCTTATACAAAAGTAACTTACTAAAACAAATTTTTCCTTTTCTTTATAAATTAAACATATCTTATATTCTTAAAAGAAAAAGATTGGTGTAAAAAATCAGAAAAATCAAAAAAGATGATTCCAGGGTTGGGAAACTGAAACTTTTTGTGATACAAAAAATTAACTACCGAAAATTAATTTTAATTTTTTTATTAAATGAACTTATTTTATACTTTAGTACGAATAAAATTGGTATTTCAAATTAAAAATTAACTTTCAAAAAATTAAAGAGACGTTTCCAGGGTTGGAAAACTTTAACTTTTTTTATACAAAAGAAACACACTAAAGCAAATATTTCCTTTTTCTCTATAAATTAAAGATATATTATATTCTTAAAAGAAATAGATTGGTGTAAGAAATCAGAAAAATTAAAAAGGATGATTCCGGGGTTGGGAAACTTACTCTTTTGTGATATAAAAAATTAACTACCGAAAACTAATTTTAATTTTTAATAAATAAAATTATTTTATACTTCAGTACGAATAAAATTGGTATTTCAAAATAAAAAAAATTAAAACGACGTTTCCAGGGTAGGAAAACCTTATTTTTTATACAAAAGTAACTTACTACAACAAATTTTTCTTTTTTACTATAAATTAAACATATCTTATATTCTTAAAAAAAAAGATGGTGTAAGAAATCAAAAAAAATCAAAAAGGAGGATTCCAGGGTTGGGAAACTTACACTCTTTGTGATATAAAAAATTAACTACCAAAAATTAATTTTTATCTATTTATATTAAATAAACTTATTTTATGCTCGATAACGAATAAAATTGGTATTTCAAATACAAAAAAAAAAATTAAAAAAATTAAAAAGACGATTCCAGGGTTGGAAAACTTTAACTCTTTTTGTACAAAAGTAAGTTACTAAAACAAATTTTTCATTTTTTTTATAAATTAAACATTTCTTAAATTCTTAAAAGAAAGAGATTGGTGTAAGAAATCAGAAAATCAAAAAAGGATGAGTTCACGGTTGGGACACTTACACTTTTTTGATATATAAAAGTAACTAAGTCTAATTAATTTTTATCTTTTCTTTTATAAATTATATATATTTTACGTTTTGGAAAGAAAAGTTTGGTATAGAAAATTATAAAAATAAAAACCACAGCTCCAGAGCTGGAAACTATGATTTTTTTCTGGACATTAAAGTAACTAAATAAAACATTTTTTTTTAATTTCCTTTTTTTCACCTAACACACGTTCTATATTTATTTAAGAACTACTAGCCTGATATAAGTAATCAGAAAAATATAAAATTATGATTCTAGGGTTTGAATATTATTATTTTTTTCTTTGTACATAAAAGTAACTATGTGCTTATGTATGTATCTCTATACTACATAAACGCACTTTGGTAAAGGGTATATAAGATTCGGCACAGGCGAATATAGCACTCTTACTTGTTACTTTTTCTATTTATTACAATATAACTAATCTAAATCCTAAATACAGCACAGCACGTACACTTAAAACAAAAACACTTTTTTATATATTTTTGAAATGAGTAACAGAATTACGCAGACATCAAATCGCCAACACCACCCACATCAAATCTTTCTTTATAGCATCAGGTGATTTTCTTAGTACAAGTGTCCGTCTCTGATTGTATGATAGCGGCGTAATCTTTTAATTGCTAATTTCGTCGTGTAATTACAACTTGTAAAACTAAACATTCATGTTGGTGGCATTTCGTATATTAATTGTTAACAAATTCAGTCAAATGCATGATTTGGCGAGAAGCACTATGGGTTGCAAACAATTTTTTTTTTTAATATGCAATAACACATATATGAAATTTTATTCATATTGGTTAGTAAGAGTATTCTTAAGCTAATTACATTATTTATATATAGGCGTGGCGCTGCCCACTTTTACAATGATTAAACTATTTTATACCAATGTTTCATAAAAATCAGCTGATTATACAATAATATTCACCAAAAATGGTCAAGGGTATATATATGTAGGTTTGTCATTTTTTGTGTAATTTTCACAATATTCATATGCGACCCATAAGGTATATATATATTCGGGGTCCTTAAAAATAGGGAAGACGAATAAGTGATATCCGTCCGTCCGTCTGTCTGTCGAAGCTCCCAAAAAAGCTAGAGATGGCCTTAGACAAGTGCGACAGAATTTGTCCGATATAGATTGGTATTAAAAATCAACAAAATCGAAAAGATGGTTTCAGAGCTGGAAAATTTAAACTTTACTTTGCATTTCTTTTAATAGACACATTTCTTATTTTAGCAAGAATTAAATTGGTACTAAAAATCGAAAAAAAAATCAAGAAAACGATTCCAGGGTTGGAAAATTTACTATTTTTGGTATATAAAAGCAACCAGCTATAAATAAAATTTTCTTTTTCTCTACAAACTAAACAAATTTTATACTTTTAAAAGAAATAAGTTGCTACAAGATATTAGACAAATCTGAAAGGATGATTCCAGGGTTGGAAAATTTAAACTTTTTTTATACAAAAGTAACCAGGTCAATTTAGTTTATTCTTTTTCCTTATAACTTAAATATGTTTTAAGTTTTAGAAAGAAAGAGTTTGGTATAAAAATTTTCAAATATATAAAACAGCTCCAGGGATGGAAAAGTCTAACCTTTTTTGGTATGTATAAGTAACTACATAAAACTAATTATTTTTTTTATATTTTATAGTATTAAAACCAGAAAAATCAAAAATAAAATTCCAGGGTTAGAAAATGGAAATAAATTTAATTTTTTCTTTTTCTTTATAAATTAAATATAAATAGAAAGAATTAGTTTAGTATAAAAAAATTCAAAAATAAAAACAGCTGCAGAGGTGGAAAATGCTAACCTTTTTTTTTGGTATATATAAGTAACTACATAAAACTAAATATTTTTTATATTTTATAGTATTAAAATCAGAAAAATGAAAAATAAAATTCCAGGGTTGGAAAATTGAAATTTTCCTTTTTGATAAAAATTATGCTTTGAGCTTAATTGTGTCTCAAATCGATGGTCATACGGTGACAGCTTGCAATGATTACTTATAAAATTTTAGAGAATTAAGATAGCATAAAACATATCGCTAAGGAACAGTTATAATTACAAAATTAATTAAAGAACATATTCCATTTTCCTGAAACTATTCCTTTCTGCTGAATAAAACTGAAAAATTCTTTATGAATAAATAGTTTACATAATATTGCGATATATGTGAATGTGCAATATTGGCAATAGGATGTTTGAATTGAAGCACTTAAAAAGTTTTATAGTATTAAGTTTTATTAAATACCGGAAAATATGAAATAATTTGCTTAGTTGGTATGAAGGTTTAATACTATAATTATTTTAGTATTATTAAATAGTATAGCACGGTTTTTAAACATCATATGGTTAACAAAAAAATTACGATTGTATCAACTTTTCCACCCTTGGCTTAGCTTTTTCTTGCTTTTTGTAAAAACTATAGTTGAACAAAAATAGAAAAATTTGTTAAGTACCTATGTGGATACTTATTTGATTCAGTTTTCGGTGTCGGTATCAATATGGTAAAGGCTGGCAACAATTTGAACTTTTATATGCACATTCAATTTGCTTAAGATGTGGGTGAATAAATTGCTATTAAAAAGTGCTAATCTCGGTTAAAGTACTCTCTTATTAATTTTAATTTTTTTAATATCGCAAGTAAATCTTTGAATCAAACTCTTTAGTCGTAAAATGCCCATAGGTCACTTACAATAAATTGCACTAGAGAAAAAAAATAAATGATGCATTTATGGAGTATACATTTCATTCTTTTATTATTTCTTTTTTTTTCAAGAAAATCTTGCATATTTTCTTCACTTGTGGAACACTGTGCTTTTTTTCATTTTTATAGTATAATAAAAATTAAATAATAAAATTGTAATAAGAAATAATTTGCTGTAAAGGTAAAATAATGATGTAGGCGTAGGATTATTAATTGTTGTTGCTGCATGATTGCACCCAAGGAACATGAGGAGGTGCTTAACACTTTCTTAATAATAATTGAATTGAACTAAACTTTAAACAAATTGCAAAAAAAAAATTATAATGAGATAAATTTGTAACTAATGAAGTTCATTGACGTGATTAATTATCTTCTATTTTACTTTAGAAATTTTTTCCTAGAATTGAGGCCACCCTAATGAGTTTTTCTTTTTTTTTAGAAACATATAATTAATTATTAATAGTCTTTTTGGCTGCTGTTATGATTAATTTCTTTTTGTTTGTGTACAAAATTTGTTTACATTTTGAACATGAAATAAAAACAAAAGACTTAAATCTTCCCCGCCTTTTTTTTTTTTTTTTGTGTGTACATCATTTACAAATAAGATCGCTCGATCTCGCTCGTGCTGGTCTAATAACAGATCTGCTGAGCACTTTATCCTGACCTTGTTTTTTTTTATAATCCCATTTATTAGTGGAAAAAATTTGTTTCAAAAATACTTGTAAACAAGATAATTAACAGCGAGGGAATATATACAAGAATATGATTGATTATTGGAAAATTATTTTAGAAATTTTGCGACATGAAAAAAACAAACAAAAAATTAAAATTACTTTTTAAAAACACATACATACATACATACATAAATATTAAATAAACTGATGATTTTATATCATATCTCGTTATATGATGCCGGCAGAGCAACTGTCATTTTTTCAGCACAATGGGGTAGATGTTGATAATTTTATATCATGATAAATCAAACTAATATTTGAAAAATACTTGCCAAAAATATCTATTTTTTTTAATACATGTATTTATTTATTGTATCTTCATATGTGAACTAACAATAAGTATTCAAATCTTAAATCTATAAAAAAAAAATTATTAGGCCCGACCAGAGTCGGACATAAACTTAGTGATAGTTATAAATAATACATAAGTAGTGATAATCAAAAAGGAAAAATAAATATATTTTCAAGCGGTCCAATCTGAAGTGTTAAGTATAAGAGCCCTTGTGTCCCTCTTTTTAAGGCGGATGTGTCCAGTAAAGTTCAAAATATTACGAGCCAGCGGATTAGGATGTGACTCGAGTTTTGTTAAATATTTGCCTGCGTATTTTGCAATTTCTTCAGTCACTAGTGGCATATTTAAATCACGATGTATATTTCAATTTTTTTATGTACCATGGAGCCGATGTTATTAACCGTAAAATTTTGTTTTGCTTTCGTTGTATTTTCTCGATATTGGAAGCTGAAGCAGTGCCCCATAGTTGAATTCCGTAACACCATATTGGTTTCAAAATCGACTTGTATATTAAAAGTTTACAATCTAGACTGAGTGTTGAATTTCTACCAATCAGCCAATGTATCTGAGTTATTTTAAGTTTTAAGTTTGTGTTACCTTTGAGTCAATATGGTGTTTCCATGCAAGCCGACGATCAAGGTGTATACATGTGAATGTTGAGGAACAACTTGACTGTTGATTGTAATGGGGGGACAAGTATCTTTTCGTAGGGTAAAGGTTATATGTACGCACTTCTGTTCGTTTACTTTTATTCTCCATAAGTTTAACCATAGCACAAGCTGTGTTATACATATGTTCCTGAAGATATCGGGATGCCTCATG
Organism: Tachina grossa; assembly: GCA_949987645.1. Lineage (NCBI taxonomy): Eukaryota > Metazoa > Arthropoda > Insecta > Diptera > Tachinidae > Tachina > Tachina grossa. Next base: position 31,826,995 of record OX465274.1, on the reverse strand, counting down.
AGGGTTTTCGTGCATACTAAGGCAGGCTGTATCATCGGCAAATGTAGAAGTATGGATATTACTGTTCACAGGCATGTCACAAGTATAAATCAAATACAAGACTGGCCCAAATATACTTCCTTGAGGTACACCGGATGAAATAGTTTCGGGCGCACTCATAAATTCTCCTTCCATAACAGAGAACTTCCGGCCTAAAATATAACTTTCCAAAAGTTTTAGAATGTTATTTGGTAGATATGTCTTCAATTTTAAAATTAGGTCATCATGCCAAACTTTATCAAATGCCTGAGAAACATCAATAAATAGCGCAGAACAATACTTCTTTTCTTCGAATGTTTTCCTTATAAATTGAACCAATCTATGCGTTTGTTCAATGGTGCTATGTTGACTTCTAAAACCAAATTGGTGGTCCGGTATGCACATATTATCTGTTAAACAAGGGGACAATTTTGTCATGAGCAGCTTTTCGAAGAGTTTTGACATAGTTGACAGCAAACTTATTGGCCTATATGACTCTGCTTTGGTAAGATCTTTGCCCGGACTTGGAATCATTTTGACCTTGGCATGCTTCCAGTGTTGTGGAAAATACTCCAGTCGTAATATGGCATTAAAAATAAACAGCAGGATTCTTATTGCAATATGCGGCAAGTTCATCAGCATCTTGTTACTAATTCCATCAATACCTGGAGCTTTCTTGGGTTTGAATTCAGCAATTACTTTTTGTGCATCACGCATCTTAAACTTTAAAGGTAGAGGTCCATAGCTCGCTTTTTGCGCATAATGCTTTACACGCGTTTCATTCTCTTGTTTCATTCTATACTTTGTTCGCGTTGAGTTACATGCACTGCTTTTCACGCGCCATTTTATTTTTGTTTTCATCAGCTGTGTGCATTTGTTTATAAATACTTATAAAGAAAAAATGGAGAGTGAAATCGAGTTTTTAAAAGAATTTGTGGAGTTAGTCGAGTTTGTATATTTAATTTATTAAATTTTCTTCCATTTTATTGTTTAAAAATATGTAATGTACACAAAGTAAATAATACAGATTTAGCGAAGATGACACTCAGTACGTAAATGTAATCGATAACTAATATGCAAAATTTGTTACTGAGAAAAGTGTGGTGAAAAGTTAATTAAAATACATCGCATTAATGAAAATAATAACATATTTTATTAAACAAGTTTTTTTTTACTAAGAAACTTTTTTTATTGAAAAAAAAGAAAAAATTATCCACGGCAAAATAATATTTATCGATAACGTAAGAAATAAAGTATTATTTAACATCTTTAGCTTTCAAGAACAGCTGACTTTCTGTCATGGTGCTTGTAACGCGTACAAAAGTAGAAAGTAGACTTTTTGCTTTGAACGCGCCTACGCGTCCTGCGTTTTTTGCAATGTAACTTGTCACATACTATTACATTGATTCTACTTTTTTGACAGATGCATAGAAAGCTTAACGCGCAAAAAGCGAGCTATGGACCTCTACCTTAAGGGTCGAGGGGGTAGAGCAACTACACTCGGCAAATCACAAACACCAGTACATGTGTTTGGCGTAAATACGTGCTCAGCAAATATTTTACATTTTTCCGTATCGCTTCTTGCGCAATTTCCGGTAGATGTGCGCAGAGGTGGCTTAAACTCAACGGGTGTTTTAAAGCTTTCTAGCAGCGCGCCACAAAGAGTAATTTGATGCTTGTGTGACATCAAGACCTTCCAGATAATTTTTAAGAGATGCAGTTTTTTCAGATGCAAGCAACTCTTGTAGTCGTTTAGTACACTCTTTAAATCTGATTTTATTTTGGGGTGATCTGTGCTGTTGCCATTCCCTTCTAGCTCTTCTTTTTTCATACACGAGACGTTCAATATCCCTAGAATAAATTTTATTAAACCCAGTTTGCGGATGGGAGGTAGTGGCATGCTCAGTAGCCTGTTTAATATTTTCATTAATATAGGCAATGCTAGATTCAATATTATTGGGTGTTCTTAGCGTAATATTTTGCGGGTAATGACTACTAAGATTTTTTTGGAATCCCAGCCAATTAACACGGTTGATCATCTTCATATATTGTTGAGGTAAGTCACTTCTTAGTGGGTTACAGATTGAAACGATAGTCGGAGAGTGATCGGAGGAGAGATCTAGAGAAGCTTCAACATGAATTAAATCCCTAGAAATGTTTTTCATGACGCCAAAATCTATAACATCCGGAATTTTTCGTACGTCAGTAGGCCAGTAAGTGGGCTCCCCACTCGAAATAACATCCAATCCCATTTTTGAAATTGTATTAAACAAAGCTCGACCTCTAGGTGTTACAAGGCGCGAACGCCAGTACGTATGTTTTGCATTGTAGTCTCCAGCTGCCACGAAACAAGATCCAAGCGATTTGTAGAACTTTTCATACTGATCTTCGGTAACTGAAAATCTGGGAGGTGAATAAATTGATGATATCACGAAATTCGAACAAAAATTTTCTACAAAAATATTCGTAGCTTGCATATATTCTTCACTAACGTTGTCAGGGATATAGTGCTTGAGTCTTGACTTAATTAGAATTGCAGATCCACCGCATGCTCTCCCTCTAGGGTCCTTTGTGTCATATGTAGTGTAGCCATTAATTTTGAAAAAGCTTCTTGATGTCAAATGAGTCTCAGAGACCAACATTATGTCAATGTTTTTTTCCGTAAGGATGTGCTCAAGTTCATTTTTATGTTGGCGAATGCCGTTTGCGTTCCAGAAACATATTGTTAACGTGTTCATGGCTTATTAATTAATGCTTGAAGCTGAGTATTCTGCATACGCAGCATTTCTTGCATCATGCTAGTCATATTTGTTGTAAAATTGTTGATAGTTTGCACCAGATTTTCAATAGTGGCTTCAAGGCGATTAAAATTAAAGTTTGAGTTTGTATTTGTTGAATTATTTTGCGGTGAAACCTTTTTTTGTCGGCATAGAACTAGCCTTAGCAGCATCGGCATATGATACACGTGAAGTAACTGGTTGGCTCATTTGAGCAAGATTGGCGGAGTAAGCGTTTACTGATTGGACTGGAGCTAATTTTGGTTTTTGTCCCATAGTTTTTTTAACGAAAGAGTACACAGGACAACCTCTGTAGTTAGCGGTGTGATTACCTCCACAATTACTGCATTTTTTTATCACTTTGATCTTTTGGCTTATTGCAACTAGCAGTGCCGTGTAATTCGCCGCACACAACACAAACAGAGGGTAAATTGCAGTATGTTTTTGTATGGCCATATTCTTGGCAATTATGGCACTGTACAGGACCTGAATGCTTATGTGGCTCTTCAACTGTGATTTTTCGGTACAAGAGGTATTTTAAATTATAAATTGGATGCGTCTCATTTTTTTTTTTTAAATTTTATATCATTAGGCTCAAGTTCAACACGAAATAGGGTTGGGGAATCTTCTCTCTATTTATTATATTGGACACATTTTTTACCTTAAACCCCTGGAGGACGAGTGCATCTTTTATTTCTTCGGGAACAACATAAGAATCTATGCCCTTCAATACGATCTGCATGCCTTTAGCGCTCTTAAGCTGGTATGTGTAGAAGCTTGTTTTATTTTTTTCAAATTCAGCAACCATTTTGCGGAAATCTTTTTCGTCATAAATTTGGATTTTAGTTTCACGTTTTATTGGAACAATGTGAAATTTATTCTCACCAATGACCGAAATTAATTTTTTAATAAGGGCATTTGAATTTTTTTTTTGTCTCAAATAGATTGGTGGCGGATTGGATGTTTTATTGGAGGATACCTCGGGTTTGTCGTTGTCATCTTGCAAAATTTTAAAGCGGTTTTGGCGATTAGTTGAGGCTGCGCTGTTATCCCTAGACATTTTTGGAGCAGATGAAATTTTTGAAGAATTCGGGCTTCGCCCACGCTTTACCACGGTTATATATACCTGTCCATTCCGACTTGTACCTTGAGTTTCGAGCCGCTGTTATCTGTAGTGATAACTTTGTTAAGTGATGAACACGAGCCTGAAGGGGATGATATTACTGGCTTATATGAAGAAGTACCAGGCAACTGTAATGTTAATGCATCACTACTATTTGACATTGGACAGAGTGAAATTGATCGCTGACGAAAAATTGGCTCTGCCGTTAAAAAAAAGACTTTCGTCACGTTTATTATTTATATTTTTTTCATTAAGAGTTGCAGAACTCATAGTAAAATAGGCATTTCTGCCGTTTGAACTCACTTAAAATTTTGTTGTATTTGAGGCACTCATACAAAGAATTCCTCAAGGGTTATTCCTTTGTGTTTTTTTTGCGGTTTTTTGTTTTTGTTATTTATGATTGTTTGTTTTGAGGTACTCATACGAGTATTCCTCACTTTGTCACTTTGTTTATGATTTTTTTGTTTGCGCTTTTTTTTTTGTTTCTGTTATTTCTACTATGTAAAAAATATTAGCAAAGCATAAAGCTTATAATATCTAATTTGCATGTTGATTAATTTTTAGGTCACCAATAATTTTTGTGCCGACTTTTTTAAACGAAAATTGTTTAATAAATAAGCGTTAAATGCACAGTAACACATAAAGTGACATTTGATATCAAGATGAATTTATCAGGCAGTGCGCTCTGATGATTATATCATAACGCTGCCATAATATTAATTAATTGAGTCTATACGTAATGAATTTTCATAATGATATCAAGTTGACATTCATCATGATATAAATTCATCAGGTGTGGACACAATGTTACGGAGGCCAACCATACTTTAGTAGTGGCGTTGCCAGTTGCCAAAATGTTATTACGTATGGCAACTGGTAACCGACAGCTGTTAATTTCCACTGCCAAAATTGCAATCACATATTTTTAACTGCTGTATAGTTTTTACAGCAAAAAAATTAAAACAATTACAAAATTAAAATTAAATAGAATAAAAAACCACTCCTCACCAAAAATTGTTACTTAAACATTATTTTAAGCAATAACTTTTACTCACAATAGAGGCTCTAATTTTAAGGAATTTGAACTATCCCTTATCCAATAGTTCCATTCCATATATTTGAATAAGTTGAGAAATCAGACCATTTCGGTTAATTTATAATGACTTTATTGCATTGAGCCGACGAAAACCGGTACGTTGCCCGAATAGTGGGATCTTGAAGCTTAAGAATTTTCTTTTTAGTAAATCAATCAGCAAACGGTTACATAAGTGTTTTTTTTTTTCTTGAAAACGATTCAGTTTTGTTCTAATTTTTCCCCTCTGTGGCTGCACACGTTTATAATTAAATAAAATTTTTGCTGCTGCACAAAAACGATAGGAATACTACGTCCTAATTTACACTATGCAAGTCTTATTGCTAAGCTGATTAGTGTGATGGAGAGAGAGAGACGAGGGGAACAGAAAAGTTTATTTTCTCCACGTATCTCTCTCCTCACAAACTACTCAGCTTAGCAATAAGACTTGCATAGTGCAAATTAGGACTAATCCTCAAATTAGACGTGACATAGCCATAATGCCATAGCTATAACCAAACCAAAATTGAATTGGCTTCTATGCTGAGAGTTATGGCGTTATGGCGAGCCACCTATAATCAAATAGAGTGTTGGCCATTAGTTTGGTTCGAACGGCTGTTTTCTATGGCTATGGTCATGTCACGTCTGATTGAGCCTTAAATGGCTCAACCGCTTTTATTTTCCTTGATATATTTTGCAAACGTTTACTTTTATATCTTTGTGTATTAGTGCAGTGAATATAAAATTAAGAAAAATGCCACCTTTACTCGCATTCCAAGGGTTTTGTATGGCTCTTGTTTCTGTTTGGCGATTTTTTAGCATTTAGGCACTTTTTTCATTTTGTCGATTTTTGTTTCCTCTTTTACACTACATATTTTTAGTCTTAGCGATTTTTTCATTTTGGCGATTTTTTTTTGGTTCTTGGCAATCCTTTAGTTTTAGTGATTTCTGTAACTATGATACTCTTTTCCTTCTAGCGCTTTTTTTCGAATTTTAAATTTATGTGCTGTTTTTTAGGGTTCCGTACACCAAGGGCGAAAAGGAACCCTATTGTTTTCGTTACGCTGTCCGTCTGTCCGTCTGTCCGTCACACGGTATTTTCTCAGGAACCGTAAGAGCTATGGACCTGAAATTTGGACAGAGTATGTAGAACCTTGGCCGCTATAACATCAAATACATGAGAATTAAAAATTAAAGGGTGTTCCAAAACGAGGAACGAAAAATGTTAAAATCCCGAGTAGTATATGACACTTGAAATTTGTAAAATTATTGTATTTTTATACAGACTACAACAATAACACTAAAATTTAAAAAAATTTAATTAAAGGGTGGTCCATCAGTTAATGCAATTTTGACTATGTAATTTTGAAAACTTGCTGTATCTTGGAAACCGTAAGAGGCAAACACTTGAAATTTTCAAAAACGGTAAAACTAAAAAATCCGAAAATTATAAAATCGCCAAACCAAAAAAAAAAAATTGCCAAAAATTAAAAAAAAATCGCCAAAACGAAAAAAAAGCCTAAATTAAAAAAAATTTCTAACACTAAAATAAATCTCCAAATTCGAACAAATCGCCCAAATGAAAAAAATCGTCAAAATGAAAAAAAACGCTAAAAATCGAAAAAAAAATCGCCAAAACGCGAAAAAGGCGCTTAAACCAAAATAATTGTTTATATGAAAAAAAAATCGCCAAAATGAAAAAAAAGTCGCCAAAATGAAAAAAAGTCTCCAAATTGAAAAAACGCCAAAAACCGAAAAAAATCGCCAAAACGAGAAAATAAATTTTCAAAACTAAAAAAAGAGCCAAAACTTAAAAAAATCGCCAAAACCGAAAAAACTCAAAAAACGTTAAAACAAAAAAACCCCAAAAACGAAAAAAAATGTCAAAACTATATATTATATAGAATGAAGTTTGTATTAAATTACATATCTTGTGTTCGCACGGAACCTTTCGTGCGCGAGTCATAGTCGCACTTTACTGAATTTATTTAGTTTTAGGCGTTTCGTAGGTTTGAGGCTTTTTGGTAATATTTTTCATTTAAGCGTTTCTTACATTTTGGCGATTTCTCGTTTTACCGATTTTTTTTTTATTTTGGTATTTTTAGTTTTAGCGTTTTTGAAAATTTTGAGAGTATGCATTCCTGTTTCAAAGTTTCAAAGACACAGCAATTTATCAAAATTACTTAGTCAAAATAACATTAGCTGATATAATACCCTATAATTTTAATTTTTTTTTAATTTCAGTGTTAATATAGTCTGCATAAAAATACTCTAACTTTGACAATTTCAAGTGTCTATATATCGGTCCATAACTACTAAAAAGAAGCCTTTTGACAAAAATATATTATTTATGATCGCAAATAATCGATTTTGGTAAAAAAAAAATTGCAGTTCGAAAATTATGTCGCTTAAGTTTTTTGGCGGCTTGATATAATTTTCAACAGTTTTCCTTGCTCGCTTTAGAACACCCTTAATCTTAAACTGTCATATATTTGTTGTTGTAACGACAAAAATTTTACATATTCTGTGAAAATTTCAGCTACGTAGCTCTCACGGTTCTCGAGGAAGCAGCCTGTGGCAAACAGACAGACAGACGGACGTGAGGACGGACGGACAGACATATTAGCGAAAACAATCGGAACCCTAATAATTCTGTAAAATAAGTTCAGCGAAAAATAAAGAATAGTAAAAACCGGTTGTCCGAAACAGTTCTTAGTAGCATGCACCGGTTTGAAACCGGGTTTGACACCGGTTCTTAGCAGAAAACATGATTATTCATAACGGTTACAGTGGACAAAGAGGCAAATAGCTATTTTTGATATTGAAACTTGTTCAACCTGAGCGAAACCCGGTTTTTTTTCATATGTATCCAAATTATGATAATTCCTTTGGCAAAATATTCTCTTTCTTTCTGTAATAAATCATTAAAATTCTGCTTTAAACTGTGTTTAATATTTTTTTTTTTGTTGCTATGTAACAAATATTTTATTTATTTTGACAGCCATTGTATCGAAATATAATCTGTGCATATTAAGTATTAAATTTTAACACCATGAAAGCATACAAATTAAAATTCAGCTTAGAGACTGATGGTATAATGTGTATTTAACTGCCAGTTTATAGAAGCCATGTAAAAATTCTCGGCTGTCTATTTATAATGAAAAGAAAAACAAATTTTGAGTGCTTTGTTTTTGTTTCCAATATAAATAGGCAGACGAGAATTTTTACATGGTTTCTATGAACTGGCAGTAAAAAAAAATAATTAAAAAAAACTAAATACACACATTTTAAAAATAGAAAAAGCAAAAAAAAAAAGATTGTATAAGTAGATAAGAAGTTTCTTAAGTTCTATTATTTAACTTATTTGCAATTAAAATTATGGCATTTTAATTTAAGGGCAGACACACAATAAAAAATGTATTAAATTAGAAAAAAAAAAAGTGCACAAAATTTTACATAAGATTTGGCAATATGTGTGACAAGTTATAAAAATTTTTATTGCCTCCATGTAATGAAGACAAATGAAAATTTTTAATGAATATCTAAAATTGGTTGCTATGCCAAATTGCTTTTATTTCATTTTAAAATGGAAAAGGTTTCCCCTTTACGTCATTATTCAGAAATATTTATAAAAAGAGTTTTTCTTTTCAATAATTTAAATTTTAAAATGAAGACTCAGCAAGATGATTAACAACCTGTCACATTCCACAGGAATTGGGATGAAGTTTAAATTGAAAACATAAAACTAAGAACAGTTTGTCGAGCAAGTGTTTACAAAATCAAATGTACACTAAAGCTGAAAGGGCATACATTCATGCATTCAAAGCTTTTTGGGCAGCATCGATGTTATAGGTAGTAAGAACTGCTTTGAATATTAAGAATTTTATATAAATGGGTTAAATGGTTTGATATATCTAATGTTCGAAAACTTTGTAATTTTTAATTAATTCATAAATTTATTATCGAAACGATTTTTTCTATAAAAAATATTTTAAATATATTTTATTGGTTCACATATGAACACATATGTACAAAATTTTAGTTAAATCAGTTCAATGTTTGAAGAGATATTTGAAAAAAAAAAGTTTAACCACTCGATTAATTTGAAAAAAAATTAGAGCTATGCTCTTTACGCCACGACACAGGAGCTAGAATGTAATTATCGTAACAAAAATAATCGGCATTATTGCAGTTATAAATTCATTTTTTTTTATTTCTTTGTACTTAAAAGCAGAGTACGAAAATAAACGAAACAAAATTTGTGATTTTGCCTTGTTTCGTTATTTGAAGTGAGTGCAACAAAAACAATGAGAACGATTGCTCAATTTGTTTTTGTATTATTTTTGCATATGAGCACAAACAATACATTACTATAATCGTACGCAGTTAAAAAAGAAGATATTGTGAAATAAATGGAAACGTTTTGAAATATTTGCGTAGAATATAACATCATCATATCGTCCCTACCACGTCAAACTTTCCAATATGCAAATTTGAACTTTCCAGAAGAGCGCGAAGAGCCGTCTATTATGAATGTCCGTGAGAATTTCAGCATTTTGAAACGAGGCATATTGTTAAAATTAGGATACCAAGATAACGAATCTAAAAAACCAATTTTGCATTTTGGATAGTTTGACGTGGCAGAGACGATATAATGTAATTTTATTGCATTGTTATTTAACACATGAAATTTGTTTTATATCGCTAAGCAGCATAGCTCTAACCTTGAAAGTTTAAAAGTGGTGTAGTGCAAAACAGTAAAATATGACTTAAACACTTTCTCCTTATTGCCACAGAAATACTAACAATAACATCGAAATATGGACGCTGTCAATAAAAGAAAATCTTGCCGCTAACGCCGTTCTTTGTGTTTCGAAGCCTAAACTACAAAAATTTCATTTCAAATACACTTGAAATACATATGTATGCATGCACATGTTAATATGTAAATATGTACATATTTAGACAATCCCAGCAAAAAATTTCAAAAAAGGTAATCGAGTTTGGCATTAAGCATTTTTGGTGGAAGCACTTCCCTACTGGATTACCAACTTAATGATTTTAACAAGGCGTGAGACTAAAATAATCGATTCTTGAGAAGTACTTACTTATTTTATTTGGAAACTTGTTCGCGTAATCTATTTAATCTAAAAAAATCATTCTCTTCATTTAGCAACTTGTACATCATTTTTTTAAATTTTAGGTAATGTGATTTGTAAGCGAGTAATGAAATTTGGCAATCAGAAAAGTAATTCATTATATGGCAAGTACTTGTAATGGTAATGTGTAATTTTTTGCTGGGATGTTACGAATATATAAAACTAAAAAAGAAAAATATACAAAAAAAAAATATTATTTTTATTTACTGTTTGATAGATAGCTTTCCTGGCAACATCAAACTACCACTTAATACTGGGAGGGAGGGGGTGAAAAAGAAGAAAAATTCCATTCAACAAACTAAAAAAAATGGAAACAAAAAGCAATAACAAAGTTTTATTTTAGTTGTGAGTATAAAGCAAGTGATTAAAATAAGATGTTTTTGTAAACTCATAAATTCTTATCGATAGTTTATCAATTTTATTTATTTTTTTTTTTCTTATAAGCAGAAAAAAAAATATTTGTGCGATTAAAACCTGTTATGCGAAAGTTTTTAGTTAACAAACAAAAAATAAAATTAAGAATAAAAAAAGAATTAAGAAAATTGGTCAAGTTCAAAAATCGTTTTTTTTTTTATTAAAAAACCAAACAGAAATAAGAGCAAAATCAAATGACAGACTGGCTCCAAATTTTTGAGTCAAAAATAAACCTGTTCGGTAGGTCGGTCATTGGCAAATGCTTAAAGCCAAACAGACGCTCCTAAATAATGATAATTGGTATTTGTCAAATGACCGACAATGCTATTGGTTGCACATACAGTGTGTCGAGAATGCTTTTGCATATTGAGAATATTTAAAAAAAAAATTTAAATTTACGAGTATTTATAAAAAATATAAGAGCGCTATATTCGGCTATGCCGAATCTTATACATCCTTCCCCGAAGTAGGTATATGGAATATATACATACATACTAGAGACCTGTGTAAACAGTCTCGAAATGTAAATAAGTCTGGTTTTTTTTAAATGTATTGTTGTAGCACGTATTAAAATAAACCAATAATAAATGATGTCGTTTAATAAGCAAAGAACGATGGATGTATTAATGTTCGTGTACATGAGTGTTTACAAGCGATGTCGCGAAGACTTCTTGTTCGTAACAAATAGTCAAAAGAAGTAGTGTTGATGCGTGTATGCTTGTTATTTTGCATATTGTACGTAAGATGTAGATAGTAAGATATTATGTTTTAAGGGTGTTTTTTAAAGCAAGCGCACACAATTTATGTCAATGCACGTGTGCGTTTGTATGTGCGCCGAAAAATCAAGGAGCATACCCACAACTTATGTGTGTATGTATATATGTACATGCATGAAGTTTGTATACGTGATCATGGATGTGAAGAAGAAAGCATCACAAATTCTTCAGTCACGAAGTATTTTCTTCTTTACTCCTATACCTGCAATAAATGAAACAAATTTTTTGCAAACAGTGTTGTTTAGCGTTTGTTTAAGAATATTTCGCTTTAGTAAAGCATTTGAAAATCCCTTTTGTTTTAAAAGTTCTTGTAAGGGTTATTGTGCAGGACTTTAATATATATATATATATATATATATATATATATATTTATGTACATATTTGTTTTGATCAAAAATGCATCATTTAGTTTTTTCTCTAGTGCAATTTATAGTAAGTGACATATGGGCATTTTACGACTAAATAATTTAATTCAAAGATTTTATTTTCGATATTAAAAAATTTAAAATTATTAAGAGAGGACTTTAACAGAATATATATATAGATCAAATTTTTACCAGCCTTTACTATATTGATACCGACATCGAAATCTGAATCAAATAAGTATCCTCAAAGGGACTTAACAAATTTTTCTAATCCTGTTTTAATTAAGGGTTTTACAAAAAGTAAGAAAAGCTTAGGCAAGGGTGGAAAAGTTGTTGATAATCCTAAAGTAATACTAGTGTTATACCTCCATACCAACTAAGCTAATTCAATTCATATTTTCCGGTATTTAATAAAACTTAATACTACAAAAGTTTTTATACATATGTTTCAATTAAAACATCCTACTGCCAATATTTCACTTTCACATATATCGCAATATTATATAAACTATTTATTCATAAAGAATTTTTCAGTTTTATTCAGCAGAAAGGAATAGTTTCACAAAAATGGAAGATAGTCTTTAATTAATTTTGTAATTATGTCTGTTCTTTAGCGATATATTTTATGTTATCTCAATTCTTTGAAAATTAATAAGAAATCGTTACAAGCTGTCACCGTATGACCATTGATTTGAGACACAATTAAGCTCAAAGCATAATTTTTATCAAAAAGAAAAATATTAATTTTCCAACCCTGGAATCTTATTTTTTTATTTTTCTGATTTTATTATTAATCTATTTCGTTATAAAATATAAAAAATATTTAGTTAAGAAAGAAAAAAAAATATTGTTTTATGTAGTTACTTACGTAAGGTTAGAATTTTCCATCTCTGCAGCTTTTTTATATTTTTTTTTACTTTTTATACCAAACTCTTTCTTTCTAAAACATAAAATATATTTAATTTAAAAAGAAAAAGACAAAATTAATTTGACCTAGTCAATTTTATGTTAAAAAAAATCAATTTTCCAACCCTGGAATCCTCTTTTTAGATTTTTCTATTTTTTTGTATTAATTTACTTCTTTTAAAATTATAAAAGATGTTAAATTTGTAGAGAAAAAGAAAATATTATTTTTAGCTTGTTACTTTTATACACCAAAAAAAATTCAATTCTGCAACCCTGGAATCTTTTTTTTTGATTTTTTTATATTTTTAATACCAATTTAATTCTTACTAAAATATAAAATGTGTTTATTTAACAAATAAAAAACAAACAAAACAAACTCTTACATGGCAAAATAAAGTTCAACTTTTCCAGCTCTGAAATCGTCTTTTCGATTTTGCTAGTTTTCAATACCAATGTCTTTTGGACAATTTCTGATACATTAGTCCAAGACCGAAGTATCTTGCTTTTCTGGGAACGGGAAACCGATTTCACGTACAGACAGACGGACGGACGGACATCGCTTATTTGTCTTCCCTATTTATAACGACCCAGAATATATATACACTATGGGTCCCATATGAATATTGTAAATATTGGAGTATGAACATTGGCAACTATATATGGAATGGCAAACCTATATATGTATACTAGTTTGGGTGAAGGCTATAAAAATTATTTTAAATAGTGTCCTTATTTGTTTTTTTTTTTTTTTTGGTTGCGATTAGGCTAAATGAAGCTCATATTTGGGGTAAGCCAAATGGCAATTAATTGTGAATTGTTTTGATTCATCGTATAACAATTTTGTGAATGCGTTCTGGTAATTAAAGTTTAATTGTATCAAGACAAGACTGTTGTAGATTAGCGATGATAAAATTGAGCTTTCTTCACAAAAAGCTTTTAGCAAATTGTAATACGATGAATCAAGACTATTGTTGCTGTAAATAATATATATAATTTAAAAAAAACTATTTTGCCTTAAAATAAAAAATAAAAAACTTTCCTTTATAAATTATGACAATTGCATTTATTTTTATTTAATGTGAAAATTTATTCATGACATACTGTATTTAAGTATTTATAAAATGTTTGGCATTGTATTTGGAATTTGTGTTTTTTATTTATTTTGTTTGCTGATTGACAACTACATAAAAATAAATTCACGACCCAACAGTGGGTTCATTGTGCTAAAGAAGCCATTAATTCATTAATTTTTGTCTAGGAAAGACATCAATCTATCTACACACCCACATTTTTTTATATCAGTGACAAAACTGACGACATTCTCAAATAATTGAATAAAGGCCGAATATTTATTTATTCGCTACCAGCACATATTCAAACACGGTGCAGCATCGATCGCATCAAATAATAACTTGTATCTCATGAGTCGATACGTATTGAACAAAAATTTTTAGTATGTAATAAAAAAAATTTTGTATTTAATATTTATATTTACAAAAAAAAAAAAAAACACGCTCTGACCTTCACCTTGAATTAAAACGACGGAATTTATAATTCTTTTAAGGCAGAAAAAAAATTCTTTTTAAAATTGTTTTATAATGTTCACTTGCCTTAAAATCGCTTTAACAAATTATTCAAAGTAACTTTTTTTAATAAAATTTTTAATAAGAGATTTTAGTAAAGAAAAAGGCAGTTTGTTTTAATCAAAATATAGAAAAATAAATAAATGAAGAAATAAATTTACAAGTAAATAAATAAACTAATGAATAAATCAACGAATAAGAAAGTTAGTTTCTAAACAAATATAAATTGTCTTTTAAATTACTTTTAACTAAAGTTCTTTTTTTATAAAAAAAAATAAATCGTTAAAAAAATCATTTGTTAGAATAGAAATTAAGGTACTTTTTCACACAAGAGAGCAGCTTTTTTTGAACAAACATACCGAACAAGCTACTTTTTACAAAAAAGGTACTTTTTCCTTAAAAAAAAAGTACTTATTACAAAAAGGTGCTTTTTACATAAATAATGTACTTATTACAAAATGATACTTTTAACAAAACAGACACTTTGAACAATAAGGTACTTTTTAAATAAAAAATGTAATAAGAACACTAACGGTACATTTTACAAAAAAAAATTACTTTTCATTACAAAAAAAACCACTTTAGAAAAATAAAAAGATCCTTTTAACAAAAATTTTACTTATTTCAAATAAGAGATTTTAAACAAGTACTTTTCACAGAAAAGTACTTTTTATGAAGCTTAAAAATTAAATAGTTCTAACAATTAAGTACTTTTCAAAAAGAAGCACTTCTTACCACAATATCTTTTCACAAAAATTAAATTTTATAAAAAAATTTATTTAACAAAAGAAGGTACTTTTTTAAAAATAGCACTATTGTAAAAAAAGTACTTTTTAGAACAATTTTAATGCATATTACAAAAATTCAAAATTTTAGCAAAAGAAGATTCTTAATAAAAAAGTACTTTTTCCAAAGAAGTACTTTTTACAAAAATTTTGCATTTTGCAAAATATTACTATTTTAAAAAATAGTACCATTGAAAAAATTATGTTTTACATAGCAAATTTTAGTTTATAAAATTAAGTACTTTTTTAAAAAAATAAGGCACTTTACACAAAAAAGTACTTTTAACAAAAATTTTTCATATTGCAAATAGGGATCCTTTTAACATTGAAAAAATTCTGTTTAACAAAAAAAAAATATTTTATAAAATTGAGTACTTTTTTAAAAAAGTACTATTGACAAATAGTACTTTACAAAAATTTTTCTATTAAAAAATTTTATTTTCCTTAAATAAGATTTTTCCTTAAAAAGGACTTGTTCCAAAGAGGTCCTTTTTATGGAAACGATTCATTTTACCAAATAATATACTTTACACAAAAAAGTACTTTTTACAAAAATCTTACACTTTGCAAATAGGTTCGTTTAAAAATTGTAATTTTCAAAACAAAGTACAAAAAAAATTATTTTACAAAATAAAGTATCCTTTTAAATGTGTACTATTGATAAAAAGATTTTTTTAAAAAAAATTTATTATTAAAAATATTGTAATTTCTACTTTATAAGAGTTTACTTAAAAAAACCAAAAAAGTCCTTTTAACAAGAAATTACTGTTTATAAAATAATGACACCGAGGCCCCAAATCTTTGGGGCAAAAAAATGTAGATTACTTGGGGCAAAACTGGGAGACAGGGGTCTTTTTTTTTGGTATTTTATCATGTGGTGGTGCTTGTATATGGTTATATTTTTTCGTGTTGCACCGTATTATTCTTTGTACAAAATAATTGACTTTTCACAAAAAAGTACTTTTTACAATATAGTACTTTTAACAAAAATTTGTTTATTTTACAAGAAAGTAATTTTTTTAATATTTTTCCAAGTAGCAGTTTTTGCCATGAAATATGTTTTATTATTTAACATTCTCACCAGAAGCAATTTTTTTTTAAATTCTATATAGTGCATGTTGTTAACAAGAGAAAGTGAGCTTTCTTGAAGGAAGAAATTACAAAAAGCTCCCCTTTGGATATGTCCTTTTAAAATTACGAGCATAGAAAAACAATTAAAAAAATAAGTTTGCTGTTGTTTAAGCGCTTTTAAATACATTTCGTTGCTGCTTAAGCCTCTCATCAGTAGATTTCAGCCATTTAGAAAAGCTTAGTCCCGGTTTAAGACATGCAACTATTCTTGCAGCAATTCTTGAACATGTGGGAGCATATACATACAATATATGCATTTGTTATTTCTCTCTCGCTCTTTTTCACTAAAAAAAAATATAAAATGTAAAGAGCTGCAACAAAAATTGCTAGTCTGGATCGTGACTTAAAAACTCCACATTCTTATAGACAAATTAAGAATAAATTATTCAGCATAAAAAACTACAACCAAGAAACTTTTTTTTTAAAACAACAAACAATATTATTCAACATGTGTTGCCCTAGACGTGCTTAAACAACAACCAACAAACTTTTTTATTCAATTCGTATCCATTTTGACACGCGTAAAAAAAATACAAAAGAAAAATAAAAATAGTTTTTGTTTGTTATGCTGTGGGAAGAACATGGAAATTTTACATAAATAAACTTTAAAGTTCAAACAATTATTGTTCATTATTTATTCAAGCAAGCAAAGGATGTATATACAAAAAGATATAAAATTTGTGAGAAAATAATGAAACATTTTCCTTGTTTCCTGGTCATAATTGTAGCTAAAGCTTGTTTTTTTGTAAGAACTTTTCCCAAAACTTTGAAGTTTTCTGCACATTATTTTAAGCTTTAAGATAAAATAACTTTAATTTATAAAAATAAATGTAAGAAAACAAAGGTTATATATTCCATTTTGGCTTAGAAATTTAAATATTTTCGCCAAATATTGTTTTTTAACCTAATTCCCTGCCTTTTATTATATACCCTTTACCAAAAAATTGTAAACGGGTATATATAGGTTTGTCGTTCCGTTTGTAATTTCCAGAAAATTAATAAGCGAGCCATAAAGTATATATATTCTGGATCCTTATGCATAGGGAAGACGAATAAGCGATGTCCGTCTGTCCGTCTGTCCGTCTGTCTGCACGTGAAATCGGTTTTCCGAAGCTCCCAGAAAAGGTAGAGACTTCGTTCTTAGACTTGGTGTGTCAGAAAAGGTCTAAATAAGATTGGTATTGAAAATCAGCAAAATCGAGCAGACGGTTTCAGAGCTGGGAAACTTAAACTTAATTTTGCCATACAAAATAACTACCGAAAAGTAGTTATTATTATTTTTTATTTTTTTAATAAATAACCTCATTTTATACTTCAGTATGAATAAAATTAGTATTTCTAATTAAAAAAAATTAAAAAGACGTTTCCAGGGTTGGAAAACTTTAACTTTTTTTCAATTTACTAAAACAAATTTTTCCTTTTTTTTCTATAAATTAAACATATCTTCTGTTCTTAAAAAAAAGAGATTGATGTCAAAAATCAGAAAAACAAAAATTATGATTCCAGGGTTGGAAAACCTAAAATTTTTGTGAAGTTTAAAATTAACTACCGTAAACTATTTTTTTATTTATTTTTATTAAATGAACTTATTTTATACTTCACCATGAATAAAATTGGGGTTTCAAATAAAAAAAAATTAAAAAATTTAAAAAGACGTTTCCAGGGTTGGAAAACTTTAACTTTTTTTCTTATACAAAAGCAACTTACTAAAACAAAATTTTCCTTTGTTTCTATAAATTAAACATATCTTATATTCTTCAAAGAAAAAGATTGGTGTTAGAAATCAGGAAAATTAAAAAGGATGATTCCAGGGTTGGGAAACTGAAACTTTTTGTGATATAAAAAATTAACTACCGAAAATTAATTTTTTTTTAAATAAATAAACTTATTTTATGTTTCAGTACGAATAAAATTGGCATTTCAAATTAAAAATTGAACTTCAAAAAATTAAAAAGATGTTTCCAGGGTTGGAAAACTTTAACTTTTTTTATACAAAAGTAACTTACTAAAACAAATTTTTCCTTTTTTTCTATAAATTAAACATATCTTATATTCTTAAAAGAAAGAGATTGGTGTAAGAAATCAGAAAAATCAAAAAGTATGATTCCAGGGTTGGGAAACTTACTCTTTTTGTGATATAAAAGATTAACTAGCGAAAACTAATTTTAATTTTTGTTAAGTAAATAAACTTATTTTATGCTATAGTACGAATAAAATTGGTATTTCAATTTAAAAAAGTTTAAAACACGTTTCCAGGGTTGTAAAACTTTACTTTTTCTATACAAAAGTAACTTACTAAAGCAAATTTTTCCTTTTTTACTATAAATTAAAGACATCTTATATTCTTAAAAAAGGATTGGTATAACAAATCAGAAAAATCAAAAAGGAGGATTCCAGCGTTGGGAAACTTACACTCTTTGTGATATAAAAAATTAACTACCGAAAACTAATTTTTATTTTTTTTATTAAATAAAATTAGTATTTCAAATAAAAAAAGCAATTAAAAAAATTAAAAACACGATTCCAGGGTAGGAAAACTTTAATTTTTTTCTTATACAAAAGCAACTCACTAAAACAAAATTTTCCTTTGTTTCTATAAATTAAACATATCTTATATTCTTAAAAGAAAAATATTGGTGTAAGAAATCAGAAAAATTAAAAAGGATGATTTCAGGGTTGGAAAAGTTACACTTTTTGTGATATATAAAAGTAACTAAGTCTAATTAATTTTTATCTCTGTCTTTATAAATTATATATATTTTACGTTTTGGAAATAAAAGTTTTTGTAGAAAACTATAAAAATAAAAACCACAGCTCCAGAGCTGGAAACTATGATTTTTTTCTGGACATTAAAGTAACTAAATAAAACATTTTTTTTTTAATTTTCTTTTTTCACCTAACACACGTTCTATATTTTTTTTAAGAACTACTAGATTGGTATAAGGAATCAGAAAAATCTAAAATGATGATTTTAGGGTTTGAAAATTAATTTGTTTTGTACATAAAAGTAACTAGGTCAAATTATTTTTTTCTTTTTGTTTATACTTTATGTATGTGCTTATGTATATATCTCTATACTACATAAAAGCACTTTGGTAAAGGGTATATAAGATTCGGCACAGCCGAATATAGCACTCGTACTTGTTTTTATTTTTGTTTGACAAAAAATTTTTTGTTAAAAAATTTTAAGCTAATTTGTTTGTAAAAAAATTGTTGTGCTTAAGAGATAATTAGCATTTTTATGGCATTTTATTTTTTGCTAACAAAGAAATTATTATTATTAAAATAGTTTGCGATTGTCATTCGTTTGTGTTGCGGCGGCATTGGGTCATTATGAGTTTTTTTTTATTTCAAAATGAATTTTTTATTTAAATAAATCTAACAGATAATAAATAATAACACTAGATAAACAAATAAATAAGCTAATTATAAAGACATCAAAACAATTTTGGAGATTTTGACAGCTTATTTAATCTTATTTATTTAATTTTTAAATAAAATAAATTAATTTAATTTGGTAATTTAAAAATAAAAATTTAAATTTAATAGTAAAAATTTTAAACTTAAAAAAAATTTTTAACTTAATTTAGTATCTTTCAAGTAAATATTTTATTGCTGACACATACGTTGTTTTTCTCAAGAATATTTCAAAATTTAAATTTTATTTAGTCAATTGCTCGGGAATGGTACAACTTTAATTAGTGTCGAAAACCGAATTTCATATTCTTTTATATTTATTCTTCCTACAACTTTCTTGTCTTCACTTATCTCAATCTAATTAAAAGTCAAAAACTATTAAATTTCGCCCCATAATCTTTTTTAGATAAAGTTTAATGATGCTCTAACAGTCTTTTAATGAGCTTGTTTTTTTATTTTTTATTTAACATTTTGATATAAAAAAAATTAAAACATTTAAATTTTAACACACTTAAAAATTCAAACTGTTTTTTTTTTAATTTATTAGCAAACACGTGCCGGGGATCATAAAAAATTCTTTGTTAAAGTATTTGAAAAACGAAGTCAAGCAGATGAAGGCAATTAACTATAAAGAAAAAGATAATGACCAAACATAAAATTAAGAGCGCTAAAAACACAAACCTTATGCGCCAACAAAAAAATGTTTACATGCGCATACTAAGTCAAATGTATTAAGTCAATTATAAAGGATATTTGTTTTTAAATAGTTTAAGTATTATTTAAAAAAATTTAAATAATTTAATTATTATGGAATAATAAAAAATTATTATTATTAGATTTTTATGGGAAATACATTGCGAGAAATATTTGAGTGTAAGAATTTAACCCTTCAACTTTTCCTAGTAGGGGACATTTATATATCTTTCTTAAATAATGGGATATTATGGGTTAAAATGTTGTAAAATACTTGAACAAGTCTCTGAATATGTGAAACCACAAAATTAAGTATAAACCCCATATATTAGTGAAAAATGTATATGCTCTTAACCCTTTACGGCGCCATGTTGCAGATATGCAACAAAACATTCAATGCTCATAAAAACCATTAAGCACAGGCAATTGTTAACTTTATTTTAATGAAATAACTCAAGTACAATATGTTATTTGAATCTGTAAAATTCGTTCTTAATAAAAAAAATTATATTTGTTACATTACAACAGATTTACGTCCCTTTTCACAATGTACGAGTATGATTAAGAGTCAACACTTTAACTGCAAGTTCTTTATACAAAAGTAGCCGTTAAAATCCCTGTTAACTTTTAATTGTACATTGTGAAAAGGGCCGTTAAAGTAGCTCTACGATTTTATTAAATCAATGTTGCCGTAGTGCAATTTTTTTTTAAATTATTTTGCCCGCATTTTAATTCAATAAATTTTGTGAATATAAAAATCAATTATTGTTTCTGTTGTTAGAATATTATCAGTAAAATTATTTCTAAAGGGTGTTTTTTATTGAGGTATAGAACTTTAAGTTGGCATCACTTTTTTAACTGGCGGCCATTTTGTCAGCTGTCAAGTGATTAATATTTAGTTTGGTTTGCCATTTCATCATGAACAGGTTGACGAAAGAATAACGCTTGCAAATCGTGCAAATTTATTTCGAAAATAATGGTTCAGTTCGCGAAGTTTACCGCAAGCTCCGTCCATTTTATGGTCGACATAATCGTCCATCAGAGCAATTAATTCGGTTAACCATGGATCGTTTTCGCACTACGTTTACTCTATGTTATAATACGCATCCGCAGAGACGTCGAACAGTGCGCACCGAAGAAACAATTCCCGCTGTAGAGCAAAGTGTTGAAGAGGACCCGAATGAATCGATTCGCCACCGTGCGCAGCAATTGGAGCCGACTAACCGACTATTTTGTTCCCAAATTGGATGGCATGAATGTGGATGAGTTTTGGTTCCAACAAGACGGCGCTACATGCCACACAGCGCACGTCACAATCGATTTATTGAAGGAAACATTCGATGAGCGCATAATTTCGCGGAATGGACCTGTCAATTGGCCACCAAGATCGTGTGATTTGACACCATTGGATTATTTTCTTTGGGGATATGTGAAGTCGCTCGTCTACGCCAACAAACCAGAAACGTTAGGGGACTTGGAAGCCAACATTCGTGGCGTTATTGCCAACATACGGCCCCATATGCTCGAAAAAGTGGTTGAAAATTGGACCTGTAGAATTGGCTTTATTCGAGCCAGCCGCGGCGGCCACATGCCCGAAATCATATTTAAACATTAATGGCATAAAATTATCCTTCCAATAAAACCAAATTGATGGACATTAAAACGATTTTCTTGTGTTTTATTTCAATTTGAAGTTCTATACCTCTTAAAAAACACCCTATAGTTTGAAGGTTTTATTGCGCAGATATCTGACCTCCTTTCCTCTTAATTATTTACCCTTTTTCACTTCAATAAATAAAATTTCAAAAAAAGTCTTAAAATAAAGAAGCTCCTAGAATCTGTAAAAAAAATATTATTTTTTCTATGTTGCGCGTTAAAAGGTTAATTATTCACCATTTCATTTTAGGTACAGATTATGTTCAGAATTTCTATGTGAATTCATGCGAGAAATATTTTTGTTGAATTTTTTAACCCTCTAACACTTCTTCTGATGGTTCTATTTTGTCCCCATCGAAAAAAAAAATTTCAGGAGAATCCTCTAAACTGAAATATACCGGCTAAAAAATTTTCTACTAAAATAAATGCAAAAAAATTACAATACAGTCAGATTCTCAATCAGCCCAATCATGAATATTCCCTCGGAATGTATTTCTCACGGAAAATAATTTTCTCGAGAAAACATTCCTCCAATCATAAATTCCTTGGGAACAAAAAGGAGTAATATGTGGCATCACCGCATTACGAAGCTCGTTGTTTTGCTTGTTTGTTGACATTTTGTTTCTTCCTTTTTTTTTTTTTTTGAGTGAATAAGTAAAAATAAGTTTATAAATGATTTATTTGGGCATTATTTGTGTTAATCCAAATAAAAGAACTATAAAATACAAGTTTATGTATATACATTTTGTTTTAATGGAGTATTAAATATGTTTTTATGTAAATTCCCTTCTGTTTTGCCAGGGAAAGATTTTTAGTGAAAAAAGCAAATTCAATTGCGTTCATAATACCTACTTTTTTCCCCCGGGAGTTTTTTTTTTATTCCCGCATTTTGTAAAAACAGGGAAAAACAGATTCATAATAGGAGAAAAGGGAAAAGTGAAAAAACTCGCGCGGAATTTTTGTTCATGATTGGGCTGAATATCGCATAGGCCAAACTTTAACTTAAAAACACCAGAAATAAGTCCAAACTCGAAATCCATTTAAGGGTTAATAATGTACTCTTTTACAATTACATTTTAAGTACAGAACATATTTGACAGTTTCAGGTAAAATCTGGCAACAAAGATTTCTGTAGAAAGAACATATTAACCCTAAAGAAAGTCCTATTTGAAGAATGTACTTTTTGAAAAAATTGCATACTTTTTAAAAAAGTAGTTTTTGAAAATGGTACTTCTAGAAAAATATATTTTGGAACAAAGTCCATCTTAGAAAAGATAAATTTTGGAAAACATACATTTTTGAAGAAAGTATCTTTTGAAGAAAGAACTTTTTGAAGAACGTATTTTTTGAAGAAAGTATTTTTTGAAGAAATTGATTTTTGAAAAAAGTACTTTTTGAAAAAAGTACTTTTTGTGGAAAGTACTTTTCGAAGAAAGTACTTTTAGAATAAAGTACTTTTTGAAGAATGTACTCTTTGAAGAAAGTACTTTTTGAATAAAATACTTTTTGAGGAAAGTACTTTTTGAAAAAAGTACTCTTTGAAGAATGTACCCTTTGAAGAAAGTAATTTTTGAATAAAGTACTTTTTGAGGAAAATAATTTTTGAAGAAAGTACTTCTTACAGAGAGTACTCTTTGAAAAATATACTCTTTGAAGAAAGATTTTTTTGAACAAAGTACTTTTTGAGGAGAGTACTTTTTGCAGAAAGTACTATTTGAAGAAAGTACCTGGTACATTTTAATAAAAGATAATTTGTTTAAAGTGAACATTGTGGAAAATTATTTCTTTTAAATAGTATTTTTTTTTAAATTGTAGAACAAATAATTTTTTAGAAAAGGTACTCTCTTGGAAGTTTACTTTTTAAAATACTTTTTTAAATAGTAACTTATTGGAATATGTACTTTTATTTGGAAAATGCAGTTTTGTGGAAAATTTCAAAAAAAAAAATTGATCAATCTACTTTTTGGCACATATATCGTTCCTTTATTGCAACATAGGCGTATTTCAAAAAACTCGTTTTTGGAATTAATAACGCAAAGAAAGAAAATTATTTTAAGTCTTCATTGAGTTATATGTAAATTGAAAATTTAAAAACCTGCAAAACCAACTTTTTTTTTCAAAAGCTACACACTGAAAATAAATTTTTTTAAATTGCACATTGTGCTTATGGCTTGGACGTAGCTGTTTTAGACACATCGTGCCATAGTCCCCGAAAAAGCTTAAACGACATAACTTCCATTTTAATTTTTTGACCAAAATTGATTATATTTGGTATCGAGGTCCAAAAAATGTGTCGGTGTTATTTTTAAATTTAAGGACTCAAAATTGGATACATTTGACGAGATTATATTTATTCTTATTATCGAGACTGACACCCATCACCCATAAAAATACTGAATGACTTTAAAGGCAATTTACGGAATTGAAGGCAAAAATCAAATATATGTATCTGAACTGTTGTAAATAAAAAATTTAACAAACTTAAGGCAATAACAAATTAGCACTAACGATCTAAATATAATCAATAAAAATACAATACAAAATTTGGTAAAAATTTTACTACTATTTACTTAATAAATATAGAGAAGCTTTTACGAAAGTGAAATATTAACAAGTAATAAAAAAAATTAAACATTAAATCTAATTGAAATTAATAACTATCATAATACTTGAGCTACGAAAATTTATTATTTCCTGAGTGCGAGTTCAAATGAATTCCGATATTTAAAAACTACAAATTGCAAAGCAATAATATTTCAAATCTTATTATTATTTTTAGAAAATGTGATAAATTATAAATAATAAATTGATAAAAGTATTTTTTGTCTGACCTTAAATAAACGAGTATTTAAACGATTAAAATATTACAAAAATAATCTTTTACATGAAAAAAGAACCATGAAAAGAAAAAAATGCTTAGTTATAGTTTAACCATAACTTATGTTAGATAACAAAAAAAATAGAGAAAAAAAAACACGCGAAATAACATTAACATTAAAAATCACAAAAAGGAAATTGCAAATTTCCAAAAGTGATTTTCAAAAGGCAAGGAAAACTCCAGCAGTCAAATAAACATTAAAAGAAAATGAAATTAAAATCTTGCTTAAAGCCTACACTGCAACTATTTCTAATACAAATCATAATTAACTTTAATCATGCCACTTATATGCCCAAGTCCCATGATCCTTTGGCTGTTACCGAGCTGCAGCAGCATTTCATAGCGCCACACGCGATGCATAAATTTCGCAATGGCACCAGCAGCAGGCCTTTAGAAAATGTGCCCTACAAGCAACTAATATTTGCCGCTCTCTTGCCCAGCCATGAATTGGATAACAAAAACGATTGCATTCTACCCAAAGTGCTGTCTGTTTTGGAATTGGCCATTCATCATGTTCAGCGTTTGGGCTTTGCTCACAATGCCCGCATTGACATTACTCTCATATCGCGAGATACCAACTGCAGTTCGGTTCATGGGCCTTTGGGCTTTTTTGAGATCTATATGCAGTGGCCGGAAATCAATGCTGTCTGGGGTCTGCCCTGTGAATATGTCTTGGCACCCATATCCCGTTATGCGGGCGTTTGGCAAATTCCAGTCTTCACTTCGGCCGGCAATGCGGCAGATTTTCAAAATAAAGCCACCACCTATCACACTTTGACGAGATTAAAAGGAGCCCAAGCGAACAATTTGGGAAATGCTGTGCGCGCCATTATCGATAGTTTCAATTGGACGCGAACTGCTTTGATTTATCAAAATGAGCACACGAAAATTAAAGGCAATTCGGTGTGTTTCTTTTGCATGTATGTTGTGCACGATAAATTGGACGAATACAAGGCGTCCTCGTATCAGCAGGCCTTCGATACGGAACAGTGGAAAAAGGCGGACATAGAGAGAATGTTAATAAACCTCTCGAAGCAGACCAGAAGTAAGTACAAGAATTATTTTATACACTTTTCTAGAATTTTTTTTTATATATCAAAAAAATTTGAAGATTTCTTTCGGTTGATAACACCGTGCAACAGTACAAAAAATCCACAGGGTCTTGACAGTACAGGTTAGATAGCACTAACAAATGGTAGTAAAACCCTATAATCAGTTTGCCGATTTTTGGTGACCAATTTTTTTTATGGCCCTCCAAAGATTTCAACAATCACTGCGCCTTCAAAAGATGCTGTCATCAGTTTTTGGCCAGCAGCTAATTCATACTTGCTGATATCGCAATACAATAATTTGTTTCCACGTGCATGATTTATACAAATCATGGTGATATGAGCAAATCATGTTAATTTAGATATGATTTACCATCAGGGATGATAAAGTTGGTACAATTGTACTTTTTTTTTTGTACTATTCAAACCCTAAAAGTACGTTGGTACCCCCGTGACTCATTTGGTACTATTTGAAAAATTTGCGAGAGACTATCCCTTGTTTTATTTTCACAAAAATAATTAATCGCGATCATTTAAAGTATAATCAATTTGAGAGAAAAGTGGCGAATTTGTTTTGTTGTTGAGAGCGAATACCTTGTTAGATGTGCATTAGACTTGATTGGTTTATTATAAAGAACTACATCTAACTTCACCGGTGTTTCGTTTTCAATATGATAGCGCCGTCTTCATTTATTTTATCTATTGTATTAATATAAAATTTGTAAGAAATAAAAAACTTGCTATATTATTATCATATCAATCGTTTAAGTGATGAAATTAAATGAAGCTTGGTATGCTACATACATATGTAAACGATTAAAATTTACGTTGATATTAAAAACTATATATCTAGAAATAAAATTAAAAGTTGTATAGTTACGGATTTTAAAATAAATGTTAAACAACCGGATTTTAAAAGAAATGTTATAGAAACTTTTGCGAAACTAAATAAAGTTACTTTTCATAACGAAATTTTAACATGGCTAGCAAAATTCACTCCCGAATATGTTAGTAGTATAGTATCTCTCTTATTAAAAAATATTCCTAAAAGAAAATAGAAATTATAATACTATAAATAACGAGTTTCGAGCTTTAAAAAATTAATTGGAAGATCTAATGAACTTTCAAAAGTTATCAGGAGAATATTGTCAATTCTTCACTCATCAGCGAATGTGGAAAGAGAATTTCCATAATCAAAACGAAGACTTGAAAGTCTAATACAAACAAAGGACTTATTGAGAGGCTGTAACTCATATTTTTTTTTACGAAATTCAGTTTTTCAGTGATTCCAATATATTTAAAATAGTTTTAAAAGTAACGCTTTTACAATCAGTTGTACAAAAATATTACAGTTTCTATTGTGTTTTTACCTTCTGCTGTAAAATAGCAATTATTTGAGTTAGGGGCTTTTTACTTGAGACCAACGATATGTATTTACTGCCTGTTCCACTGTCTCTAATTTTAATAAAATATCAGTTAATGATGCAGATTAATCCTCATATAGTTCTTGTTTTTTTTTTTTTTTTTTTTTTGAAACATACACAAAATTTGAATTTTTCATTAAGACGTGTGTAAATTAAAAACTTGAAATTTGTGATCTAGCAAAATAGTTTTTTTGAGTTATGACGTTAAAAATATAAAAAATACCGATTTTAGTACTATTGGGTTCGAAAAAGTACATTTTCAAAAGCTAATTGGTACGAAATACGTATTCTCATTTATCATCCCTGTTTACCATACATTTTGATTTCTTTTAAATGATTTTGAAAATACTATTTCTCGAACTGGATTTATCTATGCAACCCAGCGTTGCTTATAAAATTACAAGCTCCATCCCTGGGTCATCCATCAATAGTGATTGACTACTTCGAAAAAATTACAGTAAGTCCCAAATCACACTGTGCAAGTCTTATTGCTAAGCTGATTAGTTTCAGGGAGAGAGAGACGAGGTGAACAGCAACGTTTCTTTTCCCCCCGTCTCTCTCTCCTAATAAACTAATCAGCTTAGCAATAAGACTTGCAAAGTGTAAATAGGGACTAAGCAATATTTAATAAATTATAAATATCAACTTCATGTAGACAAAATTCACATTACAGCTGCTGCGCTCACCTTATAAAATACGTGCATAAATTAAATACAAAAATTCGAACAACAAATCACTCACTAGCTCGGTGAAAACACTTTGAAGTGATTTACTTAAACTTACTTGATTCAAAGTCGGTCGGAGTCTACCAAACAAATCTTGTTAACATTTTATGCCAAAAAAAAAAAAATAGTTTATTCGTGCACGTTTTTTTTTTTGCAAAAGTTTCACTTTTTTCTTTTTTTTTCTTGCTAACAATATTTGGCTATACTGTAGCGACGATAAAGCTGAACACCTTTTGTAAACATACATATCAATATAATCTAAATGTGTCTAGGCACCCTAAATACCTAATTAAGACCACTTTGCACCTTAACAATTTTCGTTTTTTACATAGCGGAAAATGCCAGTAAATCGAATGTCAAATAATTTGTGTGCAAGTTTGACAACTCTAATTTTGAATAGATATTCCCGAGACCCTATTTTTGTATACAATTTGCATAATTTGCAAGCGTTGAACTAAACTAAATGTTCAATTAAAAGTGCCATAAATATAACCACACAAAACAGCTGTTAGAATTAAACTGTAATGGAATGTAACTCCAACGATAGGAAACAGCTGATCGATATTGTTATGTGAAAGTAATGAAAATGGTTATAGAGATGTAACCGATATGTAAAGGCTCAGTTAAGGCTCAGTTAGCCGACTGTAATGTAAAGTAACTGCAACGTAGGAAACAGCTGATCGACATTTTTGTATGAAAAGTTGGTTACGTTACATTACATCTCTATAACCATTTTCACTACTTTTCACATAACAATATCGATCAGATGTTTCCTACTGTTGCAGTTACTTTACATTACAGTCGGCTAACTGAACCTTTAGCCGACTGTAATGTAATGTAACTGTAACGTAGAAAACAGCTGATTGATATTTTTATATGAAAAGTAGGTTACGTTACATTACATCTCTATAACCATTTTCATTACTTTTAACATAACGAAATCGATCAGCTGTTTCTTACAGTTGCAGTTACTTTACATTACAGTCGGCTAACTGAGCCTTAAGAATCTGTACATTACTTTTCACATAACAATATCGATCAGCTATTTCCTACCGTTACAGTTGCATTCCATTACAGTCAGCTAACTGAGCCGACGTGCTCTGACGTGAGTTAGAGATGCCCTGACCATAACCATACAAAACAACTGTTTGAAACTAACTGATGGGCAACACTGTATTTGATTATAGGTGACTCGCCATAACGCCATAGCCATTACCATAAAAACCAATTGAATTTTGGCTTGGTTATGGCTCTGGCACGTCTAATTTAAGCTTAATAGGTGAAGCAAATATATATATGGTTATGGCAATGGTTATTGTTACATATATCTGAATGTTATGGCATTTCTGAATGAACCTTAAACATTAAACATATTCACCACAGCAGCCAGGCAATGAAGCAGCAGGTTGTTGTCCATGCTGATTTCTAATTTTGTTGGCAATAATGACCGAATATAGTGTTGCCAGTATAATAAAAAATGTTGATGTCTCAACAGTCGGTCCTGTTTTGTAAACTGAATATTTTGAAATCGCACGATTTTAGAAAACTAACTCCGACAATATTTTTTCTGATTTTTTTAAATTTTTTTTTATATAATAGAATTATAGAATTATTATAGAATCTCAAATATCGTATCTGAAAGAAAATTGTCGTGTATGATTTGAAACAAGTATGCAGGACCATTATTAAGGGCCTATTATTTCATATTATTTTACAGAAAGACCGATTTTGATGCAAATAAATAAATTTATTTAACTATAAATTTAAAAGAGTTAATTTTATTTTTACAAC
The DNA here is from genome assembly GCA_949987645.1 of Tachina grossa. Classification (NCBI taxonomy): domain Eukaryota; kingdom Metazoa; phylum Arthropoda; class Insecta; order Diptera; family Tachinidae; genus Tachina; species Tachina grossa. The sequence continues at coordinate 31,797,253 of OX465274.1, read as the reverse complement.
TGCGGAATGTTAGAAGGTGGCAGCACTGCTTTTATACCTAAACATCAGCTGCTTATGATGCTGCTACCATCCACTGTTGGGATTTGTGGTACAATTGTACCAAATTTGGTACAATTACATTTGCATTGGCACACTGGTACACTTTATACTTCAGTGGTACAATTTGAAAAAATGTCTGCTTTGCATAACAGTAATAATAATTTCTCCTAACATAGTTGCCTAACACTGGTCGTAAGTACCAAAATTTGCACCATTGGTAGTTTATGCTCATATTTTTCATTTCTTTTGGTAGACCTTGTCCCAATTATTAATGGTAGATACAGACTTAGCAACGTATTTATGCAACCAGGCAGGTTGCATTGTCGGTCGCACAGTGTGTAGTCTCGTTTATAGTTGCGTTCGAAATTGCATTTGAAGTTTCGAAAATATCATAATGATTTTATGTTTATAGGTTGCACTGTAGGTTGCAGTGTCTATGTCAAAGTATGCAGCATGTAATATAAACGTGTTGCGGAAACACTTTGCAAAGTGTGTAACCACTATTAGACTTTATATGTATACTTACATATGTATATGAAAAACTGTTTTGTTCGATAGTATTAGTTAATTTCTTTATGTTTTTGTTTTCAATAAATGAAAATTTGTTATGGCTACATTTTGATACAAATGATGTTAATTTGGTACGATTTTACAATTTTCATGGTACAATTTAAGAATAGCCATATCCCAACACTGCTGCCATAGCCAGAACAATTAAGCAGCTGGCTACAAGACGACAAATGCAGCTAGCGGCTGCTTTGCACTGCGGCACTGCATGCGTGCCTCTGTGGCTGAGTAGTAGCAATGCTAGCCTGTCAGTCCAAGGGTCGTGGGTTCGATGCCCGCCGTAGACCCTGGTTGTTTTCTACAGACAAGCTAATCGTTTGTTAAAAACAAAAAAAAATAGACATGAAATAGAACATAGTTGCCAGATTGACGAACACCTGACAGGTTGAGCTTTGTCGAAAAAAGTAACCATTAATTTTATTATGTAGGCTGTTGTAATAGTTATTATGATATTTATGGTTAATTGATACAGTAAAACTTTTTTTTTATATTAAATTGAAACTCCTCCTTAAATGCTTATTCATCTTCGATCTATTAAAGCATATAAACACGTACAGAAAAAAATTAATTAAAATCACAGTCATTGTTTATTTTCAAATGTTAATTAATCTAATAATTCGTTATTGTTGTTGTTTACTTGAGTACCTGATGAATAGCTTAGGCAATTAACTACTAAAAGCTTCATTAATCATCTCTACAAAAAAAGAGAAATAATAAAAAATATAAAAATAAACTAAAGACTAGTAGTCGTCAGTACCCACCAAGCTAATTGTCTACTAGCTATTGAATCAATCAAATACTTCCCTGCCTCTCAATCTTTTTTATTTTTTAAGCCGATCTAATCGATAATCTATGTAACTGTGAGTGAATAACTAGTTTACTAATATGGACAGAGAAATCGTTAATACTTAATGTTTCCTCTTTTCATAGAAAAATAAATCAATTAACTGATGAACTGAGTGACACGTGCATTCCAAGTGTCAATATTTGTCAATAGATCTCATAAATAAATCGCTAGATTTTATTTTTATAAACACGAACACTTCAACTGTCTAAAGTGATTACAAAATATTTCAGCATCTGTCAAAGTGATTACTTACTGATTTATCAACAACAACAACAACAACAGCAAATAGGTGGGAAATAAAAACTGCGTAGGGAGTCCAGTAATTGAGCAATTAATTACGTTTCAGATACAAACTGATTTAACAACAAAGACTACGAGTACTTAGCATGCAATTGACTTGATGTTATTTTTATTTTTCTTGCCAACCCACATAAAGCTGCAGGCGACAAGTCAAAATTGGGATGTAAAAAGTATTTAACAAAAGAAACTTAATTTTATGGAGGCTATTTTTTTAAAGCGCGATAGAACGTTTTAATTGTAAAACTCACACAAAAAATTAAATTGTGTTGCAAAAAAATTTGCTTATTCTAAATATCAATACATGTCAATAACATTTGAAAATTAATGCATTAAGCTTTATTGCATTAAGCTTTATTGACCACAACACGACTACAGGACTTGTAGCCAGCTACTCAATTCTTTTTTAGAGACGGCAACAGCAACATAAGCAGCTGATATTCAAATATTTCAGTGGTGCCACCTTCGAATATTTCACATTTATAAAAATGAAATTACTCTTTTAAAAATTGCGTATAACACATAAAATTAGAAAAATGTATACAGGGGCCTAATTCTCGCATTCGATTGCGAGCGAGTTATTACTCGAATGTTCGAGTTTTTTAACTTTTGGGATTTTCGCGTTCGGTTTCAAATAACACATATCGAAATTTCTAATGACAGCATTCGATAACGTGCATACATTCGAATGCAACCGTTCGTGTTTTTACTCACAAGCAAAAAGGCATTCAAAATCATGTTTAACATCGAAAAAGCGAAGAAAAGAAAAATGTATGTTCAATATTTGACTTATTTATTTATAAATGAATGAATGCACAAATGTACGTATAAAAATACAAACTAAAAAATGTCTAGTTGACTTCAAATATAACAAAACACACTGGCTTGCCAAATACATAATGTTTTGCCAAAGAGTTGTCTCGGGGAAAATAAAAAAAAGATCAACCAACTCTGGGAGCACCTAAATAACAAATTAAATGCTTCTGGTCAAGCAATAAAAGAATCGAACATGTGGCTAGTGCTCTATTCTCTAACTTTACACTAATTTATTATTATGAAGTTATTAATAAAATTAAAATTAAAATAACCTTTATGTATTCGTTTCTTTTTTCTGCATATACGTGTGTATGTACGTATATACATATGTTTTTGCATACATACATATATACAAACATATGCTTTTGCTTACAATTTATTCAGTGTTGTGAAATGAATTTATATATAAATATATTTGCCTTTTTCCAACACTAAAACAAAAACTCGATTCGCATGGTAGCGAGTGACATCATCGGAAAATTTCTTGCCATCGAAATTAATTTCTATTCGAATGCAATTCCGATCACGAGTGCAGGAATTAGGCTCCAGTTGTTTCTTTGCATGAATTTTGGGATTTCCTTTCTATTAAATAATGTGAAATAATTGTAAGCTATCATTTACTCCACATTTTGTATTAAATTAGCAACACTATATTTTCTCATTGTCGCCAATGGATATACAAATTATTTTACTTCTAGTACAACGACTAAATCAGCATGGATAATAGCCTGCCGCTGTATTGCCTTGCTGTCGTCAAAATAAGCATTCTCATATAAACATATCGAGCCATAACCGCTAAAATACCTTAAGCGACACATTTTTGGACTTCGTTTTTTTTCTTGATGAAATTCGACTACATATTACCATCGCAAATAGCCGATTTTGGTCAAAAAAATTAAGTTCGAAAATTATCTCGCTGTAGATTTTTTTTGGTTACCGCCTGATATGTAGTATTTTTTTGACATACTGAAGTCGGTAGCTTGCTGTGGTGAATGTTTTTAACGCAAATGGCCACTGCGGCTGGCTTACTCATATCGTGCCATAACCGCAAAAAACGTTAAAGCGACATAATTTTCGAAATTAATTTTTTTAAGCTTTTTTTGTGTTTATGGCTCTATATAGATGATTATGTGCGCCATAAAAATCACTAAGTCGTCTATGACTTATGCGGAATTTATGTCTGATTCTCAATGTTAATCTAAATAATTTTTTAAAATTGCTTAAGCGAAATATCGATAAAATAATAAATATTGTTATCAATTATTTACAAAAGGACCTAAAGCTTAAATAAAACTTGTATATATTAAACTAAAAGGTCGAATAAATTACTATAATAGTATGTAAAAAATGTTTCGTTAATATTTTAAAAAAATCATTTTGACTTCGAATACCCAAAACATCTGTGAGATGTAAAAAAATATATTTTTTAGGTTCAATTCAATATATATTAAGTTTGAAACTGATTTCGAATTTTCGAACTTAATTTCGAATTTTCGAACTTAACCATAATTAACCTCTAACACTAAATTATATAAACGCATATTTTCTTAATGCAAATTCCAATTATTTTAACAGTAACTGGCAATTTTATTAGGAGTCAATATAAAAAATTTTAAGCATAAAAACATATGTATATAAATTTTGAACAGGCACGCTTCATATGCTAAGGAAATTTTTGTGTTTAGATTGAAAACATAAATGAATTTTAGTTTTTGTTGTTGTTGTTGTTTTTAAATAGCGATAATTGAAGAAATTTTCGTTTGCACTTACATACATATCGCTAATTTACACAAACAATGTCATAACTCAAAAAATAGAATTTTCGGGTTAATGATGCAGAATTATTAAAAAATATTAATTTTGTTCAGCAATAATTTCTTCATATGGCTTGAGTTCAGTATTTTCAATTCTTATTAAATGAAATATTTTTCTTGGGCATGTTCGTAAATGTATCACTGCTCTGCAGTATACGAGCAAATTTAAAATGCAATATGTACTAATTTGTTGATAATCTTTTTTATTATATTTATTTTAACGTTTTCTACATCTGTTCAGGACTTTAGGACATGCAAATTTATATTTGCAGCGTAGTGCTGCATTTGCGAACAGGGTCGTTCTCAATTTGAGATCATTTTTAGCGATTTAAACTAAATAAATATGCTGTTAGAAACGTTAAAAATATTACTACTATTATTTATTTGGGGACAGTTTTTATGGGGCCTTGATTTTATGGTGTCAAACTAACACCCTTTTGCTAAGCAATTTATTAATTTTTTTCATTGCTGCAAATGTGAAAATGTAATTCAATAAGTATATATTGGTTTAGAGCATATGCCACTTATTAAATATTTGACATTTGTGTTTATTTGTAAATTGTTTATTTATTTTTTTATTTAACAGAATAATAAAACAGGCTGTAGCCTGCTGTGGTCATTTTGTTTAATGTATAAGTTTTTGCTGAATTTTTTCAGTGAACAAATAACTTTAAAATGTTTAACGATATAATATATCGTATTATGTACATATGTATGTATGTATGTATTATATCGGAAAAATTTTTCACATATCCCACTAATACATATTGTAGATTAGGGGTGGAGTAGTGCACGACTGTTATCTATACGATTCATAAAAAATTATTTTTGCATGGGAACCACCCTAATGATTCAAGATGGAGGTTAGGTGTGTTCTGCCATAAATGTTGGGGGTCGGTCGTATATCTGACACCTCTAGAGGCACTATGTGTTAGGGCGATGCACAGTGGGGTGAATGGTAGAGAAAGTGGCGATCAATTCATAGAAGTCGTAATATTAAAATTTTGTTATTTTTTATTGATGAATATTATTAAATACATAAAAAACCAGCATTTAAAAAAAAATTTAAAAAAAATTTGTAGCCTTTTATAGGCTTTTTTGTATTTTGGAGAAAATGGTGTTATATGACTATTTTTGCTGTAACTTTGGAATGATAAATTCGTAAATTAAATTGTAAATTAGTCTTGTACATGTGCCTTTAAAAAAATATATATATATATTTTTGTTTTGTTTAAATAAATAAATATTTAATATGTATTTTTCTCATTGATTTTTAGCAAGTGGAATTCTCTCAGAAAACCCTGCATAACTCAAAAATCGCACAAATGCGCAAATAGGTATTCTGGGATTTATTAGCTAAAATGTTATATTTAAAGAGCATAAAAGCATTTTTCCCTGCACTCATCCGCAAAGTTGTTGAAAATCAATGTATATGTATATCAAAAATACCACATATTTAGAGCCATTTTTATTTTATTTTTTTAATATTTCTAAAACATTTATCTAAACAAAAAATAATTTTTTAAATGCTCATATACCTGAAGTTGACGGTTCCATTATAAAACTTTTAGTTAACAAAAACTATAATCACTTGAAATATCAAAATTTTCTCTTTCAATCAATGCGCGCAAAAATAACTAAAATTATTGAACTTTGAACACACACTGCAAATAAAGTAAACTACCAAGAACTTTTATTTTTGCAATTAGTGATGTAGAATTTTATCTATGTACTTACATATGGTACCAAATACGGTTGTGAAAGTTAAAGTTCATCTTTTGAATTAATCGCCTCTTTTGAAGGCTTTCACCCCACAGTGCAATGGGGGGTAATTGTATAAAAAATAATACTTTTTACGGGAGCCCCCTCAAGGAGCGCAGATAGGAGTTTCGTATGTTCATAAAAAATGTAGTGGGTAAAATATTAGTGGAAGTCGGTCTCTAGTTTTATCACTCTAGAAGCAAATCAGAGATAGTTGTGATGCTTTTTGTGGATTTTGCATAAAGCTCTTTATGATGGGTGTTCATTATATCGTGGAAACACGGCGCAGCTGATTTGACTAAGACTCGAATTATTTGAATAGCTCCAAAAGTTCTTGTCAAATCGATTTTTAGGGTTCATTTACTTTTATGGACTTGAACAACTAACTCCAATACCGTAATTTTGATCCAATTGGTGAAATGGTTCGGGAGTAATTTTTCTTTTGTTACGGCAAAAAGCTATGGATTGTCCAGCCCTGTTAGCATGAAATAAGCGGAAAGTGCCAGGGATGGTCGTTAAGTTTCAATGTGTCCCACAGTTTATACATTTACTTTTACTATTTAATTGTATTGACTAGATTTGAAATTTTTGTAATTATGCAGTTTATTATTGTAGTAAAATTAACTTTTAATGAAAAGCAGTATACCTTAAGCAAGTAGATAATTAATATATAAGTATTAGAAACGAAAAGTACTTAAAAACACACTCTTTCCATTGTCTACTCACAAGCATTTCTTAATAATTACATACATACAGAAATATTTTAAATAAGTATTCCAGCAAATTTTATTTTAATTTCATTAGAACGCATGACAACGATAAAAATGTATCTTAATGAATTATTAATTGTTATCTTCAGGCAATAAATCTTATAAAATTAATTATAAAACACTGTAATGTAATTTTCAAACTAGTTTTATATTTAAATATTTTTATAATATAATTTCATTTTTTAAATTTATCAATTAATTATAATAATTAGCATGATTAAATAAACAAAGTCATTAACATGTCTTAAAGCAAAAAAATGAAAATAAAAATAAAACTAACGAATTAATATCTGTGGAAATATGCGCTTAATTACGAATAGCGCGGTGAAATATAATTTAATTCAAATATATACATACATACATACATAGATACATACATATCTACATACCTACATACCCAGTTGGCCACGTCTTTAAGACATCTTTGACGACGGCTACAAGACAATGGTAAATCGTTGAAGACATATTGAAGACAGCTCCATACAAATCGTCGACAAAATTTTCATATAAATGACGGCGAGGACACACAACACGAGATAAGCGACATTGTCGCTCAGATTATCATCAACACGATTTTATTGAAGACAAAATTTATGATAATGTCGCTCAGATTGTTCTCAGCAAAGTTTTATTGAAGGCAAAAGGTGTAACATTGTCGCTCAGATAGTCATTAACGACGATTTCCTTCACATTGTCGACTAGAAAAAATAATCGTTAGCTGACATGTCCTACATTAATCGTCAAAGACTGTCGTCTGCGATAATTTGGCCAACTGGATAAGCACATAATACATACATACTAACTACATAGTCACTGACTACAGTCTGTCTGGCTGAGGCTAAAAACTAAAATCTCAACACATCAATATGAGTCTCTTTAGCCCATGACTAGAATAGAATCGAATGCGAACGAAGATCTTAGATAAAAGCAAGTTAAAATTATTGGCGCATATCCATATACTACGTTTATACGTGCACTATTTGCAAATATATTAGCTCACTGTGTATACGGTATAGCAAGAGTACAAAGACTTGGTTAGCACTTTTACTTACAAATGTTGAGAAAAAAGTAGTGTAAATGTAATTATCAGGAATTTTTTTTGTGACTTAGCTATTTGCAAATAAAAAATTAATTCGCCTTTTATGTGGCAAAATTCTTTATTTGCAATATTTTTATTTGCTAATAAGTCGCCCGTATAAACGTAATAATGGTCAAAGCAAAGTGTACTTTAAGAGTTTAAGGGCCATTATTACAACTTAAAGTTAGTTAAAAGTAGGATTTTATCGGACGTATGAAAAGCTTTCCATTATTGTAAATTGGATTTAACTTACCAGGTAGGATAAATTTGCCTATAATTTATCGCTCACTTTAGGTTAAAGTAAAATTTTGCAAATGATAAAGTTTTTATACGTCCGATGAAATCCTACTTTTAACTAACTTTAAGTTGTAATAATGGCCCTAAAAGCACTATTTTGTATCATAATACTGGTTTTAAATTCTTAGAGTTGACTTTGTTTAACTATGAATATGCGCCATTATATCTATAGAATAGTTAATGATTATTTTGCAAACCCAAATAAATTTAAAAAAAAATAATGGCTTCAATTTCTCTCAATTGTTACTTATTATTGTGTTTGCATTTTATTTTTTCTTACTAACTTCATTATGTTTTTTTTTTTTTTTGGATCAAGCAATTTAACTTTTATTGAAACTGTCTTTTTAAGATCTGTTATCTGTTTTGTTTTTCTCTCTCTCTCATTCCTAAAATAGATTTTATAAATTTGTTTTGCGCTTGTCACTAATTCTTAAATACATACATATATTATTTAAGTTAACCACCCAGCAAAAAAAAAACTTGGTAATATGTTGCAATTACCGAGAAATATAACTTTAAATATACTATGCTACATAGTGTCTGCATTTCCAGGAACTGCACAAGTAATGACTTAACCTCATACCTAAATAAGAGCGGAAAGCGTTGCGTTAGCAGCAGGGTACGTATTTTCGGTACAATCAAAAAATATTTTCACATTCCAATGTACTAAAAATGCGTACCCTGCTGCTAACGTAACGCCTGCCACTCTTATTTAGGTATGAGGGTTAAGCCTAGATTCTACTATGTATCGATTTTCGTCGGCTCATTGAAATAAAGTCATGAATAATAAGCTGAATTTGTCTTGTTTCTCAGCTAATTGAAATATAGAATTATTCCATTAATTAATTGAGAAATAAGGCCTTTTCGATTTATTACTTACGACTTTATTGCAGTTAGGCGAGGAAAATCAGTACATTGTGCCGATAGTAGGAAAATATGAGAATTGGTTGACCTTGCAGGCTATCCCTGGAACTTTCCCCAAGCTAACATAAAACATAACAGCAGGTATGCCGATTACTTGCATTAAAAAATGTTTGACACTAAACAGTGCCCCCAAGTTATTAATTTTTGAACGTTAAATGTTCGTGATGCTGCAGATGTGCACTATGAATGCTTTTACGAAAGTACCGTTTACTTCATTTGCACTTTCAAAAAATTAGAGCAGATAAAAGTAATAGTTCTCTAGTAATAGTTCTCTAGGGAAAATAAATCTTCCGAATTAAATACATACATACATATTTCAACTGCTAATATTTGAATTTTTTAACCAAATTTTTCCAGATAATTACAGCGAAATATTTACTGTAAGAGGATAAAATAAATTGTTACGCGTGAGAGTAGTTGAGCGTGAGTGAAAAAATATTTTTTTTGTTTGCTTTAATATAAAAAAAAATTTCGACAATTTTGATTTACTGTCTTAAAGGGCTTGGTGTGTGTTTAATTTCAAATAACGATTAAGTGTAGTAAAAGTACAACAATTAATTAATTAATATTTTAGTTTATGAAAATTATAAAAATGGAAAATAATGTATTGGAAGGTGGCTTTATTATTAATATTAGTCAAAAGTTGTCACGCGTGAGAAGACGCAAACGTGAGTGATAAACAATTTTTATGAACAAAGCTTACAGCTGTTTGGCTGCAATTACTTATGGCCACAAAAATGGGTAAAATTTCCCATAGTGCGTTCTTAATTTATGATATGCTTATGTATATATGTACGTATATAGGGAAATCAATGCGAAAATAGTCAGAATAGACTCCGAGGATCTCACTGGAAGCAAACTGAAAGTTAAAAAAAGTATTTCCGAAAATCTTTCAAATGACTGAAAAGAGCTCTAAGTACATCAGGCTTCAAAAAATGTGTTTTGAATATAATTTCCCTTAAAGGGAAATTTTTTAAAAATCTGGGAAATTTAAAAAAAATTGTTTATCTTATTTGTTATAACTTTTGCTTAGAAAAAACCTTCTACCTTCTAGAAACAAAATATTTGATTTTTTCCATCTTGAATAAATTCTCTATAAAAAATTGAATTGAGTAAATTCTCTATAAAAAAATATAAAGCAAAAAATGAAGTTTAATAGCAAAAAAGTCTCAAGAGAAACATTCTTGTAAGCAAATAAAATTTTTATCTTGTCACAGAAGGAATTAAGGAATTTAATTTTTTTTTTTCTAAAAACAAATAAAAAGTTCTACGACTAAAAAGTGTTTAACTGGGTTATTTCATTTAAAAACTGTGAGAAAATCGTTCAAATAACTTAGAACAGTTACAAATATAATAGACTTCGACAACTGTGCTTTAAATAAAATTTCCCCAAAAGGGAAATTTTTTAAAAATATGGGAAATTTCGAAATATGCTGAAAATTCGATTTTAGAAAATTTAGGTAAAATAAAATACATATATGTATATCGCTCATTTACTCAAACAACGTCACACAGATACAGAATTAAACCTCATATCGTCCTTCATACTATGTAAAAATTTTATAAAAATATCTTGTTTATTCAACTAATAAAATTTTCTTTCTCCATTAAGTTGTGTGTAAGGTAAACACTTTGAACCCATTTTTTGGTAAACTAGTTTTTTTTAGTTCTGACGTTGTTTGAGTAAATGCGCGATATGTATATTTGAAATAACATTTAATATTGATATTCCTCTAATCAAATCCCAAAAATCCCATTTTTAACTCTCTTTTGTTATCAAAGCTTTTGATAGCAAGCGCAAATGTGTTTCATGTTCGTCATGATATCTAACAGCTAAATTTTACAAAATCTAGTTTATAAATTTAAAAAAAGAATATTTTAACATATAAATACCTACACGTGCACAAACATACATATGTATGTACACAAATATGTTTAAAACAGATGTAAACACTTACAACTGAATATTAATTCTAATGACAAATAGGTGACATATTTTATTTATTTATTTTTAAATTTAAGTAGTTGCCTTTTTAAGCAAGTTAAACTTATGCGAAAGTAGAGCATTTTAAAACATTACTGTATACTTAAATTTACTTGCTGGGAAATTTTTAACTTTTGTGTATTCTGTTCCATTGTGTTAGTCGAAAAAAAAACTTCGAACATACTTATGTACATATGTATATGAAACAATAAAATTTGATTAGTCAAAACAGCAGTTAAAATTATGAAATAAACCAACTCAAATGAGAACGTGTTAAGTTAAAACGATTTCTGTGGATGGATATCGCCGAAAGGCTCAATTTTGCTCTTTTACACAATAGGAGTACAACACAAAGTAGAAAAATTTTTAAATACATATTATATCTTATTCGAGCAGAAAAAAATTTAGCCAATATAGTACAGTAAGAAAACTTTGATATAAGTTGAACTTCTCATTTGTTTAATTTGGATTTTTATCTTAATATCTCCTCTAGTTGTACCTAGAAATTTTTGGCTAAATCTTCCCTGATAATCTGCATTAGCAACAGTGAAATGCGCATGGGATCCAGCTAAACCCATCAAAAATCAACTCCAATGTATTTTTAATAAAAAATATTTTGCTGAATAAGTAAAATAATAACTTGGTATTAATTATTAGTGCCTTAACAAATGTTAAACTTAAATTGTAACAATTCCGAAAAAAATACTAATTTTATCTTCTTTTTTAGAAATGTTGCTCAATTAATTTCCCAAAATTATGTTTTTATATTTAGTGATTAAAATTCACTTGACAAAATTTCGAATTTTTGAACATTACTACACTTGCGACGTTTTTATAAAATAACCTTTTTTTATATAATTTCGGTTCAATTCAGAATTTAAAACGTAAGGTCTATTTAAATTTTTTTTTTTTTTTTTTGCCAAAAAGACAAGTAAATTTCGAACTTTCGAACATTACCAAAACTTAAAATAAATAATTAAGCTTAGCTTAATTTAGAGTTTATTCTTAAGCCTCTCTCTACTGGAAATTAACTTTTCAACATATCACGCAACAAATTGCGAGTTTTCGAACATTAGTAAACTTGAAAATTTTTGATTTTGTTGAGGAAAAATATAAAATTTTGCTAGTTTTAGTTTTCAAAAATAAAAATTTCTGTCTAAATTCAGTTTTAGCCGAAATTCGAAATAAATTTCGAATTTTCGAACATTGAGAAAATTGAAGGATTTTACATTCTTCATCTAAAAAAGAAAGATTTTTATAAGTAAAAGTATTAAAATTAAAGTTCCTATACGAATTAACAGTATCCCTTGAAATTCGAAATTAAAAAAGATTTAAATTATTAATGATAGTTTTTTTCAATATTAATTTTATTTTAATTTAGCCTTTGAAATTAAGAAAAAAGTTTAAATTTATACAAATTTCTAATTTTCGAAAATTATTTTAAAATTACTTCTGGCCTAAGTTCGAAATAGGTTTTGAATTTGCGATTATTAATTTAGCCTGAAAAATTTTGTTAAATTAAGTTTATACTTAAAATTTACTTTTGGCCGAAATTCGGTACATATTTCGAATTTTCGAATTTTACTAAAAATTTACATATTTTACTTTACTTCCTGAAAAAAAATTTAACTTTTATGGTTTAAGGCCTGGGAATGGAATTTATACTTAAAAATCACATCTAGCCTAAATACGATCGAAATTTGTAACATTAATGAACTTTTAGATTTTAGTTAATTTGTTTTTTTAGAAAATAAGTTTTAATTTATTAAAGGCATTACAATTGAAGTTACAATTCGAATTGGCTTCGTACATGAAAAAAAAAATTTCTTTCACACACTAAAGCTTAAACTTAAAATAAAATTATTTCAAGTGCTAAAAGAAAACGTGAGAGATTTCTTAATTGAAATTCACACATGGAAATTTTGAATTAATATTGAATAATTTTAAAAGCTCAAAAAAAACAAGCAAAAATTTAATAGAAGCCAATTAATCAGCTGGTTTTTTTTACCAAAAATTTTAAAATAAACTATTATAAATAAGTAAAAATAAAACAGTCTTCTTGTTGCACTTACAATAAATTATATTTTAATTGGAGTTTTAAATTTTACGCACGTACGAAAAAACCCTGTTTAGAATTATAATATTTTTTCGGCAGTAGACTGACTGGCACGCCGATGCCAAGATAAGACATCTGTTAAAAGTAAACACGACCGCTTAATTATTTAATACGTGTCTAACGAATCGCAATTGAATTTAAGAAATCGTTGAATTTTTAAATTAATTAAGATTTTTCATTTTTCATGCTACATAAGCTTTAAAGCACATTTTTATACTCTTCAGCGTATTATCCAGCTGATGTTAAGCTTTTGAAATATCAGACTATAGCCTCAGTTAGCCAACTGTAATGTAATGTAACTGCAACAGTAAGAAACAGCTGATCGATTTTGTTATGTGAAAAGTAATGAAAATGGTTATAGAGATGTAATGTAACGTAACCTACTTTTCATATAAAAATATAGATCAGCTGTTTTCTACGTTACAGTTACTTTACATTACAGTCGGCTAACTGAGCCTTATGTAAGGAGCACTTACGATTTTGTATCCAAAAAAAAATTATTTTAAGATATTCATAATTTGTAGCGATTTTTGCTACATTATTTTTTCTTTAGGCGATTTTTTGTCTTGGCGGTTTTTTTTTTGTTTTGGCGATTCTTTTGTTTTTTGGTGGCAGGAGTATTTCTATATTGAGGCTTTTATGATTTTTCCAGTGCTGGCGATTTCTGATGTCTTGACAAGTTTTATTCACTCTTATTCCAGTTGTCAACTTTGAAAAAATCGTCGATACGGAAAAATCTCCAAAACAGAAAAATCGTCTTAGCAAAAAAAAAATCGCCAAGATGAAAGAACACCTAAATTTAAATAAATTAAGCAACCTTAATCTAGTTGTCAACGTCGATTTCACGTCAATTCAATAACGCTCGAAATAAATTTCAAATTTTCGAACATTGGCGAAATTGATTGGTTTTAGTTTCTTCGTTTAAAAATGAAGGCTTTGCTAAGTTAAGGTATTAAAATTTTAATTCCTATACCAATTAACTGTGCCCATTGAAATTCGAAATTAAAAATATTTAAATTATTAACGATAACTTTTTTTTTCAATACTAATTTTATTTTAGTTTATTTTTGTAAATTAACTTTGCACTTAAAGTTTACTTCTTCTATTTAGCCCACAGCCCATATTTTCACTTCGCTCTCTGCTCCGAACAACGAGTTACTTAATATCTATACCCCACTTTGCCATCACTTTATATAAATCATTCGATATAGAAAAAAGACATCAAAGTGAGAATGATTCAACAATTAATATGTTAATAAAATATCTAAAAGTAAATATAAATTACTTTCAGTATAATAAATATTTAATTTTACGTGTCAGAAATTTTAAGAATAATTAAGCGGGTTTTTTTAATGAAATAAATAAAACAAAAAAAATAAAAAAATACAAATGCAAAACAAGTAACGAATAAAGGAAAAAATAAATCTGTTTCCATTTCTAATTTAGTTTATTGCTTTCATTTAATTTTTTTTTTTTTCTTCTTTTGTAATTAAATATTTTTGTATTGACTTGAAATGAATCGAATAATAATAAACATCAAGGTCCATCCACAGTTTGCCAATGTTTATGCACTTTGCATTCAAACAAGAAATAATATAATAATAAATTTTAAAATTTTATGTTGTTCAATTTTAAAACTAAATTATTTGGAGTATTTCAGTATAATAATTGCCCCAGTGTTGAAATAACAATTAAGTTATTAAGAAAATTCAGAAGGAAATATGTTTTCATTAAAAATAAAAGTGCAAAATTTGTTAGTTCGAGTAGGAATGAGTTGTTCCAAAATTTTTAAGCCCAAGGCGATTGTAGTTTTAAGTAAGCAGGTTGTAGAAAAATATAGATGTCAGCCTGGTGATGATCACAAAAGAAAATGTATAGGAAATTAAGGTGGCTCAATACAATTACTTTTTTCAGAGTTGCCAAGATATTGACAAACAATCAAACGTATAATGCTATAAACACAATCACAGGCTACGGACCATCGACTACCGACTACAAAAGTAGCTGGCTACAAAAATAGCCAAGTCGCCAGCTAATTAATTCTTTTAACGACTACCGACCACTAACTACAAAAAATAAACATCTGTTTTGACATATGTATTAAAGTTAACCAAAACAAAACAAACTTGATTTTTTTAAGTGAATTTGTGTGAAAAAAAAATTTCAAAAAAAAAAGTAAATGAAAAATGCGCCAAATAAAAAGTAAATGAAAAATGTAAACAAATGAACAGATGATTATTATTTTTCAATGGTGCCACTACAATAGTTTTTCGCGTTTTTAATAGCGATATTTAATGTATTGCGTTTTTAAAACCACCATTTCATGTATTTATTGTATTGGCAGCACTAATCTGTTTTTTGTAGCCACCCAGCTAAAAAAAAAATATGTATGGAGCATATATGATATCCCATATATGATAATATATATTCATACATTTTCATACATGAATGTGTATTCCCTATATAGTATGCAAAGTTCATATTGATTCAAAAAGCTCACTGATGTGCAATAAATTAAATTATTAAAATAATTTTTTTGTAAGATTTGGTACAGAAAGGTTGTGTTTAGTGAAACATTTGTTCGAACAAAATAATTTAAAACGAGCTAAAAGACATTTCATTCGACATTTTAAGAGAAAATGTGAATCGATTATTAAAAAACACTAGACACACATTTGTACACGACATATAATTTAAGAAATCAAATTAAAAACTAATGCTATATAAAAGAAAAATTAATCCGTTTTGATACTAACGCTAGTTTTTGATATTATTTTTTGCCAGTTATATGAATTTTGTTTCTTAAAATTATCTGAGAATTCCGTTAATTTTTATAAAATTAATGACTGAATTATCTTTTTGATTATTTGATTTATTAAATAGGCCCACAATATATAAAATCCTACAAGAATGATTTTTTTGTTGCACGAGTTTTTATTTTTTAAATCTTGAGGGTCTACGCATATAAAATTTGCATACCGTGTGTATTTTCTAACAATCTTCCAATTCATGAGTGATTAAAAAGAGAGAAAAAGATCGAATTAATAAATGCAAGCTTTTTGTTTGCAAAAATGATTTTATGTGAGATATCATATATGCATACATTTTTATATGGCTCCGTAGATTACAGCTTATTTCTATTTTCTATTTCAACATACGAAGAACCTCATAATTAAATTTTCATATATGGCTCATGTATTATAATACGATTCATATATTACTCCATATATCAATTCATATATAATATTGTTGCCATGTATAATCCCATACATTTCCATACATGAATGCATACATATTCATATACTAAAAATATATAGACCATATATAATTTTTTTAGCTGGGCAAGAAAAATAGAAATTAATAAATAAGTTGGCTACGGGCTACAAAAGTAGCCGTGTAGTCGGTAGTCGTGTAGCGGCTAAAAGAATTATTCTCATAAGCACGCATGTATTCTATTTTTGACATCTTGTAGTCGATGGTCGGTGGACTTGATTGTGTTTATAGCATAACATTTGCTGTGTCATTGCCCTGAGTTAACAAGAAAGAGAATGGCCATCATGAGCGCTGTTAAGGTCTGAAAACCTCAATAGCAGTTACGTAGAAGCATATCGTTACATTAATAGAGAAAGGCCTTAAGCCATTATTTTTTTTAAATCGAGATTTTTGCATTTTTCCATACATTACATAATCATCTATCGAAATAATAATAATGAGTTAGGGACTTTCTATATTAAGATATCGATATGCACTATTTGTTTTAAATATTAGTGGGCGTGAGCCTGCCTGCCTGCTATAAGTACTGCAAGATGGTTTAAAGTTGCGTAATAACCCGTTGGGTGAAAATACATACGTAAAATAGTACGTAAAATTTTGAAGGGTTGTGACTCCGCTCACTTTTTTAAATCCCAAATTTTAGCATTAAAAGCATTTGAGATGCATGCAA
Organism: Tachina grossa; assembly: GCA_949987645.1. Classification (NCBI taxonomy): domain Eukaryota; kingdom Metazoa; phylum Arthropoda; class Insecta; order Diptera; family Tachinidae; genus Tachina; species Tachina grossa. The sequence continues at coordinate 31,780,000 of OX465274.1, read as the reverse complement.
AGTTTGGTAGGCATGGTTTGGGCACAAGTGCATCACATATAAGATTAAACTCTGATGGGCATGGAACCACCCACTTTAGAAAATGCAACATTGTGTCATTATATATATATATATATAAATGTATTATTTGTTCCTTTTAACTCCTACAAGGGTCAAGAACCTAAAATGTGAGCAAAGTTTCCAGGAAATCGTTTGCACAGAAGTATGTACATGAAATAAAATATTTAAAATCTATGGGCGTGGCCACGCGCACTTTTTAAAACTCTAGATTATAGTATTACATAAGGGCAATGTGTGTTTAGAGTTTTAATAGAATAGCTTATGGGGAAAGCCTTTAAAATTAACATTTTGTGGTTTAATTTAATGGGCTTGGCCCCACCTTCTTTTTTATAGATTGCTGTGGTTGATTCTTCACCTCGACCTTTTCTGTTTTTCTACTAACTTCTTACATTCTTACATAAGACAACACACGCTGAATAATATTCGGTGCAATCATGAATAAAATTCCCCGAAAAATTTCTCCCTTTTTCAATTAGAATTTTTTTTTTGTTTTCCCAATTACCTGCTATTGTTTGAAATTGTTCCCCGGGAAACATTTCTCGCGGAATTTTATTAAACATTGTTCTAATTATTTTTTTGGTTTTTGTAAAAGTTTTTCAAACTACTTTGATTGTAGATTTGCAACTCTCAATAATTTAAATTTAATAAGCATTGGGGTTTTGTAAGGTGTTTTTGATGAATTGCTTAAGCGGCAACGAAATGCACAGAGATGTGCTTAACCACAGTAAATATTTTTTTTTAAATTAATATTCATTTTGACAAGTATCACAAAAAATATTTGTATAATTTTAGGTTAGAATTATTCGTTAAACTATTGCTGAACATTATCGTCTTAATTTTTATAGTCTATACTTCAAACGGTACAAATTTATGAGTCTATAAGAGATTTATGTATATACTTGACTTGACCTTGAAAGTTTCATAACCTCTAATTTTTAAAAAAATGTGGGAGAGACTAATAAATACACACACATACATACAAACATATATATATCATAGCTGGCCTCAGAGAGAAACCCGACAGAAATGTATAAGCGTATGTGTATTCATTTGTATAAAAAGCCGATTGATGTTCGGCTCTGGCGCTTCTCTGGGCAGCCTGGTCATATACATATACTCAGTCAGGGAAATTAATTTTATTAATTTTAAACTTTAAAGTTTAAAGGAATATGTGAAAATAGAACTATATATCCTGGCTGCCCAGAGAAGCGCCAGAGAGCCGAACATCAATCGACTTTTTACAGAAATGAATACACATACGCTTTGCGCGTTTATACATTTATCTCGGTTTTCTCTCTATAGGCAGCTCTGACTTATGCATGGGCGTACATTATTTTGGGAGTAGAACGTTAACAGTTAGTTGGTGATTTCATTTAAAAAAAAAAATATGTTTTAAAATTTTTTTGCATTTATTGTATTTTCTTCAAAAGCAAAAATATTAAATATATTACGTTACGCTACAGCCACACATTCAATAAATCGCTTTCAATTTCATCAGACATACTGTGTGTCAAAATTCCTTGAAATTGATAGCTTTGACACAAATTGATAATCAATTTCTTTTTTAAATGCCCAAACAACTCAAATTTGTAAACAGATTCAATCAATGTGTGCTGTGAGCAGTTGATCAAATTGAAAATTATATTGTCATATAAATTGATAGGTGAGTTTGAAAGCAATCTAGTTTTCAATTTAAAACGTTTGCTAGTGTTACCCCCTGTTTGTGCAAGACGTTTGAGTTAGAAATCTTGGCGTTTCTGTAATAGATTAAAGAAAAGTTGTACAAGTTTCCTTTAATCTATTACAAAAACGCCATGATTTCTAACTCAAACGTCTTACACAAACAGTGGATTAGATTTAAAAATTTTGAGTGTATTGCAAATTGAATAAAATTGAAAGGCAAAAATTGAACGGGCCAAGTTAATTGAAAGGTATTTTTAAGATCCGTCATATCAGCATTTTGAAACTTTAAGTTTGAGCCTATTATTAAAGCCTGGTTACAGCTGCTGCCCTTTTTAACAGAATTATGACGAGTTCAATGGGAATTGAAATCAATTAAAATTTTGTAGTTTAATTAAAAGATGTGTTCAATCAATATTTTATATAAATTAAATAGCATCTTACAAAGAATATTCGCATGAAACATTTTAACCCTCTAATGCCTTCTTTATTGAAATCGTATCATTTTACTTTTGAAGTTGTCGTTAAGTCTGTATGTTACAGTCGAATCTGCTTTAGCGCAGCACGCTTTACTGAAAAAAATCGGATTACTGAAAGCGATACAAATCCGAGCACTGATTTTAAACGTAGCGAGTCTTATTCACTTTGCTTTAGCGAACCATCGCTTTATTGAAAATATCGTATTACTGAAAACCAAAAGCAATCCAACAACTACGTTTTGTATGAAACTTACTTCGCTTTAGTGGAAAAATAATCAATGACAAATTTATTTATTAGAAATCGATTGCATAACTCAAGGCTAAAACAATTGTGCATGTTTTTTCCGTTAAAAAATTAAATGGCAAAATGTATTTGTCCTTTCGCTCTTACGTATTTTATTGTATTTTTCTATTATATTGTCAATGCAAGTGGCTAGACTTTTTCTAGGAATTCTTGAAAATTTTCAAAAACAAAATAAATTACAAAATATTGTTTTACTGATTTTAAGTAGTACGCTTAACTGTAACAAACTTCATTAATCCGAACTACGTTTTAGAGAAAAAAATCGGATAATGGAGAAAAAAAATTGGTTTTGGTTATTTCCATTAAAGCGGAGTCGACTGTAGTTAGTAAAAATGTGAGGCTGCTAGCGAATATGTCAGTTGTTATTGTGTTTTTCTTTACTGTATACGTGTGTGTGTGTGTGTATGTGAGCCAAAACGTTACGTATTTCGTCAGCTGATACATAACAGCAAGATACGATTTCAATAATTCTACCACAACTATTCTCCGTAAAGGTTTTATTTGTCTATTTCGAAGGTAAAAAATTTGCTTTTAAATGGACATATAAAGGACTAAAATATTTTACAAACATATTTACCATGAAGTTCTATTATAAAAAAAAGTTTCTGAAGTTTTCAAAGTCCAAATTTAAAATCAGTGCGAGGGTTAATTCATGATTTCGCTTTTTTCTTGGTATTTAATGCTTTGGCATTTTGTGACAACGCAATATTGCATACTGGTGTAAACGTATGTCATTTCCGATTTTTTTTTCGTTGTGTAGCATGGCTTTCCATACAAAAAAAAAAGCAATGTGAGTCCGATCACAGAGGAGATGTGTAAACATCTAGTAATGAAATTTTTTTTAAGTTGGAAGTACTTATGCTTTTAGTATCTTTTTTTAAATTAATTAATTAAAAATATCAAAACTTTTAATATTGTAAATACATAGAAATTTGTTGGTTTTTGTTTGTTTTATTAAACTTATTTGATTAGTAAATGGGCACACTGCAGTATATGTATGTATATGTACTGCATTCAAAATTGCAGTAAGCAGTAAATTTACTGATTACTAAAAAAATTCAGTAAATTGTTACTGCTAATCAAATTTAATTTGCATTACTAGTAAAATCGTAGGGCCGTAGCAAGTGGCAAAGTTTTTTCATTCAAATTTTGAAATTTTTGTATGAAAAACTTTTAGCCACTTGGTAGAATTTCATTATGAATACGGGCATTACTGATTACTGAAAATTCAATGCACCTTATCATATAACAAATCATTTAGGCAATTTATAAAAATTGTAGAAAAAAATTTTAGTAATCAGTAAAATTTTTTTGTTTTTACTGAAACTTTAGTGGTACTGCAGTGCTCATCTATGGTAAATGCCTTTACTTTTACTTTTTAATTTCTGTTGTTCATCGTTTAATTGTTGCTGTTCTTGTTGTTGTGTACGCATTACAATTAAAATAAATTCAGTAAAGTGAGACTTTGACTCGCGCACATTCGGTTTTGATCATTTTTTTTATTTAGCTTTCTTAATTTTTTAAGTTTTTTTAGGTTAAACGATTTTTTTTCAGTTTTATCGCTTTTTTATCGATTTGGCGTTTTTTTTCTCTCTTGGGTTTTTTTAATTTTCGCAATTTTTTTTCATTTTAGCGATTTTTTCATTTTGGCGATTTTTTCTGTTTTTTGGAGTTTTTTTCATTTTGGCGATTATTTTCTGTTTTTGGGGTTTTTTTATTTAGTATTGGCGATTTTTTTGTTTAAGGATTTTTTGATTTTGGCGAGTTTTGCGGTTTTTCGCGATTTATTTTAGTCCTAGAGATTTTTTTTAATTTGGTGCTTTTTTCGTTTTGGCGATTTTTTTATATTTGGCGATTTTATATTTTTTGGATTTTTTAGTTTTACCGTTTTTGCAAATTTCAAGTGTTTGCCTCTTACGGTTTCCAAGATACAACAAGTTGTCAAAATTACAAAATTAAAATTGCATTAACTGATGGAACACCCATTGATTGAAATTTTTTAAATTTAGTGTTAATTGTTGTAGTCTGTATAAAAATACACTAACTTTTAAAATTTCAAGCGTATATACGTACATACAATTGTATGTATATTACATGGGATTTTAACATTTTTCGTTGCTCGTGTTGGAACACCCTTTAGTTTTTAACTCTCATGTATTTGTTGTTGTAGTTGCCAAATGTCTACATATTGTGTCCAAATTTCAAGTCCGTAGCTCTTACGGTTCATTTTCACCTTTGGTGTACGGAAATATACAGAAAAATAACCGGCGGCGGCGTACCGTCGGCTTCGAGCCGGTCGACTTGTTTCTCTGCTTGGTATTGCTTCTTTCAAACACTAATACACTCATACATAGCTCACACCGATTTGACAATGCAAAGCAAAAGCAAAAAGCAAAGAAATCTCAGCAAAGAAATCAAAGTCAAAAAAAAATTTTACCCCCCCCCCCCTAGCGTATAGATGTTTACACATCAAAAAAAAAACATAATGGGAACGGCGTGGCACACATTTTATAAATGACAATACAAAAAATGCCAGATGTGTAGTCGGCATAAGCTTAATTTCGAGCTTTTACGTATTTGGAGACTATAAAAAAATGTATGGCAAATATTGTTGTGGAATATTTTAACCCGTTACATTGCCGTTTAAGGGAATTTTTTGCCCTCACCCCTTTTCATAAATGATTAAAAATATCCACATTAAGAAGACTAGAGGTCCACAAAAATATTCGTCGTAGGATGATTTTACACCATTATACCTCAAACAACAAAAATGCAATAGAATAGCCACTTTATTTTATTTATTTATTTAACCTAATTATAAACTTATTGAAATGAATTATAATACATAAATGTTCACCAGACAATGTTAAGTAACAAATAATAGACTGAAAAGTAAAAGAAATAAATATAAAAAATCAATTCAAATTCAAGTGAATTATATTATAAATCTTAGAAATACTTTCTTCTCCACCTTTAACTTTTAACATGCTAAAAGAAATTTCTCTGACATCGCGTTCTCAATTTAGAGACACTTTATCTCTAATTCTTCTTTGTTATATATTTGCAATCCATTTAAATCTTGATATCTTACCTTGAATATCCACAATTGTTTTAAAAGTGATTGTCTGTGGTCAGTTGTTATTAGATTATTTGTGTTTACTGTATTTCGTCCGAGGCGGTCGCAGGCGGTGTTCAATAAAATGAAAAATGTTATTGCCAAAAATTAAAGAGGAGCGCTTCACACTACATTCAGCGCTAAACAGGTGGAAAATAACAGCAGCAAAGATGAGATATAAAAATAAATAATAAATAACAACTTATTGCATTGTTGAGCAAATGTATTTTATTTAAATATGAAAATGTACTTTTTGTTTTTGAAAACTACGTATTACTACGAGTACATTGCTACATATATATGTATATTGCCACGCACAGTGGGATGGCTTCATAAATTTTTGTGCAAAAATTGTACGGAGTGCTACTAGATCATTGAAAGTTAATACTAAGCATTATGTTGACTAAAAGAAAATTTTCAATTCAGTAAAGTGCGCACTCAAAGGGTTCCTTACGGACACTACATATCGATTGTCTCAAATAACTGCAACTTTACAGGTGAAAGTAAAAACTTCGTAGAAATAATAGCAACTTAAGTTATTCAAAATGTAACTTTTGATGTATATTCGCTAGGGGGTAAAAATCGTTTGACTTTGATTTCTTTGCTGAGATTTCTTTGCTTTTTGCTTTTGCTTTGCATTGTCAAATCGGTGTGAGCTATGTATGAGTGTATTAGTGTTTGAAAGACGCAATACCAAGCAGAGAAACAAGTCGACCGGCTCGAAGCCGACGGTGCGCCGCCGCCGGTTATTTTTCTGTATATTTCCGTACACCAAAGGTGAAAATGAAGCGTAAGAGCTACGGACTTGAAATTTGGACACAATATGTAGACATTTGGCCACTACAACAAGAAATACATGAGAGTTAAAAACTAAAGGGTATTCCAAGACGAGCAACGAAAAATTTTAAAATCCCATGTAATATACATACAATTGTATGTACGTATATACGCTTGAAATTTTAAAAGTTAGTGTATATTTATACAGACTACAACAATTAACACTAAATTTAAAAAATTTAAATCAATGGGTGTTCCATCAGGTAATGCAATTTCGACTTTGTAATTTTGACAACTTGCTGTATCTTGGAAACCGTAAGAGTAAAACTCTTGAAATTTTCAAAAACGGTAAAACTAAAAAATCAAAAAAATATAAAATCGCCAAATATAAAAAAATCGCCAAAACGAAATAAAGCACCAAATTAAAAAAAATCTCTAGGACTAAAATAAATCGCGAAAAATCGCCAAAATTAAAAAATCCTTAAACAAAAAAATCGCCAATATGAAAAAATCGCCTAAATAAAAAAACCCCAAAAACAGAAAAAAATCGCCGAAATGAAAAAATCGCCAATATGAAAAAATCGCCAAAATGAAAAAAAATTGCGAAAATTAAAAAAAACCAAAAAGAGAAAAAAAGACGCCAAAACGAGAAAAAAGCGATAAAACTGAAAAAAAAATCATTTAACCTAAAAAAACTTAAAAAATTAAGAAAGCTAAATAAAAAAAAATGATCAAAACCGAATGTGCGCGAGTCAAAGTCTCACTTTACTGAATTTATTTTAATTGTAATGCGTACACAACAACAACAACAGCAACAATTAAACGATGAACAACAGAAATTAAAAAGTAAAAGTAAAGGCATTTACCATAGATGAGCACTGCAGTACCACTAAAGTTTCAGTAAAAACAAAAAAATTTTACTGATTACTAAAATTTTTTTCTACAATTTTTATAAATTGCCTAAATGATTTGTTATATGATAAGGTGCATTGAATTTTCAGTAATCAGTAATGCCCGTATTCATAATGAAATTCTACCAAGTGGCTAAAAGTTTTTCATACAAAAATTTCAAAATTTGAATGAAAAAACTTTGCCACTTGCTACGGCCCTACGATTTTACTAGTAATGCAAATTAAATTTCATTAGCAGTAAAAATTTACTGAATTTTTTTAGTAATCAGTAAATTTACTGCTTACTGCAATTTTGAATGCAGTACATGTACATATACTGCAGTGTGCCCATTTACTAACCAAATAAGTTTAATAAAACAAACAAAAACCAACAAATTCATATGTATTTACAATATTGAAAGTTTTGATACTTTTAATTAATTAATTTAAAAAAAGATACTAAAAGCATAAGTACTTCCAACTTAAAAAAAAATTTCAGTACTAGATGTTTACACATCTCCTCTGTGATCGGACTCACATTGCTTTTTTTTTTTTTGTACTACTGCTTGTAAAAGCCTTATTTTTTACACCATTGCAATAAATTTTTGTAACGAACGGTATTTGTTTAAAAAGTATTGGAATCACTGAAAAACTCTATTTCGTAAAAAAATACGAGTTGGGGCATTTCTACTTAAGTCCATCGATATGTAATACTGTACGAACTTTAGCCTATATAATCGAATATCTTAACTGATATAGAAATTTTTTAAACTTTTTTTCGATTTTTGGTGATTTTTAAAGCTTTGGCGCTATTTTCGTTTCTGAAGATTTTTTCGGTTTTTGACGATTTATTTTCGTTTTAGCGATTGTTTAGCTTTTGGTGCTTTTTTTCGTTTTGGTGATTTTTCCTGTTTTGATGATTTTTTTCGTTTTGGTGCTTTTTTTATTTTGGTATTTTTTTATTTAATATCGAAACGAAAAATCGCCAAAATGATAAAAGCGCTTAAATAAGATGTATCACCAGAAATAAAATCAAACGCCTAAACATAAAAAAATTACCTAAAGTAAAAAGTCGCCACAAAATTAAATGAAATCGTCAAAACCGAAAAAATCGCCAGAGAAAAAAGCACCAAAAAAATTTTATTTTGGTTTTTGTAATTTTGGGGGATTTTATTATTTTGGGATTTTTTTTATGTCGAAACGAAAAATCGCCAAAATGAAAAAAACGTGCAATAATATATATCACCAAAAATAAAATAAACCGCTAAAATATAAAAATAAATTTCCAAAGATAAAATGATCCCCAAAATACATAAAATCGTCAAAACCGAAAAAAAATCGTCTAAGCAAAAAAGCACTAAAACTAAAAAATCGCTAAAGGTAAAAAAGCAATACAAAAACAACGAGAAATCACTAAAAACCGAAAAATTCACTAAATGAAAAAAACACCAAAGCTAAAAAACGTCAATGCTAAGAAATCGCCACATACCGAAAAGAATCTGCAAAAAGAAAAATGCGATTAAATGAAATATATCATCAAAAATAAAATAAGTCCCTAAAATGCAAGTAGCAAAATCGCCAAAAGTAAAAAGTTGCCAAAAAAAACGTCAAAAACAAAAAAACGCTAAAACGAAAAAAAATAAAACTAAAAAATCCCTAAGGTTAAAAATGTTTAAAGCTACACAAAATCACCGAAAAAACGCCAAGACAAAAAAAAAACAAAAAACTTCTATACTGAAAAAATCGCCAAAAAGAAAACAGCGCTGATCAAAAATAAAGCAAATCCCTTAACTGCAAAAAAAAATCACAAAAAATATAAAAAAATTTCAAAAAACTGAAAAAATCGTCGAAACCGAAAAAATTGCCATAAGTAAAAAGGTCCCCAAAAACTAAAAAAATCGTCAAACCGATAAAAATCGCCAAAAAGAAACCAAGCACCAAAACTAAAAATCGTTAAAACTAAAAATATGTATTGCAAAAAACAACAAAAACAAAATTAAGAAAAAAAAACGCCCAAGCTAAAAAACGTAAAACTAAAAAAACCGAAAAAAATGTTAAATAAAAGTAACAAAAAAAAAGAAAACCTTCCTCTATGAGTCAAAGTCGCACTTTAATGAATTTATTTAAAGTAGGGATCAAGGAATAGGAAAAAAACTCCCGGGGAATTTTTATTTAAATCTAAATTTTTGCACTTTTCGATACATTAGATGTTCTTTTATCGAAATATACAAAAAAGAACTCGATTTAAAAAAATTAGTTAGGACCTTCCTATATTAAGATAGCGATATGTATTTTTTAAATATATTAAATGAAATGGTATTATCGCACTTGCATGAATTTTACTTCAATATTTCACAAATAAAATGAAATTTTTCTAAAAAATCATAAATAAATTGATACGGTTGTATGAAAAAAAATTATAATTTGAACTTCAAGTGTCATCTTTTTTTAATACATGTTTTTATTTGTTGTATCTTCAAATATGAACTAACAATAAGTATTCAAATCTTAAATCTAAAATATAATTATTAGGCCCGACCAGTGTCGGACATAAACTTACTGATAGTTATTAATAATACATAAGTAGTGATAAGCTTATCAGTCATAATTTGTATGGAAATTTTGTTTTAAGGTGCACTTCAAACTCACATTATTTTTTTTATCATTTCTTTACAAATAACAAAAATTAAAAATTTTAAAAACCCCCGACTTTTTTCAGAAAAGATGTTATATCTTCTAAGCGGCTGGACCGATTTTCTTCAAATATAGCTAAGAACCCTCCCGATCAAGTCATCTTTCAAACAGAAAAAACTAAATGAAAATCGGTCCAGCCGTTTGGCCTGTAGGTGGACACAGACAGACACACACACACACACTACAAACTTATAACACCCCTTTTTTTAGTCGGGGGTTAAAAATATATATATATATATATGTGACAGCGCATAAAGAAAGGGACCTAAGGGTAAAAAAAATCAATTTTCACTTCTTTTTTTTTTTTTTTTTTGATGTGGACAACATCTGAGCATCGAATGAAACCGATCCCATGCCCCAAAAGTGTTCCCTCCCAGAGATATGCGCGTTTTATGAAATTGAAGATAAACGAAAGATACACGTATTTAAATCTTTAAAATGGCTCTCCTGAACAAAACCGGTTTTTATCCTTAGGTCCCTTTCTATTTTGCGCGTCACATATATGAAAAATATGGTTTTTGGCACCCAAGTCCCACTGTGCTACGTAGGGTTTAAACGAAATGCATAAATAGTTTGTGAAAAGAAAAATTAATACAAAAATAACGCAATAGATTTTAAATTTGCTGGCGGAAATATATATTTTTTTTGCGATTTCTAAGAAATTCAGCGCACGCTTTAAGTTCTTTTAGGGCCATTATTACAACTTAAAAATAGTTAAAAGTAGGATTTTATCGGACGTATAAAAACTTTATCATTTGCAAAATTTTACTTTAACCTAAAGTGAGCGATAAATTACAGGCAAGTTTTTCCTCCATGGTAAGTTAAACCCAATTTGCAACAATGGAAAGCTTTTTATACATCCGATAAAATCCTACTTTTAACTATTTTTAAGTTATAATAATGGCCCTTAGTGATATAGTGGGCGTCGCCATGCCCCTTAGAATACAATTTGATATTTTTTATGCAGAAAATTGCTTAAGGTGGAAGTACATACCACGCGTTACGCGGCAACGCTTTTCTGGCTTGTTAAACGTTTAACGCTATACAAATGGAAAGCTACACAACACGCTTTTGAGGTTTTTTTAGTTGTAAAATTTAAAGCCTTTGTCGGTTATTTTTTTGTCTTGCACTTACATTTCATATTTCTTTAAATCTTTAATGCCTTTTTTTTATCCATTGTTTAATGAAAAATTAATTTCTAATCATTTTTTGTATGTTAGCTTATGAATCTGGCAATACTAGCTTTCATTTTGTATACAACGCGTTAAAGTTGAAGAATGTTCAACTTTTTGCGAGGTACGCGCGTCGCGAACTTCTCTATGTAACTTGCCTTATGAAAACACACTATTTCAACTTTTTTGACAACCGTGTGTATCGCATTAGCGCATTGAACGCGTGTTATGTGCTTCCACCTTTAGTTATTTTACAGTCTAAAGTTACAAAATTGGCCAGAGTCATGCCCATTAAAATTTAATACGAGTATTATCTGTAGTTCATCTACTTCGAAGGACCATATACTATATCATTATAAAATACTGTCTAACTGCTAACTCGGCTTATTCCAACATAATTATTGCATTTCCTCTTTCCAAGTAAATATATTGTGTAAACTTTGTGTTTTAAAAATTTACATAAATATTTTCTATTACAAATTGCACATTCCACTCACGTAATTATTTAGCCATAAAGAACAATATAAATTTGCAATTATTATTCAAAAAAAATTAAACATCAAGTACAATTTAGTTGCCTTTGAATTTGTTCCGCATCTTTTTATAAATTCTTCCAGACAATTGCCAATTTATCAAACAAAATAGAAAAGAAATAGATTTACATAAATGTGTGCATATCGCAAATGTTTTTTAGTCTCTTATAAAATATATTATTACTTTTCAAAACACAAATTTTTTTAAACAAATTTTCTTTAATAAATTTCCACTCTATTTCATGTTTATCTTTGCAGTTGTCATAATGTGTGCCGATCCTCAGTCTATACGACAAATCATGCTGACAGCCCAAGAGTTGAATATGATTGATAGTGGTGAATATGTTTTTATCAACATTGAGTTGTTTTCACGGTAAGTTAATGTTGAAAAGAAAATCATAATCATAATTCAAAAAATAAGATTTAAATGAAGAGTAAAAAATATTATATTTAATAAAAATGCTTTTCTATAAAGTTGTACACATATTCTAAACTTCTGACACAAAAAAAAACTTTTATGAATACAGTCGACTCCGCTTTACCAATATAAATAACCAAAAACCCAATTTTTGTTTTCAGTTATCCGATTTTTTTCTCTGAAAGGTAGTGCGGATTACTGAAATTTGTTAGAATTAAACGTACTGCTTAAAATCAGTATCACGAATTCCTCGGAAATGTTTAGCTGCTTGCACTGACAATATAATAAAAAAAATACAATAAAGCACGTAAGAGCGAAAAGGACAAATACATTTTGCCATTTAATTTTTTAACGGACAAAACATGCACAAATTTTTCAGCCTTAAGTTATACAATCGATTTCTAATAAATAAATTTGCCATTGTTTATTTTCTCACTAAAGCGAATTAAGTTTCATACAAAACGTAGTTGTGGGCTTGCTTTTGGTTTTCAGTAATATGATATTTTCAGTAAAGCGATGTTTCGCTAAAGCGAAGTGAATAAGACTAGCTGCGTTTAAAATCAGTGCGGTAAAGTGTGTTGCGCCAAACCGGATTCGACTGTAACTGATGCAATAATTGTGGCTTATAAAAGCAATGGCGGTATTCGATGTTTGATGTAAATGTTCTTGCGTTAGTGCAAATGCAAAATATCGTAGCTTTTCTTTAAAATCCAACAACAAAAAACACACACAATCCAAAGAATATCTACCATATTTTGCATTTGCACTAATGCAAAAACATTTACATCAATCAACGAATACCTCCAATATTTCAAACCTGTTAATGACCGTATAGTACGTCAATATTTCAATCGACTCATTAGCATGAGCGTGAAAATTGATTATTCATTGATCGGAAACATTTATTGATTCTTCTTAATGAACAATCGCAATAATTCAGCCAAACTACCGGTCAATTAGCGTCCATAATTTGTTGTCAATTCAAACACAATGTTGTTGCACTCAATTATTGCAGAATTTGCTTATAAGACTTTTGTATTGCATTATATTTATATTATAAACATTTTTTTTTAGCTAGAAGAAACTGTCAACAAGATACAAATGGTTTGAGAAGATATTCTCAATCAATTCTATTTTAGTATCAATTAAGAGTTTTATTTTTAAATGTATAGGAAAGTGATTTACAGTGGAACTTTGTTTTAACGAGCTACGAATTGGCGAATTTTTTTGTTATAACGAGAAACTCAAAACCATTTTAAATTATTATTAAATGGATTTTGAATGCATTTGATATTGAAGCAATTTTATATTTATTAAAGCAGAGTAGGGACTGTAATTTGCTTGACAAAACAAAATTTGCTTTCTATTAGAAACATTTTGGAATAAAAATGTATTATCAGTTAGTATGAAATAATATATTATTTAAGAAACTAAATTATGCTTTTTTTTTTGCACAAAAATGTTTTTAGGGTGTCTTAGTACACCCGTTTATAGCTATGCTGCTTAAGCCGCGTTCAGACTATTATACTTTGTATTTATACTTGTCAAAAATTCAAATAATACGTGCAAGTGTGATAGTCTGAACGCAAAATGACATCAAAGTGGCAAATAATACGATACAAATTTTGACATCCCATAAGACTTTTTCGTTTTTAGAAAATTTTCTAAACGATAATACTTTTCATTAGATCAGGGTTGCATTTTCACACAAACCAAACTTCCAAGTCGGCTGTTTCGCCGCCGATAGCGTGTCGTCATTGATGTAATGTTTTGTCATATGTATATCGGCTCAAAATTTTGAATAAGTGAATCGTATGGAAGTATATTTCGTTGACGTAATTTTTTAACGTTTCTGTAATATATTTTCTTAAATTTTTTCTGTTATTTACATAGAATATTTTTAACTGCTAAATTTTTTCAAGTGTCGGCACGTCCCCGCCTGCTTGAAACCGTTTTGCCGCCGCTAGTAAGTGAATAGCGCAGACATTTTCATTGAACAGCTGTTTTGTTTTCTACTTGTATTACACATTTGATTTGAAGTGTGATGGTCTGAACACAGTATGTGATTTTACGTTAGATTTTTTTGACAGTCGCAACGAATGTATTTAGATTTCTGTATCGTAAAATGTGATGAAAGTATTAATACTTGTATAATAGTCTGAACGGGGCTTTAGCTATATAAAACAAAATTAATGTGTTAAATAACAATGCAGTAAAATTATATTATATGATTATGTCAAATTCGCAGCAACTATTTCAAAACGTTTCCATTTATTTCCTATTATTTTCATTTTTAACGGCGTACGATTAAATTAATGTATTGTTTGTGGCCGTTGGCAGCTGTTAGCCGGCTTACAGCTGATCGACTGTATTCTGTGGTTTGTTCTCATGGGCAAAAACAATACAAAAACAAATTGAGCAATCTTTCTCATTGTTTTTGTTTCACTCACTTCAAAGAACGAAACAATACAAAATCAAACAATTTATGATCAAACAGAATTGCGGCATAAACACATTTTCCATAAAAATTTACACAAAAAGGCAAACTCAGAAAGTAGTCGAGGGATAGAATCTATTTTATTTTGACACCGTTTTTTCTTATGCTCTCTCATATAATTCAATAAATTTCATAAATTTTGTATTCAAAACTACAAAGAAAAATAAGCACAAAAGAAAATAAAATAAAAACTAAAGAGCATTTGAAGTTATTGCCGTAGATTTTATTATGGATTTTGTTAATTTAACAGCTTTTTCCCTGAAGTTACGGGCTTATTCTATTTGATCATTTTGTTTCGTTTATTTTCCTTCTCTAGTTTTAAGTACAAAGAAATCAAAACAAAAATAAATCTGTAACCGTAATAGTATCGATTATTTTTGTTACGAAAGTCACGTCCTAAAGCTGAGTTTACATCTGGCTTTTCATGTGTGTCATGTGCCCAAAGAAAGCGTAACCACTAATTACTAATGAAAAACTGTTTGATTCAGACACATTTTTATTAAGTTAAACAGTTTCTAATATAACTAATAGACAATTTTATAGAATCCAATTTGATTTAAAACTGTTTAAATCAATAAATACATGTCTGAATCAAACAGTTTTTCATTAGTAATTAGTGGTTACGCCTTCTTTGGCACATGATACACAGATGTAAACCCGGCCTAGCTCCTGTATCGCGCCATAAATAGCATAGCTATGAAAATACACAAAAAAAAATAGACGAAATATTAGTTTTATAAAACCATGTTACACTTTTGTTTAACTTGACAAAGTATTCATCAATACTGCAATCTAAAGTTTTTGCTATAGAACATGTTTTTGTCTTTGTCATTGTTACTTAATAAGTCGGTACATTTTAGACCGATTATAAAAATTCTTCTTTTTGTCTGAGAGGGTATAGCTTCCCGTTCCGATTGTAAAAGAGTGGGTGGAGACATGCCCAAAAATTTTTTATTTGTTTTTAGAGATATTCTACTTATTTGATTGCTGAGAAACTAAGCAAACACAATTTTAAAGTTGAAAAAATGGCCGGGGCTACGCCCTTTAAAATGTATTATTATATTTCACGTGGTTCTACTTAACCGATTTCTCCAAACCTTACCACACACCGTGAGTTATGAAAAACACATAATCTTACACTTAAAAAATGGGCGGCAGCACGCCTATTAAAATGTAATTTAATATATTACGTAGTTCCTCTTATGCCCTAATTCAGTAAGAAGATTTAGGGCGTTTTTGTTTGAAACTACTTCTGAGTTCTTGTGTTTAAATTCTCTAAATTATTTTCTTCAAAAATGGTTGTTATCCTTGATAATAAAAAATAAAAATATTATTGCCGTTCTTAAAACATAAAAATTAAATTAAAGTATTATACAATAGTTTGAAAAATATATAAAAAAAAGTTTGTATTGAAAATAATGTTTGGAACAAAATCATAACGCAAATACACGAACCTTCTAGCATAGACAATAAATAATAATTATTTTAAGGAATCTCACCCAGCAAAAAATTGCACATTACTTGACTTACTTTTCTGATTACCAAATTTCATTACTTGCTTACAAATCACATTACATAAAACTTAAAAAAATGCTGAACAAGTTGATAAATGAGGAGAATGATTATTTTAGATTTAATAGATTACGTGAATATGTTGACAAATAAAAAAAGTAAATACTTCTCAAGAATCGATTACTTTAGTCTCACGCCTTGTTAAAATCATTAAGTTGGTAATCCAGTAGGGAAGTGCTTCCACCAAAAATGCTTAATTCCAAACCCGATTACCTTTTTCAAAATTTTTTGCTGGGCAACTGCGGCTTTTTTTCGTCAAGACGATGCAATCGTCGAACAGAATTAGGGCATTAATTAGCAGAGTTTACTTCCAGTTTGGTCGCATAAATTTTTTTCGAAAATATTTTATCAGATCTTGGCTTTGAAGTCGGCTTTTTTTGGCAAAATTATTTTTATAATCTCTTGAAAAAAATTTTTTATTTCATTAAATTTCTTTTATTTTAGTTTGTTTTTTTTTTATTTAGAATTGTTCTCTATTTACTTTGCAGTGTGCCGCATTTAACATCCCAGCCTTGGTATGATAAAACCGATACAAAAGAAAACAATTTAAGAGCCCGCAAAGCTTATACGGCCATGCTGACTGTGACACCGAAACAACCGAACGATGATGAATACACTAGAGTGTCTAATGAGGTGAGTTGATTCCACGACAACAACAAATAAATAAATAAAAATATATCGCACATTTACTTCAATAGTGGCATAACTCAAAAAAAAACAGTTTTGCAGAAAACGCGTTTTAAGTTTTCAATTTGCATACAACTCAATGGAGAAATGAAAAAAATTCTTCTCTCATTTTTTGAGTTATGCCACTATTGAAGTAAATGTGCGATATAATTTCGTTGAAATAAAGAATATTGTGGTAATTTATATCAAACAATTGTTAGGGTATAATAAATATAATGGATTAAACACATTGATCACGCCAAGCTATACGAACACACGATAGAAAATGCCGCTGGCTGTATTTGTCGCCCTGTAGCCGCCTACTGAATTGTGTTAAAGATGACAGCTGCATCAAAATCAGCTGATATTCAATTATAAATATACATTTCAGTGGTGAAACCTTCAAGGATTTCAAATTCTCTTACAAAAAGTAAATTTCAAATACTTTTTAAAGTTTCACAGTTAACAGAGTTTAACAAAAGTTGTTCGTCTTTATTTTGTTTTCAATACGATTATAAATATATATTTTCATGATCTGTTATAATATTCCCACCCACATTATTATTGAAGGATTTATGTAGAAAGTAAAACGTTTAAGAAAGAAACAGAAAAGAGATATGGTGGTATTGGGGTTTTGGCAAATTTTTAAGGGCACCCAACTTTCTACGTAATGTATAAACATACATATGTATTAGACCCCTGCACAAGACCATCCACAAGAACTTTTAAGACATGTGGGATTTTTCAAATGCTTTACTACAGCGAAGTCTTGTAAAACAAACGCTAAACAACAATGTTTGCAAGAAATTTGTTTCAGTTATTGCAGGTATAGGAGTAAAGAACAAAATACTTCGTATACAACGCACACATGCATTGTCGTTACCTGTGTGCGCTTGCTTTAAAAACCACCCTTAAATGCATAATAGTTTACCATCTACATCTTACACACACACTCAAACGTACAATATGCAAAATAACAAGCATACAACACTAATTCTTTGGAGTGTTTGTTACGAACAAGAAGTCTTCGCGACATCGCTTGTAAACATTCATACACACGTATGTACATCAATACATCCATAGTGCTTCACTTATTAAACGACATCATTTATTGTTGGTTTAGTATAATACATGCCAAAAGAATACATTTAAAAACATGACTTATTTACTATATTTATGATTTGAACAGGCTAAAGTTCGTATCGCTTTTTAAGCCAAATTACATGTGATAATTATTAATGAACAAATAACACCAAAGTTAGTTGTAAATATTCTGACAACACATAGTTGAACGGAACAGCTAGCCGTTTTCGAAGGCCACTAAACCTTCATCATCAGCGTTCTTCTGTGTTTTGGTCCACTGTGTGTGGTGTCAGTTGATGTAGTCGTATTTACATTTCAATACTATTTACGCAGGCCTCTAATATGTACATATGTACATATGTATGTATTTATCTAGAAATCAACAACGATAAGGATGATTATTTTCTTTTAAATATTTTATGAGTTTGTTGTTTTTTTGGGTTCGTAAATTACATTTCTATCAAGTTTATTTTACAAGTAGTAACACATTTAGTAAGACATTTACTTTTTCGATTATCTAAAATGGTCGTTTTATTTCAAGAAAAAATCTAATAAACTCATTGACTTAATTGGATCAAGTAATTTTAGATTTTTTGTAAAGTTGTTGTTGTGTACAATTTTTGTATATTTCAAAATCATAGCATTTCGTATTGATTAAACATGTTTTCATGAAATTTAAAAATGTTTTTTTTGCAACATTTTTTTTTTTTTTTTTTTGTTTATCAACATTTTGCTAAAGGTGAACCAAGGGCTACAGTGATGCAGAAAGAAGTTGAATAAAAACAAATGAGAATTAGTGGTGTTTTTCACAGTGTACATCATTATACTATAAATAATTATACTGTACGTGTGTATGTCACTGAACTCCCCCTAACCCCCCGTTGCCACATGCAAGTGCAAGTGAAAAAAACTGAATACACTCACATTTTTACTAACACAGCCACAGTTTTGCCACTTGCGAGCCAGATTGCAATGAAATTTTGAAGCAAGTAAATTTTCACACTTGTCGCAAGTAAAGTGACAAAACGAAAAACAGTGTTGCCGAATAGAGAGCAATTTAATTAATTTTGTATTAGTATTATAGCTGATTTTATGTATATATAAAAAGGATATTGTTACGTTTTTCTCTCTATAAAAACGCTTTTCCGTAGATCCGAAGATTTGCAAATGAATACAAGAGCCGAGTGTAGTAATTAGGGTTAAGAATGATACAAGTTTTATTTACAAATACACTTATACTAAATTACTCAAGAGCTTAAATACACTAATACAACTTAAACTAATAAATTACACACAGCTATTCACAACTGGTTATCACTACGCCTTCCTGACTGTAGTTTACACACGTCTCTTATCTGGCTGCGCAAGTATTCACGTGACACCTCTCTGTCTGCTGCCGTCACTTACGAGACTCTCTCTGCCGTCACTCACAGTTGATACACCAATACCTCTTTGTCTGCTGCTTGTCACACACGGCACTCACTCTGCCGAAACTCACAGTTGATACACCAATAAAGACTCACTGGCTTCACTTACACCCTTATACACGTCTATTCGCTGCGCTGTTCCCTTTACTCCAGTCGACACGATAGACTCCACAATAATCTCAATTCCACGACAGACTATTATTAATTCATAACTTAATTATCAACTGACTTGTTTACTTGCAAATGACTGACTTGTTCGCGACTGACTTGTTCGTAACTGACTCACAACTGCAACTAACTAACTCATTGGCTGCATCACCTCTTTATATTTCATACAAATTCCACTAGAAGTTTCAAGCAATGACTAGACGATCATTATCATCTTATATGCTGCCTAATTAAGTTCATGTGGTAACTATGTACATACATGTGTATATGCATACGTGTGTACATCATTAACTAAGCAATACACGGTGGTTGTTTATCTTTTGCTTTTCGTTTGAATTGGCATGTATGTATGTGTGTAAATATGTGAATCTTCTTAATAAGCAGACGCTTTTTGTTGTTGTTGCTTTTGCTTGTTTACGTTTAATCAAGCTAGGCATGCTTATTTAGTTGTTGGCTACTATTCTAGACTATTATTTGCTTTGACCCTGTAGGAATATTTTCGCGTAGCACTTACATTAACCCTGTTGGAATATTTTTGTGTAATGCTGCTTAAACCTGTCGAAGTATATTTTCGTAACAATATTGAGAAATGACATAAAGACTCATTTTAGAGCTAAGTTTGAACATAAATTTCATGTTTTAATAAAAGAAATGTATTAAAAATACAATTAAAGTTCAATGTTGACTTCTTGGCAACACTGCACTAGCAGTTGAAGTAACGCTGTTAGCTAGAACTTTACTTGTTGACGACATTTTAACTTGCACTGTGCTGTATAGCCACTCAAAAATTTTTTGTGTTTTTTACATTTCTCCTCATTTTCGTTAGTAATACATACATATACACTACTTGCAAGTAACTACTGGCATGTGACAATGGGGGGTAAACGGCTGGAGCGATTTGTATGAATTTTTTTGTATGCGTTTAAGTGGCGCTCTGAATGGTTTAGATTCACAAATCAGCCCGGCTGATGACGCTGCAGTCGATATCTAGATTAATTATGTGGCAATAAGGAAAAAGTGCTTAAGTCATATTTTACTGTTTTTCAGGAGAGCACTTTTGAGCATTCAAGTCGATTTCCAGCAATTTATTTCTTTTACAGTTAATTTGGGAAATTCTCTGTTAAACCTGATTTTTTTAATCAAACATCGTTCTACACACTATAAGTAATATATTTAAGTTGAAATATATTAAAGTATAACCTCAATTAAGCTATTATTCCAAATGAGATTAGAAATCTAAAAAAGATAAGTCCCAAGTCATAGTGCTATAGCTTCCTGAAAAATCACACAAATTGATTGAGATTTTGACCAGGTGTAGTTTCAAATATGCAGATTACGGAGGTACCATTAACTCAAAATCAGCTTATCTCGACTCAGGCACTTTTTCCTTTTTGCCACAGATTTATCTTTACTGCAACTAAACGGCTGGATCGACTTGAATGAATTTTTGTGCATGCATTCAAGTGGGATCGTAAGACAACGTTTGCCCCGCTAGGCTAGTATTATTGTAAATAATATATGAAAATTTATTTTGTTTTAAAACTGAAAATCTTATTTTTTGCACGGTTAATAGAGGTATAAAGAATGGAAGCACGTATAATAGAGATCAGAGAAGAAAGTGTCGGCATGCCGGTTAATACATATAGCCACTTGATAGAGGCCCGCATAATCGAGGTTCAACTGTAAATATTTAAAAGGCCTATTTTTTCGTTTTGGCGTTGTTTTTAGTTTGACGATGTTTTTCTGTTTGTTGACGGTTATCCTCATGCAATTATTTTTAGTTTTGTCGTTATTTTCCAGTTTAAAAAAAAAATTTTTTGGTCGGTTGCTTTCGCATTTAATGGCCCATTTCACAATAACGAAAGAAAACTTTCGACTGAAAATGTATATTGAAAACAACAATAAATATGAAAATTTGTTTTTGTTTTCAATTTAAATTTTCAGTCGAAAGTTTTCTTACGTTATTGTGAAACAGGCCATAAGTCTGAGTTGTTATTTTTTGCCTATTTATATCGTCCTGGCGTTTATTACATTCACATTTTCTTTTCTCATATTTCTGGGTAATCGTTTTCATTCTGAAAGTTTTAAATTTTTTTTTAATATTTGCGATTTTTCCTTATTGGCGATTTTTCCTTATTGGCGATTTTATGCATTGGCGATTTTGTTAGTTTTTGGTGTTTTTTAGAGTTTGACGATTTTTTCATAATGGCGTTTTACGTTTTGAGCAATTTTTTCTTTTGTTTCCCTTTCACAATATTTTTTTGAGTTTTGGCGATTTTTTCTGTTGGGGCGTTAGCTTTTGCATTAATGTTTTTATAGTGTGTGATGGCGTATCATTCTGTTCTGACCGATTTTTTCTTTCCTGTAATTTTTCCAACACTATTTTTGTTTTGGTAATTTTTCCCTTTCTTTTTTTTTTAATAGGACCCGCACTTAGGGGATAACCCCTACTCATGCAATACATTGTGCTAGAACTAGGAAAATAGGTTATAGGGAAGGAGGATAGAGAAAGTAGTGTCTGTGGACATTTGATTTAAACTTTCTCACGCTGGTAGTGACAGGAAAGACCTCCGCAGGTAGTTGATTCCACATACGAATAGTGCGACTAAAAAAGGAATTCTCTCTGTAATGCATAGTGCGATTCATTGGCCAATGGACCACAAAACGATGTGCTCTAAATGAGGCACGTGTTGTACGTACATATGTGCGGGTTTCAGGAACAAGTTCCCTAATTTCATTAGAACACATTCCGTTGTAGTAACGATAGAACAATGAAATGCACCCCACATTGCGTCGATGCTCCAATGAATCAATAGAGTTGGATACCCTACTGTCACCGATGAGCTTCTTCGCCCTCTCCTGTACGCGGTCGAGCAGCCCCAAAATAGACTTTGAAGCGCCGGCCCATATATGAGAGTTGTATTCCATTTTCGGACGGATATAAGTGGTATAAATAGTAAGGAGATCAGATGGGGTAAAATATCGTTTGCACCGTTTCAAAAAGCCGAGGCACTTGGATGCTTCTTTTGCAATTTGAAAAATGTGTTCAGTCCATCGAACATCACACTGTATTTTCATGCCAAGAACATCAAGAGCATCTGATTCCTTAATATTTATACCCCCCCATAGTTACAAAGGCAACAGCATTTTCGGTCATGCGTCTATGTGTAACCATGCAACATTGGGTCTTACGGGCATTAAAGTCGACCCTGTTCGCATGACCCCATTCAGAAATTTTTTCCAAATCATAGTTTAAAGTCTCATTCATTGTTCGTCGCATAGCCTCAACCTGCGGCAGGCTAGGTCTATTGCTGAATGAGAAATAATGGCAAATTCTGCTGTCGTCCGCGAAAGAATAGATAGGGTTGAAAGTTTTACAAAGAAGGTCATTTATAAAGATAAGGAATAGAGTTGGTGAAAGAACGGAACCTTGCGGTACCCCTGAATTTAACTTGAACTCATTTGATGAGATCCCATCTATAACAACTCTTATAGTGCGATCCCTGAGGAAACTCGACAAGAATCGAGAGAAGTTATCACCGACACCAAGGGCAATACATTTTGACAAAAGTGCACCATGCCACAATCTATCAAATGCCTTGGAAATATCTAGAGCCACCACCTTACTTTCGCCAAAATGGTGGACTGAATTACACCATTTCTCAGAGAGGAGGGCTAGTAGGTCTCCCGTAGAGCGGCCTCTACGAAATCCATATTGCCGGTCGCTGAGTAAGCTGTTGGACTCCAGATACCTTACAAGATGGAAATTCACCATACTTTCCATGACTTTGGAAAGTGCAGAACATATTGCGATTGGGCGATAATTTTCAGGGTTAGTAGCTTCTCCTTTTTTAGGGATTGGCGTAACATTAGCAATCTTCCAACACACTGGGAACTCACCAACATGGTACAACGTGCTGAAGAGGTTAGATAATGGACGTGCTAGCGTCGAGGAGCACTGCTTCAAGACCAGTGCTGGAATGCCATCCATTTTGAAAGTTTTCTTATCTTCATTTTGACGATTGTTTCCGCCCTCATGATTTTTTCCGTGTTTCCGATTTTTTCCGTTCTCGCGATTGAAAAATCCAAAATTTTTCTAATATCAATTTCATTTGATATTTGGCAGCCCATAATTAAATTTATGAGCAAAAATCTACATACATAATACATATGTACGTATCATAGGCGTAGAAAGGCCATTTTGGAGAGGGGGCTGGGGATAGTGAACCCCCAATAATTACTGTTGCCCCCCTAGGATTATTAAAGATGGCATGTAATTATTTATTTTAATATTACTCATGAAAATCATCAGTCATAATACCCCCCTGAAAAAATTTAAAGCTACGCCAATGCTGCGTATGTATCATTATATTATATTCAATGAAAGTGATTTAAAATTTTCTATTATAAAGACATCTTAAACGTGTGCTTTCGCTTCCTTCACTTCTTAACTCAATAATAAAATGGGAAATTTTAAAAATATTACGTTGTAATGTAACGATCCTTATTAAAATTCTTGTTTTCCATTTCCCCACAATTATGCGATTTAATTTACAAAAGCGCTTAAGTAATATTAATTCAGATAAATGGTCGGCATTTATTTATAAACACCCATACTTATGAAAGAGTGCCTGGCAAGATTCTCTCTCTCCCTTGCTTGAATTCCTTAACATACTGCCACCTTTAGGAGCAATTTAGTAATACTTTCATAAATTATTAATGCAGCAGGACGCAGATGTGAGGCAGTGTATGCTGTAGGGCTTAAGCGCATAAGATAGAAAAATAAATCAACAAACTGTTACTCGTATATTAAAATCAAATACGTACATGCATATCGTTACCTTAAAATAGATATATTTCCATAGAAGAACATCTATCTAATGTAAGGAAAAATGCAAAAATCTCGATTGAAAAAAAAAATTATGAGTTAAGGGCTTTAAGGTCACGATATACATATGTATATTTTTACACATAAGAGCAAATGTTTACAATTGGAGATAAGTTGTTATTTTAAAGAATATGTTCTTGTATTTAAGTATACGTTAGTCGGCTAGTGTTCGAAATTGTACAGCAGTTAAGCATTAAACACATTCACCACAGCAAGCTACAGACTTCAAAATATGAAGGATATGATTAGAATACATATGTTTAAAGGAGAATGATTTTTTTTTCAGGAATAATGTCTTAATTGGGCCTTATGGAATGAAATACTTCTATTAATTAATGTGATTTTTTTTAAGAAGAGAAGACGAATTTAACTAGACATTTTTAGCTGGGGGGATATATCGGTATATTTCTGTGCAGCCACGCACTTCATCAGCACCCATGTCTAGCTACCTGGGTATAGATTTAACATGATTTTTTTTTATGAAATGGAATATGAGAAATGAAATGAACTCAAGCCCACTTAAGAAATTATTCCTGATTAAAATTCATACTAGTTCAATTAAAATGTAATATATGTATATCACTTAAATGATTTTTCTTGACGACAGCAAGGCAACACGGCGCACTGTGGTTTCAAAGCCTTCACAAGTGGCGATTAATTCAAAAGATGAACTTTAACTTTCACAACTGTATTTGGTACCATATGAAAGTAGATAAAATTCTACATCACTAATATATTTCAAGTGATTATAGTTTTTGTTAAGACTTCTATAAGTAAAAGTTTTATAATGGAAACGTATATATATATATATGACCTTTCTCCAATGTGTGAAAATGAAGTTTTTGAGAAAAACGCATTTAAAGTTTCATAACGCATAAAAAAAAGTCCAAACTCCAAAAAAATTCGAAGACTGACGAAAAAAACAATTTAAAACCAAAAAATCAAAATAAATAAAATTTTAATGTTTTTCTCCTTTTTACGTTTTTATGGGGTAAATAAATTTTTATCAGAAATCTAACTCATTTCATTTTATTCTACACCCTTTTAGGTACCAGAATTCACTTTTAAGGCCAAACCCGTATTTGGACACACTAGGTCCCTTTTCTCGGAGAAGAACACATATACATATATATATATATATATATATTTTTTTTTTCAAATAAAGTTTATCTAGTTAATAATCTTAGGCCCAATAATCGACTTCTCAATTAAGTGTCATTTAGCTAATAGCCACTTAATTTTAAGTTGCACTTAATTGCAGTTTCATTTTTTCAGTCGTAAAATTAAATAATCACTTAAATACTATGAAAGTGTGGTAGCACTGTGAAATGTTGATAGCTCTAAAAGAAAACAGATGTTTAATGTAAATAAGAAAGTTAGGTTATCAACATGTAGAAAACTAAAATTGCATAAAAACACATTTTATGAAACCAATAGAGCATCAGAACGCATTTTTCTATTTATTTATTCCATGATATGATACTATGCATTGTATATGTTATATATTTATGAAAATTAAACGAAATTCTTTTTAATACGACCACATGATGTTCATGTACATAATTTCAATAAACACACACAAGCACAATAACATATGGTATGCTCGTAAGACTTAAGTGTGATTTAAATAGACAAGGTTGTCTATTTAAATGGCTCTAAACTTTATACTGAAAAAATGAATTCGGTACTTAAGAGACACTTAAAGATAAATGACACATAATTGAGTTTAACGGATCAACATTGCTCAGTTAAACTCAAGTTCGTACTGTCAAGTGACAAAAATATTAAATAAATTTTTGGTGATTATGAAACCTACTCGTATAATACCGTGGATAGGAACATTGTGAAAAAAATAAGAGACAGATAATGAATTGTATAATAATTAATTGAAATTCTTTTAAAAATTTCGTTTAACAAAGAGGTCTGCGTATGATGTTTTAGAATTAATTGGAAAGAAACTCTATTTAAGTTTAACAGTTGTTAAATCACTAATATTCGAAATTATTTAAATTGATTATTGATTACATTGACTGACTTTTTTAGCTCGAATTGTAGTTGTAAGAAGTATGTAAGGAAAATAGTAAACATGATAGAATTATAACAGGTATATGCACAAGCTCAGCCTATTATTGTATACAATACAAGTAGTTGTCAAACTTTGTTTACAAGCTGCAAAAATGTTAGTGTATGTGTTGTGAATAAAATGATTACAGTGTTGCCATTGAGTTTGCACATGGATGTGTTTCCAATTACACATTGAAGAAAATTAAAATTTTTTTAGGTTAAAATGAAAACAAAAATAAATAAAAATAGAACATAACGTAGAATTACACACAGATCATACATTAATCGAATTACATGGCCTATACATGAGAGTAATTGCATACTCTGTGTAATTACACACCTATTGGCAACACTGAATGACAATAATCATTCATGAATGCCGCGTCTGCAATTGTACTTTAGTTACCCTGCAATTGTTATTTTTAAAAACAAAAGGCATCTGTTTCTGACAATTATACGTTTGTTTATACCCACAAAATGCATGTGTTTTTTGGTGTTATTATTTTGTTGTAGTCGTGCATGTACCTAGTATAATTTTACCATGATAGTAAATGTAAAACAACAACAGTTGTTCAAGAATAGGGTGTTGCCACACAAGTATTTTTGACTGGGTGCAAGCAAGTTAATAATTAGTGTTTTTTTGGGAATTGTTTCAATTTAATTTTAACATTTGTTAACGCACTAATAATCCAAAACTATTATTTTACTTATTTAGTATTTTTATTAAAAATACATTGAAATTGACTTTTGAGGGTTTTAGCTGAATACTATGCGCATTTCACTGTTACTAATGCAGATCATCAGGGAACCTTTACCCAAAAATTTCTTACAACATCTAGAGTTATAATGTTAAACTTTCATTTAAACAAATGAGAAGCTCAACAAAAAATATCAAAATTGAAACAAGAACTCAATAATCAACAATATTTTAAATAAATTTAAAGATTTTTCAGATCGCTTTTTAAGTGTTTATATAAAATTTATATAAAATATTTTCAATAAGGCCACATCGAGATTAAGAACAAAGCATGGCATTTCTGGCTAAATTGGTAAGTCTTAAGGCTCACTTAGCCAAACGGTAATGAAATGTAACTGCAACGGTAAGAAAGAGCTGATCGATATTGTTATCTGAAAAGTAATGAGAATGGTTATAGAGATGTCACCGGAATGTAAGAATATGTACATTACTTTTCACATAACAATATCGATCAGCTGTTTCCTACCGTTGCATTTACATTCCATTACGATCGGCTAAAGGATCAGTTGGCCGATTGTAATGTAATGTAACTGCAACAGTAGGAAACAGCTGATCGATATTGTTATGAGAAAAGTAATGAAAATGGTAATGTAACGTAACCTAATTTCCATATAAAAATATCAATCAGCTGTTTCCTACGTTTCAGTTACATTCCATTACAGTCGGCTAACTTAGCCTTTACGGCCAAGGCGTATCCATACTACGTGGCCGCAAGGGCTCAGATGACTATTTTCGCCTCTTGTAATTTTAATATACGTTGGATGTCAAAACATTTCAAGTATAAATTTCTTAAAGCGAAATGAGCTGAGTATACCTTATATGAATTTGCCTTGATTTACGGCTATATATTTGTACTTGAATATCAGCTGGTTATGATGCTGCTGTAAAAAATAATTAAGCAGCTGACTACAAGGCGACAAATGCAGTTAGTGGCATTCATTGGAAGACATGTAGTCGTGTAGCCTGCTGTGGTGAATGTGTTTAATGCATTAAGCAGTCTCGATATTTTTTGCTGTATTTTAATGCATATACATACATACATCCATATTATTTCTTTGTTTGAGTAATTGAAGACTTGATATTAACATTTTCATGCTAATTTCCTTCTCTATAAAAAAATAAATAAAAAAAGGAATCTTAGTTTCACATCTCTACTTGCACTCTGATGTCCTATCACTCACTTCCTTGCCTTTTTGTTGGGACAACAAGAATTACATATCAAGCAAACTTATAATCTTAACTATAACAATCCTATTAAATACAATCTTTTATTTTATTTATTTTTCTTTTTTTATTTTTGCTTGTTTTACTTTCCGGTGCTTTGTCATCCGTCTGTATGTTTGTTAACGATGTCGTTAGATTAAAGCCATTGCTGCTGCTAAATATAATTACACTTTTCAAGATGATGAGCCAATTTCAGCATTTGTCACATCATTCTTTGACGGTGTGCTGCTGTACGCTAATGCCCTTAACGACAGCATAAGGGAGGATCCAACGGTGTTGACACGTCCAATAAATGGCACTGATATGGTCAGACGCATGTGGAATCGAAGTTTTATGGGCATTACGGGTAATGTGACCATTGATGCTAATGGTGACAGAATATCGGCCTACTCACTGCTGGATATGAATCCTACGACAGGTCGATTTGAGATAGTGGCACATTTTCAGCATAATAAATTGGAATATGTGCCGGGCAAGGTGATACATTGGGCAGGTGATCGCT
The DNA here is from genome assembly GCA_949987645.1 of Tachina grossa. NCBI lineage: Eukaryota > Metazoa > Arthropoda > Insecta > Diptera > Tachinidae > Tachina > Tachina grossa. Next base: position 31,751,030 of record OX465274.1, on the reverse strand, counting down.
TAGAGCCACCATTGGACAGGCCGGTGTGCGGTTACGATGGATCTCTTTGTCCCGATAATTGTGAGTATTATATTTTTTTTTTTTATTATTACTTGATCTAACTCCATCATTTATATAAACAGAAACTATAAACTAACCCTCACTTCTTCTAATTTTAGCTCTTCCCGGCTACGCCATACTTTCCATGATACTCGGCAGCATGGTGGTCGTTATGAGTGTTTGTTTCTTTTTCGGCTATCGCCATTACAAGTCCGAAGCTGAAATCAATTCAATGGCGTGGCGTGTTTCCCTCGACGACGTTATATTTCACAATTCGGCTGGTCGCTGTTTTCGCGGCTCTCTACATTCCCTGGTCAAGCACAGCTCACAAATGACTCTAATGTCCGACGATATGGTCTCGCTGAGCGGTGATAGACAGATCTTCATACCTGTAGGGCTTTTTCGTGGCTGCAAAGTAGCAATTAAAATTATTGAGGCACGTAATATAAATCTAACACGCTCCCTAATGCTGGAACTGAAGCGTATGAAAGACTTGCAACATGAGCATTTGGTTAAGTTTTATGGCGCCTGTTTGGATCCAGCTAAAAGTTTCATACTGACCGAGTATTGCCCCAAGGGCTCACTGCAAGATATTTTAGAGAATGATCAATTCCAGCTGGACTGGATGTTTAAGTTGTCGCTGATGCATGACATTGTGCGGGGTATGCATTTTTTGCACAATTCTGATATAAAATCGCATGGCAATTTGAAATCATCGAATTGTGTGGTTGATTCGAGATTCGTATTGAAAATCTGTGATTTTGGTTTGCACACGTTACGCAGGACGAACGAGGGCAAGGGCAGCGATATTGAAAATTGCAACAGTTACGCATATTGGAGTAGTAAGTATATTTTTGTTTTAATTTCATTGCTAGTAGAGAGTTTTGAAATAATGGGTTCTGTAATATCATTCAGATTCATAATAAATTTATTAAGAATAATATATGTAAATATAAGAGGTAAATAAAACAAATTTTCTATGGAAATTTAATTAATAAACTTTTTATAAAACCAAAATATTTTTTATGAATTAGGCCCTAAATGAATACAAATAATTAATAGCAAGGCGAGTCCATATCAACTGCCCAGCTGACTGTTATCGCTGCTTGTAATTTGAATATTCCTGAGATGTCAACCAAGGCGAATTCATATCAGGTGATTTCGATTCAGCAGCTTTTAGTTTCTCTTGCGTCAAATCATAGTAAAACGTTCGGAAATTTTCTGACAACAGGATATTTTACACTAACAAATACACAAGGCGAATATACAGAGTTGAAAATCGAGACCACCTGGCATCCATTCGCCTTGATGTCAACACTCATTTTTCAATACACTTTTCTGACATGCCACATATGAATTTTTTCAATCAAATTGAAACAAGTTTTCTTTACATATATATAAATTCGTCTTAAAAGCAGAGACATAAACCATAATTTTTACTATAGCTTGTGCTGCAGTTAACAGCAGTCTAAATCCAAATCCAATTCTATGATTTACTGTTCTACACAAACATACGACTTTTGAGAAAATACAACCCTGATTTAATGGATCATAAACTCAATCATACGGCATCGGTCATTGCAGAATATTGAAGCCCGAAACTTGCAGATGGAGGATTGACCAAACTTTCCTGCTCCAGTTCGTGACCGTCTCTACAAAACCTGGATGTCGTGACAAAACGCATGGAGGAATTGTACTAGAGGTAAAAGAAAAACTGTTGACTTTTATATGGAGTAATGGGTTATGTGGAGTTCACTTTTCATATTGCAAAGCAACTTACGGATCACTGCAGTGTTTGCCAAGCAAAGATCGTGGCTTTCAATGAACTTGCGGATAGATTGAGAGTCAATGTAACTTCAAGAATCGTAATTAGCATATACACGCATAATCGAGCCGCTGTCCTGGCCTTGAATCCCCTCCTGTAAGATCAACAATAGCCCTCGACTGCTGATAATCTCTTAACAAGACGGCAGAACATTTTAATATTAAAAAAAGAGGTTTTTTGTGAAGAAAATCTGAACTTAAAAAAAATATTTTTACTATTATATATAATCTCCTTTTTAACCCCCGACCAAAAAAAATGGGGTACGAGTCCATGTACAGACTAAACGGCTGGGCCGATTTTGGTTTAGATTTTTCTGCTTGAAAGGTGACTTGATCGAGAGGTTTCTTAGATATGTTTGAAGAAAATCGGTCCAGAACCTTTAAAAGATATCACATCTTCTCTAGATATATTCGGCGGTTTTTAAAATTTTTAATTTTTGTTGTTACATATTTAATTTATATTTCTACATGAAATTTTCTTTTTTTATTTATTTCTTCTTTGTAGAACTGCTATGGACTGCACCAGAGCTGCTAAAACTAGAAAGTAATCGTCCACCTGAGGGCACACAAAAAGGTGACGTCTATTCGTTTGGAATAATTATACATGAAATTACTACCAGACAGGGGCCCTTCTATTTGGGTAAATTGGAGCATGAAAAACCTCCTCAAGGTAAGTGGAAAGGAAAAAAAATAAATAATAAGCAAAAGAAGCGAAGAACTACATATCGTTACCTTAATATAGAAAGGCCCTAACTAATTTTTTTTTAAATCGAGAATTTTTGCATCAAATGTTCTTCTATCGAAACTCATTATTTTTTTTAGTCGTGATTTTTGCGTTTTTCGATACATTAAACGCTCTTCTATCGAAATATACAAAAAACTCGATTTCAAAAAAATAATGAGTTAGGGCCTTTCTGTATTAAGGCCGTAATTGTTTTTTGAAATCATGATTTTTGGCATTTTTCGATACATTAGATGTTCTTCTATCGAAATATACAAAAAACTCTATTTCTATATTAAGGTAACAATATGTAAGTATGTTGTAAGGCATTTTCCAATTTTATTTGAAAATAAAAATCAATTGTTTCTCAAGACATTTCTCTGCTGTAAACTGTACTATATTATATTTTTATTTAAAGACAAGTATCCCAGCAAAAAAAAACTAAACTAATAAATACAAAACCAGACCAGATATCCAACAAAATTACGAAATATTTTAATACAGTTTAAATGGAAATATTTTAAAATTTTGATCGGTATCGAATGCAGTAATTTACCGCCTAAATTTAGAGCCTTATTGTGTTCAAAGTCTTGAAGTAAAATTTGATGGGTAATATTTTCATACAACATTTTAACACGCTATATCTCCGTTTAAGTGTACATTAACTTCTTTTTTTTACGAAACCGAAGAGAGAAAAGACGTATACAGAGAAAAGTTAGATAGTTAAAATGTTCCATAAAAGTGGTCCTAATAGGATTCTGCATTTCCATTAATTTTAATTAATTAATGCCAACCCTGCAAAAAGCTTAGAAACTTCATATCATGAAAGCTCACAAGATATCTCAACAGAGCAATAATAAATATTCTTTAAAATTAATTAAAAAGTTAATTGTAAAAAATAAACAAATTTATATTATTTTAATTAACAAAAGGATTCAGGCAAATATAATTATATATATAGCAACCGAACTTCAAAAAGAAAGAAAATCTAGCGCCGCACAAAAGTAAAATTTTCATTAATATTTCTTTATTTATGGCAAGCGCGAATATTTTGGTTGTGGAATGCCAGCCTAACTGAAGTTTGACTGCTATTCATAATAGACTCATTAATTAACTTTAGATACCACATCAAACAACAGCATTAATTGCAAAATGGAACTAATGAAAACATGTCATTATAAATTTTTGAAAAGCCAAAAGTCTGCACTTAATAATACACTTGAAAGTAAAGAAATTTCTTTGATTTATTGCTTTATTAAATGATTTCTTTGCTGGGTTTATTTAAGACAAACTGGGTAATTATTTCTAGTTAGGTACAATATATTTTCTCATAAAATAGTAACTACGTACAACCCAACAATTTAAACATTTTCACAACCTTTCCTTGTATGTAGTTATTGCGAATGTCCAATTATAATTCACTTTGCTGTTTTGCTATTTTGATTGTTACTTCCGTTCCAATTACATGCTTTCCTTTTTTAATGAGTATCAATTATTATATTACTTACAATGTAAGTCTTACATACATGATAGAAATACTACTCATAACTACATACATATGTATTTTTTTTATTGATTTACCAAGGCGAATTGAAGTAATTTCAAACCTCAACCATCTCTTTGGGTGGCTGGCTAATGTATTTTTGTGGAGGTTGAAAATAAACAAAATTCTAAATCTGTAAGTTTGCATAAAACTAAAAAAAACCCAGGCCAATAATGCTTAATGCTTCGAAAAATTACACAAAAACTTCACATATAGTAACTCTGACTACAGCTGTTCTGAGGTAATAACCTTTTGTAGTCATAAGGCAGCTCTTTGCTGAAGAACAACACTCGCGCCATCATAATTATTTCTAAAGTGGTATCAGGTTATGTCCTGAAACAATAGATCAAGGTACATATATGCATATCTGCACCAATACAATATTAAAAAGACAACAGGCATTTTGTTTATGTAAGATGCAGTAGTTAATGGTTATCTATATTTTATTGTGCAAACGTTATTGATAAGGCTTGTACTGGTGGAGGCCACACAAAATTGTAGGAGTTAATTTTAGAAAGTCCTACTTCCTTTATGAAAGAATAGCTCATTTTTATTTTTCATTATCAAAGACAACAACCATTGTTGAAGAAAATAGTAATACAGTTAAATCCCAATAATTCGTACCCCGATAAATCGTAATTCCCGATAATTCGTAATAAAATGTCGGTCCCTTGAAAAAATCTCATTAATTAGTAAAATTTCCATACATTTTGGTCCCCTCGCTAATTCGTAATATTTTTTTCAAATAAAATTTTCTTTACCTCTTATAAATCGTAATTGTTTGCTAACTACCACTCATAATTCGTAATAAAAACAACAGAAACGTGGAAAGAATGATTTTTTGTTTACCGCTATTTGTTTGCGTGGGTTTTTGCTTCTGCTTGTGTGTGTGTGCGCACGCATAAAACTCTGTCGGTGTTACAAAAACAACAAATTTTTATTTTGTATTTTATTTTTAAAAAATTGTTTATGCTATTTTATCGTTTAAGTAAATAAATTGAAAAACCCCGTTAATTCGCATTTATTTTACTTTAACCCCGTTAAACCTCGAAACCCCGCTAAATCGAAAACCCCTATAATTCATAAGAAATGGCCGGTCCCTTGCGATTACGAATTATCGGGATTTTTACTGTAGTAGTAGGTAGAGAAGGGCAAAAAATATTGATTTATCAAAATAAATATCGATATTGTATATCGGCGATATTTCAAAAACCGATATATCGATACATCGATTCTTAGTTACGAGTATCGGGTTTCGATATTTTTAAGAGCTCTATAAATTTTAGAAATTTCATAATAACATACAAAGCGCATTTATAAGGTGACCCTACTAAGCCAGGTTAATTTTATTTGTTGAATAAGCTATTTATATGTGAAATTTGGTTTGTGTGGATATATACCTAAAGGCAGAATTAGTTTTTACTTTCTGTTCTATTACGAATCAGCTGATTCTTTTTTGTTTATAGAAATTTCTTACAAGCCGTTAGTTTTTCTCTTTAGTTCTATTCTGTTTGGCCCCTTTCAGATTAGGCAACTTTAATTGTGCAAGTATAATTTTCATTTTTGTTTATTTTCTTTTGAACTTGCTTTATGTTCACATTCAGCAACTTTGTTGAGCATGTTTAATTTTCTTATGCTCGAATTTTCTTAATTTGTTGACGTTTTGTTTCATTTCTGTATATTAAAAAATATAAAATTTTCTTAACACAAAATTAGACAAAACACGGAAGCAGAAATAAAAGACGATGTCAAATACAAATAAATATCCCAAGACAAGAATGACAGCAGAAACAGAATTGCCAAGCACAAGCAAGTCTGTACTCAAATCTCGGCAATTCTTTCCCCTTCAGACCGACCTTTCCTCTCACACCCACAAACACAAGACTTGCGCAAGTAAAGTTGCCTAATCTGAAAGGGGCCTTTCGTTTCAAACTGTGAAAATTAAAAAAAAATGTTAAGTAATTGGGAGTGACAACATACTTAAATCAAATTAAAATATTTCGAAATAAATTGTGATTGTGCTTTATGAATTTAAAAAGTTAAATTTTTACCAGAAAAAAAACATAAAACAACCCTACAAACATTTGGAAGATATCTTACCCAGAAGATATAAATACAATATCTTATTTTTCTCATTTAGAAGAAAATCATCAAAGCAATACAAGCACAAACTCTCCCGAAGGGGGAATCTTCCGCAATACGAATGTGATTGTTGCCGCAATAATATTTTTCTTCCAAGCAATACGATTTCGAATCATTTTCGTATTACTTTGCTTGTAGGGTATATTCTGCCCTATCGTGGTTGGCGTATTTGAAATACCAAACAGTCGTAGTCGAATTTGAAATATGCCAACAACGATAAGGCAGATTTTTAAGCCAAACTACATGTGATAACTATTAATAAACAAGTTACACCAAGCATAGCAAGACTGTAACAGAAACAGCTGATAATTTATTACAGAAAAAGTAACTATTAAAATTTAGAAACATAACGGCACAGCACATAACAGCAACAGAAAGTAAAGGCTAATGAAGCCTTAAGCAGTAACAGTAGGTTACGTATAACTGAACATATCGTCGGTTGGTTATTGGTATGCTGCAGACATAATGTATTTTGAATATACTGTGCCATAAAACCAATAACTAACCGACGATATTTAGTTATTTATGGACCTCGTTTTTCTTTATGAAAATTAATTATTTACGATCGCAAATGATCGGTTTTGGCCAAAACATTAAGTTCGAAAATTATGTCACTTAAAACTTTTTGGCCCTTATCTATTGCACGTAATGTTGGTATGTATGTGCAAAAAATATCTATTTATTGAAATATCGATGTTTAAAAAAAATATATATATCGATACTGTTCAAAAATATCGATACGATATGTATTGATAAATTTTTTGCATCTGCCCATCTCTAGTCGTAGGCATTCACTTCCTGAGTGTAAAAAATAAAAAAAAAAAACGAAAAAATCATTAAAAAAATAGACATAGACATCGACATAGACATAGACATAGACATAGACATAGATATAGACATAGAACATAGACATAGACATAGACATAGACATAGACATAGACATAGACATAGACATAGACATAGACATAGACATAGACATAGACATAGACATAGACATAGACATAGACATAGACAGACATAGACATAGACATAGACATAGACATAGACATAGACATATACATATACATAGACATATATATAGACATAAACATAGACATACGGCCATCTCACAGAGTTCAATTCCTTTCGAAAACGGAATTCAATCCACCTTAAAATTTCAAGCCCTACCCGGAGCATACATAGACATAGACATATACTCCAAATATCAACTACAGCAGTGTAATATCATTATCCAGCTGCTGATTGGACAACTAATAGGAAATTTTAATTAAAATCTCCTGCAAATGTAGCCAATTCACACACCTTTTTAAGCAGACTGTAGCTAATTCACTCATCTTTTTTTATAAATATGTTGTAATTAATAATATAAATAAATGTAATTGTTAATGTTCATATTGTTTTTGTTAGAATTTATTATAATTAGTTGAAGTAAGATTTTCATGGCATTTATTCCAACTTGAGCAGCCATTCAATGCGAGATTTTTCCCAACCGCTATGTTTGCCCAAAAAATGATAAGCACTGCCAAAAATTACATCATTGTCACTGGGTTTTGATTTCTTTTTCACTGCAAATTAAACAAGTAATTGAGATAATTGGGAACTAGTGAATAACGAAGTTTTAATGAAGTAAGTTTATAGACATTTTATATACAGCAAAAGTTTAATACGTGTAAGCAAGGAAGGAAGGAAAGCAGCACCAAGAAAATAATGTAAACTTTTGAACTATGGATTTATTTTCGTTTTTTAGGGTTCCATACACCAAAGGTGAAAAGGAACCACCCTATTGTTTTCGCTACGCTGTCCGTCTGTCCGTCATACGCTATTTTATCAGGAACCGTATGACCTACTGACCTGAAATTTGGAAAGAGTATGTAGAACCTTGGCCGCTACAATAACAAATACATGAGAGTTAAAAATTAAAGGATGTTCCAAAACGAGCTGCGAAATATGTTTCAAAGCCAATGTAATACACATACAATTGTCTGTATGTACATATGTATATTGACACTTAAAATTTGTAAAATTAGTGTATTTTTATATAGACTACAACAATTAACACTAAAATTTTAAAAAATTTTAATTAAAGGGTGGTTCATCAGTTAATGCAATCTTGACTATGTAGTTTTGACACCTATATCTTGAAAAGCGTAATAGGCAAACTCCTGAAATTTTCAAAAACGGTAAAACTAAAGAAGCCGAAAATTATAAAATCGCCAAACGAAAAAAAACGCCAAAAACCAAAAAAAATCGCTTAAACGAAAAAAAGCACCAAATTAAAAAAAATCCAACACATTAAATCGGCAAAACCGAAAAAATCGACAAAATGAAAAAATCGCCAAAGTGAAAAAACGCCAAAAACCAAAAAAATCGCCAAAACGCGAAAAAAGCGCCAAAACTAAAAAAATCGCCTAATTGAAAAAAAATCGCCAAAATGGAAAAAATCGCCAAAGTGAAAAAACGCCAAAAACCAAAAAAAATCGCCAAAACGCGAAAAAAGCGCCAAAACTAAAAAAAATCGCCTAAATGAAACAAAATCGCCAAAATGGAAAAAATCGCCAAATTGAAAAAAACGCCAAAAATCCAAAAAAAATCGGCAAAACGCGAAAAAAAGCGTCAAAACTAAAAAATCGTCTATATGAAAAAAGCGCCAAAATAAAAAAAATCGCCAAAATGAAAAAACGCCAAAAACCGAAATAATTGACAAAAACGGAAAAAAGTGCCAAAACTAAAACAAAACGACAAAAACCGAAAAAACGCAAAAATCGCCAAAACTTAAAAACGCTCAAAACCGAAAAACCCAAAAACGAAAAACGCCAAAACTATTTTTTACATAGGCTTAAGTTCGTATTAAATTACATATCTAGTGTCCGTACGGAACAATTCGTGCGCGGGTCAAAGTCGCACTTCACTGAATTTATTTGTTTATTTCGGAGGTAAACAACATTAATATGACGAATCGAATTCATCAGGTGGCAGCACTAGCTTAGATGATTACTGTTTTATTGCTCTTAGAGCCCGTTTAGATGAAGGGTAATGTAGATGCGACAACCGTTACGTTCTCTTTTGAAATCCTTTCTTACATGGACATTTCTGCCGCAACAGTCAGTGGACTTATTGATACTTATTTGATCAAAACAATATTATTATTAAGAATGTCATTAAATTTATAATAATTCAATCAAAAATTTGGTTTTGAATTTATTGTTAGTTAGTTAGTTTTTGCATTGCATGTATGCACTTCTTTTCTGCATACAAAAAATTCTATTCTAGATAGAATTTTGTCTAAGACAATTGTATGAATTCAGCTTTACTTACAATATTTTAAGACTCTGCCATAAGTCAAGTTCTCATATTGTTCTTTTTGTTTCTGATGTAATGAGCAAAATATTTTTGGTTCGTTGTTAAAAGCATCCGTTTGATGTTGACTTTGATGTGTGTGTTGATGATACTTGGGCTCTATATCCGATTTGATAAATTCATGTGTTGATGACTTTAAAAGGAAGAGAGGCGGCGTTGAAACTTCAAACATGCCTCCTAATAAAATGTCAGGATGTTTAGGCGCTTTTGTTAACCAGTTTAATGAATAATCATGTAAATGATTCGAATTATAGTTACTGTTTGGTATTGAGAATGAAGTAACAACATTTGGTATAACATCATGAGTACTTTCAACGCCACACAAATTTAAACGATTACAATGATTCTTCATTATTCCTGAAGGTAAACCAGCAACATGCACTGCAGATATGCATTCTTTATTGCCATTTAAAGGTAGAGAATTGACTTCATGCAGGATATTGAATAATGTATGCTTACAATTATTTTCTGGATTGTAACGAAAAGTTTGAAGCGTATGACATTCAGGATTTTGTCTATTTGTCACTTTAATTGAATGTTTTAAATTCTTTAATAGAATTTCATTTTCATTTCGATCGTTTTGAAAATCTTTACTGCATCTACTTTTTACAAATGGTGGTTGGGTTTGCTTTGCAGTTCCCATATTATTATATCCACACCATAAAGCGTTCACATTGAAGTTTACTGTTGCAGTTAAATTTTTTCGCGTTGTTGTTGTTAGTTTTATACTATTATTTGGCATGAAATTGCAGGATCTAAATTTATCCTTTGACTTAGCATATCTTTTGCTATCATTCGCGGTTTTATGCAATTTCCTTTGTAAATTTATTTCCATTTTTTTTGCTTTGTTTGCTGTCGTTCTAATGACTGTTGTGACTTTTGTTATAGTTGTACTATGGTTTTGCTACAAATTGTGGTTCAAAATTTTGGTAGGGGATTTATTTGTTTTAGTTTTCTGCAGATTGATTGCTCACTTACACAACTCAATACAAATTGAATTTATTGGAGCACAATTTCTTGATGTTCTATAAATATGTATGTTCAAACTTGTTTTGAAAATTCTTGGTATTGAAAAATAAAATAAATTATTATGACAAGAATTTTGTTGGATTCTCTTTTGCACTAAATTAGTTTAAGTTCTGTATGACAGTAATAAATTCCATACGGAGTTGGGGGTTTTATAATTACACCCTATAACAAAATCAACTCTAACGCTACAGTTACACGACCAAGATTTGGTTTAAATTGAAAGCTGTGACGTAAGCTGCACGCAATTTCCAAGCAAATTTATTTTCAATATGCCGTTGATAAAAGAAACAGCTTAAGACAGCAAAACTTCGTGAATTCTATATAGGTCTAAGTAAAATATGGTTGCACAAGTATGGACGGAGTAACTAGACCATATGCTCAAGATGTTATTAACAGAATTTTAAAAAGTTTTTGTGACTGACTATACACGACCTATGCCTTCACATAGGAAGAAACTTTATGTTCAGGATACATATTTTTGGTTTTTATGATATCTAATTTTTTGAAAAAAAAAACTGACCGAAAGTTCAAGAAAATTTTTTAATTTAATGTATTTATTTAAGTGCAATTAAAATTTTTCGATGGAATATTTGTAATAAAAAAAACACAAAAATACTATGTCGGCAAAAAATTTTAAAACAAAAACGAAAAGTGTGATCACTGAAATTGCTGTCAGTTGTTTTTTGCCTATAAATTTAACAAACAATTGGAAAGAAAATTTGAAGTCAAAAGTTGAATCGAATTCTAAAAGTATGAATGTATTAGTGAAAAAATGTGAATGTATTGAAATTTGAAAGGCAAAACTTGATCGTGTAACCCTCAAGTTACTAAAATAAATAGAAAGCCTAATACCGTGTATTTATAAACAATTATACAAGTTAAGGTTTGCTTAACGTATGATTGTTTTAATGATAAAACCGGTTTAAAGAAAGATTCAACCTTAAAAAAAATGAATACCGGTTTTAGTTTTATTTTAAGTGAGTGGGGGAGGGCTAATAAAGTTCCCCCTTTTACAATTTATTTGATATTATAAATCATCATTTGAATACTTACATATACATACATACGAGTACATATGAGACATTTTCAGAGTTTTTTTTTGTGACATTTTAATCCAATAATATCTAGAAAAAAAAATATTAACCGCGAAATTATACACATCACATATAAGAAAAACGAACGACAATGGCAAGACAGCACACATAGGGCACCAAAACACAAGAACGCTCATGTCGGCCTTCGAAAACAGCTAGTTGTTCCGTTCTGCTAGTGTTTGTCAGAATATTTACAATTAACTTGGGTGTTATTGGTTCTTTAAAAATTATCACATGTAATTTGACTTACAGAGCGATTCGAAAGGAACAAAAACAAGTTCGAGGTTTCCCGAGAAGGCAGAAGTCTTACACAGGGTTGTCAGATTTTTTCCGACCTATTTCGCCAAATTGATTTTAAAAATCGCCAAAAGTTGCCAAAAATCAATTTTATGTAGTTTTTCTTGGTAAATATTTGATAATAAATTTATTTTTATATAACGCTTTTTTTAATATAAATTTTTATAAAATGATGGTATCAAAATTTATCAGAAAATCGCCAAAATCAGAAATAAAATCGCCAAAAATTATTTCTTGTAAACTTTTCTCAACAAAATTCAAAACGCATTAATGACTATAATTAATATAAGAAAAATCATCAAAACCAAATTGTTTTAACTTCTTGCAGACGAGTTTTGGTGGAATTTATTTTTAAAACTGCTCTTTCAAACTAATTTTCCTGAATTAGAAAATTTTTTAAATTTAATTTTGTTAAAAAATAACCACAACAATTGCCAATAAATTTATTTATCGATAGTAAAATCGCCAATAAATTTATTTATCGCCAGAAAAATCGCCATGTCGCCAAACCAAAAATTTGGACGCCAAACAAGTTTGGCGAGAAATCGCCATATCTGACAGCCTTGGTCTTACACAAAGGAATGCTATCAAATTCGCATTTATGAATATTTGCAGCTAAATTCTCTCTTAGGTGATGCAATAAATACACAGAAAGTAAAAACAAATAGAATTTGCTTTTCAGTTCCCGGAAATTCCCAAAAAACTTTCGCTAAATCCCCAAAATGGGACTTTTTCAGTATTTAAGCTGTGTTTTTCTTATCTTTAGTTGGGCGCAGTTAATATTTTTGGAAATATTTAAAAACATATCATGGTTCCAGTTTTGGAATTTGAGAAAAAATTTTGAAATTTTGAAATTTTGAAATTGCTTATAAATTTTACTTTTTTGTGTATTAAAAATTTTGTTTTAAATCTAAATCAAACAAGATTTGGACCAAGGTTGGAAAAAATTTAATTTTTTCTCGAATATTCCCTAAACTGTAAGCGAAAAGCCAGGCAGACTTTTTTTGCTCTTGGCTGGAAATATATACTTGCAAAAAATCTTTATAATCTGATCAAAAACATCGATTTAAATTTTTCATTAACACGAGATGGCCCACATTGGGAGCTTGTGGCTCCTCCCCTTTTAAGGATATCCCAATAAGCAATTTTGCTTGAAATCAAGTGTAAAACAATTGTTATTCAAGCCACATATTCAATTGTCAAGGATTGAATTATGCTTGATTTACACTTTATTTCAATAGCATTCTCCAGTAAAATGGGAACTTGAATTCAATTCGAACATTTCAATTGTATTACAGTTCAATTCAAGCCTTGAATTATACTGTAATTCAGCCTTGTATTGCAATTGAATTCAAGTATATTTCAAGCTTAAAAAACGATGCTTTTAAAAGAGAAAGAAAAATGCAATCCAAAAGTTTTCTTACAATTATTTTCTGCATATCTACCTTCACTATTGTTTTCACGATTTTAGTCATCTTTAGTTTTTGTAAAAACCACTTTTCTATTTATCTTTAATATTTTTCATCACAATTTCAATTATATTAAAAAATAAATTACTTATTTGACACGGTTTGAAAATGTTGTATGTTGTTTGATTTTTTATTTCAAAATATTTTCAAACTTTAATATTACTTGAAAAAATAATTGAATTCAACTTTGTTTCCAGTTAAATTTCAATTGCTTGAATTTTAAATTTTTGAGTGCTTATTCGGTATATATTCCGAATTCCAGACTTAAGCTCTATGACAACTTCTCAAATCTGTATTTTATAACAATCGGACGGCCCGTTTAGAAACTGCAGAATTATTTCCATTTATTTTTTTTTTTTCAAAATACCCACGGTGCATCATCGCAGGACCCCAAAAAATCAAAATATGATGAAAACTCAATTTTTGAATATTGTGCTTTATTGAGTGCAATTGCTTTTAACAAAAGCATTTGTCTTTTATCAATTTTTCACAACTGATTTTAACCCATTACTGTAGTCAAAAAATAAAAACTCAAACACTTGAAATTTAACCGGAAACAAACTTCAATTCAAACTGTTTTTCATGTAATTTTTAAGATTGAAAATAGTTTGAAATTAAGAAAATAAAATATAAATAAATTTTCATTACGTATTCGTTCATCAATTGGTTCGTCGTGAGTCGGCTTTGTCGCGTTCTACAAACAGGCTGTTAGTCACACAAAAGCAAACATTCGACTGTGCTATTCACAGTTTTTATTTTTTTTTAAGTAAAAACTGTCAGTTTATGCTGTAAGTCAAAAGCAAAGCTCTTCGTGCTCTTTGAACTTGAAAGACTGCATCGTACAATGCTCCAGTTCGCGAGAGAACATTAATTTTTTAATAACTCCTAATTATAGACAATTCATAATTATTTTGGATTGAGATTAGTGATGAGAAGGGCAACCTTTTTTCAGATATTTATTTTTTTTTTTTTTTTGCTTTTTCATACATATATAGAGAAAGCTTTTATAATATTCGTCATGAACTTATCTTTTCATTTACTATTTATAGCAAATGATTCTCGACTAATTAGTAAAAAAAAAAATTTTAACACATTTCCTATGTTGACATAAGCATCATCTATAAGTCTCATTTATTTATTTACATATTTAAGCGTGTTTTGATGTAAACACAGCAGGCCCAATTATTTTCTTATTTCATTTCGTTTCAAATTACCAACAAAGTATTGAACATTGAATGTATGTACAGTTTGTCAAAAAAAATATTTTCATTGCTGTAAAAAATCAAATTCTCTTCAAAGAAACGCTTGTTTTGAAGTGAATTAAAAAAATGTTGGATATTTTTTTTTGCGTGTACCTTCTAAAATCTGTCCATAACTATATTACTTTAAAAAAGAATTAATATCGCTTCGACAAGAAAATTCTAATGATAGTTAAAAACAAATAATCTTTTTTTTTATCTGCCTGCGAATGCTTTAGTTCCAGTCTACCTTCTCTTTCACTACGGTTAATGATATAATAATTTGTCCTGTGATTAAGAGAAAACATTTCAACAAATTCCTTTGCAGGATTTTCCTTTGTAATAATTGAATAATATTATTGTTAACCTGTTTTTCAAGCACTTTTTAAAATGAATTTCGAACGGCACTTGTTGTAGGGAATACTATGTTCGCACTTATGTTTTTAAACATGTTTAAGACGAGTTTTATAAAAACTAAACTCAACCGTTCACATTGCATTTGAGATGTTTAATATTGACGTTAGGTCTGTCAATAAATTATTGTGCTTGTAAGAAATTTCAAACAATTGTGTTGTTTTTTATTTGCTTTATTATTTTTAAACAAAAATTGTTTTTGTAAATAGTTTAATATCTTTCAAGCAATTATTGTGTATCAAATAATTTGTTCCCGTGCCGCCATTCAATAACAACACACAGTCGCCAGAGGTATCGAAGTGTTGAAATCTAAAGCATCTAATTTGAGATGTTTAACAAAACAAGTCAATGTATGGTAAAACATCTCAAAATCGTCGTGTTTATATCATGTTCACACTTATGGTCTTAAACGTGTTTAAGGCAAGTGTTTTATAAAACTAAACACAACCGTTCACATTACATTTGAGATAATTAAGGTTTTTATTGGTTTATTATTTTCAAACAACAAATGTTCTTGTAAACATTTGAGTATTTTTTAGCTAATTACTTGTTTATCAAATAATTTTTTACGTGACGCCATTTAATAACAACAGAAAGTTGCCAGAGTTATCAAAAAACGGACTGAATATACTCCATTTACGTGTTTAAGGAAGTGTTTTAATCTTTTAATGGTAAAACATCTCAAAATCGTCGTGTTTAAGCTCTTAAACACGAATGAGGCGTTAAACACGTTTAAAACCATAAGTGTGAACATAGTATTAAACACGCTTGAGATGTTAAACACATAAGTGTGAAATGGCTCACTTTCTGTTATTGTTTTTTTTTATGAGTGCTTGTATATCTAAAACTTTGGCGCCATATTGTCGTAGACAAGCAGAGCTAACGGTATGTCCAAAAACATAACAAAAAGGAATTTATTTGTTGTTGTAATTCATCTTTAAATGAAAAACTACTGGATTTTTTGCAGCATTTGAAAACATTTTTTTGACAAACTGTATGTATGTATAAATGTGTCGTTAAAGCGAAACTCTTAACACCAGCGGGGAGGGCACGTGTATTAAGGCGTCATACATAGATGACATGAAATTAAAAATTTGTTTTTTTATATCATTATTTAAACGGGTTTTTATACATATAATGTAGTCAGCATGATGATTTTTTTTAACAAAATATAATAGATTAGATTTATTTCTGGGAGAGAGACATCGTTGTTTTTGAAATGCAAGCATTGTGTTAGCAGCATAACATTATCAAACTAGTGCAAATTAAGGTGAAAATAATTTGAAATAATAACAATTAGAAACTTGAGAAATCAATTGTTATAGACAGCTATTTTCATGTATGATGCTTCGATTATTCAATGCATGAGACTCGCTGTGATGCTCAGCAAAGTGACTGATTGTGAATGAAAATTACTATCGAGTTATGTAATACTGAATTTAATGCAAAATAACGAGAGGAGTGCGGGCACTAAATTTCATAACTTGATGACTTAAAATCATGTTTGAACACAAATTACGAGGCCAGTACAACCAAGTGCTTGTATTTCTGGACATTCTTTCACTTAAAGCCAACATAGCTTTTATATAGTGAGACTAAATTATTTCCAACAACGCACTCCCTTTACTCAAAGTACTGTCAAATCCCGGTATAACGAACGATATAATGTTAAGTCCATTTGTTATACCGAAAAATTCGTTATATCGCAACGTTTTCTTAAGTGTTAAGACTCAATTCTCAGTTAGCCGACTGTAATGAAATGTAACTGCAACGGTAGGGAAACAGCTGATCGATATTGTTATGTGATAAGTAACATATAGATTCTTAAGGCTCACTAAGCCAACTGTAATGGAATGTAATTGCAACAGTAGGAAACAGCTGATCGATATTGTTATTTGAAAAGTAATGACAATGGTTATAGAAATGTAATGTAACGTAACCTACTTTTTATATAAAAATATCGATCAGCTGTTGTCTACATTGCAGTTACAGTCCATTACAGTCGGCTAACTGAGCCTTTACATTCCGGTTACATCTATCTCTATAACGATTTTCATTAATTTTCACATAACAATACCGATCAGCTGTTTCCCTACCAATGCAGTTACATTCCATTACAGCCGGCTAACTGAGCCTTTATTTTTATTATTATTATTTTAGATAAACAATTAATCAGTTCATTTTTAGCGTTCCGTACACCAAAGGTGAAAAGGCACCCTATTGTTTTCGCTACGCTGTCCGTCTGTCCGTCAGGTATTTTCTCAGGAACCGTAAGAGCTACGGACCTGAAATTTGGACAAAATATGTAGAACCCTGGCCGCTACAACAACAAATACATGAGAATTAAAAATTAAAGGGTGTTCCAAAACGAGCAACGAAAAATGTTAAAATCCCATGTACAATTGTATGAACATATGTATATTGAAACTTGAAATTTGTAAAATTAGTGTATTTTTATACAGACTACAACAATTAACACTAAAATTTAAAAAAATTTAAATTAAAGGGTGGTCCATCAGTTAATGCAATTTTGACTATGTAATTTTGACAATTTGCTATATCTTGGAAACCGTAAGAGGCAAACACTTGAAATTTTCAAAAACGGTAAAACTAAAAAAACCGAAAATTATAAAATCGCCAAACCAAAAAAAAAAAAAATTGCCAAAAATTAAAAAAAAATCGCCAAAACGAAAAAAATCGCCAAAATTAAAAAAAATTTCTAACACTAAAATAAATCTCCAAATTCGAAAAAATCGCCTAAATAAAAAAAACGCCAAAATGAAAAAAAACGCCAAAAATCGAAAAAAATCGCCAAAACGCGAAAATGTCGCCAAAACTAAAAAAAAATTTTAAATAAAAAAATCGCAAAAATGAAAAAAATCGCAAAAAAATAAAAAAAATCAACAAAATGAAAAACGCCAAAACCCGAAAAAAATCGCCAAAACAAGAAAATAAAGTGTTAAAACTAAAAAAAGAGCTAAAACTTAAAAAAATCGCCAAAACCGAAAAACGCAAAAACCGCCAAAACAAAAAAACCGAAAAGACTCCAAAAACCAAAAAAAAAAGTGCCAAAACTATATATTATATAGGATGAAGTTTGTATTGAATTACATATCTAGTGTTCGAACAGAACCCTTCGTGCGCGAGTCAGAGTCGCACTTTACTGAAATTATTAAAATATACATAAGTACGTATATATACGTATGAATATGCGCCAATTTTTTTAGTTTTGTTATTAAAGGCTAGTATACAGACAATTTAAATATATTACTTTTTATCACCAGATTGCTTAAATTAATATAAAAAAAATTCAATTTGGTGGCATCTTTTACAAAATAAGATGACATCAGTCATCAAATTGCAAAGAAAAATTTAAAAATTAAATTGATTTCTCCAATAAATGCAAATTTTATTTTTAAATACAACAAGTGATTAATTAGTTGGAAATAAATTAAAATTAAATTAATAAAATCATTGAATTAACGCAATATCTAATTGTAATGTTGATCAGAAAAATACAAAATAGTATTGAATAAATTAAGCTGGTCATTAACCGTTTTTTTAACTTTATATATAAATAGAATAATGTAGAAGTTTTTTATTCGTTGCAAATGCCTATCGGTACAATCATGAGTGTTTATAACCCTTGAAACAAAGCTTATGTTTTAACAGAGCTCTGTTGACGTTTTAACAGGGTTCTGTTAAGTTCTAAAAGTTTAATTAATGCATTTCGAATAGACCTTTACAGCAAAGGAGCTAACCCAGCCAACAAAAAAAAAATTATGCCAATTTATGCTTAAGCATTTTCCATAAATTAATTTCATTTTGAACCACATGTTGCCAGTTTTTATATTTGCGAATTTCCGAGTTACAAGCTAGTTAGGGTTCCGTACACTAAAGGTGAAAAGGAACCCTATTGTTTTCGCTACGCTGTCCGTCACAGGCTATTTTTTTACCAGCCAATAGGGGCGCACAATAGTGGCCACTAATTAAGAAGCATATTGTACTCTAAGAAAGTGCATACTACGAATTTCTCCAAGTACGAGTTTTTCGAAAAAAATTTAGATTTTCACTACTACAGCTAGGCCTCGATTATCCGTAATGGTCGGGACCGGCAACATTCTGGATAATCGAAGGAAAAAAATATCTTAGCTGAAAACAGTTGCTTGCTTGCAACTGTTAATCGATGCAAAAAAAAATTAAATCGATGAATAAAAAGAAAACAATTACAATTTTTCTTTCCCGGATAACAAACTTTATCGGCTAATCGAAACACGGATAAACGAGGCCTGACTGTATATTGAGATTTCCTAAAGGCCGTGACACACTATCCTACACAATCGTGCGATTTTTGAGAAAATACAACTCTGGTATGATGTAGTGCATGAAAATTCTCAAAATACAATAAAAATTAATCAGATCAGTGTTGTATTTTTTCGTATATCGTACGATTGTGCAGGAAAGTGAGTCCTGGCCTAAAATTTTTTGAAAACGAACCAAAGCTGGAGTTCTCAAGAGTTTTTCGAAAAACTTTAAATTGTCACTAACTACAATATTGACATTTTCCAAGGTGTGGCCCAATTTTTTAAAAACGAGTCAACATGAGTCCGCAATAGTGGTCACTAATTAAGATGTATATTGTACTATAAGACTGCGCATACTTCGAATTTCTCAAAGTTAGAGTTCGCACAAGTCTTTCGAAATGTTTTTATAGCTATGCTATTTATGTCACCACACAGGAGCTACGACGTGATTTTCGCAACAAAAATAATCGACACTATTACACTTACAAATTTATTTTTTTTTTTAGATTTCTTTATACTTAAAATCAGAGTACGAAAATAAACGAAACAAATTGTTTGTTCTCTGGTTTGTGCTCATGGTTTTGTTTTTGTTTCACTCACCTTAAAGAATGAAAAAAAAAATCAAACAATTTGTTTCGTTCTTTGCAGTGAATGAAACAAAAACAAAACCATGAGCACAAACCAGAGAACACAGCCGAGTGGCTTTAAGTCGGCTAGCAGCCGCCGCCGCCGGCCATAAGGTTAGGTTAGGTTAGGTAGGGGTGGTAGTCAGAAACCCGGACTCACTTAGACCGTTTTGGTCCATTGTGATACCACGGAGACTCTGCTTATGCGGAGTCCCCACCGTCGAACCAACCAGAGCTCAGTATAAAGCTGCTAATACGTTGAAGTTCAACACTAGCAACGTCAGAAAGTTCCCTGAATTCAAGAGCGCCCATTGTGGCCATTCTAATTCCTGCAAGTCCAGGACAGTGACAAAGAAAATGCTCTATGCTTTCCTCTTCATCGATATCTTGGCAGCTACGGCAAAAGTCGTTGTGATCAACCCTTATCCTTTGTGCATGCCTACCTATGAGATAGTGTCCGGTTAACACGGACACTAGAATCGAGATTTGTTTCCTATTCTTCGAAATTAAGTAATCCGTACCTTCCCTATTTAGGTGAGTCCATAACTGCCTTGTTATCACGCAATCATTTCTTGTGATCCACCTTCTATTTGGTTCGTCCCCTGTCTTGCGTCTAAGTCTGAGTAAGAGAGTAGGGGTAAGCCCACATATTCCAATTCTGGTGGAACCTGTAAGGTTGTTCCAATTCTAGCAAGCTCATCAGCCCTAGAGTTCCCCTGAAAGCCTCTATGCCCGGGATCCAGATGATCTTAATATCAAACTGCTCTGCCATCTCATTTAGAGATGATCGGCAGTCGAGGGCTGTTGTAGAATCGGGGATTCGAGGGCCATAATAGATGCTCGACTATCGGTGTAAATGTTAATCAAAGTCGTTGAAGTGACATTCACTCTCAACCAATCCGCAACTTCTCTTATAGCAAGGATCTCTGCCTGAAAGACACTGCAGTGATCCGGAACTCGCCTTGCAATACGAAGACCTAAAGCCCTCAAAAAGACCCCATATCCAATACCTACATGTGTTTTGGAGCCGTCCGTATAAAAATCAACACTTTTTCTTCTACCTGGAGTTCCATTCATCCACATTTCTGTTTTATAAAGACGTTCGTGTAGTAGAGCAGGGGAGGTTTGGTCCATCCTCCATCCCCTAACTTCATCATCGAGTATTCTACAGTGGCCGGTTCTATTTCTGTTCCACAGAGAGGTACATCGAAGACGGATTGCCGAGGACGTTGGCATCTCCTTCCCTACTAGGTCCAATGGTAGTAGATGAAGAAGCATTCCCAGTGCATCCATAGGAGTAGTGCGAAGATCACTGGTTATATACAAGGATGCAAGTCTTTGCACCTTGTGTAAGACATGTAGATACATCTTTTCCTCCAGGGATGGTCACCAAACGATGATCCCATACATCAAAATTGGACGTACTATTGCAGTATAGATCCAATGAACAATTTTTGGGGTAAGACCCCAATTCTTCCCAATGGATTTTTTGCATAGATATAGTGAAATTGTTGCTTTTTTCACTCTCTCTAGAATATTCGCCTTGAAACTTAGCTTAAAATCAAGAATAACACCAAGATATTTTGCAGTGTTGGACACTTTTATCTCCGTATTATTAAGAGTGATAGGTCGGAAATCAGGTATCTTATACTTCCTGAAGTAAAGGGCTAGTTCCGTTTTATTAGGATTAACGGCGAGCCCTCGTTTCTCCGCCCATCTTGTTAAATGTGAAGGACCATCCTGTAGGATGTCCCTTAGAGTTGTAAAGAATTTTCCTCTTACAGCTATTGCCACATCATCAGCATAAGCCACGATTCTACACCCCCCGAGACTCTAGAGATAGCAGCACAGGGTTTTGAGTTAGATTCCACAAAAGTGGCAAAAGAACTCCTCTCTGAGGTGTACCTTTATTTAAATAGCGGGTCTACCTAGAAGCTCCTAGAGCCGAAGTTATCCTGCGGTGAGTCAGTAGATTTTGAATCCACTTACACAATCCTACATTAACCCCCAAATTCGACAATGCATCAATTATCGCATCTGGAGAAATATTATTAAAAGCCCCCTCAATATCGACGAAGGCCACAAGGTTGTATTCACCCACAGAGAGAGGTTTCTCTATCGTGCCAACCAGCTCGTGTAGAGCCGATTTGGTCGACTTTCCCCTTTGATATGCATACTGATGCGAGGAAAGTAGTTTATCATTAATGGTTTTGCGGATATAATGATCAACAGCACCCTAGTCTATCTACTTGGGTAGAGATAGTAGATAGTGCGTGAAGTGCGTAGCTGCACAGAAAAATATCGGTATTTCCCCCCGCTTAAAAGTCTAGTTTAATTTTTCTTCTCTTCTTTAGAAACTCACATTAATTAATAAAAATATTCCATTCAATAAGAATTGAAATTACTGCACTTAAGCCCGAATAAGAAATTATTTCTGATTAAAATTCACTACAGTTCAACTAAATCTAAAAATGTCTCATTATGTGTAAATTTTAAAAGGAAATACCCATATACACACTACATAATATGTATAAATACATTTGTATAAATCTTCAAGTGAACATAATTGACAAGTATAGCAAAATATGTATGTATGTATGTATCTTTTTATCTATTTTTCAGAAATCATTTATTTGCTCAAAGGCTATCCGCACATAGTTCAATATCCTTTTAGGCCACAGCTGGTGGATATACCAAATAATTATAAGGAAATTAATACGGTTATGCAAAAGTGCTGGTCGGAAGATCCAAACGAAAGGCCAGATTTCAATGCTTTGAAAGCAATTATAAGAAATGTAAATAAGTGAGTAGATAAAAATGCATATTGAAGAAGAAAAAAAACCATTACGAAAATATTATTATTATTACAGAGACAACGAGACTGGCAACATTGTCGACAATCTACTCAAACGTATGGAACAATATGCGAATAATCTGGAAGAATTGGTCGAAGAACGTACTCAAGATTATATAGAAGAAAAGAAAAAATGTGAAAAATTGCTATATCAGCTGTTGCCGCAAAGTGTTGCCGCCCAGTTGATTAGTGGCCAACCGGTGGTGGCCGAGACCTTCGATCAAGTGACAATATATTTTTCGGATATAGTCGGTTTTACGGCTATTTCTGCCGAAAGTACACCCATGCAAGTGGTGCAATTCCTTAATGATCTCTATACCTGCTTTGATTCAATCGTTGAGAATTTCGATGTCTACAAAGTGGAGACAATAGGTGACGCCTATATGGTAGTCTCTGGCCTGCCCATACGCAATGGCAATCAACATGCTCGCGAAATTGCGCGTTTAGCTTTAGCTCTTTTGGAGGCTGTGCATAATTTTCAAATACATCATCGACCAAATGATCGCCTGAAGTTGCGCATTGGCCTGCATACAGGCGCTTGTGTAGCGGGAGTGGTGGGCCTGAAGATGCCAAGATATTGCCTATTCGGCGATACGGTGAATACAGCTTCACGCATGGAGTCAAATGGTGAAGCCTTAAAGATACACATAAGTGAAAAAACGAAACTAGCTTTAGATGAATTTGGCACATTTATAACTACGAAGCGCGGTTATGTGCCTATGAAGGGCAAAGGCGAAATGCTGACATATTGGCTAGAGGGTGAAGTCCAGAAAATGGAATCACCCATTTCTCCGCAAAAGCTAATGTTGTCAAGAAGATCCTCTTTAAAGCAAGTACCGCGTTATGGTTTGTTGCACAAACAAACTTCCGATATGCCAGAACTGCTGCCGCCCTATCAGCGATCAGAGCAGCATCAGCAGCAGCAAGTGGCTATTAGTCGACAAAATTCGCCAAATTTAAGGGTGAAAGGAAAGATTTCATCCTCGTCCCCGAAACTAAATAGCAATGATTATAAGACTGATGATTTGTATAATTATCTAGAAGCAAGTGCTAAGGGATTTGCCATGCAATCAATTAAACCAACTGCAAATGATATTTACAGCAGCCGCTCACTCAGAGAAAATTCCAAAGACGTTAGCTGGGAATTGGCCAATTTCAGATTGCCCCTATCGGGCACTCTTAAGTCTCATGCCAATGTCAAGCACAGCTACAGCCCGCTACCCTCGACACAGTCAAACTCTAATCTATCGTCGGGTCTTCTACAACCGGGCACACCCAGATTGAGATTAAAAACTTCACCCACCATAACCAGCCTAATGAATACTAGCGAAACGGCCAGTTTGAATAGTGCGCATCGTATTAAGTTCAATATTAATGAAAATCCCGAAGAAACTCAAAAACTAGTAGCCGGTCGCGTTTATGAGGACGACGAAGTTGAGATCGAAGCAGAAGAAACTGATGATGAAGTCGATAATGTTAATAATTATTTAAATAAACGCAACTCCTTGCGTGACAGTAATCATCAGCAGCAGCTTTACTGTGCGCCCGCGCAAATTAGCAATTTGAATAATTGTACTACAGCCACTAGTCAATATCAAAATTTAGTTAAGGTCAACAACTGTAAAAACTCTCAATTGCTAACAAATGTTGCCAACGGCTTTGATGGGCAAAGCAAATTGGCAACAGTCAAAAATTCAAAAGCAATATTGGATGACGATGAAAGTGAACGGGAAATAGCAGCAGCAGGGAATCATCAGCATCATAATCATCATCACCCAGCAACGGTAAATACTGTAACGCAGCCGTTACTAGCCAAAATTAATTCATAGTGATTAATGAACATGTAATTATGTACAACAATTAGCGATGTTGGCAAATTTTAAATGAAATTACTCGCTTTACTGTGCATGGAGGAGGAAGCAAGAAACGAACGTGCAGTAAAACGTTCTTCCTTCTACTTCTATAGTTGTACTTCTTTGGCTTAGTCCGAGTACACATTTGGCATTTGTTTTGTTGTCATTTTGTGGTTTCATTTTTAAATTTGTGCAATGCTGTTCATATTACGTTTTTCGACTCGACGCACAATTTTGTTGTGGCAGGAGAGCGTTCCATTCCTGAATAATGGCAATACGATAATATCGTCTACATTAAGATTAATTTGGATATAATGACATTTAGTGTCATTTACTTTATAGCTTGAGACTTGTTTCACATTGTTTGTTTATATTCATACAAATGGATAATCGCAAAATTATTCAAAGTGGCATAGTGCTTGGAATTAATAAGAAATATATTAAAGCAATCTAAAAAACGACAAAGAAAGTGGTGAAAAAGAGCAGGGTTAAATATTTCCGCCATATTCAACACGCTGACATTTTGTTTTTGTATCTGCAGTGCTGCCAACAATGTGTTTAATTACACCATGGCTGCCAACTTGTTCTCATAACCGTAAAGCGCAACAGTTAGCAAGGTATGCCACACAACGAAAAATATGGAAAATGACAAACGTTGCCACTATTACACACAAAATGCCATAATGTGTACTCGGCATTAGTGATATATAATTTACCTTATAAGCAGATTATCTAACTTATTTTTTAATTATCTAAATTATACATGTATAAATATTTTAAGCTATTGTAGGCCAATCTTACCTTAAAAACTTCAAACAAAATATTTTCATTTAATTATTTATAATTACCAGTAATAAAAACAACACACAATTCATTTTAAAATGGGGAAAATGTGATCTTAAAAAATATTTAATTTGATTATTGTATAAAATACAACTTTTAATGCAGTATTTGATTTATTTCTCGTTTTCAAAATGTGTATATGTAAATATCAACAATGTTCCTTGTTTAATCAAATTAAATTAGTGAAATTTGGTTTTTGTTTTTGTAGCATTAAAAATATAATAAAGTCTAAATTCTAAAATATTCCATAACTGTTTTGTATTCCGATCGCTTTGATTCCACCAGGAATGCAAAACAGAGGCTATTACGTTATTATAATTATTATTATTATTGTGTAAATAAATAAATTGAAATTATTACAAATCATATTTAATTATAAAGAAATTGTTAAGTATTAGTAAAAGAAAACCGCACGATAAAATTTAAAACAAATGATATTAAATCAGAGTTTTAGTTTAATTTGAAGTTTTATTAAAGTTTTACGCCAGAGTTGAAATAAAAAAGTGATAAACTTTATCTGATAACACATATTTGAATTGTCTATTTTATTGCAGATGTTGAAAGAAATATTATAATTTCATGACACAAATTGAGAACAACTATATAGAAAGGTGATAAAATCTTAATCGTTTTAGACACATATGTATGTACATAAATTCAATTTAATCTGATTAAAATAAATTTCATTGCTTTTCAAAATTATAAAAATAAATAAAATCACTATGGTGATATGGTGTTCATAGTCAAAACAAAGTATACTTTAAAAATTTTAAACCAATATTACCATAGAAAATACAGGGATTTTGTCCCAATGATTTTTCTCTAAATTTTAAATTGTTTCCCTCATATTCATAAAATTTTAAATTAATTTGAGAGCTATTTTATTTCAAAAAAATTTCTTAAAATAGATTTCATTTACATTTTTTTATTATAAAAATAATTTTGAAATATTTTTTTTATAAAATTTTCAAACAAACAGGAAACAGAAGAAAATATTAAATTAATATCATAGTTTGATTTTACAGGAAATTTCATAGTCCTTATTCATGTCAGATGGTGAATGTCAAGAAAAAGTTAAAGACTAGGAGTATCTTCTATTTTTATAACATGCGTTTAATTCTCCTTTTTAAGAGACATATGTATATTAAATATATTTTAAAATTACAATTCCTCACTAAAAAATTACTACTTAAATTTTATATTTGAAAAAATTCCAAATCGATTTCCTTTGCACCTTTTGTACATACAAAGTCACGAATTAAAATGTTAATTATCCAAAAAACTTACCCTGCTAATTGTTGCAGAAGTTTGACACGTGTGGCAACACTATTTTTGTATTTTGCATTTCCTTCCACTGGATTCCTGGCTTTGGCGCCATTTTTCACTAAAGCACCCCATACACTATTCAATTCAATTTTCAATTGAGTCGGTTGTTGTTCAAATCAAAGCGTGTATGGCTTTGTCAATTGATTAGTTTGGCAGTTGTCGAGTTGGTTGAAGAAAAATCAAAAGATTTTGATTTTTCATGTTGACTAGTAAATCGTTCAATTCGATTGTGCTGTGTGTGCTCGAGTTTCGTGATTAGCTGTCAAAATTTATGTTTTTAGCTTTATTTTGTATAGAAAAAGTTATGTATTTTTAAAATTGTATTTTATTTCATTGAAATTTAGATAAAAAATTTAAAAAGTGATGAATGAATGCAATAGAAGTTTTAAATTTTTAAATTTGTAATTGTGAAATAAATATAAATTTGGCAGTTGAATGAAAATCTTTCAATTCAGTTTATGAAGTGTGTGGCCAAGAACCAATTCAATCGAAAGACTCAATTTACAATTGAATTGAAACGTGTATGGGGTGCTTAACATAACTTTTTATAACAACACTACATACATATGTATGTACATACATACATACATAAAAGTTTCTTTTACATTTGCACATATGTATTTGATTTAATAACAAAAGAAATTTAGATTTTATTTTTATTGCTCTAATAAGATTTTAATTTAAATTGCTTTTACTTTAATAATAACATATTGATTTAATACTAAATAACTTTTTTTCTTTGCTTTAATTAAATTTTAATTTGACACTGCCTTTATGGGAAAATATTGATAAAAAATTTTATTTTTATTTAACTTTTATTTTTATAAAAAGATTTTAACTTTAAAGCATACGCATTCATATTTAATTTATTAGATTCACACTTTTTACACCATTTTTTCACTTCACTTTTATACTTTTTTTATAATTTTAATTATATTTTTTATATGGGTTAACACAATTTTATTTTAAATTTTCAATTAGGGCGTCACAATTCAATGCAAGAGGATGCCAATCTTCCATTAGTGAATGTGTTTATAATTTCTCCATTTCCTGTTTTAATAAACTTGGCAGTACTATTTCGTATAATTAATATGGTAGCACAGTGCAATGACATTTCTTTTGAGATTGCGCTTTTTCTTTTCCTTCCTCCGAGCTTTCGTTAATTTTTGGCGCATTTTTATCGTATTCTTTTTTCACTAATATGCATTTCTATTGCATTAGTTTTTTGCTAATAAACTTTTCAATGCAAGTTAATACATAAATTTCACAATAAATTAACGTTTTACTATATGATAAACGATTGTATTTATGCTTATGCTTGTGCACATGCATTAATAACTGTCTAATTTGCTGAAAAACAAACAGGCAGGTCTTGCCTCCAAGACGATTTCACTTGTTACACTTTTACAACACACACTTATTTTATTGTTCATTAATTTATTGCCAATGGAATTACGTATATCTTTTCAATGTTTCAATTGTATTAATTTTAAAGAACTTGTATACAAGCTTTTAATAATTTAATTAACTTTTAACGCAAGTTGTAAAAAGACGAATGTTGACTTGTTAATAACGCGACGAAAACTAAATATACCAGAAGGATTCAGTTTACAGGTGGTGCAGGTCAGCAACAAATTTATGTTTACAACAAATAGCTGCATTTTTTCTTTAGCATTGTTATCGTTTGACTTATAGGATAAAATGCAGGTTTGCAAATGCTATCAGCTGTGCTATTACCATCATCTTTAAGGTGGAATTATAATGCAGCTGTAAGAGCTACCAGATCTTCATATTTTGTGTGGAAGTTTCTTAGGAATTTTATGCATATGCTCCACTTTGCTATGTCTATGAAATATATAATAACCTATCTTTTTTGTTAAGAAACATTACATATGATCTTTATCAAAGTTTGGTATCATTATTTACTTATAAAAATTTTAAAATCACAACTAAGTATATGTAATTCTATGAAATAAATATATATATAGAATCCCTCCTCTGCATTAAACCCTTTTTGATGTTCTTATGAATCTGGTAGCCCTACAAAATTAAATGACATTTCATTTATTTTAAATTATTCTCTTTTCTCCATTGCAGTGTTGTTGCTTTTCACCCGACACAACATACAAAAGAATGAACCGTGAATTTCATAAATAAATGGAAGTGAATTAATGCAATTAAGTATTTAGATAATAAAAATAAAACAAATAAGTTGGAAATTATAAACGTTGCTAAGGAAAACTTTAGCAAAAGTATAATTTGTGCAGAAAATTGCTTGTCATTGTACATGGAAGCAAGAGTGGATCGTCTGAAAAACAAATTTATAGAATTGCATAATTTGTTGTTGCTTGAAATTTCTTGTGCGTAGACAATTGTGGATTTCTAGTACATGTAAATAAGCAGGGTAAAATCCAAATATTACATATGTATAACAAAAATCATTAACTAATGCTTTGTTGAAATATTAGAAGATAGCATATCTCTTCAAATTCTGGAGCATATTTTTGCTAAGGGTGAGTAAATTATAATTTTAAATTTAGAGAAGTATCCCCATTACTAAAGTTCAATTTATTATACACAATTTGAAAAATTAATAAATTGTTTAGTTTTATATTAAACTAGCTAAACCCGGTGTGCTTCGCAACCCCCATCGTGTTATCGAATGATGTAAATGTTTTGTAAACAAACCGAAAACTCGAATTTTTTAATGCAACATTTCGAAAGTTTTAAAATTTTGATATTGGATCATTAGGAACAAATCTAGTTTAGGGACACCTCCCCAAAATTAAAAAAAAGTGTCCTATCCTATAGTAAATTGAAAAATAAGAAAAAAAATTGAATAAAAATATTGGCGGCGAGGCTTAGTTTTCGAGTTATGGGCCTCTGAAATTGTGGTATTGGTAATTGGTCATATTCGTTGAAAAACACCGTATAATAACAATATTGTACTAGAATTTCAGAAGCCCATAACTCGGAAACTAAGCCTCGCCGCCAATATTTTTATTTAATTTTTTTTTCTTATTTTTCAATTTACTATAGGATAGGATACTTGTTTTGGTGGTGTCCCTAAACTAGATTTAAGCCGATCATTATTAACATAGGTTTTTTGTAAATATCTTCGGAACTACATAACTGATTAAATAAAATAAAATAAAAAAAACAAAAAAAAAATATATATGGGATTGGTGGTGCAATATGAAAATGGATTTTGCCACGCCCCTGCGCCCGCAGATCGAAAATCAAAAATCAGACTTCACAGTGCCACCCGCCTGAATATTCTGAAGATTCCCTGAAAATTTCATCAAAATCGGCCCAGCCGTTTAGGAGTCCATACGTTACATACATACACACATACTTTGCTTAAGTTTGTCAAATAAAGCACACAAATGGTATAATACTTTTAGCCTTTTAACGACCCTTTTCACAATGTATGATTAAGAGTTAACGTGAACTTTAACTGACAGTTCTTCATATAAAACTTGGCGTTAAAGTCCCTGTTAGCTTTAAATTGTACATTGTATATATATATATATGTATATATATATATATATATATATGTATATACATATATATATATATGTATGTATAGGTATGCCCAAGATTCGTCAAGCTTACGACCCTTTTCACAATGTACAATTTAAAGCTAACAGGGACTTTAACGCCAAGTTTTATATGAAGAACTGTCAGTTAAAGTTCACGTTAACTCTTAATATATATATATATATATATATATATACATACATACATACAAGTCAATCCATCACTAATTTTGGACTTGTAGAGCCATACCTAATTGGACTGATTGCAGAATTCAAACACATATAATTATGCCGGCCATACACTACACAAGTTCAGTGCTCAAGTCTGGCACTGCGTAAACTAAGCTTGTGACACACACTATACAAGTAAACTGTGCAGTTTTTATTTTAAAGCTATAAGTGAAGAAGACAACATGTGCAAATACTGCTCTCTTATTAATTGCTGTGGCAATAAAAACAGCCTAAATCCTAAATGTGTTAATCTTTTTAACAGCCATTTCTCTGTTTGCATCGGGGTATTTTTCCTTTAGTTTATTAATTAATTTTTCGTAGGCTTCGATTTTCATAATTCTATTGCTATAATCACTGCTTTTAATGCGCCATAATGCAGGCGATTCTTTGTATAATTCTAGGAACTCTGCCCATTATATTTTTTCTGCGCTCCTTTTTTGTTTTTAACTCTTAAAAAATCACGACAAAACAGCGTTTGCAACATACACTACACAAGTTCACTGTACAGTTTTCAAACTTGAGCAAATATCAAAATCGTTATGATATTTACTCAGTTCACTGCGTAAATAGCACTACCGCCCCCATACACTACACAAACGCACTGTACAGTGCCAGACTTGAGCACTGAACTTGTGTAGTGTATGGCCGGCATTAGCGATATAATAACCCTGTCGGAGAATGTGTGGTTGACTACAAAAATAGTTAACTTATAGTTAACTTTTCTTAGACTTACTAAAAGCTAGCTGCAAAGTCATCCAGAACAAACCCAAAATTAATAATAAAGTTGAGTACGTAATTGAATTTGGTGAGAGGCAACAAATTTATTCTCAGCTACTTTAAAACTCATTTCAGTTTTATATTAACATTTTGCTGTTGTTATTTTAGATGGCAGTTTAGCCGAGTGGTAGCGCGTTGAGTATACAACGTGTGATGTTACATGTTCGAGCCACAGAATTTTTTTTTTAATTTACTGAGAACCAGGTGATATAAAAAAGTCAACTTTAAGTTAGCTTAAAGTAGTGCCTAGTGAGACAGTTGGCTACCGCCTAGGACATCGCAATGTTAAAATAGTCAGTTGATTACATTGCAAAGTAATCCAATTGTAGTCAGTACTAGTTGCGAAATAGTTAGCTTAAAGTTAGTTTAAAGTTAGCCAAATTTCCGATAGGGAATCTACAAATATGTACGTACATATGTACGTATGTGTGTCTCAAAATGTAATAAACAAATAGAATATTGTGTTACCAAAAAAGCAAGCCACAAAATCTACCCTTATCATCATTATTATAATATATGAAATTAAATAAGATAAACTTGGAATTGGTTTCATATATTATGAATTGTATTACATTTTGTTAATTGATACTATTTTACGTTTCAGCTGGCAAACGTGATTAATCAAGATGTTATATTGTCCTCCTAACGTGACATTTTCCCAAATCTGGTTAAATCATGGCATCTCGCATTGTTTCATGGACACTGTTGGTACATCCGTGTGCACCGGTTTCATCATAATCTTTGGCCTTATCCAACTTTATATGTACCGCAAATATGGCACACGTATAACATCCTCCCCCATATTATTACACAACTGGTCGAAGCTTTATGGTTTGCAATTGTTCCTATTAGTTTTCTTTCCAATATTACAGCTGGGTCGTTTAATATTTTATGCCGATAGCGTTATATATGGCTATATGGTAAGTTGAAATTAAGCAAAATAAAATATTTTGTTGCGTATTTAATATATTTATGCTGATGCTTTTCAGATTCTCTCTACCACCTTAATTTGTGTATCCTATATATTTTCCATTTGCTTGGTCCATATAGAGAGAAATTATATGTTACCATCGATACCGACAAGGGGTCATGGTTTAGTATTGTTACTGTTTTGGACGTTGGCTTTTATTAATGAGTCTTTGGCTTTTATAAATCTAAGAAGTGAAGAATGGTGGTTTGATTTAAAAACGTAAGTTTTTCGATACAACTTTAAGAATAATATTATTCTATATACATACATTTCTGAAATTCAAACGCTATTCTTAAGTGTCATAGTGGTTAAAGATTTTTGTTTGAAAGCAAAAATACTTATAAGTGTTTAAAATAATTTAAAAAATTATGACACTATAAAACTTAAGACTGTTTGAATTCCCAAATTGTCTGTATCAGTGTTTAAAAAAATTAAGTGATTTTCATTTCATTTCATTTTGCTTTCGCTTTTAATAAATAATAAATAAACAGTTTCAGTCAAAGCAAAATTACAAAATAATTTATGGCCAATTGCCCAGTATTTTCAGCAGTCGATGATTTAAAAATTTTGAATTTTTTTTTTTTTTTTTTTTTGCTTTTGGTTAGTATCGCAACTAAAAAGCAGAAGCAGTCTATATGCTTGTAGAAGTCGCAAACATTCACAGTCGAAGAAGCAAAAACTCTTGTTTTAAAAGTTTGAAGTAATCGCAGTAAAGCGGTTTTTGTTCTTGCTTCTAGTCTGATGTGCAAAAACAACAACAAAAACATGACAAACACCACAAAATAGTTGATTGAACCTGCAGAAAGTTTCTAAAAGCAAGAGCTTTTGCTTCTTCGACTGTGACTGTTTGGTATTTCCAAAAGCACGCAGACTGATTTACTAGTGAAACTAACCAAAAGCAACAACAAATAAAATTCAAACTTTTAAAATCATCGACTGTTGAAAGTACTGCGCAATTGTTCAGAATTCGTTTTCTGCTTCTGCTGCAACTGTCGGTTATTTTCACAAGCACAAGCAAAAGCATTGGTTCATTTTAAACAGTTGGAAAAAGCCAAAGCAGCGAAAAATAAAAGTTTTACGACTTTTGCTACTTCGACTTAAGTTTTTTAAACACCAACGATATCGACAACGTTCGACTTTCGCACACTTACATTTGAAACAACAACAAAATATATAAAATTTGTTTTTGTTTTGAATATAAGTGTGCGACAGGTCGAACGTTGTCGACATCGTGGGTTTATCCCTTAGTTTTATAAAAAAAAAAACTTAATAATCGTATACCACGAGGTTGTTTGCACAGCACTGCTGTAAGCTTAAATTTTTATATTTCAAAAAAGCAAAATATATTCAGTGAAGTGCGACTGTGACTCGCTCACGAGGGGTTCCGTACGGACACTACATATCGTCACCTGAAATCCAAAAGGCCGTAACAACCA
The DNA here is from genome assembly GCA_949987645.1 of Tachina grossa. Lineage (NCBI taxonomy): Eukaryota > Metazoa > Arthropoda > Insecta > Diptera > Tachinidae > Tachina > Tachina grossa. The sequence goes on along the minus strand of OX465274.1, from coordinate 31,717,104 downwards.
AAAAATTCAAAATAGACTTTTTGATTGATTATGATGTAATTAACCAAAATACATATTTTCCTAAAATTTTACTCACATATCGTGCCATAACCGCTTAAATAGCTTAAGCGACACATTTTTTGGACTTCGTTTTTTTGATGAAAATCGACTATTTACGATCGCAAATTATTGATTTTGGTCAAAAATTGAAGTTTGAAAATTATATCGCTTAAGCTATTTTTGCGGTTATGGCACGATATGTTCAAAAATACCGATTTTATTCATTATTCAATTTGGCACCTAACATATAAATAGTATTAAATTTATGAAGTTTTTTGCTTCTCCTGTAAAATAGTAAAAAGTGTACTTACGGCCTTTTGGATTTTAGGTGACGATATGTAATACCATATGACATTTTTTCGTTTCAGGGATTTTGTCGGTTTTTGACGTTTTTTTAGTTTTGGCGTTTTTTTTAGTTTTGGCCATTTTTGCGTTTTTCTCGCTTTTGACGATTTGTTTTAGTTTCAGAGACTTTTTTTTAGTTTTGGCGCTTTTTCGTTTTGGCGATTTTTTTGGTTTTTGGCTTTATTTTCGTTTTGGCGATTTGTTTTAGTTTTAGATATTTTTTTTAGTTTGGCGCTTATTTCCGTTTCGGCAATTTTTTTCGGTTTTAGGCGATTTTTTCGGTTTGGCTATTTTATAATTTTGGTATTTTTTAGTTTTAACGTTTTTGATCATTTCAAGAGTTTGCTTCTACGGTTTCCAAGATACAGCAAGTTGTCAGGATTACATAGCCAAAATACCATTAACTGATAGAACACCCTTTACTTTTGATTTTTTTTAAATTTTAGTGTGAATTTTGTAAAAATATTCTAACTTTGAAAATTTCAATATAATTGTATGTATATTACGTGGGATTTTAATATTTTTCGTTGCTCGTTTTGGAACACCCTTTAATTTTTAAATGTCATGTATTTGTTGTTGTAGCGGCCTAGGTTCTACATATTCTGTCAAAATTTCAGGTCCGTGGCTCTTACAGTTCTCGAGAAAACACCCGGTGACGGACAGCGTAGCGAAGACAATAGGGTTCCTTTTCACCTTTGATGTACTGAACCCTAAAAAGGAAAAAATTTCGATTTATTTAAATAATTTAATTGATTTTAACGTTTTTGCCATTTTTACAAGTTTTCAAATTTTTTTTTTAGTTGAGAAAGAGCGAGAGAGTAATTCGAAACGAAAGATAATAACATGCAATTTCGAATGAATTTTCTTTCGTTTCGAAATAAATGCAACAGACTCAAATAATATCGTTTGTACTGTATTATAAAAATCTAATACAAATTTTCTTAACTTTTTATATAAGAATAGCGAAATATTTATTTATTTATTTACATTATTATACTCTATAAAGTAAATTTACAAAATATAATTCAAAGGCGCCGGGTAAATAGGCCATTTGCGCACGAAAAATTAAGATAAAAAAGAGATATGTGCAAAAACGAGAACGAGAAAGAATAGCGAAATATATTTATTTAATGCCGTATTCAGAAAAAATAATTTAGGTTTCCTAAAGGTTTACAAAACAAATTTTGTATGGAAATTTGTTTGGTAAACATTCAGTAAACATAAATTATTTTTTTCTGAATAAGGCCTTTAGTCTTTAATGTACTTAGTCTATTGAAAAGTTTCTTAAGCAGAAACGAAATGCATGTAGACGTTGCTTAACCAACAAAATAAAAATTCTCAACACATTTTGTATGTTATATATTTTATTTTTTTTTTTTAGAATGAAAGACAGAGTTGAATTGGGTCTTTTTGTAACGCGTTTCATAACTTCATTGTTGATCTTTGTGCTGGGTCTAAAGGCTCCAGGTATAGTTTATCTATCTGAAGAACATCAGCGTCTGGACGAAGAGAATCCTACACCTGAAGGCCTACAAAGAGGTTCTGCGTTTCGGAACGCTTTTAAGAAATTGCGTAAACTATTTCCCTATCTATGGCCCAAGAGAGATGCCCTCTTACAGATTACTGTTTTGCTATGTATTTTGCTTTTGGCAGCGGGCCGTGTAATTAAATTATATTTGCCTATTTATCGTAAAAATCTCGGTAAGTGATAATATGAATGTCTGAGTTAAAAATAATAAAAAATAAACAATTAGTAATTGGAATTTATGTATTGCAGTGGACAGCTTAACTATTCAACCAATTGAATTTCGTTGGGATTTTGTTTTGATTTATGTGGGATTGTCCTTTCTGCAAGGCGGTGGCACCGGTACTATGGGCTTGTTTAATAACTTGCGCTCATTTCTGTGGATCAAGGTGCAACAGTATACGACCAGGGAAATTGAAGTGGATCTTTTCCAACATTTGCACCATTTATCTTTACGTTGGCATTTACAACGTAAAACTGGCGAAGTTCTGCGCATAATGGATCGTGGAACTGATTCTATTAATAATTTGCTTAACTATATAATATTTTCGATTACACCTACCATTGTGGATTTATTAGTAGCTGTGGTTTATTTCATTTATGCCTTTAATTGGTGGTTTGGTTTAATAGTATTTTTGACTATGTTTTTGTATATAAGTAAGTAGCTTAAAATATAATAATAATAATAATAAAATATAAATAATCTTATATAATTTTATTTTGCAGTGGCTACAATTTTGGTTACCGAATGGCGTACTCAATATCAGAGACGCATGAATCAGGCCGATAACGAGCAAAGAGCGCGCAGTGTGGACTCTTTAATAAACTTTGAGACCGTAAAATATTATGGTGCAGAACAATATGAAGTGAATGCTTACAGGGATGCTATAAAAAAATATCAAGTTAGTTCGTTATTGCAATCAACTCTCCATAATTTGAATTTTTTTAAGTACATATCAGAGAAAATAATTTTAAATCGAATAACTGAGAATTAAATCGAACATTTAAAATTAATAGAAAATAAATTCAGCAATGTACGACTTTGACTCGCACACGAAGGATTCCTTCCGTAAGGGTACGGACACTACACAACTTGTCTTTAGCTAAATTTAGGAGTTTGTCTGTCCGATAAATTGCTTTGCATAATAAAACCTTTATTTATTTAATAACTGTAAAAAATTTAACTTTTAAAAATTTTTCTTTTTTTTTATTATTGGCGCTTTTTCTTAGTTATGGCCCCTTTTTCGTTTTTGGGATATCCTGGCGATTTATTTTAGAAGTTTAGAGTTTCTTTTTAATTTTGGCGCTTTTTTTATTTTTATAATTTTTTTTTTTTTTTTTTTGTTTTTAGTGGTTTTTTTAGTTTAAGAGATTTTTTAGTTTCCACGTTTTTTTTTTTTTGTTTTCGAGATTTTTTTTTTTTTTGTGTTTTGACGATTCGTTTTAGTTATATAGACTTTAACGAAATAATTTTTTTTTTCTTTTTTTAACAAACACAAACACAACCCCCAAAGCGATTAGCTTGTCTGCGAAAAACACCCAGAGTCTATGGTGGGAATCGAACCCATGACCTCTTCAGTTAGAGGCTAGCATTGCTACCACTCAGCCACAGGCCATCCTGCTTTTTTCTTTTTTGGGGTTTTTTTCGGGTGTTAGTGCTCTTTTAGTTTAAGATATTTTTTTTAGTTTTGGCGCTTTTTTCTTTTTTCCGAATTTGTTTTGGCGCTTTTTTCTTTTTTAGGATTTTTTCGGTATGAGTGTTTTTTGTTAGTTTTGACGTTTTTTCGTTTTGATGATATTTTCGGGTTTATTAGTTTTAACGTTTTTTTTTTTTTGTTTTGGCGATATTTTCTATTTTTGGCGATTTATTTTATTTTTAGCGATTTTTTTAGTTTTGGTGATTTGCGGTTGGGCGATTTTTTTAGATTTCTTGCGAATTTTTCCTATACGGCTGTTTTTTAGTTTAGCAATTTTTTTAGTTTGGGATTTCTTAATTTTAGCTGTTTTTGAAAAAGTATCTTGCAGTTTCTAAGTCAATTGTAGGCGACTTTGTTTAGGCACTTTTTATTTTTTTGGATTTTTTGCAGTTTTTCGGTTTTTTTTTTATTTTTCGTTTTGTCGATTTTTTCGTTTTAGACCTTTTCTTCGGTTTTTAGCGTTATTTTTTTTTTTTTTTTTTTTTTTTTTTTTTTTTTTTGGCAATATTTTCGATTTTTAGCGATTTATGTTAGCTTTAGCGATTTTTTCGGTGTTTGGCGATTTTTTACGGTTTTTTAACTTTGGCGCTTGTTGTTGTTGTTGTTGGAGATTGTTTTAATTTTGGGATTTAACATTTTTGAAAATCTTACGATTCTACATTTTTCGTTACTCTTTTTAACTATCATACATATATTTCTTGTTGAAGCGGTCAAAGTTTTACATTTTCTGTGAAAATTTCAGATCCGTAGCTGTAACGGTTCTCAAGAAAACAGCCGGTGACAGACGGACGGACGGACATCGTTGCGAAAACAATAGGGTTCCTTTCCACCTTTACGGAATCCTAAAAAACTACCAAAACGAATGAAAAATGTTTGGAATTGTTTAATTATTTTAATTAAGGCGTACTTTTAAAGAGAATAGTTTTTAGAAGCTTTATAAATTTATTATCAATCTAAAAATTTCATATTATCGAGGGTGAACTGTATTATGTACTATTATGTATTTTATTAAAAAAAGTATATTATATAATTTTGCATTCCCATTGCAGAAAGAAGAATTCCTTTCGCTGGTAACTTTAAACATGTTAAACACTTCGCAGAATATTATACTATGCTTGGGCCTACTGTGCGGATCCATGTTGTGTGTCTATCTTGTTGTACATCATCAAACTCTAACTGTTGGTGATTTTGTGCTTTTCTTCACTTACTTAATGGATCTTTATATGCCTTTAAATTGGTTTGGCACCTATTATCGCGCCATACAAAAGAATTTTGTGGATATGGAGAACATGTTTGAATTGTTGAAGGAAGAGGAGGAAATTGTCGATGCTCCTGGCAGTGCTCCCTTGTTAACAATGGGCGGCTGTATAGAATTTAAGGATGTCACATTTGGTTATTCGCCGGAAAAGCTGGTACTTAAAAATGTCTCCTTTAAAGTGCCAGCGGGAAAAACTGTGGCCATTGTGGGTACATCGGGTGCTGGCAAAAGTACAATTGTTCGTTTGCTATTCCGTTTCTATGACATACAATCCGGCTCTATATTTGTTGATGGCCAAGACATTAAATTGGTAACGCAAAAGAGTTTACGAAAAGCTATAGGTGTGGTGCCTCAAGATACCGTGTTGTTTAATAACACCGTCTTTTATAACATTGAGTATGGCCGCATAGGTGCCAGTAGCGATGAAGTTTATGAAGCCGCCCGTTTGGCCGACATACACGATCGTATACTCTCCTTCCCCGAACGTTATGAAACTAAGGTGGGCGAACGTGGTCTACGCTTGAGTGGCGGCGAGAAACAAAGAATAGCTATTGCCAGAACTTTACTTAAAGCTCCCTCTCTGGTGCTGCTGGATGAGGCCACTTCAGCCTTGGATACTAACACTGAGAGAAATATACAGGCCGCTTTGCAACGCGTTTGCTCCAATAGAACTACTCTTATAATAGCCCATAGACTATCAACTATTATTCATGCTGATGAAATATTGGTATTAAAAGATGGCGCGATAGCCGAGCAAGGTCGTCATGACGATTTGCTTATGAGAGAAAATGGTCTCTATGCTGCCATGTGGCAGCAACAATTGAAAAATCTTGAAGCTACATCTAAAGAAAAAGGAAGTGCTGGTACTGGTACTGGTGAAGGTGCTGGTTCCTCAACATTTCTAAAAGCTGGCCATGGTCATGGTGGAGCTCACTAGTTCGATTAAAGACTTCAAATTATTTTTATACAATAACAAGTAGAAGAAAAAAAAACTATTAAGAAAGTATGTACATTTATCTAATGCTATTAAGGGAAGTTGTAAAAAGGGAGATCAAAAATTAATTAAATAATATTAAGTTCTTAGGAAAAAGAAAAAATGCAACAGATTTAAAAATATTCTATTTTTAAAATATTTAGCATAATTTTTAAATAAACAAAAATGCAAAGAACTTTAATTTTTTTAAATAAAAATAAGGACGAAAATCGACTACTTACGGTCGCAAATAATAGATTCTGGTCAAAGACTTAAGTTCGAAAATTATGTCGCTTAAGCTTTTTTGGCGGTTATGGCATGATATGCGATTTAAATCGAGCGATTGTTTCGAAAAGGTTGCGTGAATTTGCAACGATTTCGGGAATAAGACTTGTGGTACACGGACCATAAGGGTTGATAAAATATTTAAAATTTTCTCTATAAAATATATTTTCTTCTTCTTCATTCCTTTCATTTAAATAATTTTAATGATATTATCAGTGTTTGCTATATTTTGAAAATATTCGAAATTGTAGTATTTATTTACCAATTTCAAGAATTGACTTCGGTTTTAATTTTTTTTTTTGGTTAATTTAAAACTTTTGCGATTATAGTTTTTTATTCACATTCATTTTGTTTCCAATGTCTGTAATTCCGCGGATTTTCGAAATATAAAAGATATTTTCGAACTTTCGCGATATCCAGCTTTTTCACTATGATAGCCATTTTATTTTTTTGGGTCTTCGCCCCTATAAATAATGTTTCTTATTTTCGATCACCATCATTTAAAGTGATATTTTCGTGTCTTTTTGCTTTCGAATTGTGGTTTTAAAATTTTTTCTGTGAATTTCCAATTTTTGCTATGAGAATTTTTAATTAATTTTGATTTTGCTTGTAATGTCTGCAATTCCATGGATTTTCGCAATATAAAAGATTTTTTCGAACTTTCGGAATATCTAGTTTTTTTCACCATTGAATTGTTTTTTTTTTTTTTTGACCTTTCTGAATGTCTATGATATATATGATATTTTTGTGTTTATGCCATTTAAAAAAAAAATTAGAGACCTTAAATCAGTTTTTGGTTTATTTTACGAATTGTGGAAGTTGTTTTTAAATTTCGCAGCTTGATTTATATTTGTAGCAAATGTATTTATTTGTAGAAAATTTTAAGTTTGCAATTACATATAGTTTTTTAAGTAATTTTTATTCTATTTGGCGTCGGCAACATAACACGACGTCGTTTTTAATGTTTTTTGGCAAATCGGTATTCCTGTAGATAGTATTGCCATTTATCGATGACTGTCAGCAAATGTTTGGATAAACAAATCGTCGAATGAACTGAAGGCTGTTGTATCACAGGACAGGCAAAATGTAATGAAATCTTTGAGGCCCTGTGCTTCATATAGGATCAAGAGGAACCAATATAAATACATACATATAAGTATGTATATATATGTATATCGGTGAGTAACTGATGTATTCATTTAATGAAAATTCCCACAATATTTATTTCTCTTATTTGTGCTAAATTAAATTTTTTTTTAAATGTTTAGGAAGTCGCTTATTTTTGCTATTCCTATTTCATTCATTCCACGGCGAAACAGCTGATTTTTAAAATACTCTTGTCTTACTTTTTTTGCAATAGCTTTCCTCGTTGTTTGCGTAAATGAATGTGGAAACGTAATCGAAATGCATAATAGCGCTGAATAATTAAAAAATTATACAAAAATTTATCTGCGGAAATGGTAAAGCGGCCACTCTGAGTTTTTTATGAAAGAATACAACATCCTTTTGAGAGAGGACAAAGCGTTTTTGGTGAAAAGAATACGAATTCTAGCAAAGAAAACTTTATGCACACACAGAAAAATTTACAAATGTAAAATCAACATGCAAATATTTCGAATGCAAATCATATCAAATTTATTAGAAAAAATATATTTGCTTTGTTCATAGCTACAATGCACTGTTGTGCTTAGTTGGGTGTAATGTCTTGTTATCGGAGGGTCCCTAGTTCGAATCCTGCTGACAAGCCATTGTAGGTAGCTTCACAGTTCGCAATTTTTTAACTGCAAATAAGTTTTATCTGAAATGATCAATTGAATCATGCTTAAATGAAATTTAAATAATTTTAAATTGAAATTTAAATCATGATGGTAATTAATTAGTGTGTATCTAAAGCGCTGCTGTGCAGCGAGAGAATATACGTGAATTCGGTTGAAGTTCGCCACTCTGGTGCCACTTTGGCCTGCTATGATCTAAAGATTATGTAAGGTTGTTGTGGCAGCAGCGGTAAGCGCGTCGCCAGAGAAGCCAACTATACCTACAACGCACAAACATTTTCCTGAATCCTGTACCAATGCACACAATATCACGTGAGTTAAAAAATTAAATGACTACATTAAATGTTGTTTCAACTTGAAATAACTTTGATTCAACATAATTCTTCGTGTTATTTCAATGTCAAATTCCATTTGTTTCAACATGCAATAAATTTGATTCAACCCCAGCAAAACAATTAAAATGCAAATCATTACTTACAGCATTGATGAACTCAGCGCCAAGTAGTTCTATTTCGAGTGAAATATCAATGAACTTAACACATGGTTGTCAAAAGACGGAAGTGATCCAAATAACTGAATGTGGTGTATGTATGAGCTTAAAAGGTTGTCTAGAACAATTTTTGATATAAACAACAGCCTTTTATGACAATTTTTATGCCATAAAAGTGGTAAACCTTTGGAACTAGTTCCTTTTGCAAGGACATTGAGACTAATTCCAGTTGACGTCACTTCAATACAATATTGTCGAAAACAACTGACTGCTATTCACAGGCTCATGCAATTTTCTAGACCTAAGGGAACAGAAATATTTTGTCAATAGCAAAAAATTGTTCTCGAGAGCGATTAGACAAGCTTCAGTTTTTTGGTATTGTATTGACGTGATGGCGATGTTGACAAATGGAATAAGGGTGATTATTCCTCATTTTAATTAAAATTGCTGTAATGTTAAATCAATATGAAATAAAGTTATTTCTAAAGGAAAAAAGTTTTTTCCGGGTTACTCTAAATCATGTTGAATTAACATGAAACACATATGAATCAATTGTCAAAAAAAAATTTAAATTAAACTTGTTTTCGTAGATTTTCCTATGATTTTCTTTCTGTATATTAAGTATTTTTCTTTAACTTATTTTCATTTGTAATATTTATTTCTTTTTATTAAATACACATATTTTTTTATCACTCATTATAACTCTTATATTTATTAGTTTTTTATCTTCTAATATGATTTTAGTTTCTGCGCCATACTGGCTGGCTGGCTGGCTGGATTACTGGGTTTTTTGCTGTGTATTTCCTCCACTTAAGGAAAAAAAAGCAAACAAACAAACAAAGCAACAGGCAGCCCAAGCATTCAGTTTAATGACTTCACACAGATTGCGCTGCAAAAAGTGCATCATGCAACAATAGCGAACAATATGCTGCAGATGTATGCAAATATTTAGGTATGTGTGTGTATGTATGTTTGTGCATATGGGTAATGGCTTTATTACTTAATCTACATGAACTTGAAGCTGATAATGAATTTTTAATCAATGGCCTCAAACTCTACAATAAAAACGAACACGCATACACACACACACACATTGAAGCCGGACAGACAAATCAAAACAAGCAACTGGAAAAAACAAAATTTAAGAAGCATTTAGTAGAAGAAGAAAAAGAAAAACCCAGCCATTAAGGAAAACCAAGCCCTTCTGGTTTAACTGCAAAAACATGCAACACATGGACGAAGAAAAAGATGTGAGTGCTGCACAACACCAACGAACACACAGAGAGCGACAGATAATTTAATATTATTGAAAAAAATTAATTTAAATGGTCGGTCGGTTACTTAAACTTGCAGAAAAAATAATACAAGATAAATGAAGTAACAATTGTAACTGCATACACACACCACACTACACGTATATGTATGTATGTATGTTAAGCCTATAGTACACGGCATGTAAAAAGCCGCATGCATATGTGGCGATGACGTCACGGACATTTTCATCATGTTGGTTGCATATTTTTAAATTACTAGTAGTGGCTACATGCCGTAAAAATTTGATACAAAACTTTGTTCGAAAATACAAATGTGACACATATAGCCGAATTGAATACATTTTCGGAGGTAGCATCCAAATATTGACAATATTTGCATGTAGATACATATCGCTCATTTACTTCAATAGTGGCACAACTCAAAAAAACCAGTTTTGCAGAAAACGCGTTTTGAGTTTTTATTTTGCATACAACTCAATGGAGAAATGAAAAAAAATTCTTCTCTCAGGAGGTGATGGTACAAGCTATTTATATGAAATTTTTACACAAGATAAAATACAAAATGCCGCATCTTTCTGCGTTATTACCTCAAAAATCTAATTTTTTGAGTTATGCCACTATTGAAGCAAATGAGCGATATGTACATATGTTACTAGTACACGGCATGTAGCAAATGTAGCTTTGTGATGACGTCAAAATTACGTCAGAACCACATGCGCATGTGGTTTTTTACATGCCGTGTACTATAGGCTTAATGCTTGCATTATTACCGTTAATTTATACAAAATACCACTAAAGGGCCAGCAGGCAAGATCATGACTTAAGAAACAAACTCTCTCTTTTGCTCTCTTAAGAATAATTCGTAAGAGCGCCTCCGTATTTAAGTTGAAAGAAAGCGAAGAAAATGTTGATTACGACGAACCGCATTAAAATTTCAATAAAACTTTTCAGTTTCAAGATCAGTAGCAGTTTAAAACGCTAGCACAACACTTGGACTTATTCCAAAATACGGATTGTAGTTTGAAAACTGCAAATTTAAATAATAAAAAAAACTTATCTTTAAATACATAATAAATAAATTGGACTTTAAAAAAAAGAAAGATAATCGGAGACAACAACAGCAACTGAAATAAAAAACAACCCCGTTTAAAAAAAAATATATATAATTAAATAAATAAAATGAAATATTAAAAACGGAAAGTGAATTTGAATCGAAAACATTTTTAGAATATAAAAAAAGAAAATTATCACAATTTTCCGCTAAAAATCGAAAGGAAGACATGAAGCGTTTCAAGTGCTCAGTATTAGTGTGTAGGTATCAAATCCCTTGCAATGAAATTAAAAAATATTGAATTATTAAGAAAAGTAAAAGTTAAATAATAACATGACGTAATTTTCTATTTAAAAAAAAATATACATTCAAATACTTAAACTAAATAAGTAAAAATTCTGTATTTGAAGCGATTTTATGTTTTTTCTTCTTTTTAATGTTGATAAAGAATTAAATTTCGAAGTTAAACTAAACTACAGCCAAAAATACTATTCACATATGTACATACATACATAAATACATACATATGTACATAGTATTTAAAATTTGTATACATATTACTAAAGCCTTTAAAAAAAGTTTTCGAGCTTTCACTTAAAGCATAAAATAAAATTATAATTATAGATCTATTTCTGCTCTTTCCGGCCACGCAAAATGCCTTCAATATTATCGCTTTAAATAAGCAAATGCTGTACGAATATGTGGGCAGTGTGCAAGTGGGTGCAAAAGCACCGCAGGAAGAAGAACTACCAGCGCCACCTACAACTGGTTGGATTGTACGCGGCAAATTAACTCTGCAACGACAAAATCAAAACACTTTGGCTGCTGCGGTAAGTTCAAATGTTATTTTTAATAATTAAATGGAAAAATTTGTTTTTTTTTTTCACTTCGTCGGCCAATTATTATATATGTAAATTCGTTTCTTTTAATAGAAAAACGTGCATATGTACATATTTAATATTTGACTCTTGGTACTTGTTATTTTGCTTAAATACTTCTTATCTGCAAATACATATACTCATTTTCGTTTTATTGATAATAGAGTTTTTGTTTTTTTTTCTTTTCTTTTTTTTAGTAGAATTTTGTATTTAGTAAATTAAAGAACAAAAAAAAAAATTGCCTGGCAAAAAGTTTGAAATTTTTTTAATTTTTATGTGGCTTGAAATATTTTATTTAAGAATAGAATGAAACATTTTATTATCATTCAACCAAACTTTCCGACTAATTAATACATATCGTCACCTTAAATGCAAACGGACGCAACTACACAAAAATTCTACATCGAGTTTTTGATTGATTATGGTTCATTTTATCAAACTAAAAATGACGACTTTACTAAAGAAATTCAAACAGACATAATTACGAATACATCTACTTTTAATTGCAAGGAACGTAACTAACATAAAAGCTTAAATATATATAAAAAAAATAAAATAAATGGTTAAAAACATATAAGTATCCATACTAGCTACAAGTAAATTTCGAAGAAAATTTTTAAGAACACTTTATTATTATTGATTTTGAAACGTTTTTTTTTTCTCCTGTAAAAAATATAAAAGTGTAGTTACGACCGTTTGCATTTAAGGTGACGATGTGTAGATTAAAAATGTAAATGATTACTAAAAAGAAATCAAAAATAATCACGTGAGACATGGTGAAATTTTTTCGATAATGGCATCTTCCGGTTTATATCAAGCTTTCTCAGGCATCTCGCTGTTATATGAGGGCGGGTCAATAAGTCAGAACTTTTGGAATGAAACACAGATTTAAAAAAAAAATTAATCATTTGATTTTTCCAATGTAATCTCCCTTGAGCTCTATACAATTTGTTCAACGTCTCTCGCACAAATAAGATTTGCTTAGGTCACCAAATTTCATCGTTGGATTCAAATCTCTTTTCGCGGTTTTGGAACAAGAAATATAGTCGCCCTTAGAATAGGGTGGATGAGGGAGCAATTGGTACCCCAATTCACGGATCTTTATCATGGAGACTGCACATTTGTTGATCCTTACGTTATCTTTGATGACAAAGAATTTTTTTTCTTGGCCAAGTGCGATCCTTTTTTTTTTTAAATCCTCATTAAATCGACCCAATAAAAAGTGGCACCATATTCGCTATTTATTCTTTAACCCTTTTAAAAGTACCTCGTGTGTCCCAAAAAAAGGTCGCTGTAACTTTATTGGCTGACAAACCCACCTTGTCCTTCTTTGGAGCCAATTCAACCCGAGAAACCCAATGTTTTGACTGCTGTTTAGTCTTTGGTCTATTGTGATAGATCCACGCTGCGTATACGGTTGCTAAACGGTATAAAAACTTGTCCACATTGCAGTTGAACCATGAAAAACTTTCCTGCGGAGTTGTCCCACGATGGCGTTTGTGGTAGATGGGTGCCGCCATATTGCGGAAATTTTTTTCATACCCAAGTGATAGTTCCAAATTGAAAACACTGAGCCATTTGAAATGTCTCTCTCTCTCTCTTTCGATCCTTGATCGGCTAACATCAACAAGCATACACAGAAAAAAAATTTCCTGCGATAAAAATAAACGTTTCATTGAAAAAAAAAAACAAAAATCAATTAAAATTTTATTGCGTGAGCCCGTTCAGCGTGCCACGAAATCAAGTAATTTCATGATTTCGGCCGAAATCAAGTTAAAATTGAATAATTTCCCATACATTTTGACATATCCCAAATTAGCTCATTTTACTTAATTTCAATGAAATTAATATGAAATTAAAATGGACAACGCTTTAAACTTTCAATTTAATTAATTTTCTAAACAAAAGTTTAATTGTATTAATTACATTTTTTATTGATTTTTGGTATATTTTTTTTCATTTAAAATTGAAATTGATGGTGAAGAGTTTCTCATAGCATTTATCAAGCTTAGCCTTGGTCTGCGTAATGTTTTTATTTTCCAAAAAATGATCGCACGAAATTCACTTTCCAAAAAAAAAACTGACCAATTTAAATTCTAATCAACATTATTTAAAATTTCCAAATTAGTACAGAAATTACTTAAATTAAATTATTATTTAACAAAATCTTCCAAAAAATTATATTTTATTGATAACTTCCAAATTTCTCAGGCGGCTCCTATACATCGAGCATGTACATTTGTGTTGGAATTTTCACAGGAATGTCAATTTGTCGTCGCGTGCGACACCAAACAAATATACTTGTACTTTCAAAGAAAACGAACGTTTTTTTTAATTCTTTATTTATTTATGTAGGCCGTCAGCAGCCTGTCAGCCTGGCATCATGTCGGACATCGCAAATGGCTAATGGAGACCGCTCATGTCCAACTTTCGTCCATGCTTTGACATGGATGCTCTAACATATGCCTGAGCAACAATGTTCGCCATGAGATTCTCAGTCCGCAAACATTTGCAATAAAAAGAAAAGGAGACAGAACAAAATTGGTAAATATTCCATCTCTATTGCACTAACGCAAATCTCTTTGATATGCCTGAACATGGACACGTATTCAACCCAACAAAGAAGTTGATGAATTTTTCACAGTTGCTCTGCCGGCGTCATGTCCATGTCATATCCAAATTGTTAGCTAGTGGAGACGTAGGGTTAGGTAAAATTTTAAGAAAGGTCGAGTCACATTGTTATGAAATATAAGCTTAATTACTTACTGTCGCACGCGATAATGGAAATGCCCATATTTTTGTTCGATATGAAATTGCAACTAACGAGCTTAAGTTTTGAAAAGAATATATTGAACTGTCGGAAAGTTTTGTCCGATTTAGGGTTGCCAGTCGTACTGATTTTGCCAGTACATGTACTGATTTTTGTTTAAAGTACTGATTTATGCATAACTAGATTTTTTCATGTATGTACTGTTTTTGTACTGTTTTTATATATACATATATTAATTATGATCAATGTATAAGAAAGCCTGTCATAGTGCTTATTTAGTCCTGATTCACACACGTCAGGTCTAAGTCGTCAAGTCTTGAGTTTTTAGGATAGAGAGGAAAAGCCAATGGAAAGGGGTACAGACTTGACCGTACCAGTCAAGTTTGCATTTTCGTTTTGTTTTGTCATTCGTAATATTCTACTACAACACAAATTGATGAGACTTGATGAAACAAACTTGACGGTGTGTATGAACGTAAATGCAGGTTCAAAAGAAAATTTAACAAAAACTGATCAGCTAAACCTGATGTGTGTGAATCAGGACTTACTTTACGTTCGCTTTAAGGCGAATTCATTTTCAAAGTGGTATCCATATAATGCTCAAGCAAATTCTGCCAAAACTGTCAGAGATCATATAAATTTTAGTTTAAGTTAATGTTAATGTTAATTTTATTGAGATTTTTTTAATTTAAATTTGCAGAAAGATGAAATAATGAATTTAAAGTTTCTTTTTCGAAAATTTTTTTTGATATTATTTTTATTAATTACATATGCCTTGGTACAAAGTATACATTGAATTCATGTTTTGTTTTAAGAATGGTTAAAGCTAGGCATGTAACGAATGTTCGCATTGGCAAATTTTTCGCTTATTTTTGATATTTGCATTTGCTAAAATGTATGCGAATATTTAAGACTAAAAAATTTTGTACTTCTTTTACGAAAAAAGTTTGCCATTAACAAACGTCAAAAACACAAGTAAGGCATTTTGCAAAGCTTTATCAGAAAGCTGTTCTATATAAAAGTTCTCATAAGCATCAAAATTAAACTAAAGTCCAGCGGTGTTTGGAAATATACCTACATGTTTCTTATTTAAGAAATTTATTATTCGACATATTGTCAGAAGTTTATTTTAATTTGAAATTTATTTGCTGGTGGTTCAGCGTTGTCTATATGCATTTCATTGTTGCTGTAACAAATCATCAGTAGACTTCAACCACACATTTTGAGTAGTCACAAACCTCTTATCTTATGCACAGACTTTCAAGAACTATTTGAGAATTCACAAATAATAATATTTTTGAAAATCACAAGAAAAATAAGCATTGTATTTTCCGCAGGAGTATTTTCTATTTTCTACTTAAGACTAGTCTGTTAAAACTTTTAAAAAATGTTTTGAACACCATTCATTACTTCGTACAAACAAATTTGAATCGCAAACAATATCAACTAGTCATTGTTGTAGTAAATTCCACGCGAAACAAGTGTCACTCATTAATTTCATATACAAACATATGTATGTATCTTTCTGTTTTATGAATTCATGTTTTTAATAAATTAATACATATTTGCTCAATACAAGACTCAGTTTAAATAAAATGCTATATGTAGTACATCCATGTATGTAATACAACTTCATGTTCTTATATAAATTTATTTTCATGTGATGTTTTAACGTATTGTAATATTTGCATTCGCTTTCGCAAAAATTAAAATGTAGTATTCGCATTCGCATGCGCTAAACTGGTATTAGTTACATACCTAGCCTTTTATATTGAAAAAATTAATGTACTGATTTTTTTCAATTGTATTGATTTTTTCTCTCTCATGTACTGATTTCTACGATTTCAAAACTGGCAACCCTAGTCCGAGTTATATATATTTCTATATCTATACTAAAACTCGTATTATAAAGCTGAAAAGTTTGTATGTTTCTATGTTTGTGTGTTTATGAAAGGTGGGCAAATTTGAGGTTAGGAAGCAAATTGGCTGTTAAATGATGAAATGTCAAGAATTGAGCTGTCATCCTTTGATATTTATTTAGTAAAAAGTTGGAAAATTTTAATCATCGAACGATACACTCTTGAACAGAGAATTTTTATTGTGAAATTTCTGAATTTCGATTTGAAAGACCGGGCTTACGTTGACAAATAAGAAACAACTGACGCTCTGAAAGATGAAATTCCGCGCTGCAAAGCAAAGCTTTGTTGCAAAATATGATTAAAAATTTTTGTGAAAAGAGAGGACGTTTCCCGATGTGCCAAATGTAGATATTTGCCTGACATCATATTCCATTACTAATTCCCATATTTTTACTTTGCATTGGTGTCAATAAAACTGAATTTGATGAAAAAAGTGGTTTTTAAGCCAATTTACTTCCTAATCGTAAATTTGTCCACCCTTTATGTTTGTTAGAATTAATGGACATATGCTATATAAGCTTGCACTAAAGTGCTTAGGATAGGGTCCAGGGGACGGTAAGTCCTCTATACTCAGAAAATATTAATTATCGTTTCCGAAGAAAGCTATTAAAGCAATAGTTTCCCTACTCAAAAGAAAAGCAAAGCCACTTTTAAAGCGAGTACGATGTCCACCCTCCATTCCGCCTTTCCGAAAATATCTAACCAATTTTGATGAAATTTGAATCATATATACTAGATCAGCGTATGAATAAATGAAGTGAGGGTAAGACAAAGTTTGCCGGGCTCAGCTAGTATATTACATAAATATAAAACAAACACTGATTTAATTTTTTTTCTTTCACTTGCTATTTATTTAGGTATAGCGACCCAATTTGGTAAACTGTGATTCCCCCTTCTATTGTACCTTTTTTATTTTGAAAGATTAGTAACACTCACAAAGAATAATTTCATCCTGCTAAGGGTCCTGACTAATGAGAGTTATGAAACTGTCTGCTATGCAGACGATGTCATGGTACTTCTGCGTTAAACAGGGCTCTATCGAGAGGACCGAATATTAATCCAGAAAAAAAGGAACTAGGTCTTTTCAACAGCAAAACAAAGATCATGCAGTATATTGATCTAGTTTCCAAGGAAAGATCGTCAACTTATCGGATAGGATTAAATATTTAGGAGTGATCCTTGATCGGAAAATGTTGTAAAGACATCACATAGAGGAAAGAAGGCTAACTCGTGCAGGTCTCTCTGCAGAAGAGCCATTGGTCCAGATGGGGACTTAGGCCTACTACGACAGACAGGCTCTATAGGAGTGTGATCAGACCAATTCTTATATACGCATCGGTAGTATGGTGGAGGTCAACAGGTAGAAAGTGCAACACTAATATTTGGGAGAAGGTTTAACGAATGTGCTGTCTAGGTATAAGTTAAACTATGCTACCCGTAATTACATCCACCAGGGCATTGGAGACCATTCTTAATGTCAAACCTATAAAAATTCGCATCAGATACGAAGCAGCTCTTGCTACAAAACGTCAACAAGTGATGGAGAAATGCGTCGGACAAGGCAGCATACCACACCATCGCAACATATGCACGTTACTGAATAGATACGACTATACTTTGGAAATGTTCGAACGGGTACGTGAGACTAGGATTATAACTGAATGCAAGACATTGATACCAGAAAGACACTCCTGGGTCAATCGAACTCTAGAGCAAACACCCGTGTTAGTTTGCTGCTACACGGATGACTCGAAGCTAGGGGAAAGGACTAGAAATAGAAATATCGGAGACCGAGATTTAATTCCGCTTGCCGGACCATAATACAGTCTTGGAGGCGGAGGTTAATGGGATCACGGATGTTTTAAAATGGATAAGTGTGAATATTATATTTACCGACAGCAAGTCGGTAATTAGGGCAATTACTACCGAAAGAGTAAGCACTAGGACCATTTAGATTGCAAAAATATGATTGCGCAGTACATGACAGAATTCGTCTGGTATGGTTGACGGCCCACTACGTTGTAACCGCAAATGAATGTGCAAATGAACTGCAGAAAAAGGTCAGAACGTTACGCACAGTAACTCTTAACTAATGCGAAGCCTTTCAAGGGCAACGAAGATTGAGTTACCAAATTGGGCGAAGATGGCCCACATGACACGATGGAATTGTGATACTGTGGGTAATATAACCAAGGTTCTATGGGGAGACCCGGATGAAGACAAAACAAGGGGTCTGTTTAAACTAACACACCCCAAGCTAAAAAGTTGGCCGGCATCTTAACGGGGGGAAGGCATTTGTACTGGATTGCTGGATTGGAGCCACAAATGGCAATGAATGCAGGGCATGCATGGAGGACACGGAGACGATGGATTACTTCCTTTGTCATTATCGCATTTTCGGATTGACACCTTAATGGACATTACCCACCTTAGAAGTATTGATTGGAAAAGTTTAAGGCACTACATGAACTTACTGAGTTTGTTAATTTACATGAGAACGCACAACAGGCCTGTACTGGCTTATGTGCAAGTCCCGGACATGAGCATAATGGCTCTTCTTTTCAACCTAACTTAACCTAACACTCAGGCAATGAATATCTACAACTATTACTAGGTGTTACCTTTTTTTAGGAAAATAATAGATAGTGATATAGAAGATAGATGGTGAAGGAAGAGATAGAGGTAAGCTTCTTCATTTTTTACAACTCTGCCATTAAGGCAATTCCCATAATGAAGGTCCTAATAGAATAATATTTTGATATGAACTGCAACACTGCAGGTGATTATCATCTACTGAAATGAGGTCAACTATTTAGTATGAGTACGCCTTGATTCCGCTCAAAAGTAAAAAATAAAATACGCCTGTCATTAAAAACAGCTGCGTCCAGATGATAAGAAAAATCGAAAAACTCCCACGATAAGCCAAAGGTTATCAATTATGCAAGCAAGAAATCATAGTCAAACATACCAATACATTATATAAAGAAAACTTCCATCAACTTCAGCAATATGCTAATTGTCCACGTCTTCGCCATTCACCATCCACCATGTAGCAGCATCAATCATATTTATTTATAAATGCACATTCGATATACATACATAGTAGATACTTATGTGCATGTGCATGTTAATCGTTGATAACGTGACTAAACGTAGACACAGTGCTTTTTCGTTTTGTTTAAAAAAAAAAAAATATTAATTGGTTATTTTTCAGAATGTATATATTGTTAATTTATTTGTATACTACCAGTACATATGCTGAGATTGCGTTGAATATCAAGGGTTCAAAAAGGTTGTGTAGTACTGTATTGGATGACAAAGATATCACAATTAATTGAATTTAATTTCAAGTGACAATTGATTTGCACTTTTAAGACCAACATAAAAGAATACAAGTAAGAGTGATATGTTCGGCTGTGCCGAATCTTTGAAGCCCTTCACAGCTCATGCATATCCATTGTGAATTAGTTTTTGTTGGAAACTTGCAAGTCTCAAAAAGATTATCATAATAAGAAGCTTTAGCGCTTTTTTTAGTTTTGGCGCTTTTAGTTTGGTTTTGGGACTTTTTTCGATTTTTGACGATTTTTGACGATTTTTAAATTTTGGTGTTTTTCGGCTTTGGCAATTTTTTTCAGTTTTTTTCGATTTATTTTTTTTAGCGATTTTTGTAGTTTTGGATATTTTTTTCTTTTTGGCGCTTTTTTCTATTTTTTGGCGATTTTTTCTATTTTTGGCGATTTTTGCGTTGTAAAAATTTTATTATTTTAAATTTCAATGCTAATTGGTGTAGTCTGCATAAAAATACTCGTACACTAACTTTGAAAATTGTAAGTGTCCGGTATATAGGTTAGGTTAGCAGGCTGCTGGTAACGAAAGATGAAATTTAGAGAACAGCTCACTTGGGTCCAATGCAATGATCCCTTTGTGCTACCTGTGAGTTGAAGAGAAGATAGTCAGAGTGGGTGATAGGGAAGGGATAGTGTTAGAGAAGACAGGTCGTCAAGGAAGAGATAGTAGAAAGCTTCATTCTTTTACAACTCTGCTTTTTGCATGTTTTTTTTAAATAATGCAGTGTTGCAGTGCCTCTGGTGTCAGGATGTGTTAAGTAACCATTTTATTGGGTATTTTCAGAGCTCGCAATAATTGGTCTCTCTCGTGCTTATTGTCAGAAAAAAAAGCACTCGTCCACTGACACGATGCGACACTGTCGCGAAAAAAAATGCCCTCAAACTTCGTTCTTCTTTGGCTTGCTCTTCACTCAACCAATGATCGTTTTTGTTCGATCGCTCGGCTTATGTGTTCACTCGAGAACCTTTATTTCGTAAAATCTCGGCAAACGGTCTTTTGAGCATGTATGTGTGTTGCGAGTTTAGTTTGATTTACAGATATTTTTATTGTTATTTATTATGATCTCCCTTCCTCTTTAATGCTTTGCCTGTGACGAAATATCTAAGGCAACAACATAAAGCAAACGCAATAACAAAAATAAAGACCTTTTTTGCGAACACTGCTTATTTTGCTCACTTACTGACTGAGCAACGAACGATTCTGTTCGTATCATGCGGTCAGTAAGAGACCGATTCGTGTGTTACGCTCAATCCATAACCCGGGAGCGAGAACACGATTGAAACGAAAAAGAGGGTTGCTGTTCAGAGACTGAGTGATTCCGTCTCATTTTTTTAGGTCTTTTGAGTGAGAAGATCGCACATAGAAATTTGGTTGAGCATTTTTTGAGAGCTCTGGTTATTTTACTTCGCCGATGATTCTGCTACACAATACCGATGAAGGAGGGAGCTCTGATGTTACATTAGGATTAGCATCCACTGAAGCCAGTGTAGTTTTAGTGACCAGTACCTTATGCCTGCATCACTAGAACTTTTCCCACAAGAACTGATACAAAGAACACTA
Organism: Tachina grossa; assembly: GCA_949987645.1. Classification (NCBI taxonomy): domain Eukaryota; kingdom Metazoa; phylum Arthropoda; class Insecta; order Diptera; family Tachinidae; genus Tachina; species Tachina grossa. The sequence continues at coordinate 31,695,917 of OX465274.1, read as the reverse complement.
ATCCACCATCAGAAAAATGCGTGGTGTTGTTATCTAATGACTGTCGGAGACCAGACTCGAACCCAGAACCTTCGATTTTGTGGTCAACGTACTAACTACTTCAGTCAATGCCAACCTCAAGTGTCCATATGTAATTGTATGTGTATTACATTAGGATTTAAAAAAATTTCGTTGCTCGACTTAGAACACACTTTAACTGTCATATATTTGTTGTTGTAGCGGCCATTTTACATATTCTGTGAAAATTTCAGGTCTGTAGCTATTACGAGAAAACAGCCTGTGACGGGCAGACACACAAACGGACATCGTGGCGAAAACAATAGGCTTCCTTTTCACCTTAGGTGTACGGAACCCCAAAAAATACAACTGAATTGAAAATGCAACCGAATTGAGAAACAGTTTTTTAAGACACATAATCAGATAAATACGTATCTATATATTTAATTGTATACAACATGCTGACCTTAAAGACATTTTTATAGCAGTAGCTCTACAAAAATACTTTTATTGTACGGTTGCAGCAGTGAACTGAAAATCTATTTTTAATTTAGAAATTTATTTAATGCATTGCTGCTCACCGTTAGAAATGTATTTGGTTTATGTGTGTGTTAATTTGTACAAGACGGCGATTAAATTTCGGCTCGCTGTTGCCGGTGTTTGCTACATTGATTTAATGTTATTTTTATTTTAATTACTTTCACAGCTGGTTATTGACGATGTCACTCTCAACAATTCGGGGGAGAAATTTCTGCAAAACAAGGACATGCATCCCGCTTATAAACCCTTTAGAATCGCTTTAACACCCGACGGCACTATTTCTCATTTGGTTTTCAAAGAAAGCGATCCAATATGGTCCACCAATTTTAAAAGAGCTATTGCCTCCATGATACAATTTCAAACAAAAAAAACGGGCGCTTTTGTGGTGGATGAGGTAAAGTTCATATTATTCCACCATTTTTTGTTTTTTTTTTTTTTTTTTAATATATGTATGTATAATCGGAGTAAATTTTGTTTTTTATTTATCTATTAGATGGGCATACATGGCGAGTGTATAACCGAATATTTTATATCAAATAAAACCAATTACATTTCAATACGTAAAACGCCGGAATTGAGTTCGTGCAAGCCCTATGCCGAATCCATACATGTGACGCGCAGCAATGTACCAACAAATACCTGTAAATTTGATTTCCAACAAAATGTTATTAGTGGCAATGAGGCCATATTTGGCATGTTGCCACACGCCGAAACTGGCTACTTCTTAAGTATGGCGCATGTTAAGGGCACTTCGCTGGTGCATACTTTCGAGTCGACGGGCGAAGCACAATTTATAAATTCAGAGTAAATAAGTTTTTGTACACAAATTTTCATAAAAAAAAATAATGTTTTTTTATATTTCCCATGATTCCAGATTGCTGCTAAATTTTCTAAATGAAACCACCATAGACAATCCCATAGATATTGAAACTTCAATGGCTGATGAAGTTTCCGGTTTGCAGCTGCTGCAAGTTGAACTGAACGATCCGACCGGTGGACGCTTTCCGCAACAGCAGGAAAATCTTATAACTACCGCCTCACGTTTGCTCGATAGTTTGGCTGAGGGTTTAGAAAATTCCAATTATAAATTTAGCGAACCCTACGACTCCACAGTATCGGATGTCATTAAACTATTGACAGAAATGGATTTTGAATCGCTGAAAAAATTGTATACAGAAGTTGATATTGGTACTTCATATAGACAGGAAACAATACGCAATATATTTCACGAAATAATACCACGCATTGGCACCAAAGCTTCAGTGTTTTTGACACGTTATTTGGTGGCCGAGAAAAAGGAGATCAAATCCACTATTGCAGTACAATTGATAGTCTCCATGCCATTTCATATATTCGAGTTATCACACGATTTGATTAAAGGTTGCGAAGATTTTCTAAATTTGGGCCCGGAAAGGCCCGATGTCATGCAAGCGGCTGTTTTAAGTTTTGCCACTTTAATTTACAATGTCCATGTAGCGGGCGGCATCAATAAAGATGTTTTCGAGGAATATGTACAGAAATATTTCAATTTATATTTAGGTAAAAAATTGTGAATTGTATAATTCGGAGGCATGATTTTTTTAATTAAATTTATTTTAGAATCCCGAGACTATGACAGTAAAATGTTGTATTTGCAAGGCTTAAGTAATTTACAAGTTGGTAATGTGGCCAATTATTTAGATCCCATAGTCAGCAATGGAGAAGAGAATCAGGATATTAAATTTCTAGCGGCCTGGACAACATTATCATTAGCTTCGGATCGTGCGGAAAGGGTGAGTACATATTTATATCGTTTTCATTCGCAGCAACGAAATGCATTTAGACATGCTTAAGCCACAGCAAATGAACTTTCTTACATTCATATTGATTCACACACAGTTAAATAGAAATAAGAAATTAAAAATGTAATCGAATATTTAATAAATGCATGTAAAACTAATAAAAAAAATTTAAAAAAAATTTTAACCGCAATTAAATGTTATACATTTTGTCACCTGGGATCTAATCGCTGTTTTCGATGTCGAGCTCATTCGATAACGTTTGTTCAGTTTGAGATTATGGCATTCGATATCGAACAACATTATTACATATTATTGCATTGTTCGATAGCAAATCCCATAGTTAAAACGTGATCGAATCAGCTCGATATCGAAAGCGACGACTATACCCTAGTTTTAGCTCGATGTAAAAACTGTTAACAAATCGTTTCATTAAAGAACTTATTATTAACACTTTTACTGTTTAACTTTTTCATAAAATTATTCCTCTTCCTCCAACAGATCTATGAAATATATTGGCCCATATTTGAATCCCGTAATGCCAGTTTGGAATTACGTGTTGCAGCCGTTACTTTATTGCTAATTTCAAATCCTACAGCTGCCCGTCTTATAAGTATTCATCGCATTATACAGAGTGAAACTGACCCTCATATGATAAATTACTATAGGACCACGATTACAAGTATTTCGGAGACAACATATCCCTGTTATCAAACATTGTAAGTAGTAAATAAACTATAGGCATTAAATCGCGTCGACTCCCATACAAAAATAAAATGTTGCGCCAATCATCCCCCAGGATAACCAATATTACAATGACGTTTGTAAAACTGCAAAAAAAAAGTCCTGCCACGCCTCAAAATGCTTCGACTTTGTATATTAATAACATGTAAATTCGAACGAATTTTCTTTCGTTTCGAATTACAGAGTAGACCTACTGATATCTCGGATATTTTTCCATAAAATCAACAAATTTTTATTCGGCTGTTTGAAAAAAAATCATTTGATTCTTCGGATAAATTTTATTCGATTATTTAATTTTGATCAATTATTCGAATGACTTGTTTTTGTTGTATTCATTAGGTTTTCTTTTATTATGTTCTTCAGTTTTAATTTCACTCCAATTCAAATGATTATTCGAATATTTAATTTTTATTTTATCATATTCGTGAGTTTTTCTTTTATTCCACTTCAAATGAAAATTTCATTTTATTCAATTATTCGAATAATTTTTATTTTATAATATTTGTGAGTTTTTCTTTTGTTCCATTTCAAATTGAATCTTCCAAACTCTTTATTCGCTAGAATAATCGAATAAAAATTATCTGAATAATCGCATGAAATTTATTCGAATAATCGTATAGAATTTATTCAAATAATAATCCAATAAAAAAAAATTTCGAAATAAATTTTGATCATTCGAATAAATTTTATTCGCTTATTTAAATTTATTCAATTATTCGAATAATAAATTTTTTATTGTACACGTTACTTTTTCTTTGTTTCTACTTCAAATGATTATTCGAATAAATTTTATTCGCTTATTTAAATTTATTCAATTATTCGAATAATAAATTTTTTATTGTATTCTTTCATTCTACTTCAAATGAGTATTTGAATCAATTTTATTCTCTTATTTAACTTATGTTAATTATTTAAACAAATTTTATTTTATTATATTCGTGATGTTTTCTTTTATTCCATTTGAAATGAAATCTCAATATCTATAAAATTTATTCGAATAATTGCATAAAATTTATTCAAATAAACTATAATAGAATCTAATTAAAAAAATTGAAGTAAATTTTATTATTCGAATAAATTTTATTCGATCATTTAATTTTATTCAATTATTCAAATAAATTTTGTTTGATTATATTCGTGAGTTTCTCTTTCATTCCATGTCACCAGAAATCGTTCGGTCGACAACTTGTATTGCAATTTGCAAACAATAACATTAGAAAATTTGTTGCTGTTTTGTTTATTCGAATAAATTTTATTCGATCATTTAATTTTATTCAATTATTCCAATAAATTTTGGTTGATTATATTCGTGAGTTTCTCTTTCATTCCATGTCAAGTGAAATCTTACGGCCTTTCCCACAATGTCACCAGAAATCGTTCGGTCGACCACTTGTATTGCAATTTGCAAACAATAACATTAGAAAATTTGTTGTTGTTTTAGTATTCGATCGAACGAATTCTGGTGACATCGTGGGACAGGCCGTTAGTCTTTATTTGTTAAAATACTCAAATTTCAATTAAAATTTATTCCATTAATCATATAAAATTTATTCAAATAATTTATAATAAAATCTAACAAAATTTGTTTGAGTAATTGAATGAAATATAATCGAACAGTCGAAACTTGTTTAATATAAAGGGTGAGCAAATTTGAGGTTAGGACATTTATTTTGTAAAAAGTTGGAACATTTTAACCATAGAACGATACACTCTTTAACAAAGAATTTTAATTGTGAAATTTGTGAATTTTATTTTAAAACAACTGACGATCTGAAAGATGAAATTCGGCACTGCATTGACGAGATAAACGAAGAAAAATGTAGTTAAAAATTTTGTGAAAAGAGCGAACGTCTGCCGACGTGCTATATTTCTACTTTACATTAGTATCAATTAAATTGAATTTGTCAAAAAAGTGTGTTTCAAGCTAATTTACTTCCTAACCTTAAATTTGCCCACCCTTTAGAAAAGCCCTTAATCGAAATATTTTTAAGGCCTGACCCACGATATCGACAACTTTAGACTTGTCGCACACTTACATTTGAAACAACAACAAAATATTAAAATTTGTTTTTGTTTTCAATGTAAGTGTGCGACGAGTCGTACGTTGTCGACATCGTGGGTTTGGCCCTTAAAGTTGTATCTTTTACTTATTTCGATAGATATATGCATGGGCGTAGCCAGGTATGGGCCTAGAGGACCGTGGCACCCACCTAATTCTATAATAATTTTTTTTTACATGCATATAATATAAAATTATTAAAAATCCACTGAAGGTACTATTCAATTGAAGGAAATATACATAGTTATTATCAAAGAGTACGAAGACATTGTTTCGCTTCTAGCGTGTGACCAGAGATTATACCACAAAAACAAAAAATATTCTAATTTGAGAGAACATGTAGTTCTGTCTGTTGTTCTGTCTGTGCGTGTTGTCTCTATACGTCGTCATACTCATTGGTTTTATGTCAGTGGTGGGCACAACTAAAGTGTCCAGGAGACGTACAAAAAAACCCATCAATCACATAGTTGTGTGCGTGCAGTCGTTTCTTTTCGGCTACACGTACATGTTGTCGGCACTGATTGATGAGAATCAAAAAATTTTGATATTTTTATTTGACGGATGAAAAAAATTAATTTGCACTTTATGAAAATGTAGCACTGATCTTTGTAAAAAACTAAACAATCAAAAGACTACAAACAGTTTTATGATTATTATAAATATATTCTCTAATTTTTCTAATCTTAATGGGTAGTGTGAATAAAAAAATTACATAAAAATTGTTTTTAAAACCCCAAATACATATGTATTTATGTATGTATGTGAATTTTGTGTTTAAAACAAATTTTTAACTAAAAAGCAAATACATACGAGTATTTACATATTTTTTTTTTATTCACACTACCCAATGTCTTGTTTTTGTATTAAAAATCGTTTGTTTGACTCGAAATTTTTTTAAGGAAAATATGTTTGTTTTTTTTTAGAATGGTTTGAAGAACTAGAATTATAATTATTATAAACAATAATAATAATAATAATAGATGAAAAATTAGAGTGGAAGATAGAAAAATTATTATTAAGCTCTGTATATTTGTTTAATGTGCTTTTTTATACAAAGATTTCATCATCCGATGAAGACATATATGCCATCGCACATAACGAACACAAAATTAAAATGCTGATTGACGATTTTATTTGTACGTCTCCGAAAAATCATCAATTAAACGACACTAACACATTCTTACCGATTGATGGCTTTTTTGTACGTCTCCTGGACACTTAAATGATTAACCAGAATACCGACTTCAACACATTTTCCATACAAATTGACACAAAGAAACTGCCGCAGAAACCAGTCGTGAGACTATTTTATTTTGAGAGCGGTTTTTCTTAAGCTCTCACATATAAATACTTATTCTCACAAAAATGTTACCATACTTTCAATAAATTTCATACATTTTGTAAACAAAACTACAAAGAAAAATAAGCACAAAAGAAAATAAAACAAAAATTAGAGAGCATTTGAAGTTACTGCCATGTTATTATGGGCTTGATTAATTTGTCAGCGATTTTCCTGAAGTTGCAGACTTTATTCTGTTTCTACATTAAAACTGTGCTTGTATTGATGCTTATTAGTATTAGTGAGATGGCAGAAGTACCCACCAAACACAAAGGCAAGCGTTTGAAATATAATATTATTTAATATTTTACGCATTTGAAGTAAAAATATTTTGCAAATTGTGTATTACTTAACTAAGGGAATAAGAAGAATATGCTACTACCGAAGTATTCATTCCTGTTTATATATTTTTAGCATAACATCATTTATTTGAAATGAAAGACGTTTGTTTGCTGGGTAAATTCTCTTGAAATTCTCTGTCTCATCGACAACTAAATTAAAGAGGCTAAGAATACGTGTGAAATCTCTCGTGTTTTTTTGTTTTTTTTTTACCAGTTGTCGATATGTCTTGGGTGATTTTTTGCTGCAATAATTTTTTTGCAAGAAATACCGTTATACATTTGTTTTCGCGTTTTACTTCATTTGGAAGTTGCATCTGTTGTTGCATCTAGAAAAATTTTCAGAAGATCCACGCAGATTACTCCTCAAATAGATCGAAATTGTAATAATCATAAATAATCATAAAAAATCATAATCATAAAAAATCATAATTTTCGTGGCACCACCCTATTTCATATCCTGGCTAGGCCCTTGGATATATGTACATATCTATATTATAATATAAAAAATGTGTAATAACTTTTACAGGAGACGTTTATTGTCGTACATGCACCGCCATTTGCCTCAGAAACCCGAACCTCGTTACTGGGTAACAGGTAATTATATATTCGATTATCGTGATTCGAAATTCGGCATAGGAGCCATGCTGCAAGCGCTATTTGTGGGTGATCCAAAGTCTGATTTGCCCGTTGTGGCTTATTTTCAATTTGATACAGAAGCCTTGGGTAAATTCACCGGACAATTGGCGGTATGCTATAGATTTATTTATTTTTTTAAATTTTTGTAATTAATATTTTTTGTTTTGTAACTTTCAGCTGTATATCAAAGCGCGCGGTTTGCCTGATACGATGTTCAAAACGTTAATGAAAACCAATGGAGATCCTAAGAAATACATAAATATACAAAGCCTTTTAAAGTTACTAGATGCGCCCATAGTTGATACCAAACCTTTGCATTTAGAATTCATATTGAAAATGGAAGGTAAAGCGGTATTGTCGTATTATTTGAATGAGCGCACTTATCAAAAAATCACCTACAAAGATTGTAAGTTTTCGATGTAAGAACTGATTTTGAAAAAGAAATTATATAAGAGTTTTATTTTTTTTCTAGTAATCGATCGCATTTCTTTCCTCATAAGAGCTGACAGCCACATTAACATGCAAACGGTGAGATGGCCATTCATGACCAAATATGTGGTACCCACTGTTTTGGGTACCAATGCTGATGTTTTGCTACAAACTACTGTACTCACCTCTTTGCGTGGCAACATCACACAGTTCCATCATCCGAATGTTATGAAATCTTCTTTAGAAATAGATGCTCGTTACTCTTCGTATGCTTCTTGTCGCAGTCGCAGTTACAATCCTTTCCTCAATTTAGATCACGAAATAAATCGTGAACAGGGTTTCTTAATATATGTGCCACTCTATTTGAGTTTAAATTATTATGCTGGTGTATGTTGGGAATATGCTTTCAATCGTCCGGCTAATCTGACAAGTGGTTTATCCTTCAAGTCCAGATCGGTGACCACGACAAAGGGATTATTAACCAAATCGGCTAATGAACCATTTGAGGAGATAATGCATCCTGAAAGGCATCACGATGTGGTAAGTGCTATTGGCATAACAGTCACTGTTTAATTCGACAACATTATTCGATTCCAATTAATAAAATAACCACCTATTGGACTTTATATTTAAATTAACAATTAATTGCATTATTAATTTTATTTAATATAGGTTCAATTATTCAAATACGATATGGAAGATTTGGGCATATCCATGATTATAAATACCAACTTAAATGAGCTGAACAAGTATCGGGGCATGCTATTGAAATCGGAGTTTATGGAAAAGTAAGACTCTCGTTTAGAATACCAACTTCGTAGCGTTTAAAAATTTGTTTCCTTAATTCTTTTCAGTGGCTTTTCGCGCAACATGATTATAAATTTCCTGATGTATGTGTTTGGTGTGGCCCAATTGAGCTCTATACATTTGGGTCATGATCGCAATTTCACACTATTAATTTCCAACGAAAAGCTAACAAAAGTAAGATAACCTTTTTAAATTAACAAATTTATTTAGAATTAATATTAACTTCGAATTTACGATTTTAGATTGAAGGGGCCATTTGCTCTACTGAGGAATTGAAATCTCATGATCATGTTTATCGTAATATTAATTTTACTCTTATACATACGGATGATCAACATTTGGAAGAAAGTCTGCATAAATGGATTATAAATATGGATGTTCAATCGTCGAAAAAGACCAGTTGGTTCAATTTGGCCGGTAATGTGCAGCGTACAGCAGCAGATACGCCGGAAATGCCACAAACCGATTGGAAGGTAAGGAACAAGAAATCAAGCTTGCGCTGCAATCCGACTTGTTTGACATTTTATTTTATATAATTCCATATTTATTTGAAAATATTTAGTACTTGAGGAAATTCAACAGTTATTTTTGCTGAATTTCTTTTTGTTGGTGGTTCTAGATATTGGGACTTATGACGAATTTCGAATTAGACATTTTGTTCCTAGATTAAAGAAAAATGTTGCAGTGGTCTTTAATCTATTACAAAAACGTCGTAGTCGATATCGAAATACACCAACCACGATAACCAGGATCTTCGAAATTTGTCACAACTCTCGATTACGTTCTTACGAAATTTTAAAATACATATTTCAATAGTTTTAGTAGAAATATTTGGAAATATCGATCAATATCGAAATACCGTCATTTGCTCCCTGATAACAAGATATTTTGATTCAGACCAATGTAACGCACATTTAAACTTTAATTCATCAAACATCATGAAAGTGTGTTGTTAAGGTTGCATTTTCCGAATTACAATTTTTGCAACCTTTGTGTTCTAGCTTTTCCAATAAATATTTTTTTAAATATTTTCGGTCCATTTTAGAGTTTCTTACCAATATTGTTAAAGTTTTTTTTTAAATATCCATAATTTTCGCTTTGCGATTTTTTAGAATTGTGTTTTTGAAATTTTAGGAACCTTAAATCAGTTTTCGCACTTTTTCAGAATTTTCGAATGTAGCCATTTTTCCCAAATTTTGCTTTTGTTTATCATTTCGCAAAATTTTAACCATTTGTGTGGTGAAAAATTTCCCATCTTTTGATAATTCTTACATTTTTAATAGTTGTTAATCAATTTCATGCTTTTTTATTTTTAAAAATTTCCAAAATCTTAATTACCGAAGTTTTTCAACTTTTTAGCAATATTTTACGAATTTATGTATATACTCCACTATCATCATTAAACTTTTTTGTGTCTTTGTTTTTGCAAGCTTTAGATATTTTCAGTACATTTTTCGAGTTTCTTACCAATATTGTTAATGTTTTTTTTTAAATATCCACAATTTTCGCTACGCAATTTTTTTGGAATTATGGCTTTTTTGCAATTTTATGAACCTTAAATCAGTTTTAACACTTTTTCAGAATTTTCGAAAATTTTCGAACATAGCCAGCCATTTTTCAAAACTTTTGCTTTTTTATAATTTAGCAAAGTTTTAACCATTTGTGTGGTGAAAAATTTCCCAGCTTTTGATAATTCTTTTATTTTTAATCTTTTTTTTTAATTTTGAACTAATTTTTAAAACTTTCCCAAATCTTGTAATTTTCGAAGTTTTTCAAGTTTCAATGCTTGCCAGTTTTAGCAATATTTTACGAATATATGTATGTACATATATACTTCACTAGCATCATTAAACTGTTTTTTTCGGGTATTGGCCCTTTTTCATAATATTTATTAGTGTTCTTAAAAGAGTTGTTGCTAATTGTATTTTTTAAGAATTTTCGAAATTTTATCTTAATTTTTTTTTGAAATTATTTTGATAATTTTCACGCTGAGTTTCAAAGCAGTTTATTGTTTATTGCAATTTTAAAAATATATATTGGCAATTTTTTTAAGTTTTTGTTATTTTCAGATGCGAATTTTTGAAAATTTGCCGATGTAATATGATTTCTAAGTTTTTGATTTTTATCGATCAGGTTTTAGTATTTTTTTTTTATAAATTTTTATTTTTTTTTTCAATATAAGTTTCATCCTATTTTAAAACTTTTTTTTCGATATTTTTAAAATTTTGCAGATTTTTGTAATTTGAATTTCATAAAATATTCTGTATGTATGTTTGTACATATTTCAGAATATTTATGAAAGAAGTTTATAAAATATATTTTCGAAATGTCATTAATGATTTCGAATAGTTGTTACAAACTTTTCCCGAAACTTTAGCCAACGCAAAATATAAATGTCGTGTTATATTGAATTTAGTTTTTAATAAATTTTAACCTCATTTTTATTACTGACAATTTAATTAGCTTCCAATTGCTCTTCTTCTTTTATAAGAGTTACAATGCCTTCTTGCAGAGACTTGACAAGCTGGTATTCGGTAAATCCCAAACGCCTGCGATTCGATATGTCCATAACACCATCCACAATGGCTGTGTGTTCACCGCCAGTACCACGAATTTGCAAATTCAAATCATTAGCCAAAAGCATTAGACGATCGGTGTCACGCGCCAAATTTGGCAATCGTATATGAACAGAGGCTCTTAGTGTTGTGCCCAAATTGGTGGGACAAGCTGTTAGATTGCCATAACGAGGGTGATGTGCAAAATCCAGAGACTTTTCCAATTCTTCTAATCCTTTTATTAAGCGGCTATAGATATCACCTAAAAAGGAAGAAGAAATTTTTCTAATGCAATTTGCATGTATGTACAGTTATTTTTAAAATAGAAAAAAATTTTATTGGAATTATTCGATTAAAGAGTAAAAATTTTTTTTACTCATTTCTGAAATTATTCGAATTAAACTTTATTTAGTCCAGTCAAAAATTATTCAAACAAAAACTTTTTATTCGAGTTTAGAATTATTCGAAAAAAATTATTCATTCGTGTCTGAAATTATTCGAATATAAGTTTTTTTGCTCATGCCTCAAATTATTGGGATAAAAAATATAGGTCTTCGTTATTCTAGTGTGTGATGGAGATCTAACGATTTCAAATCGCACGATTTCACAAAATTTTTCGGAATATGCACGTAATTGACATCACTGTTTTTGTAATGTGACCGTTGTTGCAGAATATTCTTATATTCTTTATCATCATTCTTTCTTCTAACTTCAACAAGTGAATATCTCTTTTAACTAAACATAACTTTCAAGTATCTATATAAATAAAATAACTAAACTTTAACAGCCTTATTTATAAAACTTATTAAGACCTTAATAAGAAAAATTTTGTATGAAAATTTGTCTTAAAAAACCTTTATAAAGCCTTCACAATTTTTATATATAAGGCTGTAAATAATTTAAACAAAATTAATAATAGCCAAATAGGTGTTCTTTAGATCGCCCGAAGCAGTGAAATCGAATTTAAGCTCGAATAAAATATTCTAACCTTCGATAAAAAAAAAATCATCAATCATCTTTTAGTAGAATTTGTTTTTTTTTAATCGGCGCGATTTGAATTCGATCGAGTTTTTCTTTGAAATTATACGTTCGAATTAGAAATTATTCGAATAAATAATATATTTATTTCAGTAATCGTATAAATTTTAATTGAATCAATAGCGATTTCAAAACTTTCGAAATTAAACGAACGAATTCCAGTTCGAACACGAATTAATTATTAATTGTTATTAATAAAGGGTGTTTTTTATTGAGGTATAGAACTTTAAGTTGGCATCACTTTTTTAACTGGCGGCCATTTTGTCAGCTGTCAAGTGATTAATATTTAGTTTGGTTTGCCATTTCATCATGAACAGGTTGACAAAAGAACAACGCTTGCAAATCGTGCAAATTTATTTCGAAAATAATGGTTCAGTTCGCGAAGTTTACCGCAAGCTCCGTCCATTTTATGGTCGACATAATCGTCCATCAGAGCAATTAATTCGGTTAACCATGGATCGTTTTCGCACTACGTTTACTCTATGTGATAATACGCATCCGCAGAGACGTCGAACAGTGCGCACCGAAGAAACAATTGCCGCTGTAGAGCAAAGTGTTGAAGAGGACCCGAATGAATCGATTCGCCACCGTGCACAGCAATTGGAGCCGACTAACCGACTATTTTGTTCCCGAATTGGATGGCATGAATGTGGATGAGTTGTGGTTCCAACAAGACGGCGCTACATGCCACACAGCGCACGTCACAATCGATTTATTGAAGGAAACATTCGATGAGCGCATAATTTCGCGGAATGGACCTGTCAATTGGCCACCAAGATCGTGTGATTTGACACCATTGGATTATTTTCTTTGGGGATATGTGAAGTCGCTCGTCTACGCCAACAAACCAGAAACGTTAGGGGACTTGGAAGCCAACATTCGTGGCGTTATTGCCAACATACGGCCCCATATGCTCGAAAAAGTGGTTGAAAATTGGACCTGTAGAATTGGCTTTATTCGAGCCAGCCGCGGCGGCCACATGCCCGAAATCATATTTAAACATTAATGGCATAAAATTATCCTTCCAATAAAGCCAAATTGATGGACATTAAAACGATTTTCTTGTGTTTTATTTCAATTCGAAGTTCTATACCCCTCAAAAAAACACCCTATATTAGGCCTAATACGAGTGTCGCATTTTGACTACGAAAACGACGATTTTGTACTAGATTAAAGAAAAAATGTTTTAATGATTCTTAGTCTAGTACAAAATCGTGGTAGTCGAAGTCGAAATGCGACAATCGTAATTAGGCCCATTAATCACACACCAGAATAACGAAGTCCTATATTTGCTTTTATCAAAATAATTTCAAGCACGAACAAAGAAAAACTTTTATTCGCATAATTTCGAACTCGAATGAATTATTCTTTTATTCGAATAATTTTATACTCGAAAAAAACTTTTTTGTTTTTTTTTTTGCGATTTCAAAACTTTCGAAATTAAACGATTATTCATTCATTAATTATTCAGCTAAATATTGATTGATTTTAAAAAATATATTTTGTATTCGAGTTCGAAATTATGCGAATAAAATTTTTTTTCTTGAGTAATCGAATAAATTTTAATTTCATCAATGGCGATTTCAAAGTAAGAGTTTTGAAACAGTTTGATAAATTTTGCACGATTTGGGGAACTATTTTCAAGAACTCATTTGTACTAAATATTCAGTATTGAAAAAGTATCGAAAAGAAATTTTACAATAATATGCTAACGGATCAGTTTAAAATAATTCGATTTTGCTCACATATCAAGGACCTTATTATGAGCAACTCTCGATCTTCGGAAGTGCTCATCGAACGAATTTTCATTTGGTATTATGATAAGCATTCAAAAAAGAATGTCGTTGTTGGGAATATCACTCATTCACCCCCAGCGTGAATAAAATGTAAAATTTTTGTTCCCATGAAATTTTCATTCCCAATGAAGGGAAATTTGCAATCGTGAATTTCATGGGAACGTTTGTTCCCGCTATCAAGGGAAGAAGACTTGTAAAGCTTCAAAATTAATTGAAAATTAAACAAATTAAGTTTAATAATAAGAATTACACATATTTTGGGTTTCAAATGAAATGTTATAGAGTGTAAAGTTGTGTTTTTCATTGTTTTAGGCGTCGTGCAAAAAAATTTTCGTATATCACAGCCATAAAACTTACGGAATGTGAACCAAAGAGATTCATGTTCAATGAAAAAAGGTGTTCCATGGAATAATTGTTATTAATCGTGGACATTATTTATTGATCTTGCCCTAAAAATAATTATTTATAAGTTTTAATATATAATTGCAAGTATAATATCGAAATTACGCAATGTATTAATTCAGTTCGCCTGCAAAAATAAAGTGAACAAAACGAAGGGAAAAGTGACAAAATCCATTCACGATAAGGGGAATCAAGAAAGGGAACACATTTCAGGGGAAAAATTATTCACGATTGCAATTTGGGGAAAAGGGAAAATATTTCGAGGGAAAAACGGTTCACGATAGGGGTCCTTTCGAATTATTTAGCCCTTACGACCTTAGATCTACATAAAAACGATAAAAATAGCTTACAATTTCGGTTTCGGTAACTTAAAATAATAAGTAATCGTTTAATAATTTACTATATTAAATTATTTCATCGAAAGCAAAATTCTGTTCGAAAGAAAATTCGATGCTCATAATATGAAATTAACATTCGATTTTCGATGTTGGATAGACAGCGAAAATCGAAAATCGAATGCAACTAATAATAAAGACCCAAAATTTTGCGCTTTTGTCTTAAGTTTAAAGAAAACAACAACAACATACATATCGTTACCTGAAACCCAAAACGTCCTAACATTTTCATAATTTTACAGGAGGAGGAAAATCATGTTAAAATGAAAATATTCAAATGATTATTATGAATTTTTGCAATGTAATGTAATAAATAAATTCGCTATTTTTATTCGCGCACATTTGATATATTTTTGTAGCGATTACATTGTTGAAATATAACAATTTATAAAAAAAGTATATTTAAAATTGTTTGTTAGGTGGGGCATTTTGCGTTTCAGGTAACGATATGAGAAAAATCTCCATGTTAAACTTACCCAAATCACCACTCTTTGCCATGGAAATTATACGCAAATGATCCTCTTCATTGACCCATACTAAAAATGTTTCAGCTGGATTATGAAAAATGCCACGGCCCAGTGGCCAAAATCGATAACAACCAGCATCATATAGATATTTATCACCCTTTTTAAATAATATACGGCGATTCACCATTTCCGTTTGTGTCTCTGAGTCAATATCTTTCATGCTAAAATAAGCACCAGCCAATTCGCCATCAAATGATGCTAAAGCGATTTTAATTTTTTCTTCCAATTCACTAAATTGATTCTCGGTAAGTTTAGCAAAATAAGGATATCCTTCGATATTACGGGCAATACGTATGCGAGTTGAGACTATATATTTCTTTTCATGATCAAGATTAGCAATATCATCTGCATTCCCAAAATCGCTCTCGGGCTGTAGTTGTTCGCTTTCGTTGTCCAACTGATTATGATAGTCACGTATGACGGGATCAAAGAGTTTGTTGAAGACTTCATAACACTCAGCATCAGCAGCATATACGCCGCATAATGAATCATGATTTTCGAAACCCGACTGTACGCAATCCAATAAAGAAGCTTCTACAGGAGCTGCGGTGAAAATTCCTTTATACTCATTGAGCAGTTCAGCTGTCAAATATTTGCGCAAAAGAGAGTCAGTGTGAACATCATCTTCGCTCAGAGACTTGAAACCAGTTACCAAAAATTCAGCCACTTCCTCGGGAGTTCTTTTGCTAATACCAAAAAAAAAAATATTTAATTAATTGCTTAATTCTTAAAAATAATGTTAATACTAATTAATATTTAATAACAACTTACATTACGGATTTATATCTCTCTAATTCCTGCTCCAATATTGAAATTCTCCTTAAAGCCTCCTCTAGATCATTTTTCATGGCATCGAATTGACTTTCGTCAGGACATGATTCACACATAAATTTTCTCACAAAACGTATGGCATCGTCCGGTTTGTTTTGTTCTTCATAAAGCTTTATTAAAGCTTTGCTCAAAGCATCTATGACACCAGCTCTTTCCAGATATTTGCGATACTGCACACGTTTCGATTCGATCTTTTTAAAGAACATTGCTTTTTATTTGTGAAATAATGTAAAATTGTGTAATACTTACAGAGGACATTTTATATAGATTTACTTCCTTGGTCTTATTTAATATTTTTTGTATAATTTAATCTCAATTTGTTATTATTATTATTTTTTCTGATATTTTATTCTCAAATTAATTTGACATTAATTTGTTTGCACTTGTAACTTCGATTGATTTTCAATTTAAAAAAAATATTGATCAAACCTTTTAAATTGTGGTGTGATGTAGTTATTTTTTTTTATACTAGAGGAACATAAGGATAATTTGACTTATTTTAGCAGCGCTAATCGAAAGCTTTGTAAATAAAGACACGTGTATTTTGAACGGCAAGTTTCCTACAACTGTTTTCATATCTAGACCAACTATATAAACTGTTTTTGTCTGTCTGTAGATTTTAAGTAAAACTATTTCTTTTGGGGGGCGTTTCATAATAAAAAGATGTTTAAGTAGGAATATGTAATCCTTCCTAATATTATAATTATGAAAATGAGTTTGTTTTGTTGTTGTTTTTTTTTTAATTCTTTTACCAATGGAAATCTACATTTCGAGCGTCAAATACAGGACATTTTTTATCCGGTTCGGAATCGGTTTTTTATATTTGGTACGGATTTTTTCCGAAAACACACATTTTTGGGCTGGTTGGGGTAATTTTTGTTTCGGGTTTGATTTTTTGAACAGTTTTAAACCAGTTTTATGTATTTTGTAAATAAATGAACGCGAGCGGAGTTGCGGGTAAAAGCTAGTTGTTTACATTAAAAAGAAGTCAAAATTAAATTTTCGTTATATCATTGCATTAACAAAAATCAAGTTCCTTGAATTAAATACGACGTTCGCTGGATACATCACTGTCGAATTTGCTACCGAATGGAAAGAATCTTTTTTTTTTCTTACACTGTGTGCTCCAAACGCAACGAAAAGTGGCAAAGAGATGTAGCCAAAGTTCCAAGGTATTACACATATACATAGAAGCTTCCTTCCAAAACTGCAAACAACCTATACCTTCTTATAGGAAGTAGGAGTTTCCTAGATCCATTATTATTTATGGAATCCACCAGCACAAATCTTATTAAAAACGTTTTCACTTGATAAAAACAACTACTCATAGTTACTAAAGTACACATTTATTTTACAAAATTTAACATGAACTTATCATGAATTCCACATGTGAAAAATTCCGAATAAAATTTTTTGTTCAAATGGATTTTAATTAATTTCATAGTAGCCCCGGCTCACACACTTCAACTTTTGTTGATCAACTCGTAATTAAGCTGTAAGAAAGACGGAGAAGGAAATATAAATGTATATTTTTCTTACAGCTGAATTACGAGTTGCTCAACAAAAGTTGATTATATATGAACCGGGACTACTCACCCAAATTATATAAAACAATGTGCCGGTTCACAGGCTTCAACTTTATTGATCAACAAAAGTTGAAGTGTGTGAGCTGGGACTAAGTTTCCTCCAAGTAGGAAAGACAAGAAGTTTGAACTTCTGTTCACAAACTTCAACTTTTGTTGATCAATAAAGTTGAAGTGCGTGAACTGGGACATTGTTTTATGTAATTAGGGTGAGTAATACCGGTTCACACACTTCAACTTTTGTTGAGCAACTCGTAATTCAGCTGTAAGGAAAAGATATATTTATATTTCCTTCTCCGTCTTTCTTACAGCTTAATTACGAGTTGATCAACAAAAGTAGAAGTGTGTGAACCGGTTTTACTCACCCTAATTATATAAAACAATGTCCCGGTTCACACGCTTCAACTTTATTGATCAACAAAAGTTGAAGCTTGTGAACCGGGACAATTTGCTAACAGAAGTTCTAAACTTCTTGACTTTCCTAGTTGGAGGAAACTAAGGCCCGGTTCGCACGTTTCAACTTTTGTTGCTCCACTCGTAATTCAGCTGTAAGAAAGACGAAGATGGAAATACAAATATATCTTTTTTTCTTACAGCTGAATTACGAGTTGAGCAAGAAAACTTGAAATGTGTGAACCGGCCCTTAGTCTCAGCTAACTTCACTTTAACTTTTGTTGATCAACTCATAATTCAGCTTTAAAAAAAAAGAGATATTTGAAGGTTACATTTATTCGCGGATAATCTTGTAAGTGAAAAAATAATAATTTTTCAGGAGCGCCAAAAAACGTATGTATTTTAAAGCAGGATTGTTTTTTTTCGTTTAATTTTTTTAGGCATTAACATTTTTTTTTTTTTTTTGTATCTCTGTTACATTTATCAATTATTTTCGACAATTTCGTTTGCGTGATTTTAATAGTTACTTACAAAGTTCTTCCACTGACTGACATTTTGTAATTGTATTTTGACGGCGATAAGATGCATAATTTTAAATTGTTTGATGTTTGAACAATGCAAGAGAGTAATGTTAACGGTAATCTGTGAAAAAAGTGGCTTTGTAAAAATTTTCAGCTGAATTACGAGTTGATCAACAAAATTTGAAGAGTGTGAACTGGGACTTAGCCCAGATGTGAAATTTTGCTGAGAAGATGAAGTAAGTTTTCAGCTCACTTTTGTCCGAATAAAAGGTTCCTGATAGATAGTAAGAAAGCGGTAGTGAAAATAAAAATGGTAAAGTGACAGATAGTTAGAAAGAAGGCGAGCTTCATTAAATTTTTTCGGTTTTAACAAACTCTTCTATTGAGCTCGTTTTAATTTTGGTGTTTAGTAGACCCATTATATTCAGCCATTTTATATTAGTTATTTTATCTAGACGACGACGATTCATCGCAAAAAAAAATATCGATGAATAGGAGAATCCTCATTTTCTTTTTTTACTCCGACAATGGAGTAACAATAGTTGCCGCTATTTTACAACCCAACCTAGGATGCATATGTAAGCTACTGTAGTATATACCTCCAACGATTTTTGTAAATACAATTAACGAAATTGTAAGTTAAAGGAAAATCTGAAAAATACTTTCAATTAAATTTATCAACAAATATTTTGTTGGAATTTATTTATTTTTTCAACATTAATTTTTGTTAGATTTCAAAGTTATTTCAATTAAAGTTATTGTTATATTAACAATGCGAATTGTTGAGTTTTTATAAAAATTTTGATTACATATCATAATTGTTATATTAACAATATTTCTTATACACAATCACAATCCTCGAAACAATTTTTTGCTTGTCTGCGAAAAACACTGTCTTTGGGCGGAGTTGAACCGGCAACCTCAAAACCAATAAACCAACTTACTTACCTCTCAGCTAGAGAGCAACACTTTATTAGTTACGCAAATAATGAATACACACAAAATATGATTTCTTGTTTCTTCTAAATGTACGCATTCCGTTATGAAATAATTTAACAAATAATTTTGTTGAGTAATTTAATTGACTACAAAAATTAAAATTTGTTATATCAACAATGATCATTGTTAATTTTTAAATTAAATATTAACAATTTGTTTTGTTGGTTACAATTCGATGATATTTTTTCTGTGTACTACGAGAAAAAAAAAATCTGAAAAGAAGATGAAAAAATCTGAGGAATCTACTATTTTGTTTCGAATTAGAGTAAAATCCTGACAAATATGAAACTCGCCATATAATACATATGTATGTTCATATTTAGTAACGCTAACGTGTTACCTTTAAATGCGTTTTTTTTTGTAGTGATGTTGGTATTGTTAGCTTTAGTATCGTTAGTTGAAATTGAGGGTGGTGATGTTATGTCCTTCAGATGTTAAGTTTTTCAATTTCTATATTTATATGCATACTTATTCATTCATATTATTTTCCATTCACTTATTCATTCATACATACGAGTACATACTTACATAGTTTTTTACTGAATACTTGTACTTATTCAGCTCTTTTTCTTACAAAAAAAATTTATATTGTGTATGTCCTTAATACTGCCATGGTGATTATGTGAAAATTACATTGTTTGTTGTTGGTGTTTCTAAACTTGCCCTGCAGTCAGACTGGGGCCAAGTGTCTCTATGTTAACACTAAAACTCTAGCAGTAGTTACATTGTCTACAATTTCTCTTTTATTCGTCATTATAAAATAAAGAGAGAAAACAGATGTGGTGTATTTCTGGTGGATTTTGCAACAACTTGTCAATATACATAAATTAAGGTATAGAAATGTACCAGTAAATATCTGGTTGGTATGTCTCCATGTTCCCATAAGAACTATGAATTCACTATCTAGTCAATTGTTTCAGTGTTACTAGTAGAATTTCAATGACAAGCACATGCTAAATGTCTATAGCATAAAGTATTGTATGGGGAATAATTGTAGAGTAGTACTGGTGACCAAGTCAAAAGCGACTCAGTACATTTTCACCATCGACATTTCCTTCAGGGATAATAGCTTACCATCTACATATTACACACACAATCAAACGTACAATATGAAAAATACCAAGCATACACTACCCTCTAGCCAGCCTAGAACCACATGTCTCTATGTCAACACTCTTTCTCCAGCGACAATTGCACTAGTTAAAATGTCGACAACTTTCCTTTTATGTGCGAGTAAAGATACGTTAGAGACAACAGTTCTAGTGTATTTCTGGTGATATTGTCAATGAACGCGTCAACAGATTGTTTTTCTTCTTTATTATTCTGTGCAATAATATTAAAAAAAATGTACATATGTAGACGAGGGTTGCTAAAATCTACTAGTAAATCATTGGCTGGGGTACACCTAGTCAGTAGCATTATTGACAATGTCACTATTGACAAATCACTATAATTTTACTATTGACAATGAGCGAGGAAATATCGATATTGTAGACTAGAGCCCCTAAAATTTACTAGTGAATCTTTGGTGTCAATGTCTCCATGTTGACCCAAAAGAACGACTTAGTCAGTAGTGATAAAGTCTAGTGGTGAATTTCCAATGACAAGCTAATGTTAAATGTCAATAGATGATTACATTGGCTGGGGTACACCTGGTCAGTAGTAATACTGACAATGTCACTAGTAAATCATTACAATTTAACTATTCGCACTTTCTGCAGGGTGGCTATAGTGACAATTGTGGCAATAGTAGTTTTGTGTGTATGTACAATACATACATATGTATATCGTGGCATAACCGCCGAAAATGCTTAAGCGACATAATTTTCAAACTTGGTTTTTTGACCAAAATAAATCATTTGCGATCATAAATAATCGATTTTCATCAAAAAAAAAAAAAAACAAGACCCAAAAAATGTATCGGTTAAGCTATTTTGGCGGTTCTGACTCGATATGGTGTTATATCTCTTATTTCCGTTTCCTTTTCTGTTCTTATTTCTTATTTGTTACTAGACAAAAGCACTTGCCTTATTTCTTATTATTGTAAATTTTTTTATATCTTGTAAAGTTTATGCAGTTGTCAGTTTATATCCTTTGCTTATTATTGCTTTTGTAATATAGTTTAATTTTTAACATTATTTAACCCAACAAACACAAGGAAGGACAAAAATTTGGAATGTGTTCATTTTAACGTCAAGAGGAAAATTATGACATTCAACATTTAATAACGATTTGAATTCAATTTAAAGTCTATTTATTAAATATTTTGAAATTTCATTCAATCTCGTGGTCGGTAGGTTATCCCTGTTTTCTTACTTCTGAGTCAAATTTAGTTAAACAGGTTGTGAATTCAACTCTGAAACAGATTAATAATTTAAAATACACCGAAAAAGCCACAAAACATATGAAATATTTCGTTATTTTGCACTACAAAGTTTTCGTAAAATATAATAGTCTTGTGTGAAAAAACAAATAAAAATTTAAAGAACTGCTATTTGATCTGTGCAATGTGTTAGTGGACTTGCGTGTGTACATGATATTTTTTTTTTTTCTATTCAGAAGTTCCACTTGTTATTCACGATAGGAATGACTGTGAAATATTTTCGTTACTTTCGAAAAAAATGAAAATAATCAGCGCCTAAAATTTATTTCGTAACATACGAAAATTTCATGTATTTAACTGCCAGTTTATAGAAGCCATGTGCAAATTCTCGCTTGTCTTTTTATATTAAAAACAAAAACAAATTTCGAGTGCTTTGTTTTTGTTTTCAATATAAATAGGCAGACGAGAATTTTTACATGGCTTCTATAAACTGGCAGTAAGTTACGATTTACCACGATTTTTTTTTCGTAAAATGTATAGATTATTTTCAGTGCAGGTATTTATTTCCATTAAGAACAAAAACTTCCACATATTCAATTTAAAACCAAACCAGAGCGCTTATTGGGATGCTGTTTGAATACATACCCTGTCGGAGAATGTGTGGTTGACTACAATAAGTAACTTTTAACTTTTAACTTTTCTTAAACTGACTAAAAGCTAACTGCAAAGTCATCTAGAACAAACCCAAAATTAATTCTTAAGTTGAGTACGTAATCGAATTTGATGAGAGCCGACTAATTTATTCTCAGCTACTTTGAAACTCATTACTGACTACCAGGTGATTTAAAATAATCAACTTTAAGTTAGCTGAAAGTAATGCAGGTTGAGACAATTGACTACTGCCTAGAACATCGCAATTTTAAAATAGTCAGTTGATTACATTAAAAGTAACCCAAGAGTAAGTCAGTACTAGTTTCGAAATAGTTAGCTTAAAGTTAGTTTAAAGTTAACGTAATTTCCGACAGGGTACATATATCCACACATGTTTGTATATATGTGTGAAAGAGTGTTTTGTTTGGAGGCGGAAAGCTTTAAATTTAAACTACACACGAAAAATTTATTTAATGCACATATGATATGTATGCATCAGAGAATGACAAAAGTATCGTTTTTAGTACTCTGAGTATTGCCCACTATGAATGCGTACATCTAAAAATAAAGAACACGCTCATATGCAAACACAGGCATTAATTTTAAATCGAATACGTATAACTATTAACAACCAACAACTATGTTCATACACATTTCTTAAATTGCGCACCATGTACAACTATAACTAAAATTTATAGACTGCATGCGTTACAAACATACGCATGAGTATAAAAATACTCTGACTGTTAATCGGCTATACATGCGTATATACAGGGGGTGTACTCTGTAATTCGGTTCGAAACATACAAAAAACATACAAATTCGAAATTTTTTTCCCTTCCTTTCGAATTGCACAGTAGACCCCCAGGACTATTTTTTTACACACACAAAAACATAAAGCATGTTTTTTAACAGCCACACACACACACATACACACCATTTCCATTCCATTTTATATACACGAAATGTATGTTTAACGCTGGCGAATGATGCAAAAATACCCCGAGTATCAGAGTAAAGTTTTTTTTTGTCCCGCTAAATATTCATACTCTGAGTATAAGCATACTCCGACTATAAGTAAGAGAGAGAGTCAATAATCAACTTGTTTTTTATTTTCTTAATTTTCCTCTGCTACAGTGGCTGACTTTTTTCAGCTCGAAATTCAGAATATTTCGTGCGAATTTTTTTTTTTTTATAAAGTATATATTATGTATATATATTCAGGATCCTTATGGAATGGATAGTTGAATAAGCAATATGCGTTTCTGTACGTCAAACAGATTTTTCGAAGCCCGCAGTTAAAAAAGGTGTTTGTCAAAAATCAGCAAAATAAAATAAGTTGTTCCCGACGTTTATTTTTTGAAAGTACGAGTACGAGTACATTTGTGACTCCCAGAATGTTAAAACTATTTTTTTTTCTTTATTAATTAAACATATTTTGTATTGGTGTAAGGGTTTCAGAAAGAGCAAATAGTTACTGAATCAGTGGGGAGGATTGCAGGGCCTTTTGCCTTATGGTCACAAGGTTTGACCTTACAAAATCCTAACTATTATTGAGTATGAAAAAGGAGGATGCTACTTGTTCTTATAATAGAGCAAGGATCAGCAAATGGGAAACTAGCACTCCAGCGGTCTACTCTGTAATTTGAAACTAAAGAAAATGCTTTCAAAATCATTTTTTTTTCGTTTCGAATTACAGATTAAAGTGAAGGTTAAGTGAAGATGATGAGGAGCCAGAAACACTAGAACACATTATTTGTCATTGCCTGAGACTACAACGCAGCAGACCTAAGTGACCGATTAGCGGTTTTCATGGAGAACTAAAAGATATCACGCAGTGTAAACTCGACGATATCAGCGGATTCGTCATGGCTATCAAATTGGTTCAATGACTGGTAATGTGTACATTGATTCTTATCGAGGTAAGGGACCCACAATGTACCTATAGTTCTTGCAGTGGAAACGCTTGGTCACTACCCTTTTTAATCTAGTCTAGTACCCTTAACGTGAATAAGTCGAATTTTGTTTTCCACCACAAAACAAAAACAGATCAAAATGTTCATCTTTTACTCGCAATAGGGGTCATTATTCTTCATGATTGTGGCATTAAGGGAAATGGGAAAATTTTCGAGGGAAAAATATTTACGATAAGATTGAATAATTATTAGAACTTGGGTTTAGAAAATCTGAACCAACTTTATTTAATCTCTGTACTGACTTTCATTGCAAGCGTGGATTAAGCTTAAATTAGACGTGACATAGCCATAATGCCATAACCATAACCAACCCAAAATTCAATTGGTTTCAATGGTGAGAGTTATGACGTTATGGCGAGTCAACTATAATCAACTACAGTGTTGCCCATTAGTTTGGTTCGAACGGCTGTTCTCTATGGCTATGGCTATGTGACATCTGATTGAAGCTTTATTATCGCACCTTCCTGGGCCTTGGAAAAAAATATATTATATATTTATAGGGATCCTTGAATCCATTTAAGTGTACGTGATATATCTGCTGCAGCAAATAAAATAATCAGCAACTACATACATAGATACATACATGCATACATATATACATACATGCGTACATACATACTTACATAGATATGTACATATGTATGTAATAGTGTCCTGCATAAGACATCTTATAATGGTGAGTATACACGATACTACAAATCGTACGATAAATCGTACAAGTATGAAATTAGTAACGTGTATCATGCTGTCGTACTTATGAAGTATACTTTGTAGTAAAAAATTTTTGATTTTTGTGGGCGGAGCTTCGATAAGTATGATAATAAGTATTGTGTATCATGCTGTTGTACAGCAAAATTAGTTTTATGAGGAAATGATTTAGAAAACGCAGTGTTTCTGCGACTCAATTTTAAAATAAGGTTTATGTAGAGGATATTTTAATTAAAAAAAGGAAATAAAATATTATTTTAAGCGTATACACGATACTTAATTTTCGTACTTGGCGTAGTATTAGTTGTAGTACGCTTTTTAAGATGCACGTTAATACAAATCATACTAATTCATTTGAAAGAAAATTTTTAAGGCAATACCCACGCGGATAAATGAATAATGTGGTGGATTTATTAATTAAAAGTGAACTGCAGTGGAAAAGAATAAAAAAAATAATGCAAAAAGAAAAGGGGCATGTTGTAGAGAATGATTAAAATAATATTTTATTTTCTCTTTTTAATTAAAATATCCTCTACATAAACTTTATTTTAAAATTGAGTCGCAGAAACACTGCGTTTTCTAAATCATTTCCTCATAAAACTAATTTTGCTGTACAACAGCATGATACACAATACTTATTATCGTACTTATCGAAGCTCCGCCCACCAAAATCAAAAATTTTTGATTTTCGTACTACAAAGTATACTTCATAAGTACGACAGCATGATACACGTTACTAATTTCATACTTGTACGATTTATCGTACGATTTGTAGTATCGTGTATACTCACCATTATAAAACAAACGTTAACAACACTGTTTGCAAGAAATTTGTTTGAGTATTGTAGGTATAAGAGTAAAGAAGAAAACACTTCGTGACGGAAGAATTTGTGATACTTGCTTCTTTCTACGCATTAGTGCGTGTACAAAAGTCATGCATGTATGTGTGTATGATTTTTTATTTTTCTGCGCACATGCATTAACATTAGTTGTATGCGTTTAACCACATAATAGCTTACCATCTACATATTACACACACACTCAAACGTACAATATGAAAAATAACAAGCATACACTAATCAACAGTACTTCTTTTGAGTTTTTGTTACAAACAAGCTGCTTGCGACATCGCTTGTTAACACTGATATACACGTACACCAATACATCCATCGTGCTTCGCTTATAGTACGACAGCATTTATTATTGGTTTAGTATAATACATGCGACGTGAATACATTTAAAAATCATGACGTATTTACATTTAAAGACCTTTTACGCAGGTCTCTAGTATGTAAATATATATATATATATATATTTACATTACAGGATTTTTCGAAAATATTTATTTTTTATTATTAATTTTTAAGAGCATATCTTAAGATTTTTAATGGCATATTTTTCACATTTTTGCTGCATATTTAATGCGTATTAAAAATATACTCTTTTAAAATCATATTTTTACACCTTTTCCAGTTGTAATTCTTGAACGCCTCAATTGTAATTCAGATTCGTCAATTGAAATTCAGAAAGAGTAATTTATAGTTCAGTTTAGTCAAATTTAATTCAGAAAGCTGAAATTGTAATTTAGAAGATAATTAACATTATAAAGAAAAATTACTAAAAAAAAAATTCAGACCAAAAATTATATAAATTGTAATCCGTTAATTTGTTATCTTCCCGCTATAGGAAGTTACTGACTTTACCCTACACAGTTGATACTTTCTGAATTATAACTGAAGCTTTTTAAATTATAAATGGAATAGGTATAGGTTTTCGCTATTAATTAACTTATTCTTTCTATTCCATTTCTAGGCTTGTGTAAATGTTACATTTGCTCCCTTGGTATTTACTAAACGTCCACATACTTTAATGGGTACGATAATATTTGGAAATGCCAGCAATGACAACGAATGTCCGGTCAATGGTTCCAGCATAAATTTCAATAGCAGAGCCGGGGTAAGACAACAAAAAAAATATATATATTTTTAATAGTTATTAATATTATTTTTTGCTCCCCCGAAACAAATAGCCTTCGGATCATGCCCGTGAATTCCTGTTATCCGACAATCCCTTGACAGATACCGGCTTTTGTCCCAAGGAAGTGTTGAAGTTCTCACCCATACCCACCTCGAAATATTGCAAGAGAAGTAATTTTGAAAATTTCACATCGATAACTAAATACGATATGGACTTGCAATTCAATAATGTAAGTTTTAATTAAGTAAAATTGTCTTAATTAATTAATAGGTCAATTTTTATGTAAATAAATTTAGATGCCAGAATGGTATGATTTCTGGTCGGCACGTTTAGATCATTTTGTTTCATCTTTTTCTACCGAAAAAGTGGAGCGTTTGAATATGAACAAAGAGATTCATGTTTCGATAAATGCTCCCAATGACTATTTCTGGCTGACAGTAGAAGTGAATGGTGTTAAGCGGCGCATATATCATATACCATTTATACAAAAGCTAGATTCCAAATATGATGCATCTCATGAAATATCCTATGATTCGGGAGTTAAACGTAAGAATTTCTATATATTCTTTATTTTTATATAACCGTTTTCAAAGATTTATAATTTTGATTTTAAAGGTTCCTGTTCTGTTATTAATGGCATGGTTAATAGTTTCGATGACTATTTAATTGATTTATCCGTCTATCATAAAGTTACCCCAGCCGCAAATTGTTTAACACTTTTGGCCGCCGATTGCAGTCATCTGCGAGAAATGGCCGTCTTCCTAATGCCATCTAGCGAAAACAGTTTAAGTTCCAATTACGGTTTGCGAGTGTATATAGGCGAGAATTTCTTTACATTTAAATCTTCGAATAGTACAGATGAAAAAGGATCCGTGAATATAATATTGAATAAGAATGAAAAGGTGATCGATGTACGAAAGAAGCCCTACCAATATCCGGAAAAGGGGAATAATTTTGATTTTAGGTGAGTAAATCAAATAAAAATGTCCATGTTTTCTTTTCTAGAAAAAATAATGTAATATTTTTGTTCAATTGTGTTGTGAAAATTCAATTTGTTAGAATGTTTTAAAATTTACTTTTATGGCCTGTTTCACAATAACGCAGCGAAAATTTCGACTCACAATTTATAATGAAAACAAAAACAAATTTTCATATTTTATTGTTGTTTTCAATATAAATTTTTAGTCGAAAGTTTCGCTTCAGTTTTCTTTCGTTATTGTGAAACAGGCCATTAATCTTCAGTCATTTTCTACTAAACTGATCCAATAAAAAGGGCAACTAATGGCGTTTTCAATTAGTGTTTTTGACAATTTTTACAAAGTTTAAAATTTTTTAACGCACTGCATTTTTAATAAAAAAAAATATTTTACTGAATAAGTATAATAATAATTTGGGATTATATTAGTGCGTTAACAAATATTAAACTTAAATTTTAATAATTCCCCAAAAAAACACTAATTATTAACTGACTGCACTCGGTCAAAAATACTTGTGTGGCAACACTCTATTATTGCTATAGCATTGAATAACTGTTGTTGTTTTTTACATTTGTTTTCTTTACATACATACTTCTTACAACTACAATTTGAGCCGTAAATGATACTGACTGCCTATATAGAGGTGTTGTTCGTTTTTAATTCACATGAGAGCGCACAACAGGCCTATACTGGCTTATGTGTATGTCTCCCGACATGAGCGTAATGGCTCCTCTCTTCAAGCTAAACTAACTTAACTCAACTTAAAATACGAATTGTGATTAAGTGCAAAACCCTAGAGGAATTTTAAGTTTTCACTCACAAAAATGCACATATATCGTCAGTGAAAATTAAAAATCTGCACTTCATAGGCGTAGGCAGGCCATTGCCAAAGGGGAGGGTATATCCCCCTTTAACTACTAAAAATTGCTTAAAATTATTCACCCTTATTCCAGTTGTCGACATCGACGTCACTTTAACACAATACCAAAATATTGGGGCTTGTCGAAAACGACTGACGTCTGTTGGCAGGTTTATGCTATTTTCTAGACCTTAGGGAACGGAAATAGATTATCAGTAGCACAAAATTGTTCTCGAGAGCGAGTAAAATTGTCGACATCTGGAATAAGGGTGAATTATTTTAATATTACTCATGAAAATCACCAGTCATAATGCCACCTCCCCCTAGAAAATTTTTCTTGCTACGCCAATGCTACACTTTTTTAAATTGTATAGCAGTGATAAAAAACAATACCCCAGCTGGTATGATGGAGTTGTTTATGAATATTTCCAAGGACAACAAAAATTAATTGGATCAGGGTTGTTTTTTTTATCAAAAGTCGTCCTTTAAAACCATTAAACTTTAGCTAAGAAAGTATTTCCATAATTGTAGCAGAACAGTTTAAAATGTATTATATTTTTTATTTTTTGATATGCAAGATCTCATCTTTTTTCCTCTCTCCCTCTCTCTCTCTCTATCTCTCTTTGCAGAATCGAAGTAAATGAACAAAACATATTGATTGTGGAAAATAATTTAATGCATTCAACCATACAATTTGACATGTTGAATATTTTAAATTTTGAAATATATTCGGTGTATAAGAATAGAATGTGCGGTTTATGCAGTAAACCTTTAAATAGTATGAACAATTATACTTTGTGCGAATGAAATAAAAAAAAAAATATATATATATATTACATTAAATGTATGTATGTATGTAAAAATTATGAAAATAAAAATAAATATTACAACGAAAAGAACTACTACTAAAATTATATTAAAAAACAATTATTTTTAAGAAATAATAATAATAAGATTTTATAACATAAAATAAATGTGCCATAATGGATTTTGAAAATAAATTAATTATAAAAAAACAATTTAAATATACTTTTGTGTTTAGAAATAAAGAAGATTTTTGAAGAAGTATTTCTTTGGACTAAAAATCCCCAAAATCCCAGATGTTCCCCGAACACCATCACGGCAACACCACAAAAAGTGGAAATAACACAGTTATATAAAAGCTGTTTTTATCTAGACATGATAGCATAATTGTTTCCCCTAAAAATCCCCGAAATCCCGGAAGTTTCCCGAACACTACCACGGCAACACCAAGAAATGTGGACATAACACAACAATTTAAAAGGAATTTTTTCTAGACATGACCATACATTTTTTTGAACTAAAAATTTCCAAAAATCCCAGAAGTTTTTCTAACCCTATCACAGGAACACTAAAATCATGGAAAAAGCACAGCAATTTAAAAGCTATTTTTCTCTAAATATGTCCTAATCGTGCATGATTTTAAAGACGTCTGCAGGACCATTATTAATTTTTTGAAAAAGAGAAATTTACTCGGATTCGATTTACGGAACAGGGCCGTATGTAGTCGAAATTATACCCAACTAACAAAAGTAACATTTTGAAGATTTTCGCTTAGGATTTTGATGAAATTTTGTACGAATGTCAAATCTCAATGGACCCAATTGGGTCTCCGAGTGGAGGTGCGGTAAAGCACCACCCTTCCTAACCTGACATAGCTAGCGTTAGTGCTAAATCTTGAAATCTTGTGCGTTCTAGTTTGCGAAATTTAGCGAGTTTGATAAATTTTCTCATTTTGAAGTCGCTATATTTCGCCAACTAGAGCGTATAATGATTCAAGATTTCGCAAGGAGAGGAAAATTTTTTAAATGTTACTTTTGTTATTTGTCTAGAAATGTTTTTCCCAACTCAGTCGTTAAGCAGCTCTGGGTTGAGGAACAGCTCTCGTGTCATCGTAATTATTTCTTAAGTGCGGTCAGGCTTGTGCATGTTGTTTGGCCTTCGAGAGTTTTTCGTCTCGCTCGCACTGGTTGACTGATCTACCATGGATAGCCGTATAATATTTCGCTTTTTTGTGGAATTTCCTTAACAAACACGTTGCTCCTTACTATGTGAATTATAGGTCTGCACAGATATAACTGTTTGCACCAGTTTTGCATGTGTTGGTTCTGGTATGTACAGAAACATATGTTATTCAGCATTTCTGTTACTAGTCATAACTTATCGGTGCAAGCAAATCAGTACCCCTCTTCTTTCTTCTTTCCACACTCTCCCATAAACTCAGACTTGATTCAAGAAAAACAATCGAGTCTAAAACATTACCAGTAACAGAAACGCTGAATAACATAGTGCTAATTCACACGGTGAAATTTAGGACGTCTATTTTTCTTAATTCTCTTTTGAAGTTGCTACCAAAAATTCCTTGCATTCATACGATGTTTTTTTTTGACGTCTAATTTTACTTCTCTTCACCCATATAGCCAATAAGTTAGAAGAGCAAAAATAAAAAAATACAATAAGATAGAAGAGTAACATTAAAACGTAATAACAATAACAACAAGAGCAATGTAATGAGAAATATGAAAAAAACCATGGAAAACAGAAATCGAGGCATTTTTTCTACCCCTCTTTCTTCTCTACACCGTTCGCTAACAAACAAAAAGTGATGTCGAAAAATAGACTTCATAAAAGTCTTCGTGTGAATTAGGTGATACAGAGCCAACACATGCAAAACTAGTGCAAACAGTTGTATCTGTGCAGACCTATAATGTGAATGCATATGTCGTGTACAGTCAGTCACAAAACCTTTTAAAATACTGTTAATACTATCTTGGGCATATGGTCTAGTTACTCCGTCCATACTTGTGAAACACCATATTATACAAATTTACTTTGTATAATATGTATTAAATAAATAAATGTTTTTCCCAACGAATAGCTTGAATTTTAATGGCTCTCGGCGGGAGTTAGGTTTTGATTTTAGACCCCTAGTTTCTTAGGGTAATATTCTTAAGCCAGAATTAGTTTTTACTTTCTGTTCTGTTACGATTCAGCTGACTGTTTTTTGTTTATAGAAATCTAATACAAGTCGTTACTTTTTCTGTTTCGTTCTGTTCCGTTTCGGTTCAACCTCTGAAAATTAAAAAAAAAAATGTTAAGTGACAGCATAAATTAAATAAAAACATTTTGAAATAAATTGTGTTGCGCTTT
Source organism: Tachina grossa (assembly GCA_949987645.1). Lineage (NCBI taxonomy): Eukaryota > Metazoa > Arthropoda > Insecta > Diptera > Tachinidae > Tachina > Tachina grossa. The sequence continues at coordinate 31,663,565 of OX465274.1, read as the reverse complement.
TTTAATTAAAACAAATAAATTTTTACAAGAAAAATTTAAATATAACAATGGACGATGCAAAACTCATCGCTTTAGTGGAAAACTGCGACCCTTCTGGTCCGAAATAGCGGATAAGTTAAGGCAGATTAGTTTGTACGTGCTGTTCTGTTCTGAATCAGCTGTTTTGTTTCTGTTGAGTTGAAAATCGGTATGTGTGGTTAGTTTTTCCTTTTTCGTTCTGTTCTGTTGCGGACAAATCTGTAGAAAATAGAATTCAACGTTAAGTGACAGCCAAAAGTGTGTATGTATTAGTGTGCTGTGATATTTTGTGTACAAGCGTAATCAATTCTATAGGTTGCGAGCTGATTTTTTTCACAGACAAAGTAATTGCAAGATATTTTATACAGAAAGGAACGGCACAGAATAGCAACAGAAAGTAAAGACTAATGAAGCCTTTACTACAGAAAAAGTAAGTACTAAAATTTAGAAGCAGAACGGCACAGCACAGAACAGTAACAGAAAGTACGATCTAATTCATAAAAAATATTTTAGGTTTATTACAGGTTTATTTGACAAATTTTCCATAGAAATATGTCAAATAAACGTTTAATAAACCTAAAATATTTTTTATGAATAACTCTGCAGCCACACGTTTAATAAATGGCTTTCAATTTCATTACACATATTGTGTGTCAAAATTGCTTGACACTACGACCACACCAGCAATTTGATGTATCTTAACACAAGCAATAACGCCGGCATAATGATGACGTTAGATTGCTTGTGTTCAACAATGTATTTGGAGGTGGTGAACACGTATATTCAAATATATTTGCTTTTTATTCACATAAATACTTAAATTGTCAATAATTTTATCCTTTTCTAATTTTAAATTAAACTTTTATTGCTTTTATGTAGTTAAAACTTTTGTTTTCTATTTTTACGTTGGAAAAAATTTAATATAATTTGTATTTGACAGCATGTGTTAAGAGATTGTTGCTCAGCAATGTATTTTAACATTTGTTGCTGAATATATATTTGAACACATATTCACACGGTCCACACGCTAATATCTTGTGTCGGCAATCGAATTTGACAGTTGCCATGGCAATAATTGCCAAGATTATTGCTCGTGTGGTCGGCATGTGAAATTGATAGCTGTGACACAAATTGATAATCAATTTCATTTTTTAAATGCCACCGACGAAGAAACAACTCAAATTTGTAGCTTCAATCAATGTGTGCTGTGACCAGCCGTTCAAATTGAAAACTAAATTGCCATTTAACGCTACAGTTACACGACCAAGATTTTCTTTCAAGTTTTTCACACATACTGGTTGTCAAAAGTCGTTTAAATTGAAAGCTGTGACGTAGGCTGCACACAATTTCCAAGCAAATTTATTTTCAATATGCCGTTGATAAAAAAACAGCTTAAGACAACAAAACTTCATGTCTATAAATTGCAACACATCATTATACCTTTTATTTATGTTCCTAAACATATTTATTTAAGTGTAATTAAACATTAAAAATTTTAAAATAAAAACGAAAAGTATGCTCAATGAAATTGCTGTCTGTTGTTGTTTTTTTGCCTATAAATTGAACACACAATTGGAAAGAAAATTTGAAGTCAAAGTAGAATCAAATTCTAAAAGTGTGAATGTATTAGTGAAAAAGTGTGAATGTATTGAAATTTGAAAGGCAAAACTTGATCGTGTAACCTTCAAGTAAATGGAAAGGTGAATTTGAAATCAATCTAGTTTTCAATTTAAAAAGTTTGATTGTGTTTGTGAAAAAAGTGTGAGTGTATTGAAAATTGAATGGAATTGAAAGTCAAAAATTTAACGTGTGGCCCCCAAGTAAGGCAGTTAGAATTTTGTGTGGATTTCATTTTTGCTAGACGCCTGTTGACAAAAAAATTTACCCACTCTAACAGTGAGTCTATACCTGATAAATTTTTATCATGATAAAAGTCAAATCGTTATCAAGAGAAAAATTTATCAGGTATAGACTCCATTTATTAGTGTAATTGCAGTGTCTTGACAATTTTGTCAGAGCTCAAGCTCAGACAAATTTGTCTTGATAAAAAACATAAACAAACTGTTTGACGTTTTAGTTTATTTGCAGAAAATAAAATTTTTAAGTGATTTTTGAGAAAAAAAACTATAAAAATAAAGGCCCAATTCATACGATGATTTAAAAATCTTGTTTTATTTTTGATTCTCTTTTAAAAGTTGCTTCCAAAAACATTTTACATTCATACCATGATACAATAATACAGGTAGCCGCGAATCTACAACAAATGTACAACAAATAAAACAACAGCGATTTTTATTGCTGTTTTGTGATTGAAAAGAGAGGAAAACAATATACATGTACTTGCGTTTTCTCTTGGCTTTGCAAAGCATGTTTGTATTAGTACAGTTTTAATAGGCACTGTGCGCGTGTGTTGGTAAAACATAATCACAATTTGGCAGATCAAATCACAAAACAAGCAAAACAGCTGGCGCTTCGCGGTTACCTCTATAATTGTATCATGATTCATACCAAGGCACATTTATTTCCAGGTAATATCAGGATTACAAGAACAATGAAAAAATACAACATGGCTTTTAGTTGATCCAAAATATCAAAAATAGAATTTGTTGTAAAATAATAATAATAAAAATTATTCACATAAATTTGAAAAAATTTCTTCACGGCAGCTACCACGAACAAAATTTGCAACGTTTAGGCACTTTTCACAATCTTTTAATAGTTTTTTTCATATTTTTAAATTTGTTTCAAAATAATTTCTTTAATAAAATATTTTTGACATTGAAAATTTTTTAACATTTTTTTTAATTTCTCTTTCGTAAACAATTTTTGAAGCTTCGAATGAACTATAATTTAAAAAAAAAATAGCTCAGCTGCGTTTCCGCTACTACCTGGTGAATGAGGTAGTTTAGACGAGAACAATTTTTAAGCCGCACAATTTTTGTTCTTTTCCAAATTACACGAGACTAAAGGCTCAGTTAGCCGACTGTAATGTAATGTATCTGTAACGTAGAAAACAGCTGATCGATATTTTTATATGAAAAGTAGGTTACGTTACATTACATCTCTATAACCATTTTCATTACTTTTAACATAACAAAATCGATCAGCTGTTTCTTACTGTTGCAGTTACATTACATTACGGTCGGCTAACTGAGCCTTAATTCATCTGGCACAAAATGTATTCGTATACACAGCTGTGTGTGTTAGTGTTTTTAGTATTCATTTAACATTTGCTGTTTTTTAAGTTGTGTGTGTATTGGTTTTATGCTGCTAATGCGGGGTTGAAGCTGGTTGAAAAGTTATGCCAACAGCAAAACCACTCTCTTTGCCTCTCTCACCTACAAACTGGCATGTTATGCCAGCACAATTATGCCCGTGTAAATCAGCGCAATGTGCCTTGATTCATACGATGATTTTTTCCATGTTTCTAGTTTTTACTTTTTTTCTTCCCAAAATTGTATCAGTGTTGCCAGTAGATTTAAGAAACCCCGTTTTTTCCTTTCCCTACATGTTGAAAAATTTCCCCCATACGAAAATCTACAAATTTTAGTAATTTAATGTAAAGAAAGATAAATTAAAAACATTTAAGGACTTAATGATCAAACAGAATTACGGCATAAACACATTTTCCATACAAATTGAAACAAAATAGTAGCGCCAGAAAGCAGTCGAGAGGTCTATTTTATTTTGACAGCTTTTTTTCTTATCCTCTCACATATAAATAAATATTCTCTCAGCAATTTTACCAAAGACAGGCACTGCGACACCAAAATAATTGGATAAAAGTCTATGTAATTTCGAGCAAAAACAAATTTTGAAACGGTTTATGAGCAAAAATATATTTTTGGTATAGTTATTTTTACATTATGTACAAAAATGCAATATGAGAATAAAAAATACCTACATTTTGTTCAAAATAAAATATTTTTCCGATATTCCCTATACTCATATAGTTATTAGTGACAAAAATACCTATAGGTAACACTTTAAGAAATTTATTATTCGACATATTGGCAGAAGTTTATTTTAATTTGAAATTTATTTGCTGGTGGTTCAGCGTTGTCTATATATTTCATTGTTGCTGTAACAAATCATCAGTAGACTTCAACCACACATTTTGAATAGTCACAAACCTCTTATCTTATGCACAGACTTTCAAGAACTATTTGAGAATTCACAAATAATAATATTTTTGAAAATCACAAAAGAAAAATAAGCGTAGTAGGCTTTGAAACTAATACAAAAAACCCAGCAAATAATTTATATTCGATTGAATCTATTTTATTTTTATACACCTTTATACAATTAGAAATCCATTGGATAGCAATAAAAGTAATTATTTTTCTTTTGTGATTTTCAAAAATATTATTATTTGTGAATTCTCAAATAGTTCTTGAAAGTCTGTGCATAAGATAAGAGGTTTGTGACTATTCAAAATGTGTGGTTGAAGTCTACTGATGATTTGTTACAGCAACAATGAAATATATAGAGAACGCTGAACCACCAGCAAATAAATTTCAAATTATAGGTAACACTGTTTTGTATTAAAAAAAAACTGTTGTCGCATTCAATGAAAAAATAAAATAAAGCAACATAAAAAAATTAAAATATTATGTGTAAAAAAAATTTGAAAAAAAAAACTCGTAGAACGGAAAATGTGATTTTTTTTCTTCCCCTTTTGCTTTTCTATACCGTTCGCCTACAAACTCCTAAAATCGTGTTTCAAAAAATCATTGAAAAATCAACGTGTGAATTACGTGAAAGAAAAGTATTGATGTTTTTATTAAATAAAACCTTTTTAATAAATATGAAGGGAAATATTGCAGGTATTGTGGCAAACTTTCTTCACGGCGACAAAGAAATTATGATTTATCATAATAAAAAAACGTCTTCGCATGTATGCTTGCATGAACAAAAATTTGACAACGCCTCTGCCGACGTTTTGTTAGTTGTTATGATAAATTTTTATCAGTTATGATAAATTTTTTTCATTAACTTTTTGCGAACCGAAAATCGTAATATTTTTCGACATATTTATTCACTTGCGATAACGATAAAGTGATTCTGTAATTTCTTTTTACGATAGTCTCCAGCTTTATCTTATTCACCATTTAATTCAATATTATGTGGTAGCTCTGTATAGAAAATGTGAAAATAAGCGAAAAGCACAAATAATAATAAAGAAAAACTCAACAAATTTGATTTTGTGACTTATTTTTTTTTCTCCAACCGATGGCGAATATCGTTAAAATATGTTACTGAATAGCAAAGTCGATAAATTTTCATTATATTTATTATAACGATACGATTATCGTAATAAAAGTTACTGAATCCAGGTACAGGTATAGACGCTATGTAATGTATAATCAAACCGAGTGTTGTCAACTAAACTAGAGATGGGCGCGTGTCGTGTTTTTTCGTGACACGAACACGCACGACTAAACAGTGTTCGTGACATAAAATCTGATTTCGTGCGTGTTCGGTTCGTTTCGTGTTGAGCAAAATTGACACGAAAAACACGAAACTATTTTAGTGTATGAATTACTTTTTTTGCCTTGTCTTCTTGAAATTCATTATCCCAATTCATTAGTTTTAATATTTAGTTTATTTTTTTTATTTTTCTATAATACAATTTTCGATTAATGTTTGCCAAAAGTGGATTTCCGGTGGCGCGTAGAAGGCGCGCCAATTTTCAACAACTTTTCTCAGCATTTGCGGCCGTATTTCACCAATGACTCCGCCAGCCTATAAAGCACACAAAACAGTAATTTTCTGTGGATGAAATAGTGTTTCGACAAAAGCTTGTGGATTCTCCTCACTCCAAATGCGACAATTCTGCTTATTTACGTACCCATTCAGCCAGAAATGGGCTTCGTCGATTATGTACTCCATAAAATTGAAGAAGTGCACGATGAGTTTGACGAATAGAACAATTATTTTGATTAAAAGTTTCAACAATTTGCAAGCGTTCCTCTAGTCTAAGTCGATTCATAATTAAATTTCAAAGCAAACTAAACAAAACGCAACTATCAGCTGTTAAATGGTTGCTCAAATAAAGCAGTGATGCCAACTCAAAGTTGTGACACTATGAAAAAAAAATCGCCCTATACATAAATAAATTGAGCGACAATTGTTGAATTTTGCTTAACTTTTATTTTTAACTTTTTGTCTTGAAGTAAAACTTTTATAAATTTCTTCTTTATAATTGAAGAAAGCGAACAATGAAAAACAATAATTTCAATGCATGTGGAAAATACAGTACCAAATTAAAATAATATTCAATTGAAAATAAATGAAAAAACTAAAAAATATATATATAAAGTATACTTAAAAAATACCTTATTTTCTGGAGGACTTAAAATGTATCTGATGCTCACGATCACGATGCAACTGCGAGATCAAATGTATACGCAATTGGGCTACATTTTCTAAAGGTTGATTACACAACAAGCACGTAACGGGCTGTATAGTGCCCTCACTAAAACAGAAGATAAATAAAATATAAGCAAAGAGACAATATATTGATTTTTGCTTTTAAACTTAAATACTTACAATTGTCTCAGTTTATGCAATTCAGCACAATGTCTAAGTAAAGCTTGTATATGATCATATTTCTCATCGTATAAACGTAGAGCCGACAACATGGGAAATATGGTGCGTTCGCCCAAAATGCACACAGTTTCTAGAATTTCAGTGGGCTCATGATATTGCCAAACACCATCATTTTCATCGCAATGAGTCTCTATATATTTGCGATTTTTGCTTAGCAACCTACACAAAATTAAGAACAATAAAAAGTTATTTATTCAATAATAAAGTCTTTAGATGTGCTTAGTTAATAAATTACTTGATAATGAGTTCCTTTATTTTTGCTTGCAAATCTGCCATTTGACTAGGTAATACATTGGGACGTTCGTCGCCATGTTCTGTATACAGTATGGCATCCATACAATAGCGCAATTGATTGATCTAAATAAAATCAAAATAAATTAAATGAATTTGAGAAAAAAAATTATTACATGCTTATTTACCATTGCAAAATCTTCTTTATCGATTTCAACGTCCAAATTGAGCACGACATCATGTTCGGCATACAGCGGCTTGTAGGTATGTGCATCGAAGCCCAAGCCCGCTAAAATCGATATATATTTTGTGCGCTCCTTATTACGTTTTATTTGCATGGTGGGGCAAAATAGCATTGTCATTAGGGCTCCAAAGCCGTGTATATTCGGCATTAATGTTGTAGCACGTGCCAAAATAGTTTCACCCGATTGCGTTTCCGATAAGTCTGCCGCTACAAATAAACGCTCATGCACATCTTGTGGATCTGTATCGATCAAAACTGAATTAACTGATTCTTTTTCAATTTTTACACACTTCCATGCACCGACTCGCACAGCAGAAAAGATTTTGGTTTCCAATGGCGAATAGGGGCCACGTAAATTTATAACTTTATTGCAAAGCTCTTTCGGTGGTGGTTCAATGTCAAAATCACAGCTGAGTTGGATTGAACGTATGTATTCTTCATTTTGTCGCATATGATCCTCATCGAGATAGCGACTGCTTAAGGACTGCTTGCGCAAACGAACATCATAATCAATCTGAATGAATGAGATATAAAACGTTTTTTTTTTTTCAATCACTCAAATAACAGCAGATACATACATATATGAAAAATTGCAGAAGAAAAGGTTTTTTTGTCCATTAATCGACTTAAGTTCTATTGGCAAAAAAAAATTGCATAATTTTTCTACTCTTTTCGGGAAAATGTTCTAATAAAAAAAAACTATGCAGACAATTTATAACAATTAATTTTTTTTTCGAACAAAATAAATATACGCGTGATACTTGGGATATATGTTTATTTATCATTCGTCAGCGTATACATACATTTGTGTATATACGTATCTGTAATGAGTTTCACATCCGTGTGAAAGTGAATCTTTTTTATACCTTATCTAACTAATTCAGATATTAAAACTAATATATATTTGGTTTTAATACAAAGAATAGGAAATATGAAAAACATTCCCACATTAGCAACCAATTTTGCAAAAATATTCGGAGAAAAAGAGAAAAAAATAACTTTATATATTGAATTTGACACTTAGCTTGTGTATAAACCGCATTCTTGCCCAAATTGCCTTTCGAAATAGTTAAAAATCACGTGGATTGTGGATACCAAATCTCCTTTTTTGTGATTCGAAAATTTTTCATTCTAATTGAAAACGTTCGAAACTCATGAATGAAAAATGTGTTTTGACTGTTTGAAAACATGTTTTATGTGTGTGTAAATTAAATAGCCCTGTATATACGCAGGTGTAGCCGATTAATACTCAAAGTATTATGATAATTATGTGTTTGATTGTAACTCATACAGTTGTTTGTGCTGAATAATTTAAGAAATGTGTATGAACATATTTGTTGGTTGTTTATAGTTATACGCATTCGGTTTAAAATTAATAAAGACAATTTGATGAAGTGTTCTATAATATATTATAAAAATGTCGTAGTCGAAGTAGAACTAAGTCAACTAGCTCACGCAAAATTATATTATAAAATATTACACACGCGAGCCGTGCATGGTTCACCGAAACCACTTGAACGGCTGCCATTTCTATTATTCACGTTGTACATGCATGCATACATATACGAGGTCTGTCATAACTCAGTGACTTTTTGAAGAAACACAGGTTTTTATATAAAAAGTAAGTTTATGTTTCAACACAGTCTCCTTTGAGTTATATTCACTTAGTGCAACGTTTCTCCAGTTTTTTTATCCCTTCAAAAATTTAATATGTCGATGTCATCAAAATAGGCCTTTGTTTGAGAAGTGATTCGTCATTGGTGTCAAATCTCTTTTGCCGAGCCATTTCTTCAAGTTTGGGAACAAAAAATAGTCACTCGGGGTAAATATGGAGAACAGGGCGGATGAGGAAGCATTTCGTAGTCCAAATCATTGATTTTTGCCATGGAAACTGCACATGCGTTTGTCGATTGTGAACAAACGCGGCACCCATCTGGCGGAAAGCATTCTCATGCCCAAGTTATCATTCAAAATTTAAACTACTGAGGCATGTGAGATGCCTATGGCTTCAGCAATCTCTCTCACTTTAAATCTCCGATCTGCTAAAACCATATCGTGAATTTTTTTCAATTGCTTCGGATGTAGGGATCTCAACTGGGCGTCTGGATTGTATGGCCAGAACGAAATTCAGTAAACCACTTTTTTTATCAATGAAATTAATGGTGAAGAGTACACATATTATGTATCAAGCTTAGGCCGAGTTTACATCTGTGTGCCATGTGCCACACAAGCGGCAAAAAAAGCGTAACCACTAATTACTAATGAAAAACAGTTTGATTCAATTTTATACAATATAACATGATTGGGAACTGTTTAAATCAATAAATACATGTCTGGATTAAACAATTTTTCATTAGTAATTAGTGGTTACGCCACTGTCAGATGTAACCTCAGCCTTAGCCTTGGTTTGAGTGATGGTTTTTCCGCAAAAAATGCTTAATGAGCACACGAAATTTATTTTTTTTTCAAATTTTCAACGGTTGCCAAACACAAACTAAATGACGCAGCTTGTTCAAATTTTTACAGGAGCAGTGTTGCCATTTCAATTAACAGGCGGGAAATTCAAAAAGACACTGTCTTAATGACCCACCCTCGTGCATAAATATAACTAATTGTTGGCCTACTAAATATTCAGCCTTATTTATAAAAATTATTAAGGCCTTTTTAAGAAAAATTTTGTATGAAAATTTGTTTTAAAAGCCCTTTATAAAGCCTTAAGAACCCAGCAAAAAATAAATGAACGCGTTCAAAATGAAATAATGTTTCATGCTTCCTTGAGCACTTGTTTCTTCGAATGCATTCTGAATATCATCGCAAATTATAAATAATGCTATAATTTTTGAACTCATTAAAAACGCATTCGATGTTACTGGGTAATATATTGAAATAAATACCAAGCGAAAAAGGCATGCAAAAACGGAATTAAATCATCACATTGCTACATTTTCATAAAACAAGTTTTATCTACAACAAATAACAAGAGTACAGTAACTCAGAGATAGAGAGTGTGCCTTGAGAGTGAAAACAGCTCGGTTCGAATCCTCCGACAAAAATATTTATTTGTTTGTTTTGAATTTACGTGAAAAAACAGCATCGAATCAGGGAACTTGTATGGGTTTAATTAAATTCATTAATTTGAATAGATATCAAAGTATTTAAATTCTCGCACAAACACATGATCTCCAATGACAAGCTAATGTAAAAATCATGCATGTTTCACCTAAATCGAACCAATGCGTCATCACTTGAACCCATGATCAACACATGATTTGTCATGTTTTTTTTTTTTTTGCTGGGAAGTTTTATAAATATTTTCACAAAATGTAATGCATTTGTTTTTGCATTTGTTGAACTAAAAGTAATCATTGTGTTTATATTGTTTTTTGAGCAATGTGTTGTTTAAGTATTCGTGGGGATTTCCCTAGGCTAATCTTTGGTCGTTTTTGTTTTAGATTTTTAATAAAAAAATAAAAATCATTATTTGTTTGATTACAATTACAATTACATGTAATTACAATTGCAAAAAAAATTGCAATCAGATTTAATTTTTAATTGCAATATTTTCAATTACAATTATAAGTATAATGCAATAAGTAATTGTAATTGTAACACCTTCAATTGTAATTGTAATGTTTTTAATATTTAAGTTCAAATACAATTTCCTTGCAACGAATTGCAGAGTGTTGTACAACATATTAATATTATTATTATTATTAATGCTGCTTACCTTAGATAAATAATTTTCATCACATTTTCGACCCAAATGCTTTTCAATCAAAATATCATTGAAAGTTGTACGGTCGATTTTAATAAGAACATTTGCAACTAAATCCACTACCGAAAATACTTCGATTTCAACTGTACCAGCATTGGCACACTTTTGCAAAAGCTCATTAGCAGATTCAGACCATTTGCCATCCGGCGAACGTACTGTAGATGGCTGGACCAAGGCCAAACGGCATTCAAAAATACGTGGCGGGATTTCAGACAAGGATGCAAGTTTAGGTGAAAAGAAACGCAGATCTTTAAAGGCCACAGTGCCTTTGCAACCATTATCAATGAAATATACCTTCAAAAATTATGACACAATTGTTATTGATTTATATGTATATTTTTTTTATAATTTTCCGATAATGTGAAAAGACTTACTTGAAATTGCAAAGTGCGCGCTGCGGAAATAACACTCAAAACTTTGGCCCGTCTATATTTATCATCAAGTGGGGCTGACAAAAGCATGCCTTTGGACACAGATGCCGGACTTTCAATAATACCTGCTTTCAGTTCACGTGGATCGTTTAGAGCATCATGAATATCACGTAAGCGTTCATTTTCAGAGGATGGTAAGAAATAAAATTTACTACAGTTTTCAATCTAAAACAATGAATGCGTTAATAAAAATCTTTAGCAAAATAATTAAGTAAAATATACATATACATACTCGTATACTCAAAAAAACGTCATAACTCAAAAAATTTAATTTCCGGAATCGTCCTACATATTATGCAAAAATTTCACAACTGTTTACTCAACTCTTGGGAAAAATAAAATTTTATTCAATATTTATTTATTTATTTATTTTAAAATTATATCACAAGTTTTTGTTTTAGATTTTTAATAAAAAAATAAAAATCATTATTTGTTTGATTACAATTACAATTACATGTAATTACATGAAGTTGTGAACAGGACCAATTAATGGTTTCAATTAAGAATATAATTGATTTAATTAAATTTTTAATTTTATCAATTAATTTGAGAGGAAAAACTTAATTGATATTATCAAATTGTTTATAGGTGAAATTTTAATTAATTTTTTAATTGATATTACAAATATTTTAATTGATTTTACAAAATTATTCATATTATTTTTTTATGTGTGTGTAAATTTAATGAAAACTTCAAACTCGTTTTCTGGCAAAATGGTTTTTTTTTTGTTTTTTTTTTTGTTATAACGTTGTTTGAGTAGAGGAGCGATATATATTTTCAATTTACATGAGTAATTTGGCCACGTAATGTCTTTTGAAATAGTGAAGGCAATACAATCAAGTCTACATGCTTTAAAGAATTTGTTATCAGCTGGCGTTCACCGTCCACGACGCGTATTATACCCTTTTCTTGAGCATATTTCACACCCGCATTAACACTTAACATAAATGAAAAAAAAAAATTATATTCAACTTGTCGTTTTAATATGCAACGTTTTTCGCACTTACTCCATTACATTTATTGTAGTTTTCATATTGGACAAACGCATTCTTAGGGCTTTATACATGGCGGCACATACTTTTCCCGGCACAATTACACGATGATGATTATCGCTGTATTCCTCTTCAAGATTCTTTTTAAATGTAACAAATATTTTTTCCGAACCCGTTTGAAAGCGTACCTCGATATCATTAGTGGATATTTGCACTTTTTTAAACATTTCCTTGATAGAACGCGAATAAAGTTCACCCACATGTTTGTTATTGAAATTCGTAAAATAAACAGTGCGACAGGGATCGTGGCCATTTAGCACATGATACATATTTCTACCGCGATCGGTATCATTTAGAGATGAGCGTGTAAAATAATTGGGATAGAAGGCGCCAGCAATGACGATTTTTAATATGATTGTCTTTTCGCGATCCATCCAGTGCACGCGTTGATAGGAGGTTTGCTCTTTGAAATTCATGCCGGCCAAGCGTTCTTTGAGTTCTTGAACAAGTAAATGCATTTCTTTAATCGAACGCAAATTGATATGAAAATGCTTTGCATATTCCGTTTCAGCTACTTCAGTGTTTATGTTATTTTGTTCACGCATAGATTTCCAAAGCTATAAAAAGAGACAATGTTTAAAATTTTATTGTGTTTCAAATGTGCTCAAATTTAATATTCATTAACGTCTGTATTCATAAACGTTTATGGAAGTTAATGTTGGTTTAATGTAGGAAAATTTCTCCTTAAAAATCATTTATTTTTAGCATTACTCGTCATGAAGTGAAAGAAGGAAAAAATCATATATATCATCGAATGGAATTTTTGGCTTTACGAGTACATCTAATTTAAATAAATTCACACTTTTTTTTCTTAAGCGCAGTTTCCACATTACAAGCAGACAACGAACTTCTCTAGAAAATTTATATAAAAAACACTCTATTTCTATTCTATACAATTGTAATGTGGACACTACGCTCTTATTTATTTAATCTTTTTTACATAAATTTGTAATTATTACCCTGTAAGCTTTTAGAATTGCAAATAAGTCGGAACCGGAACCGTCAGCATACGCCAGCTTCTGTCTATAAACATCAAAATCGCTTTGAGGTGTTAAGGCTTCGTAACGAAATACGGAGCGTACACTCAGACCGGCAGCTAAAAATCAAAAAATTATATTAAGTACAATAAAATTGGTTCGAAATGAATAAAAATATTAAGCAAATTCAAAGAAATCTTATATTATTAGCACAGGATATAAACAGTAAGAGAAATTGCAGTCAATATCCATGAGATGTGCCACGCCCACTTTTCAGCTCCTCAATACTATTTCTTTAAACTACTACTAATACTAAAAGAAATTACACAAATCAGTCCAGCTGCTCTGCGATTTTAGACAAATTAAAAAAAGTCGGTGTAAAAGTGGGCGTGGTCAATTTTCTTTCCGTAAAAACCTAGGTTGGATTTAGGGCAAGCATTTAAAAAATTCAGTGAAGTGCGATTACTCCTCGGCGCTTGTATTTTGCGATTATTTCGGTTTTTTGGCGATTTTTTAGTATTGACGCTTTTTTAGTTTTGGCGTATTTTTTTCTTTTTTCGATTTTTGGTATTTTTTTTACTACATATTTTTTAATTTTAGCGATGTTATTAGTTTTGGCGATTTTTTTTCGTTTTTAGCGATTTTTTCGGTTTTTCGCAATTTTTTTTATATTTGGTGAAATTAACTTTTGTTAAAATTTCGATTTTACATTTTCATGAGTTAATTTTGGCGATTTTCGATTTCGATTATTTAATTTTCATATTCTTGGGAATTTTTTATTTATTGGTGGCGGCACATTTATTTTTTTTTCATTATTTGCTTGTTTTTTGTATTTTCTTTATTTGCTGTTTTTTCTAATTAATTAATCTGCCATTGTTTTATTATTTTGGGTGAAGTTCATTTTTTTTTCAATTCGGTTTTAATAAATTTTTGTTATATTTTTTAAGGTCTCCGCAAAATAGGTTGGAAATAAGATTTAATTAAAAAAAATTAAGATGTGTTATTTTTTATTTAGGGCCTAATTTTGTAAAACGCAACGCTTAGCATTGACAAATTTTTTATGTATTTTGTTTTTGTAATTTAAATTTTTTCCACATAAAATTTGTCAACGCCTGGCATTGCGTTTTACAAAATTAGGCCATTAATTTAAATATTTTTTTTTCGTGAATGTCCTATATTCTTAACAGAAAACCAGAAAAGGTAAAAAATTTACTTGTTAATTTTTATATAAACTTCGACACACACACAACAGATCCGTCAACAGTATAAAGACCAGTGTTCGTTCCTATTAGTACGTTCTAGAACCCTGCAAAAGAACTTTCAAAACATGTGGGATTTTTCTAATGCTTTACTGAAGCGACGAAGTCTTCTAAAACAAACGCTAAACCATACAGTTTGCAAGACATTTGTTTCAGTTATTGCAGGTATAGGAGTAAAGAAGAAAATACTTCGTGAGTATTGGGAATATTTGAGAAAGTAGTACTTATGACAAAGTCAAAAGCGATTCAGTACATTTTCTCAATCAACATTTCCTTCAGGGAAACCACCCTTAAACACATAAATAACAAGCATACACGCATCAAAGGTGAAGACACTACTTCTTTTGAGTGTTTGTTATGAACAAAAAGTCCTCGCGACATCGCTTGTAAACACTCATATACACGAACATCAATCCATCAATCGTGATTCGCTTATTATACGACAGCATTTATCATTGGTTCAATACATTTAAAAAACAAGACGTATTTACATTTCAAGACTGCTTACGCAGCCCTCTAGTATGTACTCCGTAGATTATATTTATCACACAAATGACTTTTTCTTTAAAGAACTTAGATATAACTACTACATGACAAATTTAATGGTGAAAATCTTTTGGGATGAGTTTTATGAATTTTAAAATTTTTGCTCATAAAAAATATACAGATAAATGTATAAGGTTAAACAACTGCATGCCAGTTAGCATAAGTGGCAAAATTGAACATGGTCTAAAAAAGTACGAGTATAACTATTAAATCCATATTGCCACTTATGCTAACTGGCATGAAGTTTTAGCTTATAAATAAGGCGTATATCTATCTATAAATATAATTAATAGGCGAACATGTTTTTTGTAATCCCTTTTACGCTGGTACCACTACACCGATTTTAAAAAGATTTATATGGTTTTAAATGATTTTCTGTACAGATGTGCAGAATCTATATTTTATTGAAATCGTTTTAGTATTTTGGGAGCTATAAGCGTTTAAAGTTGCTACTACTACATGCACACATATTACACACGCATTTATTAGCTTACAAGTAAAAAAGAAACAAAACATGAGTGTGTGTGTGTGTTTGTAGTATTTCTCTTGATCTAACAATTTTTTTTTCTTTATTTGTTGTTGTATGAAAGCCATAATACTTAAACGAAGAGAATTGAATAAAGTGAATTAGCTTGGTTGAAGGGATTTTGTTTATGTTTTTTTAATTTCATGTATTATTTAATTATGCTTGCATATGTATGTAAGTTTGTGTGTGGCTGTGTTTTAATAAATTTTTTATGAAGTTTAGATATGTACATTTTCTTTGAATCTTAAATTATTTACATTTTGATTCTAGAATACGGACGAGTGTGTCGTCCGTTTGGTATATCTAGTTTTACTTATTTTTCAACCGTGTGTAGTGTATTTGGAAATGTATGTAAATTTTCTGCATGAGAATGTATACATGAAATACAAAGAGTTACATACATTTAATTTGAATTAGATAATTAAAATTTTAATAATTTATTAAAATAAAGTTTTAATAAGATTTGCATAATAATAAAATAAGTTTTAAATAAACATTAATTACACTTTAGAGAAAAAATTTTATTAAACTAAAATTATGTACTTACCTATTATAATAGTTTCCTCTAAAACGCTGAATATATAACCTAAAACAATTAAACGACTTAAACGTATATTCAAGGGCAAAGCTGCCATTATTCTGCCCATGTAACTGATATCACCATCCTGCACTGAATAAGTACCATTTACAGTGGTATATAAGGCGCCAACTTCTTTCAGAGTCAATATAGTATTATGTATGTCACTTAAATTGGGTGGATCCATGGCCAAGCCGAGTATATCCGGTGGTGGTCCCATATCAAGAAGTTTAGCATTTAACACAACATTCTCAAGAGGGCAACGAAGCATTTCAGGCGTGCTAAACTCATCCATGTAATTCTAATTTCCAAAATAAAATATTATTATGAAATATATATTCAAAACAAAATAGTTTAAAACCATACTTCAAAGTAATATTTGGGAACTAAGCGGTAAACACGACCATTCATAACACGACCAGCACGGCCAGCACGTTGTTTACAGTTGGCCTTAGAAGCCCATTTCAATTGTAGGGAACTAAAATTTGAGGCTGTGTCAGTAACCAAAGCTTTGGTTAAGCAAAAGTCAATAACTGTAATATAATGATAAATTAAATAAACTGCAAGCAAACAATAAAAATGTCTATCTAACCATATTTTACATCTGGCACAGTTATACTGCTTTCTGCAATATTGGTGGCCAATATTACTTTACGATACCCGTATGGTGCCGGATAAAATACTTTGCTTTGCTCATCGCGCGATATAAGGGAATGTAAACGTATGGGACTCAATTTGGGAGTATTTCTGAAAAAATAAAACATGTTTATACATACATACATATTAAGCTTATATGAATATTTTACTTACTCTTCGGTGTTATTAAGTAACGCCAAAGTTCTGCTCATTTGCTCTATTTCGTTAATGCCGGGTAAGAATATTAAAATGGAGGAACTATTAACCGAATTAGGATGACTATTCAGGCTTAATGCCACCTCCTGTTTTTCAATATTATCTATTACAATAATTAACTTTAAGGCTAATCTATACATTTCCGTTGAAATACCAGGCTCTGACATATCAATTTGTATATTCTAAAAACTAACCAATGATAAAAATGTGCAGAATTAAGTAAATTTTAAATCTTACGCTATTGTTAATACGACCCAAATCATTCAAATAGAAATCTTTAACGTGGAACAACCGTCTGGAATCAGCTTTCATAATAGGAGCTCGTTCACGATTAATTTTAAAATAGTTGGAAAACTTTAATAGAATGTATCATTATTAGTAGCGTAACTAACATAAATATTAAACACAAAATTATTTTAATAACTCACATCCAAAGAATTTATTGTTGCCGACATCAATATTATTTTACAACGTTTCGAAGTGGTCGTTAAGAATCTTCTAATAACAATTAATAAGAAGTCCATATCCTGATCTCTTTCGTGTACCTCATCCAATATTATATGGGTAAAACTGCCCAAGTTTTTCTCATTTATTAATTTTTGCAATAGCACACCGGTGGTACAGTATAATATTCTCGTATCCTCACTCAGGTTAGCATGTAAACCAACCTTTATTGAAGGGAAGAACACATTTACATATATACATATATGTATTTAGCTTTATTGTATGTAGAAAAATAATTTTACCTGATAACCTACTACTGAACCTTCTGGCCATTTACGTTCTTGGCAAACACGGCGAGCTATTGATATAGCAGCAATACGTCGCGGTTGAGTGCAAACAATTTTGCAATACTCACGACGAGAGTAAGCATCATCTATAATGTATTGGGGAATCTAAGAAAAAAAAATCAACATTACATTCTTCAAATCAAATACACTTTGTTTATTGGAGAAAACCAATTTTACTTATCAAATGAGGTTATAAACGCAGAAATGGTGTAACCCATTAATTATTTAATTGCTTTATTTTGCAATATTACGATCTGTGCAAAAACGATTTTTCAGATCCATTTTCTTTATTTTAAATTCTTTTAATAATGGGTCTAAATTACGTGTGTCGCATTTCGACTAAGCTACGACAATTTTATACTAGATTAGAGAAAAAATTTTGCAATGTTCTTTAGTCTAGTACAAAATCGTAATAAGGCCCAAAATGATCCTTTCTACATCTGAAGTACAATGAACTACGCCAATATTGTGGCCGCACTTTTTAAATTATTTCTTTATAAAGCAAAAATAAAGTTAATAACTTTCACTCACTTGTGTTGTCTTTCCGCAGCCAGTGTCACCTTCTACGACGACCACCGGGTTTGCTCTTATAAAATTGACTATTTCCTCTCTTTTATCATGTATTGGCAAAGTTTCATCTCGCCTTAAATCAAAAGTATAACGGTCATAAATTCCATCGTCAGCACGATTAGTACGGTTAGGGCAATTACTAGCATCATCGTCGGAGTCTGATAAACTTTCTAAATCGTCCATGCACGAGGAAGCCACCACGCTACAAGAGGCTCCATATCGGGATTTATCATTGTCGTCGTCTAATTGCAACTAAAAAAGACAGTTTCAAGTCAATTTTCAAAAAAAAAAAAACAAACATTTTTATTATTGTTATAAACCTTGTCCATTTTATCTCGCTCAGCTTCTGCTACATTTTCCGAATATTCTGTGCCAAAATGTTGCCGTCTCATTATCGATTCAGAATTATTATCGCTCACGGCAGTTGTTGCTACCGTACCCGAGATACAACCGCGCGGTACGATCTTTCTTTCAAATTTTTTGGAAAAGTCAAAAAAATCATTTATATCATCCATTTTAGAATGAACCCGAGTATTTCGGTTTATAATTTATTGAATTAATTTAGTTTTCTTGTTAATTTTCAAGGCGTCTTTTCACTTTTTCCTTCCTTTATGAACCGCTATAAACCAGAGCACCCACATATTTTTTCCAGGTTGCTACCCAAATTAAAAGTTTACATTCACCCAAATTCCCATTAAAAGCATTTGTGTTCGCTCCGTTATTTCCAGAGGCAATCCTGAATAACCCTGGAATTAGACTCGGCAGTTTTTCTTGCTCAACTTTTGATTTTATAATGATAGAGAAAAACATACATAGGTATATGTAGAAAAGTTATATTTTACTCTCTCCACTCTTTCATACAAAATCAAAAGTTGAGCAGCTTAGATTGCCGAGTCTAAAACCAGAAAAACTGGGAAAAATTTCTAGCGGAATTTTATTAATGATTACCTCCATTAAATCATTGTTAACACCACAGAATTATTTTTAAACATACATTTTTAATATATGTAGAACGAATTATAGAAGTATTTAAATTTTTTTGTATATTGTATATAAAATTGCTTAGCGATTCAAAAATATTTATTGTTACTATTTAACGAAATATTTCAGCAAACTTAACAAAAATTTAATTTATTTCAACAAATCTACAATCCGCCAAATAATTGTATCAATCCCATAGAACATAAAAAATCTCTTAAAAGCGAAAAGCCTTTTAGTCTGGAAGTCCTCTTTTACATTTGAGACATTTCTTGCCGGACATTTTATCAATTCTCTTTTGTTCTTGCCCGAAGCTTTTACACAAGGCACATTTAATACAGGTACATGGCAACTCTGTGCCTCTCACATAGCTTTACAAAGTAATTGTCAAAAATTTGTATGAGGCCGTTTAGATGAAGGGAGGCCTCGCTGCGACACGTCGCCTACGAGTCTTGTTTTTACATGCCGACCACACGAGCAATAATCTTGGCAATTATTGCCGTGGCAACTGTCAAATTCGATTGCCGAAACAAGATATTAGCGTGTGGACCGTATGAATATGTGTTCAAATATATACCTGTTTGATATGCCTTGCTTTTACATATTGGAAATTAAAAGAAACACAGAAATTTTCTAGTTGGTTTATTTCTTTTTCGCGTTTGCTACTTACACACATATACATACATACCATATGCCTTGATAGTACACATCAAGTATCCACACAGCAAAGAAACAAGTCGGCTCGAAGCCGACGGCCTGCCGCCGCTGATTATTTTTCTGTATATCAAGCCGCCGCCGATTGTATCGGCTCGCATCGGCTCAAAACCAGCCGAAATTTTATCTGCTGAGAAAGATAAATTTCCGAGAAAAACTTTTGAAAATCAATTTTCAGTTTCAATTTTTATTTTCTCTTAAAATTTTCATATGCTTATTTGCGCCGCCGAAAATTCTCTCGGCGCGCCGCTGCCGGTCACAAAACTACTGCGCCGCCGCCGCCGATAATTTTGCCTCGACTTGTTTCTCTGCCACACAGCCGTTGAAATGAGAAAAATCATGTGAAGCAACAAAAATAAATTGCGAAAAGTAGAAAAGAGAAATAAAAAATGTCTGGTACTCATGTTTTAGACTCGGCAGTTTTTCTTGAAGCAAGTCTGAGCTTATGGAAGAGTGCGGAAAGAAGAAAGAAGAGGGGTACTGACTTCCTTGTACAGAAAAGTTACTTCATTTCTCTTTTGTTCTCTCATTCGCAGCATTAAAACAATAGGAAAATTGAACAAAAAACCGTCTGAGTGTAAGCAAACGAGCAGTTTTAAAAGAGAATTGAAGATAATTGCTTCAAGAAAAACTGCCAAGTCTAAAACATGACGTACAGAGGGTCGTGTACTACACACTCTGCATCTTCGAGTCTTTGACAAACTTCGTCTGTCTATCTTTCAATTTCCCCAATG
The DNA here is from genome assembly GCA_949987645.1 of Tachina grossa. NCBI lineage: Eukaryota > Metazoa > Arthropoda > Insecta > Diptera > Tachinidae > Tachina > Tachina grossa. The sequence goes on along the minus strand of OX465274.1, from coordinate 31,642,678 downwards.
TAAAAGGGCACGAAACAATGCTATAAATGGTGGTACATACTGGTATCCCAATTTCAACGCTTTTGCATATCGCTTTACAGCACTGTTAATGATAAAAAATTTGTCTAGTTTTGTTTACGGAAGGGGCCAAGGACAAATGAAATAAAATTGTACAAAAAACTTGATATTCCTGGAATGAATACAGAAAACTGAATTACAGATAAATTTTACGAAAAAGAACAATGACCAGTGGCCGTTTTCATGTAAATGGTGAAGATTCCGGTAGTGAACAAAATTCGGCATCAACATCAGCTGCTGCAACAAATGCTACAGGTGACGCAAGTGTGGGAATAACAGAAGTAAGAGAGAACGAAAAAATCAGAACATTTGTTTTTACCAGTCGAGGAAGTACATTATCCCTACAAATAACTGATAGAACACATTCACCATCAGCTACAGGACTTGAGGAAGAATTAGAAATAAAAATACCAGAGGTAAAAAGCAAAACATTAAAATTGTTATGTACATAATATCCGTGCGAAAAGATGTTTATATAACGTACTTTTTCTCCTATTTTCAGCTTTTGCAAAGTGGTTATTCTTTTTATACGTGGCCCTGTGCACCGATTTTAGCTTGGTTTTTGTGGGAACGTCGTCATTCATTGATTGGAAAACGAATTTTAGAGCTGGGAGCTGGTACCGCTTTGCCTGGCATATTAGCAGCTAAGTGTGGCGCTCATGTTGTTTTAAGTGATAGTTGTATACTTCCGAAATCTATCAATCATATACGCAGATCTTGTGCGGTTAATAATTTACAACTAGGGCAAGATATCGAAGTGATCGGCTTAAGTTGGGGTCTCTTATTGAATAGTGTATTTTCGTTGGGACCGTTGGATTTGATAATAGCAGCCGATTGTTTTTACGATCCTTGTGTGTTTGAGGATATCATTGTTACAGTTTCGTTTCTTTTAGAACGTAATCCTTCGGCCAGATTTATCTTCACCTATCAGGAACGCAGCGCGGATTGGTCGATTGAAGCTCTGTTAAAGAAGTGGAAACTTTGTGCTCTACAAATCAACAGCGAAGACATTGGTAAAGCTTCAGGTGTGGATTTATTGGATATTTTAGGTGGCCACGGACATACTATACATTTAATAGAAATAACAAGAGAAATTTAATTTAAAATCATGTCTAATTTTGTACGTCATAGCTATAAGTTGTTTGTAGGCAATTTACCTTGGACGATTGGTCAAAAGGAATTGCAAACATACTTCTCTAAGTTTGGTCATGTCTCATCGACAGCCATTGTTTACGACAAACAGCAAGGTTTTTCCAAGGGTTATGGTTTTGTAACATTTAGTAGTAGCGATGCTTATAATAGTGCTTGTAATCAAAATGTACACTTTTTGGAAGGGCGTGTGCTCAATGTTGCGGAAGCCAATAACTAATAGGTATTCAATAATTCTAATAATATTCAAAACGGTTTAGATTTTTAACAATAGACTCATACAGCCTTGAGCATAATGAAGATCTAGCATGAAGTTAGCATAAGTAATGAAATTGAACTTAATGTTACCGAGTTCCTGCACATAATTTGACATTAAAAATCGGCACACGATGTAGTTTTAATTCACTATTAAATCATGTCGTGATTTATTATAACATATTAATTTTTTCAACTTATGCCAGTTTTTCGTATGTATAAGGCTGATCATTTTTGAAAACTTGTCAATGTTCTTCGAACATAATGTGTTTATTATTCAATGCGTCTTTTTCTTACGAGATAAAATTGTACAAGTAAAAACTTTTCAATAACAAAATTGTACTGTGTATTTCAGAAATAATAAAAATTACTATTTACTTAAATAACTCTTATAATTACTTCCCACTGCTTCAGATATAGACTTGAAGTTTTTAGCTTTTAATATTTCTGCCAGTTCTCTTTTAACACGGTTAACAACTGGTGGGCCATGATAAATGAATGATGTATAGAGTTGTAGATGTGAAGCACCTGCTTCAATTTTTTTAAAAGCATCAATTCCTGATGAAATACCGCCCACGCCTATAATAGGTATTTTGCCACCAGTTTGACTATACATTTTTGCAATTAATTCCGTAGACTTTTCACGCAACGGAGTGCCACTCAGACCTCCCGCCTCTAAAGCGTTAATTGACACTTCTTTAAGGTTATCCCGGGCTACAGTTGTATTGGAAATAATCAAACCGTTGATGCGGCAGCTTTTTTTATTTACCACTGCAGAAATGTCTTTGATATCTTGCAATGTTAAGTCGGGTGCAAGTTTAAGTAATACAGGAACTTTATTATTTACGTGAAGATTGTTTCTGGTTTCTATGACCGTTTCCAAAAGGGATTCCAAGTCTTTTTTTCCTTGTAAGTCTCTCAAGCCTGGCGTGTTGGGGCTGCTGACATTTATAACCAAGTAGTCGGCTATAGGACCAAATATCAACACACCTTGTTTGTAATCTTCTTTAGCGGATGGCGATGTTTTGTTTTTGCCCAAATTTATGCCCAAAATGCCTTCAAAGTTTCCTGATTCTCTGAGAGCCTTCAGGCGCTTAAACACTTCAGCATGGCCCTCACTGTTGAAACCATAACGGTTAATGATGGCTTCATCTTCTACCAAGCGGAAAACACGAGGCAGAGGATTCCCTGGTTGAGGTTCAGGTGTAACAGAACCAATTTCGACAAAACCAAATCCTATTTGCGCCAAACCCTCAACCGCTTCTCCTTGTTTATCAAAACCTGCAGCAATGCCCAACGGATTAGATATGGCCCGACCAAAAAAGTTGGTATTCTGCAGTATGAGAACTATTACTTATAGAAATTGTAGTTGCAATACAAAAGTAGCTAGCTTGAAATCTTACTAATATTGTTTCATCCGGTTTGTTCCTCTTTGCAAACAGTTTATATTTACAAGCCAACAACGCCAGTTTGTGGCTAATTTCTGGTGATAAGAGACGTGTGGCCGGCATTAATATTTTTTCGTAGTATTGTTCTTGACCTTGGTAGATACATAGACCCGAAAATACCAAACCGCCCCCAGAGCAGACTAACACCAATGTTTTCAGCTTATCCTGCAATCATTAAAATTTCATAAGCATTAATTGATACTTTGTTTTTATTTTACATACTGCCACTTTTTTAGTACTAGCTGCCATAGCTTTGATGCAAAATTACAATTTCCCAAAAAAAAATGCCTAAAATGCGTAGTATAACAATAATAATCAGAACTGATAAAAACCAACAAAAAAAAATGGTTTAAGCAAAAGAATAGCTTTTAACATTTATGTTAACTTTACATATTTTTTAGCTTTCCAGCACTACCAACAGCTGTGGGCTTATAACATCACAACAAAAAAAAATTTACCGGTACATGTTACGACAGCACAAAAATAAGTTGTTTTATCAATGAATCTTATTGATTAATTTTTTTAACTAGTGCTAATATATTATGGACATATTTTTTTTTAGTGTATTTATTATATAGTTGAATGCAAAAGTTGATTATAATATATAATTATATACCATGGAGGCCAACTTAGCTTCAGACATTATGAATCCTATAACGACGGAGATAGAAACCCATAGCTTCTTAAATGCTTTAGTGGTAAGTCCGTACGTACAATACTGTCTATTTTATCGATTGTAAATGCAAATAATAATCCTTGAGACCTCGTTTACATATTTTATATAACTGCATATGCAGTATATGCACATATTTATATGTATGTACATATAAATGGAATTCTCTTTTTTTTTAATTTCCAGTATTTTTAATACAGTAGATTAATATATTTTAATAGGCTGGTGGGGTGGCTGGAATGGTGGTGGATATAGCATTATTCCCCATAGACACTGTAAAAACCCGATTACAGAGTGAACGTGGCTTTTGGAGATCTGGCGGTTTCAAAGGCGTTTACAAAGGTTTGGCACCAGCCGCAGCTGGCAGCGCACCCACTGCAGCGTTATTTTTCTGTGCTTATGAAAATTTTAAAACTCTATTTAGTAATGCTATGGGATGTACGAAAAACTCACCATATATACATATGGTTTCTGCCTCAAGTGCTGAAGTGGTAAATAAGAGCATACATCATAGTCAATTAGATTGAAATAAATTATGTGCTTATGTTTTAAATACTTCTAGATAGCTTGTTTAATTCGAGTGCCTGTAGAAATAGCCAAACAACGAAGACAAACTCTAGGCAATACATCGCAACACGGAGGTTTGAAAATTCTGTGGTCTGCTTACAGAAGAGAAGGTCTAAGAAAAGGTGTTTATCGTGGCTTTGGTTCTACCATAATGCGAGAAATACCATTCAGCTTTATACAATTTCCCTTGTGGGAATTCTTTAAATTGCAATGGACTCCATTTACCGGATTAGATTCTACACCCCTTTCAGTTGCATTATGTGGAGCGGTTGCGGGTGGTATTTCCGCTGGACTAACCACACCCTTGGATGTGACTAAGACAAGGATTATGTTGGCTGAACAAAATAGTTCTATTCGTAACTTATCCATACCAAAAGTCTTGGCATCGATATATCATGAAAGAGGTTTAAGCGGGTAAGTGTGGCAAATACATACATACATATCGCTCCTTTATTAAAATAAAGTCATAACCCAAAAAAAGCTGGATGTACATAAAATACGATTAAAGTTTTTAATTTACGTACAAATGAAAGAAGATTATTAAACATTTTCTTCACGCCAAATACAGAACATACCCGAATATAAAGTTCGATACGATGAATTATTCTACATTAATAGCTCAAAAACACATATTTGAGAAATGACTCATTTTAAATAAAATAGCGAAGTGTACAAAATATCAAACGATTTTATTAAACTTATGCATGTTGGTATTTCAGATTGTTTGCTGGATTTTTACCCCGAGTTATGTGGATAACGTTGGGTGGAGCATTTTTCTTTGGGTTTTATGATTTAACTTGCCGCCTTTTGGAGACTGAAAATCATAAGCCTACAAAATTTTAAGGGCTTGTTAAATATTCTTTAATAAATAAACGTGTTTTATTCAAATTTTCTAAATATTTAAACTGTGATATTTGAATTTGTATTTTATTTGGTGCAGTAGATAAATAAATAGGTTTATGTGTAGCAGTGTGTTTCTTCATTTAATACCGTTGAGGTAAAATTATGTAAATAACGCCAAAGTTCTATTTAGTTTGGAAGTACTGAAATAGTTTTCGTAGCGCTAAAAAAATATTTCTATAACATCAATAAACAAACAAGTATTTTATATACAAAACTTACATTAATTATTTCCAGTTTTCCTTTTAATAAACTTTTCAATGGATTATCTTTATTGTCAACTTCATCTTCTACAACAACAGAATCATGTTCTAAAGTGAAATCCAATTCATCATCTTCGTATGTAAAACGTCGCATCACATTTTTTGCAATAAATGTGTAGCAAACGTCTTCTGTTGCTAGCCATTAGATATACCTAAAGTTATCCAAAGGAATTATGTACATATGTGTATCCGTATTTATGAAAAATTTTAAAGTGGTTTCCAAAAATTGTATTTTGTGAATACGAAGTTATGTAGCTAATTTTCAATTTTGATGTTGGTTTTACGAAAAATTAACCAGAATTGAGTTAGAAAATATCAATACCAAATAAAAGAAAATTATTTCGTAATTCGTTTCGAATTACAGAGTGGACCCCATCATTTAACAAATTCATTATATTTCATAATCTTAACTTATTTGATAGTTTACCAGAAGAGATAATAATATTGCGACTAAAAGTACACCGAATGGTATTAGTATATAAAAACGTCCTTCTTCAATGGGCTCAATGCTTAGCGATGTTGTATTTTCCATAATATTTTGTGTTGTATGGTCTCCATGATTTAGTTGATTTGTTAATAAGCCCATTTCATATAATTTGGATTAAAAGTTGAGTATAATAAATAATATCCCTTGGCTGTGTAAATAATATTTCTTTCTTGTTCTTATTTATAAACAGATGAACTGTTTGTGGACTTTGTCATAGTTCTTATTACCGTTAACAATATTTTAGCATCTCTGTTATGGGTTCTTTACGAACCGATGATTCCATAAAGTTTATTAAAATTATATGGTAGGTACGCACTTTGTAGCGTGCACCACGTTTATATAACATTTATTTCTTTATTATGTCCTGATTCACACACATCAGGTTTAGCTGATCAGTTTTTGTTCAATTTTCTTGACTGGTACGGCTTTCCAATCTCTTATCCTCTCTCTCCTAAAAACTCAAGGCTTGACGACTCAGACCTAACGTGTGTGAATCAGGACTATACATACACAGTACAACATTTTTGAAGTCATTGATTCGGGAATCAATTTCTGACGTGAAAGTAGGCCCAAAATGAAGAACTTGTGCATCATTCGTTTTGTCTTCTTACCTGCTAAAATATTTTTAATATCGATTTGAAGTTAGTAACTATCGTATAGGGGAATTTTTCACGTTTTAGGCTCTTTTGTTTGTCATAACTCGAGAACCACTAGTCCGATTTAGCTGAAACAAATTTAGAAAAATTAAGAATTACAATTCCTCTAATCTGTTCTTATAGCGTTTTCCTATGTGTGCAACACTTTCGAAGTAAAAAATTAATGTATGAAGGGAAAAAAGTATTTTTTGCCTAAAAATTTAAATTTTTTTTAAAAATTCATAAAAAATCAAAAATGCAAAAAGTGTCAAATCTAATTACTTTCGCATAAAGCCATGTAACCTGTGAGTAAAGTGAGACATTTTTTGAGAAAATCGATGAATAAATTTATTCCAATAATGTTATGAATGAATATAGACAAAACTTAAAATAAAAATTCCCATTTGTATTGTAGCTATTCTTACACAGAAAATATGGAATTTATGGAATCTATGCATAAAAAGAAAATGGTGAAAACGGTTTCGGCTTGCAGGGACATAGTATCCAGACTCGGAGGTTTAGGTGCATCGACATCAGCAGGGCGGTTAACTAGAAGTGTGGCAGTAAATGCAGCAGTGTATACTTTTGTTTTCAATTGTTGTCTGTTTAATCCAGGACGAAAATTTATGCATGCGTAGCACCTGGATTCATCATGTCCAGTTGTGTCTTCCACCCAAATTACTGGCTTCATAAAAGACAACGTTGCACCTCATCCATGTATCTAATTTATTTATTTATTTCAATCCGATACATAGGAAGCCTAAAAGGCCAATTATACATGTACCTATAGAATTATATTAATAGTCACTTAAAGCTACAGAATGTAAATTATATTTTATATTATATAAAAAAAATAAAAAATTATAAATTAATTAAATGAATAAGTCTCAGTGTCAGTGACTCCCCAGCCACACAAAATTAGTAAGAAGGAATAAAATTTTTAATAATAGTAAAAAAGATCCAAAAAATTTCCGCCGATGTGTTAAATGTCATACAATCATATTATATTCGGGAGAAAAACCAGTTCAAAAGCATTTTTTTATAGATAAAAATTGAATATGAGAATAGTTTCAAAGGTGATGGTAAGCTATCCCAAACCCTGCAGACTCTTATTTTAAATGACCATTCAAAAATAGAGAGGAATATACGAGGAATTTCAATCTGAACATTACGTGTAGAGTTAATGAAGGAAAAGTTATTTGTAAGAAGTGTAGGCTGTCCCATTTTAATAACTTTGTAGAAATAAAGAAGTAAACACAGGTCAAGATAGTCAAGAAAATTACAGCCAAGAAATACAGACACAAGTGTTGTAACACGATCATGCTCACGGACTCTAACTTGAAAAACATATCTAACAATTTTTCTAACAACTCTCTCAAGAACATCAATATTGCCTCTTAATGAACCGGAGTATAACTCGAGACAGTAGTTAACCTTAGTCATCAGCAATGCATGGGCCAATCGATATCTAATATGTTTAGGTGTATATGATTTTAATGCATACAATCTTCTTAAGGTCATAGAAACTTGGCGTGATATTGAATTTATGTGCTTGTCAAAGTTTAGTTTAGAATCAACAACTATACCAAGGCATTTGAGAGAGTCTGCATAGCTAATAGGCTGATTTCCGATACAAAGTCTGGGATAAATTATATGTTGACAGTTTAAGTGAAAGTACATGGCTTTAGTTTTTGATGAGTTAATATCAAGATAATTCAGACGCATCCAGTTTAGTATGGAGTCCAAATTATTATTAACACATGTTTCAAAATTAGTGGAAATAGCAGAATATATATTATAGACAAGAAGAATATCATCCGCAAAAACATACGATTTACAAAGAGATGAGTCCATAAGAGGAATGCAATCATTTAAGTAAGCAAGGAAAAGCAAAGGTCCTAATACTGACCCCTGCGGTACTCCAGAGGTAACCTGTCCAACACTTGAACTATATCCACCAATAGACACAATCTGGGAACGCTCACATAAGTACAAATAAATCAATTTACATGCAGATTTGGAAAAGTAGAAATTATTATGTAGTTTAGTGATTAGAATATTATGATTTACTCGATCAAAGGCTTTAGTCAAGTCAAGAGATATCATAATAGATTTTTCGTGTCTGTTAAGCTGTGTTCTAACAGTATCAGTAAGAGAGATCAATAATGAATTAGTATTGTGATTCCGTCTGTAGGCATATTGATTAGGATGAAGTAGTGAAAAACGCTCACAATGGGTGCATTCATAAGACGTAGCTGTTGCGCAACCGTTGAGTATTTGTCTTAGAAACGCACAGTTGAGTAATTCCGCTCCACTCAACAGTTGAGTAGTTTTCCATCACAAAATTTTTTCGCTACCTGTAGTCAACATGTTTTGCTCAGCATAAACAGCTGATCGAATAGAGCTTTGCCATTTATATGCTTTGTTAGGTGGCAGTAGCAAATATTTGTTAAATTTTATATTACAAATGCGTTGAAGTAGCGAAATAAAGATATAAAATTAAATTATATTCATCAAGCCGTTTCTAAGATGTAGCTGTTGGGGCCAACAGTTGCTAGCATTTGCACAACTGTTGAGCTCAACAGCTACGTCTTATGAATGCGCCCAATGAGACAATATTTGTGTTTTGATAATGTGTTCAACAATTTTAGACATAGCTGGTAGAATGCTTAAGGGTCTCAAATTATTAAGATCATAGTTATTCTTCTTAGCAACTGGAACTATACGCCCTAATTTCCATGCAAGCGGATATTTGGCAACTGTAAAAAAATTATTAATCAGATGCCGTAGAAAGTTTGAAATTAGTGGAAATATCATTTTTAAAAATTTACAAGGGTATTATAACAACTTTTGCACACTGTGTTCGGCGTAAAATTTGAACCACTTAAATCTGCTTCATAAAAATAATCACAATATGCTTTTTTGAGTTTCTCAGTACATCGATAGTTTTTGTTTTTTTTAGGACGATTTGACCACAAACGTAACAAAAATTATCCAATTTTGGAAACTTGCTATTTTCCATATTTATATATTTTATGTTTTCTTGTTATTCACTTTTAAAAAACTGGAGAAAAATCACTTTTACTGTTCGCGTTCGTCGGCACTGGCTGTATCACAAAACATACAGAAGTGTCACGAGACGGAAGATATGGGTATTTTTCTGTTTGTCTCGTTTTCCCTCAAATTTTGTCCTCGTTTTTGTTTTGCTACGTCTTTCTAGTGCAATAAATTTTTATTACCTGTGTTAATTGGTAAGTAGTAATACACTACAGTATCAAATACACTATGCTTTTTTTTCCACGAATTTTAACAAAAACCTGATTGGAGGTTTTTTTACCTGTCACTTTCTTCACTTCTGTGTATTCTGTGGCTGAATGACAAAAATCGACCTGATGATATTCTGTGTTTTAACTGTCAAAAGCTGTTTGCACCATACATTTTAGTTCATGTTTGTGTGTGTTTCTGACAACAAAAACACAAAGTTGTTTTTTGTATTGCTGTGTTTTTGTAGAGTTGCATAGACCTAATAAGTAGGCCTTGCTACGTATTTTTCAATATTTTACTGGCAGGTACTTATAAATGGGAGCATGTTTTAAGGGTACCTGGCTATATACCTGATTCTCAACTTGTACGTTTCAAATTGTGCAAAACTTTCCAAATAATGAATGAGGGTGCAATTTCTGTAAAAAAAATGATACAGATAGTCACCGGAAAACCCCAAATAATTAAAACAGTCCACTATCCTCTTTTCCTTTTAATTGTTCACGCACATTTATTAGCGTTTATTGCTTCGTAGTCATTAAAATCAAATAACCTTTTGTTTATTCCTATTTTTAATTAGATTTGACACTTTTTTGCATTTTTGATTTTTTATGAATTAAAAAAAAATTTAATTTTTAGGCAAGAAATACTTTTTTCCCTTCATACATTCATTTTTAACTTCGAAAGCGTTGCACACATAGGAAAACGGTATAAGAACATTAGAGGAATTGTAATTCTTAATTTTTCTAAAATTGTTTCAGCTAAATCGGACTAGTGGTTCTCGAGTTGTCAAACAAAAGAGCCTAAAACGTGAAAAATTCCCCTATACGATAGTTACTAAAGGCCGTGATACACTATCGTACAAAGTCGTGCGATCTACGAAAAATTACAATGCTGGCATGATGGAGTTTATGAAAATTTTCAAAAGACAATAACAATTCATCACACCAGGGTTGTATATTTTCGTAGATCGCACGACTTTGTATGATAGTGTATCACGGCCTTAACTTCAAATCGATATTGTTACGAAAATAGCCGTCAACAATGTTAACCCATAAATGCAGACTATATGCGTGCGAAAATTATATATATAATGAAATCCGATTAAAAAATAATAACTGCGTTTCAATTTTTGAAAAAAAAAGTTATTTTGTTTATTTTACGAAGAAAAAATTGGTTGTATCTTTTAAGATACAATATGCACTCCCCGCTAATATAACAACACATTAGAAAAACAAATACTCTTTACGATATGAATAACAAAAGTTTATTTTTCATAAATTTTATACAAATATATATAGACATAAATGAAAATTATTTATTTTTATTGGTTGTGGTAATTAAATAAGCAGTTTTTGTCAGCCGTGAGACATAAATTTAATTCACACTTACTACAAAACATCTTCGCTTGACCTGTGCAACCCGGCATCTTGCATCTTCCTTTCTTACTTACCAATGTCCAATGCTGTGTTCCGTCTAGTCTCACATCTTCGGGAGGCGGTACTTGCGAATTCGGCTTATGTCTTTTTTTTCTGGATTGCAGTTTCTACGTTTTGTCGTCGACGAAGTAGAGTATGCTTTGATGAATTTTTATAACTGAAAAGTGAATCTGCCACTTCCAATTTGAAATCTATCAATCGTAAACTTTTTGTTTTTGCTTCATCTTGGTGAATTCTTTTGTAAAGAATCCATGCATTGATGCACGTCATGTCTAATAGATGGTAAACTTTCATTTGGCGTGATTGAAGAAAACGGATGCAAATATTGATATCAAATGACATTTTATGTGTTACTGTGCATTTAACATTTATTTATTAAAAAATTTGCGTTTAATAAAGGCGGCACAATAATTATTTGTGACGAAAATCCTAAAAAAAACACGCAAATTAGATATTTTCAAATATTTGTTTGATGTATTATGATATAAAATTATTGTGCTGATATTAATGAAAAAATGACAGTTGCTCTGCCGGCGTCATATTACGATTTAATATATATAATCATCAGTTGTGGACACTATGTTAAGCAGAGTTGAATTGAAAGTTGACTGCAAGTAGCGAAAGTGCAAATGTGTTAGTAAAAATGATTGAATGTATTGCATTTTTCGAGTGTTTACTTGGAAGTGTAAGCGGTGGGCCAATGAATTAATATTATCGGTCTTCCGAACTCTGTTTTTCAACTGAACTGACAGCATCCCGTATACCATTACAAGGTGGCAACTTCATGAAAAGTATTGAAAATCTGGAATTTATTGAAGTGGTAGAGAATTTCATAAAGTATTATTTTTTTAAGATAAATACTAAAATATCACTACAATATACGAATAAATTTATTATTCGTGGATATTAATTTGTTTTCATGAGTGTTCTCTGTGAGAAAAAGGAAAAATGTTTGCGAATTCCTTCATGATGCCCACTGATATGTCGGACTTGTGTCGTGTGTGTTTGCAATTGCCCGAGGAGTCTCAATATCTAGACCTGACCACTATATACGATGAGGAAGAAAATTTAACATATGGTGAATGTTTTACCATTTGCACCCAAATAAATTTAAGCGCTGGTGAGGACTTGCCACATCACTTGTGTAAGCAATGTGGCTTAGAATTGCAAATGTCTTACGATTTTCATAAGAAAATTGAAGATTCAAAGCGGATTATAGAACAATACCAAATGACAAAAGTACAAAAGGCGAAAATTACTGAACTACCGGCTACCAGCAGACAACCAAAAGATCTTAATATAAATGAAGAAGAGAAAGGTACGACGCTGGATTTAATTGATGAAAAATATGTTATCTCCGAGGTGCAATTGGAAGGAACAGAAGACGATTGTTCAATGCACGACGAAAATGACCAGAAGTATTTAAATGACCAGGCAGCTGATATAGAGATTTTAAATAACACGTGCAATGCGGATATCAAATTGGAACATCAAATAGCATCGCATGAAATGGAGGAAATTAATGAAAATGATGATCATTTAGAACTGGACGATTATCAAAATGTGGAAGCTTTGGAAGAAGAAGGTAAGTTAATAATAGTTCTACTAAGAATGTACGATATAAAAGAAAATAGGGTAAATAGATCTGTTTTATTTATTATTATTATTATTATTTATTTTTTTTAAATATATCGATATTATTTATTTATTGTACATATTATACAAAGTAAATTTGCATAATATGGTGTTGCACAAATATGGACGGGGTAACTAGACCATATGCCCAAGATGGTATTAACAGTATTATTAACAGGTTTTGTGACTGACTGTACACGATCTATGCCTTCACATAGGAAGTAGCAAAGTGGTTGTCAAAGAAATTCCACAAAAAAACCGCAAGATTATACGGTTATCCGTGGCAGGTCAGTCAACCAGTGCAAGCGAGACGAAAAACTCTCGAAGGCCAAACAACATGCACAAGCCTGACCGCACTTAAGAAATAATTACGATGACGCGAGAGATGTTCCTCAATTATTTGATGTTGGCTTTCTTAATTTGTGGTTGAAGTCTACTGATGTGTTGCTTAGCAGCAGCGAAATGCATCTAGACGTGCTAAACCAACAATAAATAAATATTTGAAATTCGAGCAATTTGTGGTGTCTTGACACCAGCAATAACGCCGGGAGAATGATGAAGTCAAATTGCTTGTGTTCAACAATGTATCTAGAAGTGGCTAACACGTATATTCAAATATATTTGTTTTTTATGCATATACACACTTAGATTATGCTTAATTGGATGTTTTGCTAATTGAAGAGTCGCAGAACAAAACGTGCCTTTTTGATTATTTTAAAATGTTTTGAAAATCAAAGATTATTTTTTTCACCCGATTATTTGATAGCATGAACCCGGAGTATATAACAAGTTCTTTCCTTATTATAAAATACATTAGACCACAACAAGTCGCAACAAAAAAATATATTTACATATTTAAAACAAAATCTTTAATAATAACTCGATATATTTACCGCTGTTGAGATCTTTTTTAATTTATGCTTCTTTCGTGTTTCAGTATTTAAATTTCATACCGTTTTTTGTACTTCTTCCATCTTTTAACTATATTTTTTAGGCTCTATGTTATATATAATAACTTTCAAATACCAGATAATAATCAAATTATTGCAAATAACGAACACAGTAGTATGTACATATGTATGTATGTATACCAGATTCATTTTATCAAACAAGTAATAAAAGTAAAGGTGCGGTCACACTTGTCAAACATTTCAATTCAGAGACAATTTTGTCAAGTTAAAGAGTAGCTAATATTGCTGGATTCTATGACATTATCCATTAGTTGTGTTCGAAACTGTTTAATTTGATAAACAAGCGTCTGGATCAAAACTGTTTCATTAGTGTTTGTTGGTAACGCTTATTTGGGCAAATGTTTGACAAGTGTGACCGTAGCTTAAGGAATATTAATCAAGCAAAAAATAAATATTTATATGAAATGAGACGTTCCGCGAACATTACTGTTATAATTAGAGATATGGCCGTGAGTGTTTTTTTTTTGCCTTGTGATCACGCACGCGATAATCATGCATGATTTGAGAAAATCTTGACATTTTCCCATCTCTAGTTGTAATGAAACAAATCAAAATAAATTATTATAAAAAACTACGTTTTGTTAGAATAAAAGAAAAAAAAACACGTTTTGATATGTATCAATTTTTTAAAAACCAACTTTTTCTGTGAGAAGGGAAGAAATATGCAAATAAGATTTTTTCGAATAGAAGTTAGCCAAATTAATGCAAATACATAAAAAAAAACATTTTCTAAAAAATGAAAAAAGCCCAGTTTGTTCTGCGACAACTCAATTGTAAATTAAACTGCTATTTATTTTATGCTGTTAAAACATTTTTTTTAACTTGAAAAAAAAATTAATACTATTATCAATTTGACCTAGTTAAGAGGTTATTGCTCAGCAATGTATTTTAAAATTTGTTGCTGAATATATATTTGATCACATATTCATACAGTCCACACGCTAACATCTTGTGTCGGCAATCGAATTTGACAATAATTGTTGCAGAAACAAACCGACGAATTGGCAAGGTTATTTTTCGTGTGGACGGCTAGTTACCCCCGTCTAGACTGGCAATAAATATGTTGGTAATATAGCAATAACGCCGGCAGAATAGCGGAACAATATTGCTTATTGCTTTACTTATGTTAAGGCTCTGGGAAATCGTGGCCAAAATGTGGGAAAAGTCAACAAGGAAGGTGCAGAATAAAAATATAATTCACTTGTAAATATCTGGTTAATCTTTTAATTTTTAAAAACTTATAACAATACAAATTATTTCACTACACACGTTTTTAAGAGACCATTTTCCTTTTCTAATATACATACATATGTATATTTTCTAAATTTTACTATTATCTAAATGCCAAACGTAATACAGAAAAGTCGAACATAAATTAACGCCAAGTTTGAGGTTTCATGTTCGCAATAATTGTCAACGAAAAACTGTTGACAATTATTGCAAGTACTGGCAATGAGATGTCTCCATTGGCAATATCATTTGACATTTGCTGCAATATATCGCACATCTACTTCAATAGTGGCACAACTCAAAAAAACCAGTTTTTCAATTTGCATACAACTCAATGGAGAAATGAAAAAAAAATTCTTCTCTCAGGAGGTGATAGAAAAACTATTTATATGAAATTTTTACACAAGATAAAATACGAAATGCCGCATCTTTCTGCATTATTAACTCAAAAAACTAATTTTTTGAGTTATGCCACTATTGAAGTAAATGTGCGATATGTTAATGATTTTATTGCCAGTCTAGACGGAGTGTTAAGGGCATATATTGACATATTTCTATGAAAAACTTGTCAAATAAACCTGCAATAAACCTAAAATATTTTTTTATTAATACGGCAGTATGTATTTTAGTTTGAATGCAGTCTAAAAATAACTCCTAGTTTACACTATGCAAGTCTTATTGCTAAGCTGATTAGTTCGTTAGGAGAGAGAGACGAGGGGAAAAGAAACGTTTCTTTACCCCTCGACTCTCTCTTCTAACAAACTAATCTGCTTAGCAATAAGACTTGCATAGTGTAAAGTAGGACTAACTATGTACATATAGTATATGTTTAATGTTAAGTCTATCCAGAATTTAACAATTTCTATATGAAGCTTAATGCATATAAATCTCGATATATTTCATTCTTTCTAAAATTCATATTCAATTTACAAATGCACTACAAATGTGTAATAGCATATTTATTTACCAACCAATTATGTCTGACTGTATTAAAAAATCAAAAAGTAATGGTGGCAGTTCATAAATCTCAAATATAATATAAAATGAGGAAACAACCTTATAGACATCCAACAGTTTGTATTAGTAAATTTTACGCATGATTACTCTTTCTTTTTTAATCATGTTATATGATTTAAAAATGCGGAAATGTTTTTTTAAAAGTTAAAATATTCAGTTTAACGAAAAATAGTGAAACAGCCATTTGTAATGTTTCTGCTTCTGTGTTTAATTGTTATGACTGTTAAAACATAAAACAACTCAATGATTTTTTTGATAGAATTAATTAAATAAGTAATTTATATGATTAATAATTATTTTTTCTTAAACTAAACAGAAACGGAAACACTACAAATAAAATATGGCGAAAACGTAACACCAATACAAATAACAAAGTTTAAATCAGTTGAAAGTGGAGAAATTGAAGAATATGTGGAATATGAGGAAGTTTTTGATGAGGAAAAAGAAAACGATATGTTGAAGGAGGACGTAGATGAGATATATTTGCAAGAAATAGATGAGGAATACACCGAAGATCACTTAACGTGGCAAGAAAATGTTGTAGCTGTAGCTAATAAAGAACATTTGCCCATTGAACTTTACAATGAAGATGATGATGAGGAGGGAGAGGGAGAGGGAGAGGAACAGGAAGAGAGGCATAAAAATAGTGAGAGCAGATTAACTACAAATGAAAGTTCACAAGATGAATCCAATACGAATAGTTACAATAACAACAATAAAACTAATGCAGGGCGGAAGCGTCATGTGGGATCCTATAGTTGTGACTATTGCCATCGAGTCTATCCAAATTATTCGCGCATGAAAACCCATCGTCGTTGCCATGAAGCAGATCGTCCGAAATTCAGCTGCACCCATTGCGGTCGCATGTATGCCACTAAACAAGCCAGAGACTGTCACGTACAAACAGCTCATGAAAAATCTGGCTATACCTGCAGCATTTGTGGCAAAGTTTTTGCCATACGCAAAAGCCTGGAGATACATGTGCGATACCATACTGGAGATTTCCCGTATGAGTGTAAGTTATGTGATAGAAAATTTGCCCAAGCATGTCATTTGAATACTCACATCAATGTAAAACACAATAAGATACGCTTCTCCTGCGAGTATCCAAGTTGTGGGAAATATTTCACCTCCTCATCATCTTTGCGCAATCATGAATACACTCATGGCGCAATGCCCTTCGAATGTGAACACTGTCAGCAAGGTCATCCCGCTAAATCGAAGTAAGTATTGAACTAAATTCTTCCACTTTACATATTTTTAAAGTATGTATATTATTTTTTCTATGTCCAAAGATTACGGATACATATACAGCGTAAACATGGCATCGATATGAGCAATGAACAATTAGAAAGGATGCGCAAATTCCACATCATGCGTTCAAAAGTTAGTTTAGTACAATTTGTGGACAACTGAGAAATTTTGTTTTTATTATAAAAAATTTTACTTAAAATTACCAAATAAAATTAAAGATATTATGTAAATAAGCAAATAATGGTTTATTTGAACTAACCACAACTTGTGTAGAAAGAAAATCGTACAAAAAAATAAACTTAATATAACTCTCGCTTTTTCGGCCTCTATTATAGACAACTTACCATCTTTTATGTCAAAATACATAGAACACATAAAAAGTGAAAACACAACTGAAGATGAAGTAATAATAAATACCACTATAACTCCTTGTATACCTATTGGAATAAGACTACCTCTTCCTACGGGTCCTCCATTTATATGTGAATTATGTGGTCATAGGTCAAAAACCAAAAGTTTATTAGCCTCACACCGCCATCGGAAGCATCGTGACAAAGAGTCTCCTTATCAGTGCATGAAATGTAACAGATGCTTTAAGTCTCAAGAGATTTGTGACAAGCACACGAAACGTTTGTCTTGTCAACCTTATCCTGAGTTCACATGTGAATATTGTGCTAAGAAAATTAAAGGATCAGCAAATTATGAAATTCATTTAAGATTTCACAAAAAAATTTATCCATTTGTGTGCATAGAATGTGGTAAAGGTTTCATGATGACGGCACATTTAAACTCTCATATTCAAACGAAACATGAAAACAAACGTTATGTCTGTGATTTGACCGATTGTGGAAAATTGTTTCAATCGCAGCAATCCTTGAAATCTCATATGTATGTCCATTTGGGATCTATGCCGTATTGTTGTAAATATTGTGAGAAAATGTTACCGAATAGAGGCAGGCAAGTTATACCTAACCATATATATATATGTATGTACATGCATACATACATATATTTCTTATTTACAGTTGTCTTTAATTTTCTCTTTATAGATTGCGTTGGCACATCAGAAAAGCCCATAACTTGGATGTTAGTTGGGAGATTGTGGATGGCATGTTGGTGGCAGATGAAATAAATATTAAATCTGAAGCGAAGCCGGTAGAATTAGGGGATTTATAATACAGGTTAAATGCTTTCTCATCGCGTTAATTTTGTACGTAATATCGCTTTGTTGTTAATAAAAATTAAAGCAATTTGCAAGAAAAAAAAATTCTCTAGTTCCTATTATAAATGTCAATGTTCTTATGGTAGGGGAAAAATAAAAAAAAAAAAATATAATATACCACACATACATATAAGCCTTATTCTGTATAACACCTCCCCGGGAGTTTATACCCTATTCATTGTTCCCTGTATTAAAAAGTTATTTGCAAGCTTTCAGTTAAACTAAAACAGCTGGAAACAAAATAGCTGACTTTGAAAATTCGAAGGTCTTCCTCAAATTTTAATTTTTAGTTCAATATGTTTAGAATAAAAAGAATTCAATGGGAATTATTTCCCGGGGAATATTTAAAATTGGGCTGCTAATTTATGGCTTGGATTAACCTGTAGAAAATATATTTTCACAAATGCATATATCCATGTACACTAGGGGTGGAATAGTGCACTACCTTTTTTATGTTTTTATCTTCCTAAAAAAAACATTTTTAGAAATTAAATATTTTTGTATGGGCACCATCCTATTGATTGAAGATGGAGGCTATGTTTTGAAGAAATGTTGGGGTTGATCATATATTTGAAACCTTTAGGGGGACTCTGTGGCAAGATAGCGTGTTGGGGGCGTAATCGTATAAAAAATAATATTTTGTATGGGAGCAACCCTTGAAGAGGGTTGAAAGGGGTTTGTAGGGGGAAAATATTAGTGGACCTCGGTCTTAAGTTTTACACCTCTAGGAGAAACTCAGGGACTGTTCATATTCCTAATAGAACATATTCCTATTCATATTCCTATTTAGAACATACAACCCTAATGATTGAAGATAGATGCTACGTATGATCTGAAAAAACTATGGGATAACAAAAATATTGGGGGGTCAGTCATATAATTGACACCTCTAGGGGCACTATATGGCAAGTTAGCGCGTTGGGGGCATAATCGTATAAAAAATATTTTTTATGGGAGCCCCCTTAAGGAGCGCATAAAAAATGTAGGGGGAACTATTAGTGGAAGTAAGTGTCAAGTTTTACCCCCCCCCCCCTGGAGCAACTCAGGGACATTTGTTAAGCTTTTTGTGGATGAGGACCCATTTACCCCCATTCTACAGCCATACTATTTGGTTTCATACTTTTTTTTCTAAACTTTACAAGGATTTATATATAACACTATTCCACCCCTAACATAACATAAGTACATACATACGAGTACATATAAATGTACACACGCATGTGTTTACCTACATCCCGGCAGTTTTAAAAGTAGAAAATGACTCAAAATTGTTAGCTATTTCCATAACGAAAAATCTACTACCTACTACAGTTGCCACAAGTAATGCAAAATTTCGTCTCTTTGTTCTCTCACTCATGGATATTTATTTTTATATATTTTTAATGATTTTTGAACACAAACATATGCCAATGTAATTCGTATTTCGTATTAGGACGCAATAATCATACATGCAAATGCGAAGAATTGCTAAAGACTGTAAAAGAACTAAAAGGTAACAAAGCTCTTATATATATGTATGTATTTTTGGAATATTATAAAAAATTTCTAACCGCTTTCAGCTGCTGTTGAACAAAGAGAAAAAGTTATAACCGGCCAAATGAAATTACTACTGAAAACGCAAGCACAGCAAAAAGTTATCTTAAGCAAACTTTTAGGACAACAAAATAATTCATTGGAGTTACATCAATCATTCCCTATTTTATCAGTAGAAAAGTTAATTGCATTGAATAGCGAAATCACTGACGAAAACAGACATGCTTATGTGAGTATGTATTAATAAATATCTTATATTTACATTAATAATATTATTTTTAGGTAGAAGCTATGAAGTCTATTCTTAAACCATGTGGAGTTGAAAAAAACTTAAAATATATACTAAGTAATAATGTTGTCATGGCCTACAACATTGATGGGGTCCATGGCAAAAAGAGTCTCAAAGGACTGGAAAATATATACTCTGCACTCATAGGTAATATCATATTATAATATTTAAAATATTATAATATATTTCATTTCCAAATTATTTATTTATACCTTTTTCAGAATCCATACCAATAAACGCAAAATTCCCTGGCCCGGCTGAAGACCAATTAAAAAGAGCTATTCAGCTGCAGAAAAAAAGGGAGATAAAGGCAAACTCAGTCTCAAAAAACAAACATTTAAAACAAAACAGCTAATACTTTTCCTTATTTTTTTATTTTAAATTGATATGAAATGCCTGGAATTCATTTTAAGTTTTAATTATAGTTTAAAAATTAACTACATATTCAGTTTTTTTTGTTGTTAAATAAGCAAAAAAATTCAAGTTTCTGCAGTATATTTCATTAAAAGAGAAAACAGAAACAGCAAAATTTGTTTAGTACCACTATGGATACTTATTTAATTCAGTTGTCGGTGTCGGTATCAATATGATAAAGACTTGCAAAAATTTTCACTTATACATATATAAAGGGTCCGCCAGATAACTTTTTTTTTTGTTTTGAAAATGCTATAAAAAAAAACTACTGAAGCTTCGGCTGTGTGGCACGTAGCGCCGTCCTGTTGAAACCAAATGTTGCCAATGTCCTCCACTTCAATTTTTGTGAACAAAAATTCGTTCAACATGGCCCGATAACGATCGCCATTGACTGTAACGGCCACTCCTTGCTCAATGGTCCAATTATGCCTCTGGACCAAAATCCGCACCAAACAGTGACTCGTTTTGGGTGCGACGGCTTTTCAATGTATGCGTGCGGGTTTTCTGTGCCCCAAATGCGACAATTTTGCTTGTTTACATACCCGCCAAAGTCAAAATGAGCTTCATCTGAAAAGATGATTTTTTTTTTTTGGCAAAATCGGCATCTTCTGTAAGTCGATCGCAGGCCCACTTAGCGAAGCAAAAACGCATTGGATGGTCAGTTGGCTCGTTCAGCGGAAGGATAAAACTAATTATCTGTCAAATCAGACATGAGCTAAGTGTTACCATTCACGAAATAAGCCCTAGTTGAAAAAAAAATGTTAGATGGCGGACCCTTTATATGCCCATTCAATTTGCTTTAGATGTGTGTGCATAAATTGCCATTAGAAAGTGCTGGTTTCTGTTAAAATCCTCTCAAATTAATTTCAACTACATATATAAGTTAACACATATGGTGAATACCATAATTATGATTCTTATTAACACAAACCATACGGTTCACACAAGTCAATAACCCAAATATTTTCTGCACACTAAACAACAAATGCAATAACTCAAATATTTAACAAAAACAATAACCAGATATTTTCTGCACACTTAACAACAAATGCAATAACTCAAATATTTAACAAAAACACATCCGACACGCTTAGTCCCAAATCACACTGTGCAAGTCTTATTGCTAAGCTGATTAGTTTCAGCGAGAGAGAGACGAGGGGAACAGCAACGTTTCTTTTCCCCCCTCTCTCTCTCTCTCTCTCTCTCTCTCTCTCCTAATAAACTAATCAGCTTAGCAATAAGACTTGCATAGTGTAAATAGGGACTTAACAACAAACACAACAAATTCCTCAAACCCAATTTAGTCAAAAACAAAAGAATTAAATTACAACCTGGTTTAAATTATTGAATGAGCATATTTTTATTAGTATTAAATATTCAGTGAAGTTCTCACACAATTTTATTAATTTTAAATAATAAGCAAAATTGCATTTAGTTTAAGAAATATTATTATACAAAATGATTTTGATTTGGTAAATAAAGTTCAGTTCTGTTCTGAAGTGCAAATGAACTCGTTTACTTGTATAGTTATGTAAATTTAAATAAATATTTATTAATATAATTCAAGTAGTTACAGAATTCGTTAACAAGTTATCGCAAACATTATTTTCACGATCAAAGTTTATATCTTATACATACGTATTCCGCGTTATTTGATAGTGGCGAATATTGTTGTTCTACTTTTAATAATTCTTTCATTTATATATTTTTTTTTTGTTGAATTACTTCCCAATTTAAGGCTGGTAAAGGCGGTTTCAGGCAGATTCCCATAAGAACTGTATGTATAAAGAACATTTAACTTTAAAGTTTTTATGTTTTTTATTGTGTTTTACATTGGCTATTTATGGTCAGATTTCTTGATTTTTAGGATGCAAATAAAACCAATTTATTTCATCTTTTTTCTCAACGTTTCGTCAGCTTTTTTCCGACGTCTTCAGGAGAATTTTTATTTTTAAATTCTGGCTACAAATTACAAGTTTTTTATTATTTTTTGTTACATTTTTGTAATATTAATTTTTATGTTTGACTTACGATCTTCAGTTACATTATTAAATAAATTATAAAAACTGGACAGCACGAACAATTAATTGTATAATTTGAATAATAATAAATAGTGCAAAATATCACAGGCAAACTTAAAACGAATATCACAGAACTTCACTTGTCAGGTTATTGCAATTGAATATTGCAGTTTGGTGTTGTCTTTGTCTTCTTTTGTGTTGATGGATTTTTTAATACGTTGCTGTATTCGTAGGCTTTCCAGTGTATATCTTTTATTCGCTTTCTTTTCTCTATCTAATATTTTGACCCCTTTAAAATCTATTTTATGTCCCGTTTCTTTCACATGTTGGGCTAGAGCTGTTGTCTCTTTTCCTTTGTTTATGTCTGCTTCATGTTCTGATACTCTGGTCCCGAGTTTTCGTTTTGTTGTTCCTACGTATACTTTATTGCACATTTCTGTTTCACTCCCTTGACAAGTTATTTCGTATACAACATTGTCTGTTTCTAATGTTTCAGTGTCTTGTTTGATCTATGTGTGACTATTGTTGTTTTATCATTTATCATATGATTTAATGTTTTGTTTTCGGTCAACTTTGGAACATATGGTACACTATAAAAAAACTTTTTCTACTACTCCATTATTATTGTTTCCAGTTTGGTTTTTATTTAAGCATTTGTTTATTAGTTTGTTCGTAATGTATATCGGGAAGTTGTTTTTTGTCATTATGTATCTTATTATACTGATGTTTTCGTTTCTGAATCGTTTGTCACTAATGTTGAGAATTTTGTTAATTAGATTCGTCGCCGTATTTATTTTCATGATCATCGGTTGGGTGGAATGGTAATTAATTAATCTGCCAGATGCGGTTTCCTTTGCATACCAGTCTGTTATTAATTTGTTGTTGTATTTTATTATTTTCATATCCAAATATGGTATTTCGTTGTTTTCTTCTATCTCAACAGTGAATTGCAGATTTTTGTGATATGAGTTTAAAGTTTTTAATACGATTTTCATGTCCGCTTTTTTAATAACCGCAAATAGGTCGTCGACATACTTACAAATAAATTTTATGTATATGTGTTTTGTCTTCAATTCTTTAATAATCTCGTCTAACAATGTGTCCAAAACAATATCTGCTATCGTCGGTGATAATGGGTTACCCATTTAAAGTTTTTATATTGCAGATTACAGTCATTTACTAGAATCGCACGAGCCACTCACTGCCGGCTCTAATACAAATGATTCAAAATATTTAGGTTAATTTTAGACGTACATTTATTGTTATGTAAATACATATACATATGTATAGTTTATTTTATATAAATATATATGTACATATATATATTATGTATATCGTCACCTAAAATCCAAAAAGCCGTAACAACCAAAAAACTCAAAATACACTTTTTGATTGATTATGATGTGAGTAACCCAAATACAACTTTTCATAAAATTTTATCGAGATATGTTCAAAAATACCGATTTTATTCATTATTCAATTTGGCACCTAACAAATAAATTGTCTTAAATTTATTTTGTTTTTTGCTTCTCCTGTATAAAAATAAAAAGTGTACTTACGGCTTTTTTGATTTTATGTGACGATATATACATATGTATTTAGATACATACATATGTACATTACTTTTTAAGCTTCCTGCAAAATTTCACAATAAAAGCTACCAAAATCATAAATTAACCCAAACCAAAAATCAAAGAAAGACCCTAATGTAATTTGTTTATGAAAGTAACAACATTCATCATCATTTGGGAAAAATTAAAAAACAGAAGCAAACTGAAACGCAAATAAATTCAGAGTAAAGTGCGTTCCATACGGACACTGCATATGTATGTAATACCAAGGCAGATTTATTTCCAGGTAATATCAGAATTACAAAAACAATGAAAATATACAACAATGAAAAAAACTAGTTTTGGCGTTTTTCTTTTTGGATTTTTTTCGGTTTTTGGAGATTTTAGTGTTAGCGTTTTTATTTTCGTTTTGGCGTTTATTAGTTTTAGCGCTTTTTTCGTTTTTGTGATTTTTTTCGGTTTTTGACGTTTTTTTAGTTTTAGTGTTTTTTCGTTGTGCCGATTTTTTTAGTTTTGGCGCTTATACCTAGTTTTGGCGATTTTTTGTTTCTTTTTGAGATTTTTTCGGTTGTTGTATTTAGTTTTACCGTTTGGCGATTTTTTTTTTTATGATTTATTTTAGATTTAGCAATTTTTTTAGTTACAATTTATTTCCTTTTGGTAATTTTTTTCGGTTTTTGGCGATTTTTTTAATATTGGGTTTTTCTAGTTTTTAAAAATTTCAAGAGTTCGCTTGTCTCTTATGGTTTTCAAGATATTTTTCATTTTGGGTTTACGATATGAAATTGTAATTATGTATTTTAAATGCTTTTTTAACAAGGTCTAAGAAAATTTTGAAAAATATGGAACATAATTTCTTTTTTAAACAACAACACAACTCCCACATTTTTAACAGACTTCAAAAAAAGGAGGAGGTAAGCTATCAATTCGTCTCGTTTTTGTGGCGGTGTTACTTCATAAATTTGTTTATTGTCTGAGAGGCTATAGCTTGCATTGCAAACAAATTGGGCGGAAACACGCCCAAATTTTTTTTATTTGATTTTGCGATATTCTACTTATTTGATTGCTGCGAAACCTAGGAAACACCTTTGGTGCTTGTAATTAAACAATTTTAAAGTTAAAAAATGGGTGGGGCTACGTCCAGTAAAATCTACTATTTTATTTCACGTGGTGCTGCTTAACCGATTTTCACGAAACTTACCACACACCTTGAGCTTAAAAAGAGACATAATCTTCCATTTTAAAAAATGGGCGGAGTCACCCCCATTAAAATTTAATATTTTAATTTAAGTGGTTCTACTGTACTGATTTTTACCAAACTTAACACACACCCAAAGCTCTGAAAAGCGAAAAATCGTGTATTTAGAAAATGGGCGGAAGGACGCCCATTAAAATTTAGTTTTATATCCCATACATATTTTTTCGAAAATGTTCTATCAGATTTTTGCATTGAAGTCAGACGGTTTTTTTTGGCAGAATTATTTTAAATAAGCTTAAAAAATTCGATTTTTGGACATGCGCTGTTATTCATGAAAAACACAGATATGTTTCGATGTAATAAATATTTTAAATATTTTGTTGAATACGTGGTTTTGCATTTCAGCTGACGAGTTACTGTTACTAGGAATATTCCGTAAATTTTTACTGATTAATAAAAAATAAAATTCCAGTACGTTAATTTAAAATTCCTTTCTTCAATGCTACTTTAAAGCAAGTAAAACAAATTAATCTAAAATGATATACATACATATGTATGTATGTATCTATCTAAACATAGCTAAACTTCCTCATTTAATTTTTTTATTTATAGCAAAAAAAGCAACAATTTCTCAAATAACAAGCAGTGCTGATCAAAATGTAGCACAATTTGTAATAAGTGAAATAACGTCAAATGAGCATTTGCAAACTGACGCTGTAAGCTCAAGTGAAACTACAGAAAAATTCGTATGTAAAGTTTGTCATAAAACTTTTGAAACCGCAAAATATTTAAATTCCCATATGAATTTGCATGATGAAAATCGTAAACGTTTTATATGTCCCATAGAACAATGTGGCCGTGTCTATACTTCTAAACAATCCTGCGAAATGCACTACAAACGAAGTCACTTGAAAGAGAGATTGCCCTGCAAGATTTGTAAGAAGACATTTACCGCTGAAAAATCGTTAGTGGTACATATGCGTTATCATAAAAATGAATTCAAGTATCAGTGCAATCTGTGCGACCAACAATTTGTACAAAATAGCTATCTAACGCGACACATTAAAGTTAAACATAATAACTTCAGATATATTTGCACGGAGCCCAATTGTGGTAAAATGTATCGCAATAGCGGTTCGCTTAGAGTTCATCGTTATACACATACGTCGATGCCGTTTAAATGCAAACATTGTGAGAAGCAGTATGCAGAAAGATGTAGGTAAGATTATACATAAATAAATGAATAAATTAAATTTAAAAACAAATGTTAAAAGTTCCATATATATTGAAGGTTGGCACGTCATACTTTTCGTGAACACGGTATAAAATATTCGCAGGAAGATTTAGACAAAATGCGCCAGTTTACTCATTCATCCACCACTCAAGGAGGAGAATATAATAATAATGAAGAAAAAAATGCGAGCGTTAAAACAGGTAAAACACAGCACTCTGATTCTTAAGAGTTGAGTAAACGAGATATTTGTATGAAATTTTTACATAATATCAGGAACGATATAAATATTAATTCTGCATCATTAACTCAAAAATTTCATTTTTTTAAGTTATGATGTTCGAGTAAACGAGCGATATGTACCGAGTTTCTTTTTCCAATGAGTCGAATCATTGAAAATTCAATTCTTTAATCCTACTTTAAAACAAGTAAATAATTATTTTTTTTTTTCAGCAACAAAAGCTGCAACTTCTTCAAAAACATCAGAAGGGAATGCAAAATCATTAGATACCGTAACCGATCAAACTCAAAGCATAAAAAACTCAGAAATAAACACTGCTGATCAAAATATAGCGCCATTTGTAAAAAATGAAAATGATTGTTCACAAACTTACGATGGAGGTTCAAGTGAAATTGAGGAAAAATTTACACCAAAAACAACTGCAACTTCTCCAAAAACATCAGCTGGCACTTTAAAAGTGTTTGATATCGTACCCGTTCACACTCAGAACGTTAAAAATTCAGAAATAAACACTGCTGATCAAAATATAGCGCCATTTGTAAAAACTGAAAATGATTGTTCACGAATTTACGATGGAGGTTCAAGTGAAATTGAGAAAAAATTTACAGCAACTAAAGCTGCAACTTCTGCAAAACCATCGCATCACAGTCATGGAGTAAAAAATTCAGAAATTAATACTGCTGATCAACAAAATATAGCGTCATTTGTAAAAACTGAAATAACATCAAATGATCATTCACAAACTTACGATGTAGGAGCTTCAAGTGAAATTGAGGAAAAATTTACTGCAACTAAAGCTGCAACTTCCCTAAAAAATTCAGAAATAAACACTGCTGATCAAAATGTAGCGCAATTTGTAATAACCGAAATTACGTCAAATGCTCATTCACGAACTTACGATGTAGGTTCAAGTGAAACTGCCGAAAAATTTGTATGTGAATTTTGCATTAAAACATTTTCCTCTATTAAAAAACTAAATTATCATATGCGCAAGCACGATAAGAATTGTAAAACTTTCGTATGTCCTATAGAACAATGTGGCCGTACTTATTCCTCTAAACGCTCGTACGATACTCACTATAAGCAAAATCACTTGGATGATGAAATGCCGTGTAGGATTTGCAAGAAATTATTTGCTTCAAAGAAATCTCTAGCGTTACATATGAGTTATCATACGCAGAACTCTTATCAATGCAATCTGTGCGAGAAAATCTTTTTCCAAAAGTGCCACCTAACGCGTCATACTGAAGTTATACATAATAACTTGAGATACATTTGCACCGAGCCGGATTGTGGTAAAGTATATCGAAATAGTGTTTCGCTTAGAATTCATCGTTATTCACATTCGACCATGCCGTTTAAATGTAAACATTGTGATAAGCCGTATCCACAAAAGAGTAGGTAAGCTCATAATACACACATATTTTAAGGTTTATTTAAAAAGTATTATAAAAATTTCTTATTTGTTTATTAAGGCTTGCAAATCATATTCTTCACAAACATGGTATAAAATATTCCCTAAATGATTTAGAGGAAATGCGTCAATTTAGAACTCTATACACACGCCATTCTTATGTTAGACTTCCAGAAGAAGAAGAATATGATCATAATGTTGAGGAATCTACAGATGATAATACAACTAATGATACAGATGCGGAAGCTGGCAAGTAGTTAAAATAAAGAAGTTTTAACAAACTCAATTAACAGTTAACTAATCGGGAATAATAAGAAGAAATAAAATAGAAAAACCAGTTACAATTACAATCACAGGTGAGTTAGTAACGACAAAATCCTGCCTTTAACTACTTAACGGTAAGTTGCAATAAAGCCCTTATAATATTAATGGCTCGCAATTTGTCGCAAAAAAAAAATTTGAAAAGTCGCCACGTTTCGCGAGAAATCGCCATATCTCTGACAACCCTGTACCCATGTTCTGTAACTCTCGTCACGAGAAATTTTTCACTTGGAACATGTTAAATGAAACAAAAATTCCATAAATTGAAACAAACAGCTGTTTTTCTCACTAACCTGTGTCTGTAACTTTTTTGACGAGTATTAGCTGTCACGTAAGGAAATTACTCTACAATTTACAGAAAAAGTGTGTCTGTAAAGTTTTTGTGAGAAATGTTTCCGCTTTGTACTGTCAAATATACTCGCAAATAAAAACGGGGTGAGATACAATTTTAACCAAAAAATACATGTTCAAAATGAAAAATGCAATGAATAATAGCTTTGGTTCTTTACTTTGTGGGTAAAGTTCAGTAAAATGAGAGGAAATTATAATTTCGCTCAATAATATAAAAAAATGCACAAAAGTACGGTAACGCGAAAAACCAACATTTTAATACGAAAATAAACGTCAATGCATGTATGCATATATGTACATGCGTATTCACAAAACTAAACACATAATTATGTACATACACAAGCACGTATTTGCTTACATGATTCAGCATACTTACATATATAGGTTTTTTATCTTAACTTCATATAAAAACTTATAAAACTTTGTTTGCCACTAGTTTTTAAACATTTTTTTTATACATTTTTAAATTTTTTTAGTCTTTAGGTAAATGTAATTTTTCTTTGTAATTGTATATTTTTCAAACAGCTGATTGATTATGTGTTTGCCCAAACTAGCACGAACAAAAAGTACGGGCTGTTTCGTGCAAGAAGAACATTAATTTCACAAAATTTCTCTCATTTACCCAACATTCGAGTACGGGAACGCTTTTCGTGCAAATTGGGATCCCGCGGGATCCCAATATAGAGTAAAGAAACACACCTAATAACGCAAAAAAGGTAAGAATTTTGTTCTGAAGTGATATTTTCATTGTTAAATTATTTTAACAACATAAAGAGCGTTCGAAACTCAAAAATTTGTACAAATTTTTACTATTTTTTACTGAGAGAGGCGAATTGAGAGAGAAAAATGACAGTTTTTTTACTGAGTAAATGCAAGTTTTTACTGGACAAATTTTTGCCAGTAAAATCCAGTAAAATGAAACCATATGTTTTTAAATATAAACAAACAATAGCAAAGGGAAACAAAAGTTTTTGGTTTTTGATGAAATTTTAAAAATAACAAAAAACAAATGTATTAAGTTATGAACAATATTGCATTTATTTAAGTTTGATGCCAGAAAAATATAAGGGTATGTTTTATGTATTCCACGGGAAATTAAAACGTGTGGAATTTCCATAGAATTGTTGGAAATATGTAATTATTTATAACAAAAATTTCCCAACGATGTAATTTCACGTGAAATGCGGAACATAACCGATTGTTTTTAAACGTGAATAAAGTTAATAGATTTTTATAGTTAAATTTTTGTTTATACATATAGTCGGATGGTTACTGTTTCGCCGCATGGAACATTCAAAAAATTTAGTTATTGATCGATTAAATATGATTAATGTGTACATTTCTTAAATTTGTTTTCAGTTTTTTGATATCTTGAATATATTAGGATATATAAAGTTCTTTTCCCATTGTATATTTCTCTTAATAAATGCACTCATTGGAACTACTTGAAAGGAAGTGAACAATATTGTTGTGATGATTAGTATAAGCGGCAACAAACATTTTTGTCTTTTTCTGTACATCCTAATTATTCACGTCGAGGGTAAAAAGTTTAGAAACTTTAACGGCCTGACGCGCGATGTCGGCAAGTAAGCTATAGAAAGTTTCTTGTCGACATCGTGGGCCAGGCCCGTAAGTTCAAATAAAAACATATGTATCTATTACTTTTATTATTAAAGAAAATATACTATGGTGTATTTTTATAAAACAAATGAAAAAAACATTTTTCATCGATTTTCTCAAAACCATATAATTTTTCCATGCGGCTAGCCAGTAACTACCCAGCAAAAAAAAATGATTTGGAAGCACTAACAACTGAGGGAAGCAATGTACTGTTTACTTGATCACAAAAGCTTAGAAAACTGTTTCTGAAAAGCACTAACATAAGGCAGGCTCTCTAACAAAATATAGGAAAAAGTAAAAAAAAAAATTGCAAGCTAGTAACTTTTGCATCTGAGTACATGAAAACTATTATAACCCAATTCACAATCTTGTGCAAATGGTCTTGTATCGTTGCATGTGCAAAATGGTATAGTATATTGATACTCACCACTTAACAATTCTTAGAAGTTAATGTTAAAGTTAGCTATTTTATGTCAGGTGGAGACCGCGAGTAAGGGAGATAATGTTAGGGAATCACTTGGTGTTGCGCATGAATAAGGAGATTTTTTTTGTGCGAGATGAGCCAGCTGGAAGCAATTTATTCAGCTTCCAAAAAGGCATAATTTTTTGCCTTACCAAAGTGCTTCACAGAAGCAATAATATATATGTATATATAGTTTTGTATATTGTCTGTAGATAATGCGACTATTCCATACATGTATGTAAATACTCCAAAGAGGAGTAGGATAAGGCCAAAACTACTGCAAATATGTGAAAAAAGGATGTTTATGTCCTAGGGTTGGACTAAATGGTCCAAATTTGCATTACATCGGCCTAACCCCAAAACTACTCCATATTGCATTGAATGCTTGTGTGAAAACGACATGATCCATGACTGCATTACATGGACCATGATGTAACTAGTCTGTTTCATGTCGATTGGACCACGTAGTACAATATTATATTCAGTTTTTTTTTTTTTTGAATATACATTGTACATACTTATGTATAATTTTTTTAGCGCCAAATTGTCTATCAGCTGTTGTGTATATTTTACTGGATTTTACAATTTTTCCGTTCGCGTACTTTTAGCTGCAAACTTTTTTATTGAGAGTAATTTCTTTAAATTACTCAGTATTTACTCAGTTACTGGATTTTACTGGAAAAGTACTCAAACGCACCTATAGTTTTCAACAATTTTGTAAACAACAACTATCAAAGTCTCACTATACATTATTTGGTATAGCCGATAGTTGTATTTTCGCCGCCGTCGTTGAAAGTTTCCGACTGTTAGTGGTCGCCGTCAAAGACATTTTTGATAAGCGTTCATAAAGTCTGCGATTTTAAATCGGCTTTGAGTTGTATATTATGGCATTTTTAACGTAATGACGTAATCAAGGTTGATAGTTTTCGCCATGGGTTACAGACACACTTTTTTCTCACTTTTCGAGAAACGATGGAATATTTTGTTTCACATATTTCCGACGCGAGAAGTTCTCACCAAAGTTACAGAACATGGGTACTGCTGAAATGATGGTATTTACTTTCAAAACGCATTTGGTATAGTTAAAACGCGCGAAAGCGGCATCTTCGCTGATTGTTTTTGTTACATCGTATTTAGTATAATTAATATAAATAAACGGATGGTAATAATAATATTATTATTAAATATATTATAATGCTATGATAAATATAATAATGGTGGTCAAATATGGCGGTTCCTCGCCAAATGTAGCGATTTTAGAAAAAATTTTGGCGTCTAAATATTTGATTTGGCGATTTTTCTGGAGATAATAAATTTGTTGGCAATTTTTATGGCTATTTTATAACAAAATTGAACACCAAAATTTTGGTAATTCAGGGAACTTGGAGTAGTTTCAAAAATAAATCCTACCAAACTCGTCTGCAAGACAAATTGATTTTGATGATTTTTCTTATATTAATTATAGTAATTAGTGCATTTTGAATAAGGATGAGAAATATTGCAAAAAATATTTTTTTCGACTTCTGCAAAATTTTTATTCGATTATGCTTCTCTCGAGATAAGACAATTTTCCAAGATTTTTGTGGTAAATATAACTTTTTTTTGCTCTGATCCGCATATTTCTACCTCGTTTAGAACGCAAGATATTCAATCGACTAATCGACCTCTTTCAGATTTTTCCCCAATTTCAATTTGACAAAACGACTTCTTTCATAGAAAAGACAACTATTTGAAAACGCCTGATAACTGCCATTTGACAAAACAACTTGCTTCCATTTAATTTTAGCACGTTTTTACTAATTCCCTTTTGACCAAACAGCTTCTTTCGAACGAAGTTGTTATGTCAAAAGCAAATTTAAGACAACTTACCACTTGTCTTAAACAAGTTGATTTTTTAGTCAGTTGATCGCCAATCTTCGTTGCTACAAAACGTCTTGTATCCAAAGAGGTTCATTTAAATAGACCGAGGTAAAAAATAGCGACTATGGCCAAAAGTAACGATGCTAAGAGCTTTGGAAATGTATAAAATGATGAAAACGCTTTTCACGAAACCGATCTCTATGATTCTGATTTCATTCCATCAGAATATTCGCATCTAGATACAACATCGGAGAGCATTATATATATGGCTTCTATATTAGAATTTAACCTTAACGAGCCATACTTGCTACAAACTAGCAAAGAACAACTTATTGATATGCCTACAACATCAAAGAGCTTGAATAAATGAATTTTGCAACTTTATATCGGTTGTATACAGAAAAATATGGCTGAATCCCATATCGTAAACGAAATATAAAGAAAATTTTCAACCCATAAATATAAAATTTAAAAAGGCGCAGCTGATCTTTGTAATATATGTATGTGAAACACTTAAATCAAAAATTACAAACAAATCGGATGAATACGAAAAGATTCAACTTAAAATGCAAAAAAAAAAAATAACACCTCTTTTAAACCAATAATTTTGAAAAAAAAAACATTTATATTGTGCATACCTACACAAAAATACCTCTTAAACCATATCTGTGGACATTTGACAAAACGGCTTCACTCGAGCTAAGAAAATTTTTCAAGATTTTTATAGTATATATAACATTTTAATTCGCTTTTTTGCTCTAATCCGCGTATTTCTACCTCCTTTAGAACTCAAGATATGCAATCGACTAATTGACCTCTTTCGGATTTTTCCCCAATTCGAATTTGACAAAACGACTTCTTTCAAAGAATAGAAAATAATTTGAAAATGCAAACAAAAAACTGATAACTGCCATTTGACAAAACAGCTTGCCTCCATTTAGTTCTAGCACGTTTTTTCCAATTCCCTTTTCACAAAACTGCTTCTTTTGAAAGAAGTTATTTTGTCAAAAGCAAAGTTTAAAAAACTTACCACTTGTCTGAAACAAGTTGATTTTTTAACCAGTTGATCGCCAGCCTTCGTTCCGACAAGACGTCTTGTATCAATTCATTTAAAAAACGAAAGTTGTAAAAAAAAGTTAAGTCTTATCTTGACACAAGTGGTTTTCTAAAAAGTAAAAAAAAGAAGCTGTTTATTTTACAATAAATTCAAATACATGTGAATGTACCGAGGTAAAAAATATCGACTATGGACAAAAGTAACGATGCTAAGAGCTTGGAAAATATAGAAAATGATGAAGACGCTTTTCACTAAACCGATTTCGATAATTCCGATTTCATTCAATCAGAAGATTCGCATCTGGATGCATCTTCGGAGAGCATTAGAGATATGGCTGCTATATTAGAATCTAATCTTACCGAGTCAGACGTGCCACAATCTAGCAAAGAACAACTTGTTGATATGCCTACAACATCAAAGAGCTCGAATAAATTAAAAAAAAAAATTGGGAAAATAATACTATACATATCGGAATAAAAAAGTCCCTGCCAAGATATTTGATGCAATAGGACAGTGTAAAAAATGTGTCACAACAAAATTACTTCTCAGCAGCAAAAAGACATATTTAAAAAGTACTGGAATCTGGGTAATTATAATAAGCGTCGTCTTTACATTTCGAACATGATTGACATTGAAACTAAGAAATCCGAGACTTTAGTGAAAGCATCAAATCAAATTCACAGAATCTGCAATATGTTTATTTGGACCATGTCGAGATACATAGACAATACATGCAAGAAAAATGACAAGGAACTTGCATTAAGTAATTCAAATGTAAAATGTTTTCTTTCGATTTGCAACAGTGTTTGCCAACTCCATATTTGCGTGCTTCAATGTTTTTCTATAAGCGCCCATTATGGACTTTCAACTTAACAGTGCACGATGGAGCGACGAAAAAGGCTCAATGTTACTTGTGGAATGAAACTATTGCAAAACGTGGAGCAAACGATATTGGGTCTTGCCTTTTTAAGTGCTTTTTGGGTTTACCTGATACAATTCGTCACGTCATTTTGTATAGCGACTCCTGCCCAGGACAAAACCGTAACTCATACATCTGTGCAATGTTTCAACAAGTTTTGGAAGAGCACAAAAGCATTGAAGTGATTGACCATAAATTTCTAGTTGTTGGTCATACGCATCTTGAATGTGACACAGTGCATGCACAAATTGAAAAAAAAAATAAAAATTCAACTTTTTCAATATTCTACCCACACGACTGGGCAAATCTAATATCGGCTACAAGTAATAAATATATGTTGTATGCGGTACGAGAAAAGCAAACCTGGAATTATGCGGTACAAATCTTCACTACACCCAGAAGAAGATTTTAAGCAGCTAGACATTAACTCTCGCCGTCGAAAGGACCCGACTCCGCAATTGGTCGCAAGTTACGCCGTTGGCCATATCACAGAACAAAAAACGCAATTTATTGGATATGCTACCACTAATTAGAACGCATATATATACACAGTTTTTATCAAAGCATTAAGGCCGAAGGAGAACGTTCATATGAAATTGATCCGGATCTTGAAGAAGAAGAAACTCAATAACGATAAGTGTACAAAAATCGAAAAATATATATTTCCAACACATTTGTGATCTTTCACTGTTTCTTTCTTGTAGTAAGTTTATTTTATTTTATTTAAAAATGAATTGTTATGTTTTAATTGAATTTAATAAAATATATATTGTTCTTAAACAAAAATTGTTATATTTTAATAATTACTTGCATATTGTACCAAAAAAGTGGAGTAATGTTTTATAACAAAAGAGAATTTTATTTTGCAAATCAACTTCTCTCATTAATTTTTTTTTATTTCAATTTAACAAAACAACTTTTCTGGACTTAAGCGACTAAGATAATTTTCTAATTTAATCAAAACAATTTTGACAAAACGACTTGTATGGTATAAGTTATTTTTTTTTGTTTGTTTAAAATCCATTTGACAAAAAATCTTATTTTTTTGTTGTAGTTTTAAAGAAAACTATTGTTAAAAAAAAGATAGCAAAATGTACATTAAGTATTTGTGTGTAATATCCACATAATTATAAGATATCTTTCATTTTCTAAACAATAACTTTTGTGAGTCATTTTAACACCTTTTTCGCTCTACTGAAAAGTTGTTGATTTAGAAAGAAGACGTTTTGTCAAATGTCCACAGATATATTTATTTCGTAAATAATTTACAAAACAACCAACCAGTGCGAGCGAGACGAAAAACTCTCGAAGGCAAAACAACACACAAGCCTGACCGCACTTAAGGCTCGGTCAGCCGACTGTAATGTAACTGTAACATAGGAAACAGCTGATCGATATTTTTATATGAAAAGTATATTACAGTACGGTACATTCCATCTCTATTTTCATTTACTTTTCACATAATATAGATCAGCTGTTTCCTACTGTTGCAGTTTCATTACAATCGGCTAACTGAGCCTTTCAGAAATAATTAAGGTGACGCGAGTGCTTTTCTTCAACTCAGAGCTGCTTAACGACTGATGTTAAACCACAGACGGTTCCACTAATATTGGTGGACTGTATTTATATTGTTCTTAAACGAAAATTAATAATTATTTGTATATTGTACCAGGGCTGTCAGATATGGCTGGCGACTTCTCGCCAAACGTGGCGATTTTTCAACTTGTTTGGCGTACAAATTTTTTGTTTGGCGACATGGCGATTTTTATGGCTATTTTTTTTGACAAAATTCAACTTTAAAATTTTTTTAATTCAGGAAAATTAGTTTGTTGTTCTTATATTACTTATAGTCATCAATACGTTTTGAATTTGTATGAAAAAAATATATAAGAAATAATTTTTGGCGATTTTATTTCTAGTTTTGATACGAAAATTTCATAAAAAATTACATTGATAAACGTGTTATGTAAAAACAAATTTATTATTAAATAATTAATTAAGATAAACTACATAAAACCAATTTGGCGAAATAGGTCGAAAAAAATTGATAAATTTGTATTGGACCAACATTTTTTAGGGTAATGTTTTCTATTCAGTGTGCACACTTAATTTTTTTTTAATTCGGTAGAATCGACAAAAAAAAATCGGTAGATTTGAATGAAATTCGGTAGAAAATATTTTTTATTCAGAGAAACATAAAAAATAACAATTCAAAGAAACATAAAAAATAACAAAATATATGTGCTTATATATATAAAGGGTAAGTGCAAGGAGTATCAAACTAAACAGGTTCCAAAAGCGCATTTAAAACTTCACATGTGATTGGAAATTAAACTGCCATAAACAATGAAGAATTTCCAATAAAAAAAGTGTCATCCCCAGTTATTAGCCGTTACCCTTTATATAGATATGCTATGAATATATAAAATAATATACATAAATAACAGGAATTCAGTTTTTGGACATAGGTTTTATAAAACTACTAAAGTAACTTTTATTTGATAAACATTTGTAACTACAAAGATTAAATCAGATCCATTTATGAATTTAAACTTTTGTGCAAAAATTATTAAATCATTGGTAGGAATAAATATTTCATCCCCAAGGCACAATTCTTTGGCAAATATTAGGTTACTTATAGTTTTCACCCCCATATTCATAAAATTTGAAACGAATTTGAAATGTATTTTATTTCAAATTTTCCATACAAAATTTTCCTAAACTGAATTTTAAATTAATTTTATTTTTTATGAATATGGGGGTCAGTTCAGGGTTACCGTTAGGAATTTTTGAAAAGTCGCACAAAAGGTCGTTTTATAAAAATAAAGTCGCACAAAAAAGTCGTTTGAGAAAATAAAAGTTGCACATATTTTTTACAGTTTTTCTTATTAATAAAAAGCATAACACAACAAAAAAGTAAGTTGAAACAATGCATATTTCATAACATATACAGTTCCATTATATGAATGTGCTTCTATACATGTTTTCATGTATCCATACTGAACAAATTTACTTAACCCTAATCATACTGACATAAAAACTTACAAATCTTACTAACATGTGTCTCTAAGACACATATAAAAAAACTTACGAAAAAATTATTAAACTTTTTTAATTTTTTATTCATTACATTATTTACATAAAAGAATTTTCACAGCATGTTCATTGCAGACATTACTATTACATTTTTGGCAGCATTGCTTAATAATACGGCTTATTTTGGGATTGCATAAATAGCAATGGGTATTAGTAGGTGCAATTCCTTCTTGAAGGACTTCTTCCATTAGTTGAACGATAGGTCGTTGCAATTTATTCTTCGATGTTTGGTGTATTTGGGGTGTAACAAGCCCTTCAGTGACTTTTCGTAAAAAGAGTTTTCGAGCTTTCTTTGCATGTATGTGTCCCTGAGACACATGTCAGTATTTACTGCTACATTTTTATGTTTTGGCATATAAAAGATGTAAGAAGGCAATACCTAAAATTTTTTTTTATTAAATTATACAAAACATATGTCAAATAAAAGTCATGAAGTTTGGTTGCGATATGTTATATATTTTTGCAGTTAAATTTAATGGAACATCCAAATGTGTCTCACAGACACATGTTAGTAAGATTAGGGTTAAGTTTAATAAATTTGGCTGTCGTATGCTGCCGAGGTCAAAGGAGTAGGTTTCATTAAATAAAAATCAAGCTAAAAAAGTTAAACTTAAGATATTTGTGACAAACATATCCAAATAAGAAATTTATTTGCTGGTGGTTCAGCGTTGTCTATATGCATTTCATTGTTGCTGTAACAAATCATCAGTAGACTTCAACCACACATTTTGAATAGTCACAAACCTCTTATCTTATGCACAGACTTTCAAGAACTATTTGAGAATTCACGTATAGTAATATTTTTGAAAATCACAAAAGAAAAATAAGCGTAGTAGGCTTAGAAACTAACACAAAAAACCCACCAAATAATTTATATTCGATTTGAATCTATTTTATTTTTCCAAATAAGGGCCCGCGAACTTTTTACTTTAATTCTATTCGTTTGATTTGGCGCCATATATTTTGGGTGAATATAATTATGTGTACTCCAACAATATTTTCTTAACATAAGTATTACTTTTTTGAAATTTTATTTCTATATTTAAAAATAAGTTCATCAAAAGAAATCCAGTCTTCTATATAGTTGTCTATTAAATTTAAAGCTGACAGCATTGAGTTGCATGTTTTTACTTTTAATTTATTTGTTAATATATTAATTATTGAGCAAAGCTAATTTCAAAATGTTCTTATGTTCGTACCAGTGTTGCCAAAATGTTGTAGGCATTTCCCGCCATATAGGCCCTTGAAAACCCGCTAAAAACCGCTACCTGTGTAAAAATAAACGCTAATAAAACCGCTGAATTTTTTTATAAGCAAATTATTTCTTTTTTCATGGTTTATTGGTAAAAAAAATCAGAATGAGATAAATTTTATAAAATATACATATGCATACATACATATAATATGTGGAAATCTCATAGTTCGCCAATATTTTTAAGCAAAAATCAGCCTACTATTTGAATATTTCATTTTCTGCAGTGTCCCCATACTCGGAATTAGAACCAGAAAAAAGTAGAATCCAAGGTACTATTCCATCTAATAATATTAATATGTTTATACTGATTCAGTATCTCTTCAATAATATCTGATTGACCTTAATTATTCTAAACGTATGGAATAATATCTTGCCGTATTCCTCGAAATATGAAGCTATCTGAAATAAAAAACTAGTGTGTTTAAAATAAACTCTATAGCTCAATTCACATTTACTTGAAGTAAAAGGAAAATTTAATCAAAAGTTCTCAAATGGAAAACAATAAAGGTATTCACGTCAAAAGTTGCATTGTTGCAGAAAAGCAAAATTGCAAAATTTTCAAAATATATATACTTATAAAATCAACCATACACCAAACTACAACGCAGAAATATCTTAATGTTTTCTTTTAAATGAAAAAATAAGAGGTTCAAGATATTTTCGATACAAATAACAATTAAAAAACTATAAAATTTAAATATTTTTAAAAAGTCTTAGCTAGAAATTATAGAGAAATCGTCAAATTCGATTTTAATATAACAAATACATAATTTTGTTTTTTTTTTCAAAAAACCTATTAGTCAAATTGTTATCAGAATTTTGTTATATAATACCAA
Source organism: Tachina grossa (assembly GCA_949987645.1). Taxonomy (NCBI): domain Eukaryota; kingdom Metazoa; phylum Arthropoda; class Insecta; order Diptera; family Tachinidae; genus Tachina; species Tachina grossa. The sequence continues at coordinate 31,602,525 of OX465274.1, read as the reverse complement.
TATTATTAATATTGATATTTTTATTAATGAATTAATTCCAGAATTAATCAGCGAAGTTAAACACTTCGTTTTCTTCGTTTCTTTTAACAATTAGGAAACATACGAGTACAATATATCTATGCACATATTATGTTGCTCTATAGACAACTAAACAAAATGAGTTGCTCACGTCAGAAAGTGCAATTATGCATTTTTGCACAGTTGCAAGAGTTGACGGGAATACCTTTAATTTGTTCAGAAAAAGTTATTGTTTCGAGAGTTTTTTTTTTAATTTTCTTTTCCTTAATCCCACTGATCACCTATTTTTCGGTTTGTTTTCCTTTCGTCTAAAGATTTTTTTTACTCATTTGCTTAATGCGACAAGAAAGATTAAGTTGGTTTTCAATATAATTTTAATTTTGAATTAAATTTTATTCACTAAAAATGAGATTTGTATAGTTTTATCTAAATGATTTTATTTTTAACTTACTAAAGTTTCACTTTATACTATAACCACCAGAAAATGTCAATTTTTTATTTGCAAAAAAAGTGACGTGAGTTTCTTTGAAGTACGTGCTTATATAAAAAAACTGAACATAAATACAAGGGTACGTGTTGCATATTATGTTATTATTTTGATTAAATATGTTTCTTTATAAGTTTCAGAAAAACTCTGAAAACCCGTCAACTAAGAAATTGTTCCGCTAAAAAACCCGCTGGCGGTTTTTATAATAGACTTGCCGCTAATGACAAGAAAATACAGTCATATATAGCGGGAAAACCGCCGTTTTGGCAACACTGGTTCGTACACACCTGTATATACTCGTGTTTTACGGCTTCTTTCATCGACTCGGCGTGCAAAAATAATTTAGTAAAATAAGCACTTCAAAAACCAAAATTTTTATTTATTTTAAATTTTTTCCTAAAACTGTCCTTTGGAAATTTGAGAAAAATTTCTTAAATACACTGTACACGTGCCAAAGTTGCAATAAATAACAACAATCTGTGAATTACTTTTAAATTTTGATTTTTTTTTTTTTTTGATAAAAATAATGTGGAAATTTTTAATTTACTGCAATTTAAATGTTTTCTGTGAGAATCTTTATAAGAAAGGGTAAAAAGTGCCAACGAAATTAAAAAAGTTGCAAAAGTCGGTGATAAAAAAAGTCTCATAAAAGTCGCACACCGCTAAAAACAAGGGTCAAATTGCGACTTTAGTTGGATCAACGGTAACCCTGGGTAAGTTTTTAGCCGATTTCTTTGTTCTGTTTTAATGATTTTCATGACATTAAATAACCCCTCTGCGCAGCGATGCTAACTATTTATAATCAAAACGCGCTATTACACTTCTCAAAATGCGCTAGAACGCGCTAAGTAACAGCATTGTCAACTATTTATAGCCAAAAGGCGACATTTTTACGCTCTAAATTAAATTTTAATAAAAGTCGATGCATGCATGTATGTATTAGTTAATACAATTAACTTTTCAGTAACTCTTTTTCAGATTTTTTTTATATTATTTCTTCGTAATTATATCCTAAATAACTAAAATCATTTAATACAGAATCAGAATCGCCTTCCAAATAATTGAAGTCAAACTTTGTAACAACATATCGAGAGCCTATATTCAAAATACGTCAACTCAAAACGCTAACTTTTCAGTAGAGCGAAAAAAAACTAGTTAATTCGCTCATTATTGTAAAAATAAATGATGTGCCTACCATAATATGGTTTGAATATGGTTTGCGTATTTTTATGAGATAGCATATTTTAGTCGCTCAGAAAACAAATATTTTTTTAGTTTTAGCATATTTTGTCAGAAAAAATATGATTTTTTTGAATATATTTACTTTTTAATCAATTTGTGAATTCTTTTACCCAATACTAGATATAAGAATTGAAAAGCTAAAAGAAAAAAATTAAAATACCATAAAAAAATAACTTAAGCCTGACTGAAAACCTCTTCCATCTCGAGGTGGTCAGCTTTAGCATTCTCTAACTCATTCTCTAGTGTAACAGGGTCACTTCAAATTATCAATTTCAAAAGCTTATGCCATTGACTATAATTGGTCCATACATAATATTTCTATTCGATTAACAGTTTGAAAGTTATACATACATTACCAATTTTTGATGTGTAAACATCTACACGCTAGGGGGTAAAAATCTTTTGACTTTGATCTGAGATTTCTTTGCTGAGATTTCTTTGCTTTTCTTTCACAGCATTGTCAAATCGGTGTGAGCTATGTATGAGTGTATTAGTGTTTGAAAGAAGCAATACCAAGCAGAGAAACAAGTCGACCGGCTCGAAGCCGACGGTGTGCCGCCGCCGGTTATTTTTCTCTATATTTCCGTAGACCAAAGGTGAAAATGAACCGTAAGAGCTACGGACTTGAAATTTGGACACAATGTGTAGACATTTGGCCACTACAACAACAAATACATGAGAGTTAAAAATTAAAGGGTGTTCCAAAACGAGCAACGAAAAATGTTAAAATCCCATGTAATATACATACAATTGTATGTACATATATACACTTGAAATTTTAAAAGTTAGTGTCATGATACAATTATAACAGGTACATGCACAAGCCCAGCCTGTTATTGTATACAATACGAATAGTTGTCAAACTTTGTTTACAAGCTGCAAAAATGTTAGTGTATGTGTGTGCATAAAATGATTCCAGTGCTGCCAATGAATTTACAGATGGCTGTGTCTCCAATTATACATCGAAGAAAATTACACTACACATCTTTTGTGTAGGTTAAAATTAAAACAAAAATAAATAAAAATAAAACCCAAAGTATAATTACACACAGATTATACAAGAATTTAATTACATGGCCTACACATGTCAGTAGAAATTACACACTGTCTAACTACACACAGATTGGCAACACTGAATAACTGTAATCATGCAGGAATGCCGCGTCTGCAATTGTACTTTATTTACCCTGTAATTGTTATTTTTATAAACAAAAGCCATCTGTTTCTGACAATTATACGTTTGTTTATACCAACAAAATGCATGTGTTTTTTTTTTTTTTTGGTGTTGTAGTTTTGTTTTAGTCGTGCAAGTACCTAGTATAATTGTACCATGGTTAGTGTATTTTTATACAGACTACAACAATTAACACTAAATTTAAATTAAAGGGTGGTCCATCAGTTAATACAATTTTGACTTTGTAATTTTGACAACTTGCTGTATCTTGGAAACCGTAAGAGCAAAACTCTTGAAATTTTCAAAAACGGTAAAACTAAAAAATCAATAAAATATAAAATCTCCAAATATAAAAAAATCGACAAAAACAAAAAAAATCGCCAAAACGAAAAAAGCACCAAATTAAAAAAAATCTCTAGGACTAAAATAAATCGCGAAAAACCGGAAAAATCGCCAAAATGAAAAAAAATCCTTAAACATAAAAATCGCCAATATGAAAAAATCGTCAAAATGAAAAAATCGCCTAAATAAAAAGCCCCAAAAACAGAAAAAAATCGCCAAAATGAAAAAACCCCAAAAAAAAAAACAAAAAAAAAAATCGCCAAAATGAAAAAATCGCGAAAATGAAAAAAATTGCGAAAATTAAAAAAACCTAAAAAGAGAAAAAACGCCAAAACGAGAAAAAAGCGATAAAACTGAAAAAAATCGTTTAAACTGAAAAAACTTAAAAAAGGAAGAAAGCTAAATCAAAAAAAATTATCAAAACCCAATGTGCGCGAGTCAAAGTCGCACTTTACTGAATTTATTTTAATTGCAATGCGTACACAACAACAAGAACAGAAACAACTAAACGATGAACAACAGGAATTAAAAATTAAAAAGTAAAAGTAAAGGCATTTACCATAGATGAGCACTGCAGTACCACTAAAGTTTCAGTAAAAACAATAAAAAAATTTTAACAAGTAAATTTTTACTGATACTAAAATTTTTTTCTACAATTTTTGTAAATTGCCTAAATGATTTGTTATATGATGAGGTGCATTGAATTTTCAGTAGTCAGTAATGCCCGTATTCATAATGAAATTCTACCAAGTGGCTAAATGTTTTTCATACAAAAGTTTCAAAATTTGAATGAAAAAACTTTGCCACTTGCTACAATTTTATTATGATTATGGCCCTACGATTTTACTGGTAATGCAAATTAAATTTAATTAGCAGTAAAAATTTACTGAATTTTTTTAGAAATCAGTAAATTTACTGCTTACTGCAATTTTGAATGCAGTACATATTCATACATATACTGCAGTGTGCCCATTTACTAACCAAATAAGTTTAATAAAACAACGAATTCATATGTATTTACAATATTGCAAGTTTTATACTTTTAATTAATTAATTTAAAAAAAGATACTAAAAGCATAAGTACTTCCAACTTAAATAAAAATTTTCATTACTAGATGTTTGTTTACACATCTCCTCTGTGATCGGACTCACATTGTTTTTTTTTATTTTTATCGGAAGCCCTCTGTACTAATATATTAAAAGTGATCATATCTCAAAAAGTAGCCATAGGATATCAAAATCCAGCATGCCAAATGCAATAAGATATGAGGTAGATTTATAATAAACTAGGATCGCCCGGTGGTCTAAATTAGGCCACTAAGCACATGTGTACAAAACAAGCAAATTTAAATCGCTGTTTACTACTTTTGAGCCAAGAAATTTGAAAAAACATTTATATTGTGCATATCTACACAAAAGTACCTTTTAAACCATATATGTATGTTTTACCAATATTGGTGGACGATAAGATACTTAAAAGTTTACGACAAAAAATGTGTGCCCGTATTTATATACATATAAGATTACTAATTTTTTAAAAATATTTGAAATTTACATGCAGCGTTACCGTTGAAAAATTTCAAAAAGGGGCACAAAAAGGGGATTTTCCAAAAAAAAGTGGCACAAAAAGGGGATTTCTAAGAAAAAAAGGGGCAACTTTAAAATCAAAAAAAAATTAAAGAAACAAACATATTTATCAACATATTTTTATTAAAAACAAACAATAAAAACAAGTTTCTCATGTATAAAAAGTACATTAATTTTATGAGAACTCATATAAGTTCATTCTTACGTCTTATTTGCAAGTAAAAATTCTAACTTGTGGCAGAATTAGGTTTTACTTTCTGTTCTGTTACGAATCAGCTGACTCTTTTTTGCTCTTAGAAATCTCACACAAGTCGTTAGTTTTTCTGTTTCTTTCTGTTATGTTACGGCTTAACCTGTGAAAATCCAAAAAAATTTAAATAATTCTAAGTGACAGCATAAATAAAATAATAATTGTGATTATGCTTTTAAAATTTAAAAAATTTAATTTTTATCAGAAAAACATAAAATTGTTTTGAAACATAAAAATAGACGAACTCATCACTTCAGCGGAAAACTGTGGCCGTTTTGCTCAGAAACCGGTGATAAGCTATAGGGTGTTTTTTTGAGGGGTATAGAACTTCGAATTGAAATAAAACACAAGAAAATCGTTTTAATGTCCATCAATTTGGCTTTATTGGAAGGATAATTTTATGCCATTAATGTTTAAATATGATTTCGGGCATGTGGCCGCCGCGGCTGGCTCGAATAAAGCCAATTCTACAGGTCCAATTTTCAACAACTTTTTCGAGCATATGGGGCCGTATGTTGGCAATAACGCCACGAATGTTGGCTTCCAAGTCCCCTAACGTTTCTGGTTTGTTGGCGTAGACGAGCGACTTCACATATCCCCAAAGAAAATAATCCAATGGTGTCAAATCACACGATCCTGGTGGCCAATTGACAGGTCCATTCCGCGAAATTATGCGCTCATCGAATGTTTCCTTCAATAAATCGATTGTGACGTGCGCTGTGTGGCATGTAGCGCCGTCTTGTTGGAACCACAACTCATCCACATTCATGCCATCCAATTCGGGAACAAAATAGTCGGTTAGTCGGCTCCAATTGCTGTGCACGGTGGCGAATCGATTCATTCGGGTCCTCTTCAACACTTTGCTCTACAGCGGCAATTGTTTCTTCGGTGCGCACTGTTCGACGTCTCTGCGGATGCGTATTATCACATAGAGTAAACGTAGTGCGAAAACGATCCATGGTTAACCGAATTAATTGCTCTGATGGACGATTATGTCGACCATAAAATGGACGGAGCTTGCGGTAAACTTCGCGAACTGAACCATTATTTTCGAAATAAATTTGCACGATTTGCAAGCGTTGTTCTTTTGTCAACCTGTTCATGATGAAATGGCAAACCAAACTAAATATTAATCACTTGACAGCTGACAAAATGGCCGCCAGTTAAAAAAGTGATGCCAACTTAAAGTTCTATACCTCAATAAAAAACACCCTTTATAACATAAAATGTAACTATTAAAATTTAGAAACAGAACGGCACAGTACAGAACATCAACAGAAAGTTAAGACTAACGAATCCTTTACTAACTCACGTGATTAATTACTGATTACTAGGGATGAGATGTATATATGTATACAGAAAAAGAAATTTTTAATTTTACAATTGTTTATTTGACGACTGTGAATATATTTCTATAATACCGGCTAGTTGAGTATTTGCAAATACAGTTTTTACTTACAAATAAGACGAGTATAAACGTAGTATAGATAGCTAAAAAATAATAAAATCTATGATAATAATGAAACACTATTCAAAATGTGGCATTTGATATTGATCGGAATTCCAATAGAAAATAAATGGAAATTTCGTTTTTAAGATTTACAAAAAATTAAAAAATACATTAATAAATTTTTGGCACCTTTTTGGGGAATATCACTTTTTAACCCCCGACTAAAAAAGGGGTGTTATAAGTTCGTAGAGTGTGTCTGTGTATCTGTGTGTCTGTCTGTGTCCACGTACAGGCCAAACGGCTGGACCGATTTTCATTTAGTTTTTTCTGTTTGAAAGATTACTTGATCGACAGGGTTCTTAGCTATGTTCGAAGAAAATCTGTCCAGCCGTTTAGAAGATATAATATATTTTCTGAAAAAAGTCAGAGGTTTTTTAAAATTTTTAATTTTTGTGAGACATTTTTAGATTTTAATTGAACTATAGTGAATTTTTAATCAGAAATAATTTTTAGTCAGGCTTAAGTTCAGTAATTTCAATTCTTTTATTTACTTAAAAACCAGTATAATTCAAAAAATTTACTTAATCATTTAAAGTTTTGATAAAAAATTTTAAAATTCGATTCTGAAGAGGATTATATATTTATGGTATTATTATTATGCATAATGCATATTTATTAAATACTTTAAATATCAATTCTTTTGAAATTGTACATCTGTATTTATTAATAATTTCTTCACTTGCAATCCATTCTTTCAAATCGTTTTGAAATAAATTTAAGGCAGACAGCATGGACAGACAAGTGTCTTCTTTCAGTCTATTTGAAAATTTTTTAGCAATGCTAATTTAAGTTTACGCTTTATGTTTTTTTGTAAGTTTTTTTATAAAGATGAAATGAACTTGCAATTGCTGAATCTGGGTATAAATTTGCGTTTAATTTGGTCAATTTGTCCATTGACTTAAACGAGTAGTTGCAACTTATCATCAGCAATAGTCACTTTCCTCCGCAAATAAAAATATGTACTTTAATTTAATTTGGGTTTCACAATAGATATCGAAAATACAGTTTGAATTATCAAGTATGAGTGTGCAATTGTACTCGTATACCAAGGTGTATGTTTTTATATTAAGTTTGACACATAGGAAATAACATCTTGTTTAATGTGGTAGAATCTGTAAGAATCTGCGTACATTTATTGTCAAAATAAAAACGAAAGTTGACTTTGAACGAAAAGGGGCACATAATAACGCAAATGATACAAAAAGGGTCATAAAAAGTGGCAAGGCAGTTGAAAAAGGGGCAAAATGCGACTTTAGTCGCACAACGGTAACGCTGTTTACATGGGAGTTAGCATTTATTCTCACCAAAAACAAATATACTTTGAGATAGGAGAATAAGAAAAATTGATATAAAACGGGGAAAAATCATTTTTTTGATTCGAAATTTGTACTACAGATGAATATTGCATAGGGAAGCTATTTGCCATAGGAAACTCATTTTGACCAAATTTGAGTTAACGTATTTTGAATGTAAGCTCTCGATATAAATCAAGGCACTTTTAATTTGATTGCCCTGATATAAATTGTGGAATAGTTTTGCGATTCAAATGCTTTTTGTAATTCAGCTATAATAGATGCGTACAGTGTTACTATATGTGAAGATTTATCTTATTTTTGAAGTTTTTAGACGTGTTAAAACGACAAAAAAGATTTCTTATCTAAAAATAAGATTTTTAAAAATTTTACTTTTGGTTCTTTTAATATATATATTGTTGAGGAATTTTTTTGACTAAACTACTTACAAATTTTCTGATTTGCTTCATCTTTCACATATTCTAATAATACAGTAAACATTTTGTGTTATTTAGCTTTACTTTTAATAGTTCACGAGAAGCAAAATAGTTCTTAACTCATTTTCATTCAATAAAATAACAAAAAAGATTTTTGCTCCGCTTGAAGATTTTTGAAAAATAAATATGGCAACACTGGATGCGTAATAAGTTATGGACTTTATTCAAAACGCGCTAACTTAGCGCGCTTTTCAATAAAAGAGCTACGTCGAAAAAAAGCGCGTTTGGCGCTAAATCTGCGCCATATTGTGGCAAAATAAGCCATTTACACATATATCTATCGACTCAAATTACTACTAAATCAATATTCGGTAGATTTCAGGCCTTGTTCGGTACAATTTGGTAGATTGTTTAATTCACAAACACTCGGTAGAATCTACCGAATATGGGTAGAAGTGTGCTCACTGTTTCTCTGTTAATCAATTTCTTTCATTTCATCATCCATTAATTTCGCCACTATATGAAATGAATTTATTATGTCGGGACGGCGCGAACGCCATTCCCGGCTACCAAAAATTACACGCACGAGTTATTCGCATTAGGAATAATCGCGGAGGTCAACTCAACCGTAGTGCAATGGCCAAGCCTCACTCCGGGGGAACCGCCTTCATGATCACGGTAACCCCTACGCCAGGTAAGTATGCTTTCTTAGCACAAACTTGACATCTTATGCTACTATAAATTTCAACGAAATGAGAATTGTTACCAATATGTAGGAACATTTATGAAAGAAACAAAAATTTTCTTGAATAATTCCCACAGTGCGCTTGTATGTATATCTCATAATGTGTTTGTGTGGATATCTCATAGTGTGTTTGCATTTACAGTACAGTAAAGTTCAGTTATAACGTACACTGCTAATAGACTGTCGGGATGGGGAAATGGTCTACTCTGTAATTCAAAACGACAGAAACTGCTTTCGAATTTGCATGTAATTAACATACAAATTCGAAAATATTTTCAATCGTTTCAAGTTTCAGATTAAATAGTCTAGTAATTATGTTTGTTATAGCCGAATTTCGTAATAACCGAGTAGATATTCTCAACATGAACAACAGAATGCATTTCAAATTCAAAATATATTTTAAGCATAGTTTTGTTAAATTTAATAAAACAAGTAAAAATTAATTTGGCAGCTATTCGAAACATTGATGGAAGCTCAATATATTCACATTATTTGTGACTGTGAAAAATAAATGCGATAATTATTTAATTGCAAAGAAAAAACATACCCCCTCATCGTGGTTGGAGTATTTCGACGTCGACTATGACGTTTTTGTAATATATTAAAGAACACCGCAACATTTTTTTTCTTTAATCTGGGAATATAATAAACCATGTAAGCAAAAAAATATTTAATATACAGTTTTGCTTACAGTACTTACAGTGGATCCAAAGAAATTGGTCAATAATTAATGTTCGTTATAACCGAACTCTACTGCATTTCATTGTCTCAGCGTCAGGGATGAAAAAGCTGGTACAATTGTACCGTTTTTAGCACTATTTGAAAGCCAAAAGTACCAATTTAGCACTATTTAATAATAATAATCTTATTATATTAAATGCCGCAAATAGCATACAAAGATATCTTGAATCTATGAATAATCAGAGGGATTTGAAAAATTAATAACTTTTCTAATTTGATTTTTATTTTCTTTTTCTTTTTAGGACTTGTAAAATATGTCTGGGAGATTAATTATGGAATGTTACAACGTTATCCAGCGAACCAAAATCATAGAAATTTATTTTGAACTTTATCCATCAATAGTTCAAACTCAACAATTCATCCTCCGAATCAGTGATTCGACTCTTAGTGACACGTTTTCTGGAACAAGGCTCAGTGAGGGATCTTCTACGCGTTCGGGAGAGTGTTGAGGAGAATCCTGAAACATCTACTCGAAGGCGCTGTGCTGAGATGCAAATGTCTCGGAGATCTTTACGCAGAATATTAAAGAGAAATTTAGATCTTTTTCCATACAAGGTGCAGTTAGTGCAAAAACTAAGGCCAGGCGATACCCGAGAACGAATAATTTATGCAGCTCGCTTGCAAGTATTGGCCACAGAACATAATGAATTCGTTCATTATCTGATAATGAGCGATGAAGCACATTTTCAATTAAATGATAAATAATAAGGAGAACTGCAGAATATGGGGTACTGAGACCCCGAAGGTGGTTCATCAGCGACAATTACATTCACTTAAATGTACAGTATGGTGCGCAATTACGTCCCAAAGAATTATTGGACCATTCTTTTTCGAAGATAACGATGGTAATTTTGTAACTGTAAATGGTTCGTTGGGTAACATTGTAACCTTCTAATTAATCTCCGAGATTTAGTTTACAAGTCCTAAAAAGAATAATAAAAAAAAATAAATTAGAAAAGTTATTAATTTTTCAAATCCCTTCGCGGCTTTTTCCCCACTCTGTACAATATATAATAATATATAACACATACATATGCACATGTACAAATGAAATTTACGCACGTTTTTAGTTAATTGCAAAAAAGTATTAAAAAAATTAAAAATAAAGAATTTGGTACAATCGTACCAAAAAGAGTAAAAATGTTCTTTATTGTTAGTACCAATTGTAAACCTGATTTCTCATCTCTGCTCAGAGTACTGAAAACGTGGTGGTTCTTTTCGCTTTTTTTTGTGCTGTCAGATCAGGTGCTTTATCCCCAAATCGGCGGGCTTTTGTGGAAAACGGAATTCATTGAGGATTTTATTCACAAGTTCAGTATTATTATTATAAAGAGATAAAAGTATGTGTATATAAAATAAGACAATTAACAAAACGAAATTAAATGAAATATTAAAAATTCAGTTACTAAGTAATTGGCTGAAATTTTTTTGCTTGAGTTGACGGAAAACAATCTCCATATATGTGTATTATGGGGATGTTATTCGTCGAAAATTCCTTGCAAGTTTCTATTTGAAGTCAAGCATACAGAAAATTAATTACAGTCTTATGCATAACTAAAAGTGCCATGAAGTTAACATAAGTGGCAAAATTGAACATGATCAAAACTCTTCGTTTGCCACACAATTTTACATTAAAAATCATGCTAGGGTCGAATAGTCGCCTAAAACTACATTATGCTCTGATTTTTAGTGTCAAGTTGTCATGGAGCAACTCGTTAACACCTAGTTCAATTTTCACTTATTTATGCTAACTTCATGCCAGTTTTTCGTACGTAATGTTTCAATTTGATTATTTTAGTCGAAAACAAGTGGCAGCTCTGTGTATTAATCATATATGGCCATGTGGTTGTTGTTTTCTTTTGTGGAATGGGCAGAATTTACAATTGCCAAGATAAGCAGCAAACGATAAAATCTATCAATGTACATACATATGTATTAGTGATGTAACGAATGTCAAATTTTGACATTCGCGAATACGAATATTTGAAACGATATTCGCGAATATCAATCGCGAATATCGCGACATTCAATTAGGGCTCTATTTACGCCTGCAATATGAAATATTAAAAAATTGTTATGAAAAAGAACTTCATACTCCTGTTGGCGTACTTTAAAGTTAATAAACTAATGATAGTCAGTAAATATTATTTGAAAATGATACAAAGCACAAATTTCTGTAAAAAATTTAATGGATTCGTAAGAACTAATATTTTTATCCATTTATTTAAATTTAGTTTAGGATTGATTTATGCATTAATTTATTTAATTTTTTTTTTTTGAAAAATATTCGTATTCGCCTTAATTTGACGAATACAAATGCTTCGTATTCGCATTAAAAATGGCCGAATATTCGGCAATTCGAATACGAATACGAATATTCGTGCATCACTAATAAGTATGTATGTATTTAGAAATTTTTAGGAAAACAGGTTTACAATTCATTACTTTAATACATATTACATATTTACCGTAAAGCGTTAGTAGTGGTTGTATGCACATTATAGGTCTGCACAGATACATATATCTGCTTGCACCAGTTTTACGAGTGTTGGTTCTGGTATGTACAGATACTACATACATATGGTATTCAGCGTTTTCTTACTAGTCATAACTTATCGGTACAAGCAAATCAGTACCCTATTCTTTCTTCTTTCCTCTCTCTCTCTCCCATAAACTCATACTTGATTCAAGAAAAACAACCGAGTCTAAGGCTGGGGTCACAAGATTGCCACAATGTACCAATTTTCGTCGGCTCACTGCGATACAGTCATAAGTAATAAGCCAAAATGACATTATTACTTAATTAATTCTTGAATAAGTCTATATGGCTTTATTACTAATGCAGTGTGGTGCAGTTATGTAATTATATTTCAATTAGTTGAGAAATAAGGCAAATTTACTTTGTTACTTATGAATGTATTTCATTGAGCCGACGAAAATTGGTACATTGTGCCAATCGTGTGACCCCAGCTTAAAACATAATTAGTAACAGAAGCGCTGAATACCATATATATCTGTACATACCAGAACCAACACACGCAAAACTGGTGCAAACAGGTATATCTGTGCAGACCTATAATGCACATATGCATGTAAATATGTATGTATGTACATATGTTTTTGAATTAGAGATGGGCGTGTGTCGTGCTTATTTACGCACGACTCGTGCGTGTTTGGTTCGTTTTGTGTTGAGCAAAATTGACACGAAAAACACGAAACGATTTTAGATGTAAAATATGTATGAATGAATTTGCAGTAGAGAAAAAATTTTATATTTTGTATCGTCAAAAACACATAACACCAGTATATTTTTTGATATTGTATGGGTCTCTGAAGCTTGAAGTTCTGTACGTAAACCGATAGTATCAGATGTGATGGCAGTACCATATTTTGAAAAGCTACTCTTGAAAAAAATCAATAAAATTATTGTGATCTTCAATATCATACCAATAATATTTCGTGCGTGTTGTGCAGTATCGTGTTGATGAAATTTTTACCCGTGCTTGTTTCGTACTAGTTGAGCGTCTTTGTATTCTTGTTCGTGTCGTATAGTGTTGGAAAAATTCGACACGCGCCCATCTCTAGTTTGAACTAAAATAAAATGCAAAATATTGCATTCAACTACAACTCATAATATTGAACTCACAAAAGTGTGTAAATTTATTCAATCGTCATCAGGGTTGTCAGATTTTTTCTGACCTATTACGCCAAATTGAGTTTTAAGATCGCCAAAGTCATCAAAATCAATATTTTGTATTTTTTCTTAATACATATCGTGCCATAACCGCCAAAATAGCTTAAGCGACATACTTTTCGAACTTCAATTTTTGACCAAAATCGATTATTTGCGATCGTAAATAGTCGATTTTCGTAAAAAAAACGAAGTCCAAAAAATGTGTCGCTTAAGTTATTTTAGCGGTTATGGCTCGATATGTATTTGATAATAAATTTGTTTTTATGTAATACTTTTTTTAATATAAATTTTTATAAAATACATATTGGTATAAAAATTTTGCAGGAAATCGCCAAAAACAAAAATAAAATCGCCAAAAATTATTTCTTGTAAATTTTTCCTATCCAAATTCAAGATACATTAATTTAAATTAATATAAGAAAAATCATAAAAATAAATTTTTTTAATTTCTTGCAGACGAGTTTTGGTAGGATTTATTTTTGAAACTATTCCTTCAACAAAGTAATTTTACTGAATTACAAAAATTTTGAAGTTCAATTTTGTTAAAAAATATGTAGCTATAAAAATCGCCAACAAATTTAGTTATAGCCAGAAAAATCGTCATGTCGCCAAATCCAAAATTAGACGCCAAACTAGTTGAAAAATCGCCATGTTTGGCGAGAAATCGCCATATCTGACAACCCTGAGTTTGACTACAATTGAAGCTTTCAGCGCAGAAGATGTGTAACGCACATCTGATTTTTGGTTGCTGTTCTGATGATAAATACATTATTTTCATTACCAACTATCAAAGTAGAGTAAGCCACCTTTTGGTATTCTAAAAAAGAGAAATTGTTCAAATAACTAGATGTGGGTTGAACCACTTCTGCGCTGATAGCCTCAATTTATCTCTAGAATCTATATTGTTGGTATAAACTTTATACTATAAAGTCACTGCTATAAGAAATGAATATGAACATTTATCATGCGCTTTAGGAATCCATTTAATTTATTATAGAAATTTGTGTTTTGTATTATTTTCAAATATTTAATGCGAACCATTAAAATTTTTGATAGTTTTTAATAACTTTAATGTTCGCGAACAGGCGTATGAAAATCTTTTTCATAATTTTTTTTTCATATTTCATTTTGCAAACGTAAATAGAACACCAGTTAAATGTGTATAAATTGTACATATAATTCGTATTCGCGAAAAAATTGACATTCGTTCGGCGAATCACTAGTATGTGCATAGAATTGAAATTGGTTTGCAGCGTATATTCTGCTTTTTTCCAAATATTTCATGTAAAACCAATTTTATACACGCAAAGTTTACATTATAAAGTCTTAATTCAGCTGGGTGAAATACAGAGTTGGGAATACTTTATCTTTCTGTATTTCTCCCAGCTGAGTTAAGACTTTGCAAAGTAAACTTTGCAGGTCATAAAAAGTTCAAACAAACATATTATGTATTAATGTCCTACACAAGACCATTTATAAGACCTTTCAAGACATGAGAAATTTTTCAAATGCTTTACTACAGCGAAATATTCTAAAACAAACGTTAAACAACACTGTTGGCAAGACAAACAACTGAAAGATATGTCTTACCAACAGTGTTGTTTAGCGTTTGTTTTAAAATATTTCGCTGTAGTAAAGCATTTGAAAAATCTCTCATGTCTTGAAAGGTCTTATAAATGGTCTTGTGCAGGACTTTATTATGTATGTATGTATCTTTAAAAATAATATTCTTTTATTGACGTATACACTGAGTAAATCTATAATACACTTAACATATAATTAAAAATCTATTGTTTTTAAAACAAACACTAAATATAGGATTTCGTATATTAAATCGTTCTCATAAATAAATGCATTAGAAATGCTTGGGGAGCAGCCTGTACGAATACTTTCGTCGTTACACTTTTATTTCGTTACCATCAACGGTATGGGTTTGCCACTGTATTCATCTGTAATGAAATTAATATTTGAAACAATTAATTTTAATTTTGAATTTGTAAAATTTTAAAGTAGTAGTAGTCAGCAATTTTAGACCGACTGAACGAAATCGTGCTAAGTCTATTTGGAAGTTTCAAAAACTTGAGTCGAATTTTAACAACTTACAGCCCTTTTACACACTGAAAGTTTACTCTGCAGAGTCTTAATTCAGGTGGGAGAAAGACAGAAAGATAAAAGTATTACACCATCTGTCTTAAACCCAGCTGAATTAAGACCTTGCAAACCAAACTTTGCGTGTCTAAAAGAGGTCTTAACTAAAATTATGTAAACTTTTAAGTCTCAAATGAAACTGGTTTAACCAATGCAATTGATAAGAAAAATCGTTATTTAAACCACGGGATAACTAAATCTATAGACTGTAAATTTTTTACCTAAATCATTTTACAAGCTAAGCAGTTGCATATTTCTAACTCTGTGTTGCTTATACACAAATAATTTACCTGGATTTGATGAACCTGTTGCTGTGGCAATAGTTGTAGCTAAACCATTTGATGGCTCAAGTCGCCGACGTGAGGTAATTTTCTTCCAACCGCGTGATAATATTTGATTGCGATATTTGGGAGTTGTAAACGTATACAAAAGAGGATTAATGGCTGAATTTAAAGGCAAAATAAAAACCACCAACCACGCATAAATGTCATCTAAATATATGTATGTAAGACAAAGAAGAATTAAATTTTAATGTACTTAAATAAATTCACAACTCACTCACCTGAAATATTGTAATTAAAGAAAACCCATATTTTAACAGCAATTATAGGCGCCCAACATAAAACATCTGTCAGGACAATAAAGAAAAATCTTACAGCAAATTCACAGTCCAACAATGACAGCGGTGTGGCTTTACGCGTGCGCCATATAGAGATTAACAATGCCGTATACAGCAGGGCAATCATTAACAGCAAAAAAAGATTAACACCCAAAAACATAAAGGCTGAATATTGCCATCCCAAAGGATAAGGCTCCTGGATGTGTAAAGGAAAACAGGTGCCTGAATAAGTGCCATAAAATTTTGTACTCGAATGCCAAAGAATGACGGGTGCCACCGCTATGCCCACGCCCATAAGCCATATGGTCAGCAAAGCTATAAATATATTTCTAGCACTTATGCGATGATGGCCGTGAAATGGATTAGCGATAAGCAGAAAACGTTCCAAAGACATAAAGGCCAATATAAGCATTGAAACCTCGGACGAGCTGACTGCGATCACACCAATGGCTGCACAGTACCATGAGGTAATCCAGTCTAGAGCAACTCTGAAAAAGATATTATATAAAGGGTGTTTTTTAGGGTTCCGTACACAAAAGGTGAAAAAGAAGCCTATTGTTTTCGCTACGATGGCCGTCTGTCCGTCACAGGCTATTTCCTAGAGAACCGTTAAAGCTAGGAATCTTAAATTTGAGCAGAGTATGTAGAACTTTGGCTGCCACAACAACAAATTCATGAGAGTTAAAAATTAAAGGGTGTTCCAATACGGACAACGAAAAATGTTAGAATCCCATGTAATATACATGCAATTATATGTATATACATACACTTGTAATTTGCAAAGTCAGTGTATTTTTATACAGACTACAACAATTAACACTAAAATTTCAAAAAAAAAAAAATTTAAATTAAAGGGTGTTCTATCAGTTAATGTAATTTTGACTATATAACTTTGACAACTTGCTGTATCTTTAAAACCATAAGAGGTAAACTCTTGAAATTTTCAAAAACGATTAAAAAAAATACAAAATTATAAAATCGCCAAACCGAAAAAAATCGCCAAAACCGAAAAAATCAAAACAAAAAATCGCCATAATTAAAAAAGATCGCCAAAATGAAAAAAAAACACTAAAAAAGAAAAAAATCGCCAAAACGAAAAAAAGCGACAAAACTAAAAAAGCGCAGAAACTAAGAAAAATCGCCAAAAACCGAAAGAAGAAAACTAAAAAAAATCTCAAATGACAATACGATATATTATATAGGCCAAAGTTCGTATAGTATTACAAATCTAGTGGAATCCGTACGGAACCCTTCGTGCGCGAGTCAAAGTCGCACTTTACCGAATTTATTTATAGAGTGTGCGAATAATCAAAATAAAAGTTTTCAATAATAGGTGTGTTCATTTACTGTCCTAGCAGAAACTTGGAACGAGAGAGCAAATCAGAAATTTACAAATTAACTTTCCCAGATACGAAAAAGTAAATGAACTTGTAAAAACTTGCAAGAAAATTTTATTCATGTCAGAACCATGGATGGAAATCATGATACAATTGCACTTTTTCTAATGTATTTTGGATAATCTTGTTTGATAATATTTTATATTAAAAAATTTTCAAAAATCGACATTTATTATTATTATTTACTGTTTTTATGCATTTACATTATTTTTTAATTCTAATCTATTATCAAATAAAAAAAACCCATTTTCCATCTCTGCTCATATATGAGAATCAAACAAAATTATTTGCCAATAAAATTGAATTTATGTGGCTTAATGAAAGAAAAACAATAAATTAAGAAAACATCCTTTCTTTTTTCATACGTATAGATGTTTTTTTTTAACAAAGAAATGCACATTTTTAAAATAATTAATTTGACAAGAAAACACACAACAGGTGGATGGATAATTCTTACAAGTATAAATTTTACTAGTAATAATTTGTAAGAATTTTTTTGTCTATCGTTTTTTTCTCTCTTTTGACACTCTCTCCCTGCAAACTTTTTGAATTAATGAACATTCTCCAGTAATAATTGTTACAAATTCCTAACAATTTTTAGTAAATGAACAAACCTAATATTTTGATGACTTTTGTCTACAAATAAAAAATAAATTCAAAAGAAAAAATTATAAAGTGATAAAGTAAATATTTTTATAAATTTTATTGGATGGTTTCCAAATAAATTTCACCAGTCGAAATTTTGACAGTTTGGCACAATATTTTCAAAGAAAATATTGTATAATTTTCCTAAGAGTGAAAAAGTAAATAACCTTGAACCATGTCAACAACACATTATATAATTGTCCTGAGGTCGTAAAGCAGCTCTGGGCGAGTCAACATCACGCGTCGTTGGCAATTATTTCTTAAATGCAACCAGGCCACTGTCGTTTAAGGCATAGGTCGTGTACACAGTCAGTCACAAAAACATTTTTAAGAATACTGTTAGCAACATCATGGACATATGGTCTTAGTCACCTGTCCATTTTTGTGCAACCATATTCTGCAAATTTACTTTGCAGAATATGTACTAAATAAATAAATAAATAATTGTCCTGATTGTACAATAAAAATAAAAAACCTTGCGATATTCGCCAATATATTGTGCCACCTTCGAATATGACATACAATACGAAAAATTGCGAAATTATATTGCAAGTGGGTGGGCCGCTTTAGAATGCGAATGCATATATTCTTTCAACACAGTGGAAGAGGCAGTTAGTTTGATTTAACTCAGTCTGAGTTCACAAACGGCAATTTCAGTTGAGCAATTTTCTAGTTCATTGGCAGGGGAGGTTGTTCTCTCTTCAATAAACTAAAAGTTGCTCAACTAAGATTGCCCAGTGTAATTTTTGGTTCATCAAAATTTAGCGTTTTTAACGCTTTTCATTTTCTTAAAATTTAGCGCTTCTCAACGCCTTTTATATATCGTCGCTGGTTTAACTAACTGACCTAACTAACATTTTAAAAATTTAACAGGAGTGCAGCTTTTATAGTTGTTTTATACATTCATCCTTATGGTTGCGTCAGAAATCTTTTTACTTTTATAGGCACAAAAGTAATGCTTACAGTTATGAAAATTGTAGACAATGTGTATTATGGCTTATAAAGTCTAGCAAAGGACTTAACTTATTTTTCAAAAAAATGTCATTTAGGCCGGTTAGTTAAAGCAGCGACGATATGTAGTATGTACTTTTTTGCTCTTGTTGTAGAGCCGCTCACATAAAAAAACATCGATATTTTTTCTCATTCGATTCATTATTAATTCACATCGATGTTATTCGATGTATCGACGTTTGCATTGATTACGATGTATTGATTAATTGGAACCAAGAAATTTTATTAAATAAATAAAAGTCGATTTTTAAATTTCATAAGAATTAAGAAAAGCATGTGTGCAAAGCACTGTATGTGCTTCGTTTTTCAAAGGCCAGTTCTACAGCTTTGCAAATCGTACCAAATGTCAGTTGTCAAAGTAATATTTTCCATTAAGTGTAATTTAGTTTTCAATTTTCCTGACAAAGCGTCATATTTTTTTAACAACTAAACTAACAACTTGGAACTTTAAAATGCGGTGATATAACTTTCACAAATGTCTAAAACCTTCTGTAACAGTAATTTTAAGCCAAATATATTATTGATTTTAACATCAATACCAAGAAAATTTTTAAAATTTTTTCCACAATAAAAATATATATTTGGATGCTACATATATTTTATAGCTTCGATGACGCTTTGTAAATTGACAAAAAATACCTTTAGTATTGTGTTGTTACATCAAGCGATTTTAAACCAATTTTAGAATTTAAAAAACGTTTTAAAAGTCATTCTTGGAGGGGTTTTTTTCATTACATTAAATGAGTTGCAAGCATCAATATATATAAAAAGTCGTCTTTTCGATACATTGAATAAGAACATCGATGTATCGATTAACATCGTATGATACGATACATCGCGATTTATTCGATATATCACAACCAAAAAATCGATGTTTACGATGCATCGATTAACATCGAGCAGCTCTATCTTGTTGCTTAAGAGATGTATAAATCGCTGTATTTACGTACATTCATAGAAATTACTTATTCTTTTATAAAAAAAACTTCAATTACCTGTGATATATATCCCTGTAACGTATATCTTGCAAGCCAATGGTCAACAAATAGAAACCCATTAAAATATCGGCCAGTGCCAAATTTCTTATGACCATTGTGACGGCAATATTTTCATCGCGATATATAAAACGACCCCACAGTACCATAATGTTGCCAGTGATGGTAATAAAGGCCATTGTCCAGGCCGAATAGCGTAAAACCGGCTTACTTAGCAAATCCTTAAACGAAGACACACCATCCGAATTCGGCTTACACATGCGTACGTTGGGTGTCATTGAGCAAAAATAAAAGCGATCATAGATAATATATTTTAAATTCGACATAACTTTGATTGTATCGAAATCAATCATATCAAAACGTATGCCAGTTAAATTCAAATACGAAACATTTAACCATTGCATGAAGTTACTTTCGATTCTCAAGGGTGTATGACCCAATGATCTAAAAATGAAAGAAAAAATTTAAATGTAACTTATTTAGGCATCATTGTACATATCAGTCTCATTTACTCAAACAATGTCATAACTAAAAAAATGGAATTTTTTATACATATACAAAAGAGGATTAATGGTGCGGCATTAATTCTCATATTGATATTCATATTGTGTAAAAATTTCATACAAATATATACGTATCTTGAGAGAAAACTAAAATTTTCTTTTTCCATTAAGTTGTGTGCAATTTTAAAACTTTAAACTTGTTTTCTGTCAAACTAGCATTTTTGAGTTATGATGTTGTTTGATTAAATGAGCGATATGTACATATGTATTATGTTTTATAAATGTAACTTACAATGCATCCAAATGATAATTATTCAAAAATGTTTCGCCACTTAAGTGCTTCAAAGGATTATTTATCAAACGTCTGTCCAATTGAAAGGAAAAGGTTAAAAATATAATAAGTCGATGATGTGTACATATATTTTCTATTAAAATAAATTTGCCGTTTACGGTGTTAAATAAATTTCCATCTGTTCTTAAAGGATTATGTACACACATTTTGTTAGTGACCTTATTTTTAAAATGTTTAAATTTTACATTAACTAGGCCTTTTTTCCCACTGGCAGTATTGTGTGTGGTGTTTATGTGTGGGTGTGTATGGATAAATGCCAATGTGCAAATTGCCAATATGGGTACAACGATTCCTAGAAAGAAGCTCTAAAAAAAACGTGCCTTTTAAACAGAATTAATTCATGCCTAAGCAAATAAATGTTTTTTGCATGTAGTTCTCCCATAAATTATTGCATGTATGTACATACATATGTATGTATTTACATATGTATGTATTTACATATGTATGTATGTGCGTGCCAAAGTGGGCTAAATAACAATTTTGTTAAATTACAAAATTTTATTTCCAATTAATATTTATAACTCAGAAAGTCAGAGTGTCTGTGCATAGGAAACATTAAAAACTGGTTTTAATAAACCAAATGATTGAATCAATAAAAATAATTGTTAAATCTTGAGCTTGTTGCCAAAATCATGATGTACTATGTATTATAGCATTGCACAGATACATCTGTTTGCACTAGTTTTTGCGTGTTTTTGGTTCTGGTATGAACAAATATGTTATTTAGCGTTTTCTGTTACTAGTTGTAAATGTTGATTTTTAAAGCAATTATTGTATGGTTGGGCAATGAGCAAATGAAAACAACACATTTATTTTGTTTTTGTTTTTTTAAAACAAATAAGATACATAAAACTGCTTTTACCGTAAGTGCTTATGTTGTGTCGAGAAAAAAATACATGGCTGATGATGAATGAATAAAAGCAAAATTTCACATACATATGTAAGTAGATGATACATGTACATGAAACACATGAGCTGCAAATACAAAAAAATGACACACGATATGCAAGTGTAATTACTCTCAGAGCAAAATTGTCTCTCTCTCTCTCTCTCTATACTTGGCTGCGCCACAAAATAACATAACGAACGTCCGCACATACATCTGTCCATCATGTACTTGTTTCAACAATGTTTTTTTTTCGTATAATTGTATTACAATATGTATTTTTAAGCAAAAACAGATCAACCAGTTGCTCAGCAGCAATACAATAAGCAATTGTTATTTGTTTTTAATTGTATTGTAATTTGGAAAAGCATGCACGCACAATAACTCTTATAAATACTAGCTCTGTCGCTCACACTACAATTATATGGTACATACCATGGTATATTTGTTTTGGCTATACAAACGAGTATACAAATGCAACCCTTTAGTATGTATATAAGAGTCAAACCTAAATTAGAGCGTCAAGCGTTGCGTTAGCAGCAGGTACGTATGTATTTTCAGTACATTCAAATAATGTTTTGTACATTAAAATGTACTGAAAATACGTATCCTGCTGCTAATGCAACGCTTGACACTCTAATTTAGGGTTTACTCTAAATCTTTAGTAATAATCGCTTAAGTCGGCTTAAGCATAGTAGAGTTTTTTTTTGGAATCTTTGAGACCAACGTTAAGATATTAAAAGGCTCTAAAGCATGCTTCTACTTTCGGTGATAATTTTTTTTTTACTTATAGAGTATTGTAGAGTGCAATTTTCCACTCGGACATAGTACAGTAAAATAAAATAAAATTTTATCAAGTCAACTTAAACGATTATTACACATTGCCACAGGTCAGAATTGTCAAAAAGTTTAAAGAGGGTGGCGTTGGCTGAAGTAGTTAGCACGTTGACTATAAAACCGAAGGTACTGGGTTCAATCCCTGTATCCAACAGTCATTAAATAACAACACCACGCAGTTTTCTGATGTGCATTAGTGTCCCTTTGTGTCAATTGTTGTAGGAAAGTTCAAGTAATAAACGCATACTCATCCTAATGTAACATCAGAGCGCCCTCCTTCGTTGAGTAGCACAATCATCGGCAAAGTAAAATCACCTATAAAATGGCTACTAGCCACAGCTTTAAAAAAATTTAATACAAATTTCAAATGTGTAGGCCGCTTTACGGTTCTTGAGAAAATAGCCTGTGACAGGCAGACAGACAGACGGACATCGTAGCGAAAACTATAGGGTTCCTTTTCACCTTTGGTGTATGGAATCCTAAAAACTGTTGATAATATTTTCTGTGTAAGAATTTTTCATTCAGAAGATTGTTCAATGTGTAAAATTTTTCAACACATTTTTGATATTTTAATTTGATATTATAGAGTGTAATTCTAAATGTACCCACATACTTTATCTATTGCTCCTAATTTTTGGTTTGGTAACTGGTTTGTTAAAACGCTTGATTTTTGTCTTTTGAAAATTGCAAAGGAAAATGTTTTCTTTAAAGCATTTCAAAAACAATCATCACTTATCACGCAATTCCTCTGTACTCGTATCAATGGATGTAAATCTTCTGTATCTATAAATAATGTCAATTGATGATTGTTGTCAACACAAACAAATACATAATGACAAAAAAAAAAAAAAAACAGTAATATTATCAACAATCCAAACAAACAAATTGGAAACAGTTATCAATAAAAAAAACTTCATTGAACTTGATGCAAAGAACGGTAACAATCAGGGATGGAAAGTTCCATAGAGTTTATTGATGTTTGAAGAAGAAGAAGGCAAACAAACGGGAAATATTGTCCCAATATATTTATCTGTGGCAGAAGTGTTTTTTTTTTGAAGTTTCAATGCTTACGCTAAAAGGTTAAAGTGTTCTGGCGCATAATTCTACTTTCGTGTGAACCTTTATTTGCACTGCAAGTTTCGATTGGGGCCAATCCGTTTGGCCAGTTCACGTACCGAAGACCATTCAATACCATTTTCTGGACTTTGTGGAGTCCACGCCACACTACGATGCTTTTCTTGGCAGATTATATGGTCTCTTTTAAACTCTTTCACCCATTATTTTATAGTCGTAGCTCGGTTTAAATATTGTTTGGAGCGAGACCTGTTAAATGAAAGTATTGAATAACATAACAGGGACCATTTTCTTACATGTTTATAAATTCACTGAGATCACTGAGATAGCCTTCAAAAAATGTGTTTCAATGTTTTATAGAGTCGGCACTTATCACCAAAGTAGTTTTTTTTAACTACTGCCGCCATCTACACGCCACGTCGCACAGTGGGGTGAATGATAGAAAAAGTGGCGATTAATTCATAGAAGTCGTAATTTAAAGTGTTGTTATTTTTTATTGATGAATATTAATAAATACAATAAAAAACCAGCATTTAAAAAAAATTAACCTTTTATGGGCTTTTTTGTATTTTGAAGAAAATGGTCTTATTTGACTATTTTGGCTGTCACTTTGGAATGAAAAAAGATAAATTAGGAAATTAAATTGTAAATTAGAAAATACTTTATGTACCCTTAAAAAAATATTTTTTTGTTTGAATAAAAAAAATAAATATTTAATATGTATTTTTCACATTGATTTTAGATAGATTGGGAAATTAAATTGTAAATTAGACCATACTTATGTGCCTTTAAAAAAAATATATTTTTGTTAAAAAAAAAAAACTGGAATTCTCTCACAAAACCCTTCATAACTCAAAAATCGCACAAATGCACAAATAGGTATTCTGGGATTTATTAGCTAAAATCTTATATTTTAAGAGCATAAAAGCATTTTTCCCTGCAATCATCAGCAAAGTTTTTAAAACTCAATGTATATATCAAAAATACCACATTTTTAGAGCAATTTAATTTTTTTTTTTAATATTTCTAAAACATTTATCTAAACAAAAAATTGTTTTTTTAAATGCTCATATACCTGAAGTTGACGGTTCAATTATAAAACTTTTACTTTTAGAAGTCTTAACAAAAACTATAATCACTTGAAATATCAAAATTTTCTCTTTTATTTAATGCGCGCAAAAATAACTAAAATTATTAAGCTTTGAACACACTTCAAGAACTTTTATTTTGGCAGTTAGTGATGTAGAATTTTATTTACTTTCATATGGTACCAAATACGGCTGTGAAAGTTAAAGTTCATCTCTTGAATTAATCGCCACTTGTGAAGGCTTTCATCCCACAGTGCGTCGCCTAGTTTTGAGACCGATCTCGTATGTGTGCTTTGGTTGTTGTATGCTTAAAAACTTCTATTTAGTATTTTATTCATTACAAATTACGCTCATAATTCTTTAACAAAGAAAAGGCGTATAACAATAATAAAAAAAGAAAGAAATATTTATGTTTCATTTTATGTAGAATTTGTTATTGGAATCGTGTTTTCAAAAATTAGGAAATTCAAGGCGTTAAATAAATTATAATATTACAGCGTACAGCGAAATCAAACCTTTTCCAAAATAATAAAATAATAATAAATAGTAAATAAATATTCAATAAAGTTTAGCCATAAATATGTATATATGTATGTATGCATATGCTATTAAACATGGTACAATTATACTAGGTACATGCACGACTACAACAAAATTACAACACCAAAGAACACATTCATTTTGTTGGTATAAACAAACGTATAATTGTCAGAAACGGATGCCTTTTGTTTTTAAAAATAACAATTACAGGGTAACTAAAGTACAATTGCAGACGCGGCCGTCATGAATGATTATAGTCATTCAGTGTTGCCAATAGGTGTGTAATTACATAGAGTGTGCAATTACTCTCATATGTAGGCCATGTAATTACATTCATATATAATCTGTGTGTAATTCTACTTTATGTTTTATTTTTATTTATTTTTGTTTTCATTTCAACTTACAAAAAACATTTGTAGTGTAATTTTCTTCAATATGTAATTGGAAACACATCCATGTGTAATTTCAATGGCAACACTGTAATCATTTTATGCACACACATACACTAACATTTTTGTAGCTTGTAAACAAAGTTTGACAACTGTAGGTATTGTGTACATTAACAGGCTGGGCTTGTGCATGTACCTGTTATAATTGTATCATGGCTATTAAACTTATATGTATGTATGTATATGTAAAAAAGAAAACTATTCCCTGAAGGAAATGTCGATGGTGAAAATGTACCGAGTCGCTTTTGACTTTGTCACCAGTAATACTCTACAATTAATCCCCGTAGATACTTTGTGCTATAGACATTTAGCATGTGCGTGTCATTGAAAATCTACTAGTAACACTAAAACAATTGACTATGTAGTGAATTCATAGTTCTTATGGGAACATGGAGACATACCAACATTTACTGGTACATCCTGCACCTTACGTACATACATACAAATTTATGTATATTGACAAGTTGTTGCAAAATCCACCAGAAATACGCCACATCTGTTTTCTCTCTTTCTTTTATACTGACGAATAGAAGAGACATTGTAGACAATGTAACTACTACTAGAATTTTAGTGTTGACATAGAGACACTTTGCCCCAGTGTGACTGCAGGGTTTGTATGCCTTAAATGCTAATTAATGTCTGCAGAACTAGAGAACAAGAACGTTCGAATTGACATCCAACTTGTATTTTCATATTTTAAGCAAATAAACTTTATTTAATAAAGACATAAACCCAGAAAAACAAGCTCTAATCAAATACAGACTCTGCCCAACAAAATAGAGATTAACTATATATCAATAACAAAAATACTATTGTTACAAATATGTATGTAAATATTAACATGCATACACATGAATTTGTGGATTTGTGCACACATACATACATACATATTTACATACATACATATGTACATAAATACATATGTACGTACATACATACTTATGTCAAAGAAAGAAGGTAACTTAAAGTCATGACCTTTAGCAAACCTAGTTTCTGTTTAATTTAAATTTTTTTTTTTTTGCTTTTCTAATAATTTCCAATTTAGCCATTGGTTATGGTCACCATATCATTATTGTCATTATCATCATTATGGTTTTCGTTATTATAATTTTTCAGAGGTGGTGTCGATGATAATGATATTATTATCATGTGTTTTTTTGTGCACACTAAATAGAAAATTGCTTTTTTTACTGTGGCAATATTTAGCCTAATCTAGAAATCTGGAAATATGAAAATGTATAGAAAATTTTTTCAATCAAAATATAATTTACTGTGTTAGTTTTTTATTATTTTATATTATGTTGAGATTTGTGTGTAATATATATAAGTATGTATGTATTTAATAATGTAGAATAGGCAAAAATTCTGCGCAAGTAGGGATTGGTAAATATCTTCAAAAATCGATTTTCGATTTTTCGATAAATTTTTTTAATTTCGATTTTTGAAATCGATTAATCGTACCTGAAAATCGATTTTTAAATCGAATTTAAAATCGTTTAAGACAAATTGGCTAGTTTATAAACAAAATAATCTTTATTCATAAAAATTCAAATAACAAACAAAAACAAAAGTTAACATATTTATGTACATTAAAAATAGACAAAAAGTTAATTTAGCGAAACACATTAAAATCGCAGACGTAAGTTCGATTACAAAAAATCGGGTTTTTTAACATAAAATCGGTTTTCGATTGGAATCGAAATCGATTTACCAATCCCTATGCGCAAGGTAATTTGTTGTTGAGATCAGCGTTACCAATTGTTACAATTTTTTGTCAAATCAATTTTTTAAGTGATTTAAATTCCTTTTCATAAAAAAATTTAAATTGAAAATTTCGTTTTTGGAAAGTCAAAAAAGTACTTAAAAATTGTAAAATTTTGCGTGGACTCTCTTTCGAGGAACAAGTGGCATATGTACATATATTTAATTTAAAATTTTTTCCTGTTAAAATATAATCTTATAAGATTTAACGCAAATATAATGAGTTATTAAACATTAGCATATTCAATCATTAAATCTATAAAATATGTATGTTAACATATCTTATTTAATAATTTCGTGCTTATGGCCCATAATCGAGAAAGTAATAAAAATAATTGTTTGCAAATAGGAAAATAGAAGGTATTTAAAACCATTACGAATGCATGCAAACTTGACCTGATTGTTATAAACAATTTTACCAAATCAATTTTTATCGCTAAACATAAAAACAAATCCTTGTGTTGAATGGCTAAACTTAACACATGCATACATACGTCATAAGGTCATAAAAAGTTTATTCTGCATGTTGTATCTCTTTTATCTTTTTTCTATTTGTTCCACTCTAAAGAATAGTGACCTAATGTTTGTGACAATCTTCATAAGGTTTATTTACGACTAAAAAGAAAGAGAAATTATGGTATTGTAAAAGTTTAGGTTGGCATTTCTTCAAAGCCAAAGCAAATGAAAATAAAAATTATTTTTATTTAAAGTTTCCTTACCATTTACAAAAGCAATAGAACCGATATCCATAACTGATTTAAGATTTATATTTATTGTTTTTATTTAAGGGAATAAACCGAATTTTCTCCATAAAGTTGGGACATATATTAACATGGAATATAATAAATGTATTTTTTTCTCTTCAAATTTATTAAGTAAATAAATAACAAAACGGATGGAAAACAAATAAATATTCGCAACAGATAGATAGACTTCGTATGAATGATATTAATTTATAATATCAATTCTTCAACACGTATACGTCACATCAATTTTCGTTTAATGCGTGTGTGTGTTAGAAGTGGTAACAAATACCCGTAAGTTCGTGGGATTTTCCTATTGAATTATTCGGGATCGCCTCAGCTGATAGAAATATGATATTGTGAACAATCCAAAATTATTGAAATTCACAATAGTGTTACAAAAAAAATAAACGAATAAACAGTGACGCCAACTCTTGGATCATCAGAGGCGCTATGAGCATATAAAGATAGGGTAAAAAAAGGATAAAAATTAAAAAAGTTGCGGGGGAAAAAGCACTAAGCTAAATATTATCTGTTATGTTTATGTTTTTATAACGGAAATATAAGAAATAAGTCCTCATTTTTTGTTTGTTTTTTGACATAATAAATGACTATGGCAGATAATTATTTTAAAATTACAACAAATACAAAGTGCCTTTAACGCATATTTTGCCGAGCTAAGGTCACCTTTTGAATGCTGGATCGTTCTCTCAATATTTTCTTTATTTTATTTTTCAATCTTAAAGAAAGCCATAATAAGTTAATATGCTTTAACAAAAAAATAAATGCATAACTTGCTTTTAAGAAACATATTTAATATCCTTTACAATAATAATTACATGTATGTACCGACGGTACATCAAATAAGGAGAAATAATTAATGTGATGATCGTAAAACATAAGTAAGAATTGTTAAACATACTTAGGTAGAGTGATATATGTACATAACTTCGTTCTAACTCGAATAGAAAATGAAACAACAAAAAATTAATAGTAATAGAATATCGTACACATTCGCGCGATTTTTGAGAAAATACAACCCTAGTATGATGGAGCTTATGAACATTTTCAAAGACAATAACAATTCATCAGATCAGGGTTGTATTTTTTCGTAGATCGTGCGATTGTGTGGATAGTGAGTCATGACATTTACAAATGGATCTACAGAAGGTAAATCTATAATTGTATACACAATATATTAACTTCTTATATTCCATTTCATTAAAAATTCATGTTAAATAGCTGATGTTATTGAAAATCTCTACCCAAGTAGATGGACATGGGTGCTGATGAAGTGCGTGGCTGCACAAAAAAATGTCGGCATTTTCCCCAGTTAAAAAATGTTTAACTAATTTTTATTTTTTTTTTTCTTCTTTAGAAAATCATATTAATTAATAAAAATATTTCATTCTATACGAATTGAAAAAATACTAAAATTAAGCCCGATTAAGAAATTATTCCTGATTAAAAATGTTTAATATTATAAGAACTAAGATTTGCACAAATGACAAATCCACGCTGTTTAACTGTGTTCACGCATGCAAATTAAAAAAGTAAAATCGTTGCTTAACAAATGAATATAAACAATTTTTTTTATAAGGAATTAAAAATTTTTTTGGAGAAACGTCTAGAAGCGTTTGCTTCTTTGTGAAAAATTTTGATTATTAAAAAAGCAATAAAAACACTGTGACAGATAGTAAAAAGCACTACAAATAATGAAACGGGTATTTAACAAAATTTCGGGTATTTAGAAAGGAATAAAAACAGCAAAAAATACCCAAAAAGGACCAAAATGGCAACGCTGCTAGAAACACAACTGTATAAATTCTTCACAATAACGATGAAAAAATAACAGCTGTTATAATTGATAAAGCTGTTTGATGTTTGTGCAAAAAAAAACTAAAAATTAAAAGAAAATAATCGAAGAACTTTAAAATTTTTGTGAAAATCATAAATATCATGTTTATTATCAGTCGTAAAGCAGCTCTGGGCGAGTCAACATCACGCGTCGTTGGCAATTATTTCTTAAATGCAACCAGGCCACTGTTGTTTATTGGCCTTCGAGAGTTTTGCGTCTCACTCGCACTGGTTGACTGATCTGCCACGGACTACCGTATAATCTTGCGGTTCTTTTGTGGAATTTCCTTAACAACCACGTTGCTACTTCCTATGTGAAGGCATAGGTCGTGTACAGTCAGTCACAAAATAAGAATACTGTTAATAACATCATGGCCATATCGCACACTAAATCATAAAGAGTCACAACTCAAAAATTTTAAGATGCTGAGTAGTTGCAAACAACTGTTGATACTGTAAAAATGACGCAAGTATGTAACATAAAAACAATAAAAACGGTATCATATATTCTTCAAGAAGACCTTATTGCAATAGAAATTATTGCGGTCGTTAGAGTTTTGTTCAGGTAAATGATTTTTAAAAAAGCAAAACCACTTTGATCATTTTGAGTTGTGACTGTTTATGATTTAGTGTGCGATATGGTCTTAGTCACCCGTCCATTTTTGTGCAACCATTTTCTGCAAATTTACTTTCAAGAATATGTACTATAAATAAATAAATAAATCATGTTTATTATGGTAAAAACTTTTTTCTTTTTTATGTAAATGTCGAGACAAAATTCGCTAAAGCTAAATAGAAATTCGATCGCTAAAATGCTGATAAAATAAGAAATTAAAAATGTTTGGCGACATAAAACACTAACATTTCGGCGGATTAAATTTTCAAGCTATCGTCAAATTTGAATTCGTAACCGAATATCGATAAATCGACTTTACAATAATATATTAAATTTTAGCAATAGAGATTTACTTTTAACGAGTTAAGCCTGG
The DNA here is from genome assembly GCA_949987645.1 of Tachina grossa. Taxonomy (NCBI): domain Eukaryota; kingdom Metazoa; phylum Arthropoda; class Insecta; order Diptera; family Tachinidae; genus Tachina; species Tachina grossa. The sequence continues at coordinate 31,571,112 of OX465274.1, read as the reverse complement.
TACTCTGGTACATATAAAAGTATTTGGTATGAAATATTTGCGAAATAAATTCGCAAAAGTAGTTCTTGTTGTGAAAAACACGTAAAATCATGTCTTTCCATGCAAAATTAGTCTGGCATCATTTTAGTTTAGCTGCGAAACAACATGAGTAGTGCTTTTTTCGCACGGAATTTTGACAATGTTGCATACTTTCAAGCAATAAAAGCGAGAAATTTATAAAAAAAAAACCGCGAGTTGGGCTACATTTAGTACATGTCAAATTTTTCACGCGAAATAACCAATGGTGCTGAAAATTTTTCACAACTTTGCACAGAGTACCAGTCCTTACAGTAAAAGGGACCGGGGATAATTTTTCGCCGTTAGAAGGTATAAGGAATATAAATTAATCTTTTGTAGAGTTCGCCCGCATATGGCGAATTTTGGTCGATGACATATTTGTGTGTATTTTCATATACACAAATATATTTTATTTTTGATAATGAATATTCGCAGCCAAAAATTTGTCATTAGTCCCAGTTATGTTTGTAGCATAAATAATCAATATTAGCTTAATTTTATATCAAGAATAAATAAATAAATGAAATTAATTTTAGTGCCCTCAAGTGTTGTCCTTCTGGTTCTGAAATATATATTTGAAAAACCACTTATAGCACTCAAACATTCGTTGCGAAATCGGTGATAATTTCTGGCAAATTAAAATATTTTGCTCATACGAAGAAATTTTATTTTAATTCAAAATTAATCCAATAATTTTTTTCGAGCTATGTATGCTTTTTTCAATAAACAAGCTGATCACTTAAATAATTGCAACTCTATGTTTTTTGTTTAATGTTCTCACTGTGTGACAAATTAACTAATGAACTACCGGGTATGTTAAAATAATTTAATATCTAAAATTATTCATTGAAAAAGAGCAATATTTCAGTCAATTACAATAATAATTTACAAAGTTATATTTGAGAATACATAAGTTTAATACTGCTAGACAACACAATTAGTATGCAAATAAGCGATAATATTTTTATTGGTTACAAGGAAAAAAAATCTAAAAAAAATTACTATAAAAAATTTGGCAAGCAGATTTAGTAAAAACATATTTCTAGTTGTTTTCAAAATTAAACCATTTTTGCGGCAAACTTTATTTGTGCCAACACTTTTTTTGAACACAATTAGATAGAATATATGTATGCCAAAAATAAAATGTGTACAAGTGTCCTTAACTCATAAAAGTTTTAAATTCTATAAGAAACGTTCAGGAAAAATATCATTCCTGGAACTATAGGAAAAATTTAAAACTGGCATGTGTACTTACAGGCTGGGCCAAAAGTCGTTCTGCAAAAATTTGACTCAAAAGTGGCCGGTGTGGACAGTGGTTCCATACTGTTGAAAACACACCCCAAGTCTGTTTTCAAGAGCAGGACGTTAACAATTTCTATCATATTATAATATGATAGAAAATTGTTAAGGTATATTCTATGATATTGGTGGCAGCCGAATATGACCTTGGTATTTGTGTTAAAAAGCTGCCCAAATTTTTTAAATATTTTTATTTTTTATTTTTAACTAACTGCCAATTGTGGTTAGTACTTGATTTACTACTAAACTAATAAAATTTAATTTATATATAATTTATGCAAATAAAAAATAAATAAAAAGCTAAAAATACTTTTATCACACATGTAAGTATGTACATACATGTGTATAAATTTATCTTGAAAGCAAATATAAATCATTTTCTTCATACTATATTACTATAAAATGGAAAAGTGTTTAAATAAATAAGATTCTATTTTTCAATAAATATAAATCATCGATAGATACTTTCGTTTTCCTAATCAACTTTTAAAGATGTTTGGCAGCTTGCCAATAAGTGTGTCTACTAAAAATAGCAAAGACACACTCAAAATTTAACAGTGTCGGGCAAAACTTTGAAACAATTTCAATAAACATTTTGTACTCGTTTGCTTTTTTAGTAAATAAATATAAAAACATATAGAAAATAAAAAGACAAATAGTAACAATAAATAAATTTTAAAAATCAAAAAAAAACCGACTACAAAAAAATAAAAAGAAATCAAAAACAAGTCCAGTAGTGCGGAACATAGTGACTTTGAATGTTTCATTTATCCGACTGTAATGGAATGTAACTGCAACGGTACGAAACAACTGATCGATGTTGTTATGTGAAAAGTAATGAAAATGTAAGAATCTGTACGTTCATATAACAATATCGACCAGCTGTTTCCTACCGCTGCAGTTACATTCCATTTCAGTCAAAAAATAAATAATAGTTAAAAATAGTTGTTGATCATCATGAAAAAGTAATTTCAGGGCGCATCATTTAATTGCTTTTGCTTTGGTAATTATTTATAAATTGAAATTATATCAGCATTTCTGGAAATATTTAGTAGTCTCGATTTGAATCGTAATTAAAATAAAAAAAATCAATTAAACTTTTTTTTTTAATATGAATATATTATTGTAAGCAAATCTATTTCAAATAAAATTCAAACGATGTCGACAACGTTCGACTTTTCGCACACTTACATTTGAAACAGAAACAAAATATTAAAACTTGTTTTTAATTTGAATGTAAGTGAGCCACAAGTCGAACGTTGTCGATATCGTGGGATTGGCCCTTATTATCATTCACAATTGTGCCCTTAATTATGAAAGTGCTCTAAGTCATATATTTCTTTGGTCGAGATATTTACGAGATTACATTTGAAGGGCTTATTGTAAAAACACGATAAGCCACACGATTTCAGAAAGTGGTTTTATCAGTTCATTCAATTACTTTACAGCATCGGAACGTCCTCTTAAAATATTGTACCTATATTCCGTTTAATTTCCGCCTTAGCCGCAAGTGTCACTTTTTACATTTTGATTTTATTCAGAATTATTTGTACCAAAAACTCGATAAGCCACAGCAATTACAATTTTAAACTGCAAAAACACGATATGCCACTTTATTTCAACCAAAATAACAAAACTTTTGATATTCAAAAAAAAAAAAAAATATATGAATAAATTTCATGCAATAACTGGATAAGCCACGACTTTTTGCGATTTTAGCGATTTCCGAAGATTTCTTGGTGTACAGCGACGGGTATGTGATAGTCGTCTTCCTTAAAGTAAATAAAAGTATCTATATCATGATTTCATCAAATCCCTATTTTCTGCATTTATTTTAAACTTCAAAGGCGATTTTCTCAGTATTTTCATTTTGTGGCTTATCGAGTTTTTGCAATAAGCCCTTCATTTGAACAAATTAAAAAAATATTTTTATATTATTTTTATTAATTGAAATTTGTACTAGTCTCGAGTACATAAATTTTATTATATGTATATTAACAGCCTTATTTATAAAACATAAAAAGGTTTTATAAAGGCTTTTTAAGAAAAATTTTGTATGAAAATTTGTTTTAAAAAATCTTTATAAAGACTTTTTAAGTTTTATAAATAAGGCTGTAAAAATTTATATAAGTTTTTTAAAGATTTATTTAATATTTCGAAGCAAAAATACATATGACTTAAACCACTTTCATAATTAAGAGAACAATTGGGCTTTCGGTCGCTATAGTCCCATTTCTATTATGAAATCGGTTGAAGTTACTTTTTTTATAGATATACCTAATTTACATTAAGCATTTTTTTCATGAAATTAGTTGCATGAAAATTTTTTATTTGTCAATAGGAGGCCTGGAGGACCAACTCGTATCAAAAAAGTTGTTAAAAATGTATCAGGGATAATTCTCTTTTATAGCGCTGCAATTAGCAAATAGAAAAAGTTGCGTGCAACAAAATTCATAAAATTTCATGAAAAAATTCTTAATGTAAATCAGGTAATATTAAAAAGTGATTTATATAAAAATAAACTAAATAGAATATGTTCACTATTCATTATAATCCACTATCAGTCACTTAGTCGGTATTTATTTTCTTCAATGCTTATCATTAAAGCATTTTAGTTTTTATTTAAGCAGAAAAATACAAATTTTATATTCCCAGAGATATAAAATTACACATCCATACACACTTGCGTATTTAAAGGCAAATACAAATAAATCACAAACCATTTTATTTAATTCTCACATACTTCTACAATGTGTCTTTGTAGAAGATGATTTTTTATCACTGTCTAAAAAACAACCTAAATAAAAGAAAGGAAAGCAAGGATAAATAGCGCGCACAAATTAAATTAAGTTTATAGTTAGTATTTTTATTTAATTTGTTTTCTTCTCTTATTTTTCAGTTATTGTTCTTTGCTCTTGTTGCTGCAGCAGCGGTGAGAGGGTGAGTAAATTTATATTTTTATATATTTAATCATTTATGCTTAAAAGCTATAACGGCATAAGTAGCCTTGCCACAAAATTTTTTTATAAAGAACCAAAACAAATATTTACCTAAAAAAAACTAAGGGCCAAACCCACGATATCGACAACGTTCGACTTGTCGCACACTTGCATTCAAAACAAAAACAAATTTTAATATTTTTTTTTAAATTCAATAAAATTTATAATAAAGGCAAAATTATACCAAAAATCTACATTTGCATAAAATTTTGCAGTTATTCGTTAAAACCTTAACTTTTATTTTACGACAGAGTGATTTTAATTTCTCAATTTTGATTTTTTCCAAATTAAAAAATTTTGGTTGTATTCGTTAATAAAATAATCTTTATTTTACCACAAAATGATTTTAATTTGCCTATTTTGATTATCTCGAAATACAAAATCTTGTGAGCATTAGTAATACATTAATATTTTTTTTACGATAAAATTATTGTAATTGAAACTTTCGTACGTTGAAAGTATTTCGACTTACACGTTGTTATTTATGGCTTGTCACCACGCAAACATATTGTTTATAATCACACATGCATGCCTGAGAAGTTTTCACCAGTGCATTAAGATAATTTTTCGTTTTATACTTGTTTATTGCAATAATTGCATACTTTTAGGGATATACATATGTATTTTGAGAGAAGTGAGTGTGTGTGGTATTGTTTTTTGGTATTTACATCAGAGTTGCCGTTTTAGTAATCTTAAACCAAAATTATCTACTTTTTTGTTCTAATGTGTACATTTGTATTTTTTTTTTTTTTTTTTGATTACTTGTTGAACTAATAAATATGTATTTTTTTTTATTTTAAATATGCGAAATTTCCAGATTATACATTTATGTGTGAATATAAAAATATGTTAATGCTGGCAAAACAAATATGTTTCGGCTAATCACGATGAAGTCTATATAGGCTCCTATTTATAAAAAAATTTAATTTACTAGAAATTAATTTTAAGAAAATTGTTTATGAAAAAATTTAGGCCCCTATTATGATTTTTTAGTTATAAGTTGATAGTTGAGTCATAATTGCAAAATTTTTATTATGGATTAGAATATTTTTCACTGTGATACAACTGCTTTTTATCAGTTGTGCTTTCGTTTTTATTTCGACTATTGTGTTAAGTGGCCTATTCATTATACAATATTATTGTATATGTTATTTGTCATATTATTTCCATTTTGCCCCTTACTTTGCAATAACTGGCACAATATACATACATATTTATTCGAATTTAATATGGCACAACTTTCTTACAATAAAAAGCAAACATAACATATAAAAATCCAATCATACAAACTTTCATATTTATAATATTAGTAGGATGTATACAATAATATAATAATATAATTTATTTTATTATATTTTTTTTCACTGCATTATGAAATTTCTTTAATGAATAACGTCACCTTTGTAGGAACTAATATTGTACAATGTTGCAAACACATTTCACACTATATTGCACTTCCTTCGATTGTACAATAAAATCAAAAGTATTTTGATTTTCACCAATATACTGAGCCACCTGAAAATGTGACATACACATTAACGATATTATTGCAGAATGCGAAAAATTGCACAATTAATTATATTGCAAATGTGTAGGCCGCTTTAGTTGCGCTTTAAGCATTAAACACATTCACCACAGCAGGCTACACGAACACACGACTTCATATGCCGCTAGCAGCATTTGTCGCCTCGTAGCCGGCTACTTAATTATTGTGGAGATGGCAGCAGCACCTCATATTCAAGTACATATACATAGTTTAGTATTGCCACTTTTATTTTGCATTTATAAAAATTAATTACTCTTTTAAAATGTACTTATTTCACCTAAAAGTACAAAAATGAATCAATTTATTCTTAACATCAATTTTTGTGAAATAATATGCAATAATTGTACAAAATCATTCATTCAACATTTTGTATTATACTGGCAATACTGAATTTTCTCACTGTAGCCAAAGAATTAGAAATTAGTTTAATTGGACTACAACGACAAAATCAGCATAGGCAACAACCTGTCGCCGTGTTGCCTTGCTGTCTTCAAAAGAATCATTCTCATATAAACATGTGTATTCTATCCTTGACATTTTGTAGTCGGTAGCCTGCTGTGGTGAATGTGTTTAATGCTTTAGTTGCAGAACATTGTTGCCATGTTCGTAAAACGTAGAAACTCAAAATATTTAAAATGTTTTGTGATAGCTACTATGATTTAAAAAAAAAAACATTATATAGCATTGATTCGAACAGAACGAAAATTAGTTATAATTCATAATACTAAAAACAGTTAAGTTGTTTTAATATGTATGATATGATTAGGCTAAAGTTAGTATAGCTCTGTAAGCCAAATTATTAATTATTAATGAACAAATAACACCAAAGTTAGGTGTAGATATTCTGACAAACACGTAGTAGAACGGAACAACTAGCTTTTTTCTAAGGTCACTGCTTTGTGTTTGGTCCACTGTGTGAGGTGTCAGTTGATGTAGATTTCTGCTTTTTATATTTAGCTTTTCAGTGAAAATTGAATATGTGAATTGTTTTAATTCATCGTATTACAATTTGCTGAAAGCTTTTTATTGTAATGAAAGCTCAATTTTACCATCTCTAAATTTACAACAGTCTTGCCATTGTAGTTTGTTCTTTACTAATTATACACATGTTAGTTAATTTGCTTATTTTTGTTCTACTTAAGACAAGCTTTTTTTGGTTTGTTACTATTTAGTCTTATTGCTAAGCTGATAAGCTTCTTACGAGAGAAACATAGTGTGAACTAGGACTAATTTAAAATAGTTTTAATTATTATTGTTCGAACTTCATTTGTTTCTATATGTATGACTTGATCAGTCTTGCCATTATTGTTTTTTCTTTGTTAACTAACAAATAGCAAATCTTCTTGTCAGAATATTACCATTTTCCTGTGCATTTCGAAATGTTAGTTTTGACGGATAGGAATATGGAAATAAAATTAATGATAATAATACTTCCTACAAGGAGCATAGGGCCATAATGAGCAATAATTTTGGAATTTATTCGAAACAAATTTTTTTTTAGCAACAACTACACGAGGCATGTTAAGGTAAAAAATTAAAAAATTCATTATTATATTCGAAAAAGGAGCAACTTAGCTTGAGAATTATGTACCACCCTAATGCACAAATAAATTTCCACAATATTGCGCTCATTATTTAAAATGCTTGCATCTATGTATGTACATATATATGTATGTGTGTGCTAATATTTTAAAACGGTTTGATGTGTTTTTAACTTTGCATTGTTTATCATTCATTTAAGTATGCAAAATCATTTTATTGTCAAATAATTTTACTGCTATTTAACAGTAACTGTCTTCTCTTACTGTTAAATAACATACGTTTATATTTATTGTAAACATTTTTTATTTGTGTACTACATACTTACATATCACGTATATTTCGCAATCCCCAAAATGCTCTTGAATGTATATGAGTAATGAGATTTCCATTTAAATTTCTGTTGAATAAAACAAAAAAAAAAAAAAAACTAACAACAATTGCATTGTAAAAGTAAATAAATGTTGTTGTATGTAGTATGTAAATTTGTAAATGCGAATTTTTGACAGTAAGAAAATATGTTTTTCAACAGTTACTTTACTTATTTGAAAGATATCTTTTTGAGGCACTGTTTCAAAAGTAAATTTTTAAAGATGCTTTTTGTAAAGATAAATATTTAAAAGAAACACTTTTTATATGTTACATTTTTAAATTGCACTGGATTTTTTTAATTAACAAATTGAACAAATATCTGAACAATTCTTTAAGGATTTTGTTATTTTCATTATTTCATTCATTTTGAGAACTTTTTCCACACAAAAAATTAATTCTTTAAAAAAAAAAAACTATAAAAAGAACACAGCGAAAGCAATATGAGTAAATTACTTTCTCTGTTATTTATGGTTTAATAAATCGTTTATTTTCAGCCTCAATTAGCTGAATTTAGTTTTGCTTTTATTAAAATTCGGCTACTAAATTTAAATTAACACTTGAATCTAGTCGAATAATGTAATTTTTTAGGTTAAAATGCAGGCTGGCTTAAGGAAAATTATTAAGTGGTATTTAAGTTAACAATGTATTTTTTTTTTGTATAAAATAATAAACTAAAGAATGTTAAACAACTTGAAAATATACGAAATCTCAAAAAATTGTATTTTAAAAAATTGCTTAAAGAAAAGAAAATAAAAAAATTTATTTGAAAGAAGTACGGGTATTTTTTAGAAAAGCTTCGTTGAAAAATTGGTAGGTTTTGGAAATTTATATTGACCATTTTGTAAAAAGCATTACAGAGGTGTGGGGGGGGCGATATAAAAACTACAAAAATAGCGTCGCGTAATATGTGAATGGCCCTTTATTAAGACTTTTTTTTAAATTGCTTTTGTAAATGCTCGCACTGCAATTTAAAAAAAAGTATGATTTGAAAAATTATCTTGAAACAAAGTACTTTTGGAAAAAATATCTTTTATAAATTAATCATATTTAAAAGAAATATATATTTTAATAAAGTACTTTTTAAGTACTTTTTGAGAAAGTGCGTTTTGAAAAAATATATTTGTAAAAGTAATTGTTGAAAAAGTATATTTTAAAAAAGTACTTTTCGAAAAAGTTTTTTTTAAAGTACTTTTTGAAAATGTATTTTTATTAAAAAAGTTCTTTTCTAAAATGTATAAAAATAAATACAGAGTACTTTTTCAAAAAGTATATTTTAAAAAAGAACCTTTTGAAAAAGTATATATTAAAAACTGACTTTTCTAAAAAGTTTTTTAAGTACTTCTTGAAAATGTATTTTTATTAAAAAGTACTTTTCGAAAAAGTATTTTTTTAAATATACTTTTTGAAAAAATATATTTGAAAAAAGTACTTTTTGAAAAAGTACTTTTCGAAACAGTATTTTTTAAATAAAATTATGGAAAAAGTAGTATATATTACAAAAGAAGTTTTTGGGAAGTACATTTGGAAAAGGTATATTTTAGAATAAGTACTTTTTTAAAAACACCTTTTCAAAAAGAGCTTTTAAAAAAGTGCCTTGTAAAATATTAACTTTTATAACCATTTTAAAATAAGTACTCTTTGAAAAATAACTCTCCAAAAGTTGCTTTTAAAAAAGTACCTTTTAAAAACTTACTTTTAAATACGCATATATTTAAAAAAAATACGTTTTACAAAAGTACCTCTTAAAAAGTAGCTTTTACGAAAGTGCCTTTCAAGAAAGTGCCTGTTAAAACAAGTACATTTTGGGGAAAGTGCTTTTAAAAAGTATTTCTTAAGAAATAAGTAAGTTTGAAAAAAATAACATCTTTAGAAAAAAGTAACTTTTAAAGCTTTAGAGCTCTGAAAAAAAAAACGTATTGCTCGCGAAAAGAAGCTTAAAAAATGAGCTTCAAAAAATTTACTTTCAAAAATATCTGTCTAAAAGTATCATTAAAAAATTTTCTTATAAAAAGGTAAATTTTGTATGAATTGTATTGCATATTCCATGCGAATATATAATAAAAATTGCAACAAAAAAAATGTACTTACAATAAATGCAAATTATCCAATTTTGCAAAAGTTTCCTCTCCAATATATGTAATTCTATTATGATCCAGATATCTTTAGAAACCAAGTAGAGGAGTTAATATATTGTTATTTTGTGTTTGTGTTTGTGTGTGTTTTGAATAGATAAAAATGCAGAAACAAAAGTTTGAAAAGAAAAGAAAAACTACACATAAATTTACATATAAAAAAATTAATTTGTGTAATAAATTTATGCTTCAGCAAATTTCTACAAAATAATAATAACTATCTCCTTCATACTTACAACTCATACAAAACTTGCATGCGTGGAAAATTTATGTCAATCAAGGTCAATAAATTATCACTTAAGTGCAACCATTCCAAGCGTGGCAAATCTAAGGACATCTCCTTCACGGGCAGTGACTCCAAACGATTTGAGCCCAGAAATAACCACTGCAAACTAAAAAGACCCTCAAAGATAAAAGGCCTTAAATGGCTGAGTTGGTTGTAACGCAGGTCCAGTATTTCCAAATGCTGCAGTTGATGAAATATACCCAAAGGTAAATCTTTAATGTTATTGGATTTAAGTTTTCTAGAAGAGTGAAAAAATCTATTAGAAGAATATAAAATTTTGAATTTTTTTTGAGGAAACCTTACAATCTGCGTAGTTTGGTAAAATATTTGAAATCATTTACATTTAGTACTAATAAATTGTTGTCAATAATAATTATACCAGTAGCCTGAAAATGTAAGAAAATTTCGAAATAAGACTTGTGCAGCGAAATATCTCACAAACTTACTTCTGGTCCAATTTCTGGCATTTTAGTTAAATTTGCATTATTTTTACAGAAAATTATGGATTTTTTAAGGCAGGTACATTGTTTTGGATATGTGGAGATCACTTTTTAGTCGAATGAAATGAGAGTAAAGAATATATTTTTATTATGTGTATGGATTTAAATGAAGTTGTTAGGGACGTATGTACATGTATATATGTATATTATGATAGTTTTTATGGATTCCTAAACTTTTAAGTACATACGTATGTACTGTAAAAATCAACGATTATATTCCCGATTTCTCACACAGCTTTTTTCTTATTTCCAAAAATATTTATATAATGAAGAACTAGTTCGAGTAATAAAGATAAAAAAAATTTCAAACTTCGCAAAAATTCCCGCAAAGCTGGATTTTTTTACAAAGCTTATTTGTATAGTTTTAAAGATACGGTCACACTTGTCAAACATTTGCCCAAAAACGCGTAACCAACCAGCACTAATGAAAAAAGTTTTGATCCAGACACTTGTTTATCATATTAAAAAGTTTCGAACACAACTAATGGACAATGCCATAGAATCCAACATTATTGGCTACTCTTTAACTTGACAAACTTTTGTCTGAATTGAAAGATTTTTCAATTCATTGGTTACGCTTTTTTCGGGTAAATGTTTGACAAGTGTGAACGTACCTTAAGACACATCCCAAATATCACCGTCGATCCACACGCTTCTAAAAAATTTACGCGGGGTCAAATGTCCAGAAAAGCGGGTTTTTTGTAAAAATCTTGCTAACGGCTCGCTTAATCGAAAAAAATACTTACGAGTATAATCAACTGTTTGCATACAAATAAAAATTGTATTCTATATTTATGATTTTTGATTAGGCTTTTTTGTAATGAAAGCTCAATTTACAAAAGTCTTGTTCTTTACTAATTATGCACATGTTAGTTAATTTGCTTATTTTTGTTCAACTTAAGAAAAACGTTTTTGGTTTGTTTGTTGTTAGAACGAATTCTAATCAAAAAGTTGTAACGTGTATTTTTTTTCAATGCTTTCCAAAAAATGATATTTTCAAAATAAAAGTCTTTTATAAAGTTCTCTTCCAAACAAGTACATTTTTAATAAAAAAAGCTTTTTCAAAAAAGTTAAATTAAACAAATAAATTTTTGAAAAATTTCTTTTCAAAAACGTACTTTTTCGATAAATACCTTTTAAAAAATTACGTTTTTGAAAAAGACACTATCAAAACTAAAGTGTTATAAAATTTTTTTTCACAAAAGTATATTTCCAAAAAAAATTACATTTAAAAATCTTAAAAAAAAATTTATTTTTAAAAATTTAGGTTTTCAAAGAATGCCTTTACAAAAAAGTACGTTTTCAAAAAAGCACTTTTTCAAAAATGTATTTCCAAAAAAAGAAAAATTTTCACAAAAAGTACCATTTCAATAAAGCATACAGAAAAAGTACTTTTCAAAGAAGTAAATTTTTAATAAAAAAAACCTTTTTAAAAAGGAGAATTAAAAAATAATAATTTTCAAGGAATACCTTTTACAGAAAGTATATTTTTATAAAAGCATAACTTTTACAAAAAGTACGCTTTCAAAAATATGCCTCTCTAAAATAGACATTCTCAAAGCTAAAGTGTTTTAAAAAGTATTTTTTCAAAAAAGTATCTTTCCAAAAAAGTACACTTTCAATAAAAGTGCTTTTTTCAAAAATTAGCTTTAATTTTCAAAGATTTCCTTTTAAAAACTTTATCTTTTTCAAAAATACCTTTGCAAAAAAGTACGCTTTCAAGTAATGCCTTTGCCAAATTTCTAAAAAAGATACATTTTCGCAAAAAAGTACGTTTGCAAAAAAGCACATTTTCAATAAACTATATACATATGTATGTATGTGCCTTTAATTATGAATGGTCTAAGTCATGTGAATTTTTGCTTCGAAATTCTAAATATATATTAAAAAAACTTCAACACATATTTATTTAATGTTAAATTAAGCTATTTTCTTGAGCTTTTTTAGGTCAGTTAATATCAAGAAAATAGTTTAATTTAACCTATAAAAAAAGGTCGAAAAATTAGATAAAAATATTTATTTAATATTAAATAAATTTAAATTAATCGATAGTAGTACAACTCTTAATTAAAAATTTTCATAATATAAAAATTATTATTGATTTGTTCAAATGTAATCTGCTATATATCTCGAGCAAAGAAATATATGACTTAGACCGCTTTCATAATTAACGGCACATATATTTTTTAAATTTAATAAAAATTAACCTAAAAGGGTTCCTTTAAAAAATTGAGTTTTAAATATTTGAAATTTAAGACAAAATTATCTTGTAAGGATTCCTTCAAAAAATTTTCCTTTAAACATGAAGCAGATGTAATGTTTTTAATAAACTAAAATATTATTTGCATACATTTTTTAAAAAAGAATTTTAAATTTCATAGAAATCCGTTACTAAAAGTTTCCTAATATATTTTTGAATGTAATAAAATAAAATGGAAAACAAAATAATAATATCTTCTGAATTCGCTACGTACATAAGCTGAATTAATATAATTTAATTCTGCTAAATAACACTCATATACGCTTTAATTAACACAAAATTTGCTGCAAATTAAGAAAGAAAAATAAGGAAAACTCAAAAAGCGTTTTCTTCATATTTGTTTTTTTGTCTTTTTTTTTTTTTTTGAATAAAAGCACTACATATTTATAAATTCTAATTAAATTTAAGATAAAACACACACGCACACACATATAATTACTCGTACATACATATAAAAACAAGAAAAAAATATATAAAAAAGAGAAATATCTTCAAATACATTTACTTTCTCACCACAAATAATACGACTTGTATTATCTGCATTAATACTTGTTGTGGCCAATGTTGTCGTAGCCGGCATTGTAACACTTGGCATTGTAATAGCCACTGTAGTAGTGTTTGTAATGTGTTTTTGTAAATGTGTTTTTAAATTAAAGTTCTGCTCTCCCTGTTGTATTAAATGTATTTGCTGTTGTTTGGTTGCGTTGCCCTCAGTAACAGTTTTTGTTGTTGTGGTTGTTGCTGTTACCGTTAAAGTTGACTCCGTTACTTCTTGTTGACGTCGTTGCTTCTCGATGGCATTTCCCACAATTTTATTGGTCATTTCACGACTGCCATAAAGTAGGCCACACTCAACTGGATCTTCATCACTGCCATCATGACAGTCTCTATGATGGTTACAGATTTGTCGCTGTAACACACACAATTGACCATTATCACAGGCAAATGTGCCGTGAGGACAAGGACCTACATACATACATAGATTAAGGCAAAGTATAAATATGTATTAGCTTCTATAAAGTTATTAAGAGTACATATTTATTAAAATAATAATAATGAAAGATGTTGAGTTTTGATATGTTTTTTATTATAAGCGTAAGTAATATAGTAAATTATGAAATTTATATAGAAAAATGTGAAATGTATGTAAAGAGTATTCTCTTAAGCGATTCCTATTTTTAAATTTAAATAAAACAAAGTGTGTGTGCGATTTCAGCGAAATTAAAAATAAATTCAGTGAAATGCGACTTTGTCCCGCGCACGAAGGGTTCCGTACTGACACAATATATGTATGTAATTCAATACGAACTTTAGCCTATATAATACATATATAGTTTTGGCATTTTTTTCGTTTTTGGATTTTGAGCATTTTTTTAGTTTTAGCGTTTTTTGCGTTTTCTTGGTTTTAGCGATTTTTTTAAGTTTTGACACTTTTTGAGTTTTGGCACTTTTTTCTCGTTTTGGCGATTTTTTTTTTCATTTAGGTGATTTTTTCGTTTTGGCGCCTTTTTCGCGGTTTGGCAATTTTTTTCGGTTTTTAGTGTTTTTTTTTCATTTTGGCGATTTTTTCATTTTTGCGATTTTTTCGGTTTTGTCAATTTATTTTAGTGCTAGAATTTTTTTCAATTTGGTGCTTTTTTTCGTTTTGGCGATTTTTTTTTTTTGGTTTTTGGCGACTTTTTTTGGTTTGGCGATTTTATAATTTTGGGTTTTTTTAGTTTTACCGTTTTTGAAAATTTCAAGAGTTTGCCTCTTACGGTTTCCAAGATATAGCAAGTTCTCAAAATTACATAGTCAAAATTGCATTAACTGATAGACCACCCTTTAATTTATATTTTTTAAAACTTTAGCGTTGATTGTTGTAGTCTGTATAATAATACACTAATTTTACAAATTTTAAGTGTCAATATGCATATGTACATACAATTGTATGTATATTACATGTGATTTTAACATTTTTCCTTGCTCGTTTTGGAACACCCTTTAATTTTTAACTCTCATGTATTTTTTGTTGTAGCGGCCAAGGTTCTACATACTCTGTCCAAATTTCAGGTCCGTAGCTCTTACGGTTCTCGAGAAAATATCATCTGACAGACACACGGACAGCGTAACGAAAACAATAGGGTTCCCTTTCAACTTTGGTGTACGGAACTCTAAAAATGACAGTTGCTCTACCGGCGTCATACGATTTATGATATAAAATCGTCAGCTGTTTACACTAAGTAAATTAGAGCTGACATAACTATAACTATACAAAAGCAGCTGTTCGAACCAAACTACACCTTAGCGTGGAAGCCGGAGAATTATCGTGGTGGCTGTGGTTGCTACCAAAATCGCTGGGAGAATAGTCTTGGCTTCCCAGTGTGAAATCAATGCTAGTGGTTGGTCTGACGCAGTGAGCCAGACACTATTCTAGGCGCTGTTGCCATTCAACAGAAGCTGCTATGGGCACGGACATAGCAGCAGAGTTTAGATAGCTCAAATTACCTCAGCAAGGTAATTGAATATAGTACAGGGATAACTATATCAAAGATTGCAACCTATGTGCCTTGAGGAGTGGGCCTTAGGTTCATTCTAAAAGGGTGCATGGGGGCGATGGTCTGGCGTCTTACCTGCACCCGGTGCTTTGGCACCCGTGAGATAAGGCCGTAATGGCAGGTTCTCATGGAAAGCTATTGCACATCTGTTCGAACCAAACTAATGGGCAACACTATATTAGATTATAGGTGACTGGCTATAATGCCATAGACATAAAAATATAAATTGAGTTTTTGTTTTTGTTACGGCTATGGCAATATGATATGACACGTCTAATTTAAGCTTAGTTCATAAAATATATCATTTGACGCTGATTACGAACGGGCTGATTATTACTTTTCTAGCTCCTCTAGTTTCAGAGGTATTCTGCTTTACATACAAAAAATACTTTAAATTTTTCTTTTCCAAAGCCATCAAAAAATAGTTTTTTTTTATTTTAAATTTGCAGCTTTTACGAAATAAGAAAATCTCTATTTTGTTGTCCAGTGTTATTAACATGGCAGCGCCCACCAAAAATATTTGTGTGGCAACACTTTACACCTGCGAATGCAATGTATAGCTGTTGTTGTTTTTGCCTTTGTTTTTACTTACACACTTCTTTTAACTACAATTCGAGCTGAAATAAAGGCAGTCAGGTAAAGGAATAAAATAAAAAACATTTTGATTATTGATATCTTCTAATTTGTTTAAATGAAGTTTTTATGGCAAATATAATATTCGTTCAGCTTTAATAATACAGTTTCCTCAAATATTACCCAAAGTTCCAGTTTCAGAAAGCAAACAAAAAATTGTTATGAATTTCTGCAATAAAATGGTTTTTTAACGCTTTCTCTCTCCCCCCCCCCCCCTTCCCTGTGGTTTGTGACCTTAAAAACCAAATGACACTTAACTAATTTAAATTTATATCATGAACCTAAACAGGTAGTAACTAAAAGGTGCTTGTTCAATTTAAGTAAGTGTCCTCTTAAAATCATTAATGAAATTAACATAAAAGTATCATTTTAATACTTTCTAATTACAAATTTAATGAGTCAAGGTGAATAAATAGGCTTGCACCATGAATACAACATAAATTAATTTGAATTCTTAAATGAAATTCAATGTTTTAAAAGAAATTACTTTGCATTTTTTAATTTATTTTAATATTAACTTAGCGAAAATATTAAGATTGCAAAAAACTTATTAAATGCTAATGAGTTTATGTAGTTATTCAAACAAACGAATAAGGCTGAAGAAGGAAGACCTCGCTTTAAACCAAATTGTCTTTTTTTTTTTTTGACAATTATAAACAATAAAATTGAAGCAGAGACATTAACCAACAACGATGATGACCCTACAAAATTATGTGGTTGCTGAGTTCAGCTAAAAGGACTTAAAAATAAACCAAAAGGCATTTAACCGTTAATCGAGCTTTGTATCAAAAATGATACATTTCGTTTTTATTTCAAAAATTTTTCTGAATGGCAACACTATATGGCACACCTGTTTTCACAATTTGTAAATATTGTTATTTCCCGTATTTAAAACATCGTTTGAAAAAATAAATGTAAGTAGGCTATGAGAAATTGAAAAAGTTCATAATATTTAATATTTGATTGTGTTAATTTATTAAAATGTCTAGTTCACGGTTTTTGACTTTGGAAGAACTTGTAAATGATGTTCTTAACGAGAGTTCTGGTGGAGAAGATGGAGATTTATCAGATGTCTCTGATATTTCGAATATATCTGATGAAGAGTTGGAAGATGAGGAAAATAGCTCTGATGATGACGAAATTCACAACGCAAGTTCTGATCCATCATATATAGCCAAAGATGGAACTTCTTGGCAAAGAGAGCCTTGCTCAACTGGAAGATTGGGAACGGAAAATATCATCAATATGCGCCCAGGTAAATAAAAAGTAATTTGAAAAAAGAACAAATATGAGACCAATGCTTTTATGTGTTACAAGATTTGCTTCAAGCCGTGTTTGTAATATTCGGGACTCCTTTTTATTATATTTTTCGCCACAAGTAACAAAAATTATAATCGAAAACACTAACAATTATGGAAAACATCTCAACGGTGTCAACCATATTGATGTAGATGAAGAATCGCTTTATGCTTATTTGGCTGTTTTATTATTGGGCGGAGTGTACAAGTAAATAAAAATAATAGCTTTTCAAAAGAAAATGTAAATATATCTTTTGCATTATAGATCCAAAAATGAGACCTTACATGATATGTTTGATGAATATTATGGACGGCACATATTTCGTTCAATAATGTCTGAAAGATCATTCTTGAACATTCACAAAATCATACGGTTTGATAACGTTTTAGCCAGGCGTGCTCAGAAAAGTTCGGATAAGTTTGCGCCAATAAGGAACCTTTGGGACAAATGGTCTGAAAGTCTATCACAGTTTTATAACCCAAATGACTGTGTGACTGTAGATGAGCAACTTTTAGGTTTTCATGGGCGCTGTAAGTTTCGACAGTATATACCATCAAAACCAGAGCGGTATGGTCTAAAGTTCTGGCTGCTTGTTGATTCGCGTTCATGTTATGTGTGGAAAATACAGCCGTATTTGGGCAAAGATGTATCTGGCGTTCCAGAGCGAAATCAGGGTGAACGGGTCGTCCTTGACTTAGTTGATGGACTTAAGGGGCATAACGTTACAATGGATAACTTTTTTTCTTCGCACAGTCTTGGTCAAAAACTTTTGCAACGAAATTTAACAATGGTTGGAACAATGCGGAAAAATAAAAGATCAATTCCTCCAAAGTTGTTAGTATGCAAAAAAGTACCAAGATATGAGTCATCATTCGCTTTTACCCCTAATACAACTCTTGTTAGTTATATCAGCCACAAAGACAAATGCACAATTGCAATGAGCACAATGTATCATGATCAAAAAGTTTTGAACGGTCCAAAGAAACTACCCGAAATAATATCGTTTTATAACTCCACTAAAGGAGGAGTTGACACCGTTGACAAAATGTTAAGTAGTTACAGCTGCAAACGTAAAAACAATCGCTGGACAATGGCTGTTTTTTCGAACATAACTGATGTTTCTGCTTTAAACGCCTATATTATTATAACGAAGTAGACACAAATTGGAAAACTACTCAGAAACATACAAAACGTAAGTGTTTTCTTCATGAGTTGGCAATCTCACTCGCAAAGACATATATGGAAAAACGTAAAAACCTTCCTCGAAGTGAATTTTCTTTGATGATATACTCAAAACTTTCAAATCAAAATTTTAATGAGTCAAATGACAGTGAAGCTGGTCCTTCTAAAAAAAAGAAAAGTTGATGATTCTGCAAAAAAGAAACGTGCAAGATGCCAAAAATGTTACACTTCGGGCGAAAACAAAAGTAAATGGACGTCTTATTTCTGCTGCTTGTGCAAAAAGCCATGCTGCAATGAGAAGCACTCTAAAAGTATTTGCGCAGATTGCATTAGTAGTCCATAAATTAAAATTTTATTAAATATTGTATAATTTAAGCAAAGTCTCAATAAAAACAAATAAAAAAACAAACATTTGTACTTTTTTAAGAGTTGTTTTCTTTCGTTGTTCAGTGTGTATCAAATATGATACAAAGGAAGAATTATGTATTTTTTTTGAAGCTCAATCTACGGTTAATGTATATTAAAAAAATAAAAAGCAAATGAAATAAGGGATTATTTTAACTGCGATTTTAATGGCTCGTAAGCAAAATAAAAGGACTTTCTTTATTGTTTCAGCAGGCTTGGGTGTGAAAACTATAAGCTATTTAATATTATAATAAATGCCGAATTTTTGAGTTTAACCCATAAATATTTAAAAACCAAATACGGAGGTCTATTGTTGCAAAAAGAAATTCTGAATTGATTGATTAAGTTCGAGGCGAATTCATATCAGGTGGTCTTAACAGCCCAGGTGACACACATTTTTAGTACATTTTTTAAATCCAAAGTGTGACAATCTTATACATATTGAATATGCCTTAACTAAGTCAAATATTTCGGGGTTTTTGTCAAAAGTACTCGTATACATACATACATATAAAATTTGAATGGAAATAATATCGTGTCATAACCTTCAAAAAAGCTTACACGATATGATTTACTAGCTTGATTTTTTTTTTTTTGACGAAAAACAAAACAAAAAACAATTGTAAGCAGTATTTACTAGTGTTTTATATATTTTCTCAGCACTAGAAATTAATAAAAAAAAATTAAAAAAAAAGTCATCAACATTACGAGCGAGTAGCAACAAAAGGCTAAATGCTCAGTTAGCCGACTGTAATGAAAAGTAACTGCAACGGTAGGAAACAGCTGATCGATTTTATTATGTGAAAAGTAATGAAAATGGTTATAGAGATGTAACCAAAATGTAAAGGATCAGTTAGCCGACTGTAATGTAATGTAACTGCAACGTAGGAAACAGCTGATCGATATTTTTATATGAAAAGTAGGTTAAGTTACATTACATCTTTATAACCATTATCATTACTTTTCACATAACAATATCGATCAGCTCTTTCCTACCGTTGCTGTTACATTCCATTTACAGTCGGCTAACTAAGCCTTAAGAATCTGTACATTACTTTTTACATAACAATATCGATCAGCTGTTTCCTACCGTTGCTGTTACGTTACATTACAGTCAGCTAACTGAGCCTTAAAAAGCTCCCTACATTACAGAAATGAAAACGAATTTTTGTTAAACACTATGAAAGCAGTAAAGATAAGCTAAGAATTAAATTTCCATTAAATAATGCTTGCCGTCTGCAATGGAATAAAATATGTTAATAAAATTATCAAAGAATGTGCATAAATTGTACGCAAAAATTATCATTTGCAAGCACTAGACCATTAACTAATACAATATATAATAATAAAAAAAATTATTAAAAAAAATTCTGCTACTGCCGCAAACATTTACAAGCCATAACTATTCTTCACATACATAAATATATTTAGATTTTCACATTAATATTATCACAGGATTAGCCAATTATAATGAGAGAAACCAAAATGAAAATTAAAATACTAACTATATATACATATGTACATACATTTATATATATACATACATACATGTGTATTTATCTCAATCTCATAAATACCATTTTCTCATACTTCAAAGTACATATTCTTTTCTTTTTGCCATTAAGACTATTGGTAAAAAAAAAGAATGAAAACAAGTCCTAAATATTATTATTGCAGAAACATATTTTTTCTGTTCAATTAAACGGAAAGCGGCCGTATGACAAAAAAAACATTTTCAAAATTAAACAGATTCTTTTTTTCCGAAAACATTATTTATTTCCTAGTTGGAGAATAAAACTTAAAAATAAAAATTAATGTTAAAAGTTGATAAGATTTGACAGTGACCATAAAAATCGATAGAAAACAAAAGTTGAAATTAATTGGAATGGTACTCTGATTGTTGAAAATAGTTTTTTTTTCGATTTGTTCAAATGTAATCTACTATTTTATTTTTTAAAAGGGATGAAAAGAATTGGAGAAAATTTAGACAAAGAGTATAGAGCTTTTTTTTTTGATGTGTAAACATCTATACGCTAGGAGGTAAAAATCTTTTGACTTTGATTTCTTTGCTGAGATTTCTTTGCTGAGATTTCTTTGCTTTTCTTTCACAGCATTGTCAAATCGGTGTGAGCTATGTATGTGTATTAGTGTTTGAAAGAAGCAATACCAAGCAGAGAAACAAGTCGACCGGCTCGAAGCCGACGGTGCGCCGCCGTACACCAAAGGTGAACATGAACCGTAAGAGCTACGGACTTGAAATTTGGACACAATGTGTAGACATTTGGCCACTACAACAACAAATACATGAGAGTTAAAAACTAAAGGGTGTTCCAAAACGAGCAACGAAAAATGTTAAAATCCCATGTAATATACATACAATTGTATGTACATATATGCACTTGAAATTTGTAAAGTTAGTGTATTTTTATACAGACTACAACAATTAACACTAAATTTAAAAAGTTTAAATTAAAGGGTGTTCCATCAGTTAATGCAATTTTGACTTTGTAATTTTAACAACTTGCTGTATCTTGGAAACCTTAAGAGCAAAACTCTTGAAATTTTCAAAAACGGTAAAACTAAACAAAAAAAATCGCCAAAACAAAAAAAGCACCAAATTAAAAAAAATCTCTAGGACTAAAATAAATCGCGAAAAACCGGAAAAATCGCCAAAATAAAAAAACTCCATATTTGTGATTTGAACGGGCTAAAGTTCGTATCGCTTTTTAAGCCAAATTACATGTGATAATTATTAATGAACAAATAACACCAAAGTCTGTTGTAAATATTCTGACTAACAACACATAGTTGAACGGAACAGCCAGCCGTTTTCGAAGGCCACTAAACCTTCATCATCAGCGTTCTTTTGTGTTTGGTCCACTGTGTGTGGTGTCAGTTGATGTAGATTTCTGCTTTATATACTTAGCATTTTATTGCAAATGGAATATGTGAATTGTTTTGATTCATCGTATTTCAATTTGCTGAAAGCTTTTTTGTATTGTAAGCTCAATTTTACCATCACTATATTTACAACAGTCTTACCATTGTCGTTTTGTTCTTTTTACTAATTATACACATGTTACTTAATTTGCTTATTTTTTGTTCTACTTAAGACAAACTTTTTTGGTTTGTTACTATTAAGTATATTTTTATTTAATTTTTGCCACAGGCCCATGGCTATTAATTTTTAGTTAATTTAATTATTATTCGAACTCCATTTGTTTCTATATTTGTGATAAAAAAAATCCTTAAACAAAAAAATCGCCAATATGAAAAAATCGGCAAAATGAAAAAATCGTCTAAATAAAAAACCCCAAAAACAGAAAAAAATCGCCAAAATGAAAAAACCCAAAAAAACAGAAAAAAATCGCCAAAATTAAAAAATCGCCAAAATGAAAAAAATTGCGAAAATTATAAAAACCTAAAAAGAGAAAAAAAAACGCCAAAACGAGAAAAAAGCGATAAAACTGAAAAGAAATCGTTTAAACTGAAAAAACTTAAAAAAAGAAGAAAGCTAAATTAAAAAAAATGATCAAAACCGAATGTGCGCGAGTCACAGTCGCACGTTACTGAATTTATTTTAATTGCAATGCGTACACAACAACAAGAACAGCAACAACTAAACGATGAACATCAAGAATTAAAAATTAAAAAGAAAAAATAAAGACATTTACCATAGATGAGCACTGCAGTACCACTAAAGTTTCAGTAAAAACAATAAAAAATGTTTAACAAGTAAATTTTTACTGATTACTAAAATTTTTTTCTACAATTTTTATAAATTGCCTAAATGATTTGTTATATGATGAGGTGCATTGAATTTTCAGTAATTAGTAATGGCCGTATTCATAATGAAATTCTACCAAGTGGCTAAATGTTTTTCATACAAAAGTTTCAAAATTTGAATGATAAAACTTTGCCACTTGCTACAATTTTATTATGATTACGGCCCTACGATTTTACTGGTAATGCAAATTAAATTTCATTAGCAGTAAAAATTTACTGAATTTTTTTAGTAGTTAGTAAATTTACTGCTTACTGCAATTTTGAATGCAGTACATATACATATACTGCAGTGTGCCTGCCCATTTACTAACCAAATAAGTTTAATAAAACAAACAAAAACCAACAAATTCATATGTATTCACAATATTGAAAGTTTTTATACTTTTAATTAATTACTTTAAAAAAAGATACTAAAAGCATAAGTACTTCCAACTTAAAAAAAATTTTTCATTACTAGATGTTTACACATCTCCTCTGTGATCGGACTCACATCACATTGCTTTTCACATTGTCTGCGAAAAACACCCAGGGTCTATGGTGGGAATCGAACCCACGACCTCTGGACTGAGAGGCTAATATCGCTACCACTCAGCCACATGGTACTCTTGGTTGTGGTAGGATGAAATTGAGATTTAAATTCAAAGAAATTTACATATATAAAATATTTTTATAATCAACACACAATTTTAAATAAATAAATAAATAATAAAATTAAGTTTTGAAGCCTGATACATTAGAATTATCATTTGGTTAAAATTTTCCTTCATATTCGGAACCGGCTTTTATATATTTGCCACGGATTTTCAAATTGCTAAACCGATTTTAAAAATTCTTCCACGAATAGAAATCAACATTACCAGCGTCAAACATGACCTCTTTTTTATTATCCGGTTCGGAACCGGTTTTTATATATTTGCCACGTATTTTCAAGCCGCTAAACCGATTTTAAAAATTCTTTCACCAATAGAAAGCTACATTACCAGTGGCAAACTTCGTCAATTTTTTATCCGGTTCAAAACCGGTTTTTTATATTTAATTCGGTTTTTTCCGATAAATATATTTTTGGGCTGGTTAGGTGAATTTTCGTTTCGGGTTTGATTGTTTAAACAGTTTTAAAACCGGTGTTCTATTCTTTTTTCAAATTTATTTTTATTCGCCTTTTGGTCGTTTTTTACATTATCAGTAAATAACAAATAACAAACCATTCATAAATTTTAAGAATAGTTTCCAAGATATCAGATCAATGCGAGCGGAGTAGCGTTAAAAAGCTATTATTAAGTAAATATTTAAAAATTTATATAAATATCAAATAAATAAAAAGTGTTTAAGAAAGACAAACTAAATTTTAATCAAAAAAATTTTTTTTAATTTCAAAATCATTTTGGGCACTGAGGCTGTTCTTGATAAAGCACATTCTTTATGTCTAATTTTAGGAACCTTTTTTGAGCATTTCTGGAATTTATTTTACTCGCTTTTGGTTATTTATTTTTTGGTTATTTTTTAAATGATTCTTTTTTTTAGTTTCTTGTGTAAGATAATGTAAAATACTTTATTTTTAAATATACATAAGTGTACCAAAGGGTCTACGGAATCTACGAAACGTGCAACTCACTAGGTCGTTCAAAAATTTCAAGCGCAATATTCATTATTAGACAAAATGCGACCGACCGAACAGATCAGATCCAAAAAAATTTTGCAAAATATGTTTGTCTCCAAACCGTAACTAAAGTAGCAGAAAAAGCCTTAATTTATTATAAAAAACAGAACTTAATCAAATACATACTACCTTACAAACAAACGCATACATAAATATCGTTAGCTAAAAGGCAATAAGGCGTAACTAACAAAAAATTCAAAATCGAGTCTTTGATTGATTATTATGAATGCCATTAAACTAAAGGGTGTTTTTTTAGAAATGTATAAAACTTTAATTTGGCAACACTTTATTAACTGGCTGCCATTTTGTAAGCTGTCAAGTGATTTATGTTTAGTTTAGTTTGACATTTCAACATGAATAGACTAACGCTTTTAACAATATTTCCAAATTGTGCAAATTTATTTTGAAAATTATGGTTATGTTCAAAATACGTATTGCCCACTACGTCCATTTTTCGATCAACATAATAGTCCATCATAGCAGTTAATTCGATTAACTATGGAACATATTCGCACCACGTTTAGTCTAAATGATAATATGCATCCACAGAGCGTAGCATAGAGGAAGACCCGAATCAGTCTATCCGCCATTGTCCACAGGAATTTGATATATGTTTATATCTACTTCATAAATTGAATAACCATGATGTGCAGGAGCTGTTGTTTCAACAAGACGCCGCAACATATCACACAGCTCGTGCGACAATTGATTTATTGAATCGTGAATTGGTATTCAAGATCGTGAGATTTAACGGCTCTAGACTATTTGTTTTTTGTGCGGATATGTGAAGTCGCTAGTCTACGCCAATAAGCCTGAAACGATTAACCAGTTGGAGGACAACATTGGCCGCGTTATTGCCAATATACGGCCACAAATAATGGAAAAAGTCGTTGAAAATTGGACCTTCAGATTAGACTACGTCTGACCCAGCCGCCACGGCGTTCATATGCCAAAAGTCATATTTATATTATAATGCCAAAAGATTATCTTTCATGTCAATTAAAAAAAAATCATTTTTGTTTTATTCCACTTTAAAGTTTTATACCTCTATAAAAACACCCTTTACATGTTATTAACAAAAAAAAAAAAAAACAAGGGATCTTAACTACAAGTTTGCTTAGTTTTTTACTTTTCCTTTAAAATTATATTTTTTGTTAGTTACGCCTTTTTGCATACATATCGCACAAAGTGACGCAAGTATGCAACATACAAATATTCATATAACGGTATTTTATAGTGTTCAAGAAGACAGTGTTGCAAAAGACATTTTTGTGATCCTTATTCGTTCAGTGAACTGGGATCGAATCGTCACATGCGTAAACGTACAACTCGGCACGTAAAAAACACCATTTTCGGATTATGACACGTGAACGTACTGAAATCCTATTCAACTTATACGATTGACGTATCACTTAATTTGTTTTCGTACGATTGCCGATACGATCACGGATGTGACGATTTGAGCCCTGGTTTATAAAAGAAACAAAATCATTTTGATAATTTTGAGTTGTGACTCATATTTTTAAAAACTTCAAACTCAATGCAATTTTTCTATTGTAAATTGATACAAATACTTACCCAAACTTAAATAAAATATTAAAGCTGACAGTGCACATATGATAGCCAAAAATAAAACGCCAATTGCCACACTTCGTCCATAGACCATACTCGTACCGCTGTTGTGTTTCTACTCCTAATTGCTTTCAATGTTAAAATTCAAAATGAAAAAAAACCAAGAAATCTTACAAGATGTTATTGAAATGGAGAGAAAATCTCCAGTAATTTAATATTTTCACAAACAACAAAGACATGTTCCAAGTAAGATAAATAAATTGCAATTATAATAGTTTTTTTTTTCTTTATTTATCTATTATATTTTTTATACAAACAGTGTACGAAACTAGAAAATATTACACAGACACATTAACTATTTTAACACTTGCAAACTTTCCCGGAAAGACAAGCAAACAGTTTCCGTTTAGTATACTCGTATACGAATAAAAAAAATACAATTTAACGATTAATCATTTTTATTAAATCTTTAACCGTCATCATCTTGATGCAGAGTTGATGAAGACAATGTTGTCTTAATGTGTGCGCATTCTTGACACTGATGTCAGCATTAAAAGTGTCACTTATGTATTAAATATTTACACTTTGTTTAACTGCATTCCCAAAGGTTCTTAAATAAATATTTTTGTTTAATTTTTATTTTATTTGATTGCAATGCATTTCATTTATACATA
This sequence comes from Tachina grossa, assembly GCA_949987645.1. Taxonomy (NCBI): domain Eukaryota; kingdom Metazoa; phylum Arthropoda; class Insecta; order Diptera; family Tachinidae; genus Tachina; species Tachina grossa. The sequence goes on along the minus strand of OX465274.1, from coordinate 31,544,377 downwards.
TATAGAAATTATTAAGGCTTAATAAGAAAAATTTTGTATGAAAATTACAAACAATTCTATACAATCATACAAAATCTATAATATTTGAAAATTGTTGATTTAATTTTTTTTTTTTAATATACAAATGACACAAGTATTTTATACAAAATAAAATTAAATATGTATGTAGTGCAAGTTTTCTAAACAAAAGTGGCAACGCTCTCTCTCTCTCTTTTCTCAATGGCAATTTGTATATTTGTATTTCGTAAACATTGGCAGCACTGTTGCCAGATTTGCAGATTTCTCTACATTTTGCTGATTTTTCATTGTAAAAATTATAAAGTGAGATTTGCAGATTTTCACTGCCAAATTGCAGATTTTCTGAAATGCTTGTGTAACATCAATATTTCGTGTTTTTCCTTACTCCGTAAAAGAAATAAGAAATACTAACAATTAAGTAGTTTTTGACGTTTAATTTTGCAGTAACCATGCTACCATCATAACAGTGTTAAAAAGAAACTAACAAATCTGTGCAAAGATATTTACATATCGCGCACTAAACCATAAACAGTCGCAACTCAATATTATGAAATGGTTTTGTTTTTTCATGGACCGCAAAAATTTCTTTTGCAGCAAAGTTTTCTTGAACAGTTTTTTTCCACTCCTGAACATCTGGGATTTTTTGAGTTGTGACTGTTTATGATTTAGTGTGAGATATGTATGTATGTATGTTTATTTCTTTGCACAGATTTGTATGTATATGTACCATTTTTTTAAGTTTTATGTTGAAAACTTGTGCATATATTTGTCCCTATCGTTTTGTTATTGTTTATTTTATCAAACATTTTGTAATATCAGCATATATTTTTGTATAGCAAGATAATTTATGTTTATTCGAAAACAAAATGAAAAAAACAATTTAAAATGAAGGTATATAGCTATGTCACGTCTAATTTAAGCTATATGAGGGAAATGGCCACTGTGGCGAAAAATTTCTTTCTCAGCGAATCAAATCTCGTGGAAAATAAAAAGAACAAATTATACTGAATTCGAGTTTTATGAGGGAAATTACCACTGTGCCAGAATTCAGAAATACTTTTTAATAGTATGATTTGTTGTCTTTATTTTGCACTGAGTTGAAAAATATTATTAAACTTTGAATTTTAATATTTAAAAAATATTGAATTTTCTGCAGTTTTGACCAACGTCAAACAACGTCATAATTAAAAAAATCTAGTTTGCCAGAAAACGAATTTAAAGTTTTCAATCAACGATTTAATAGGATTGGGGGAAAAATATAGAATAAATGGCGAGAAAATTTCAGGTTAGGAAGTAAATTGGCTGTCAAATGATAAAATGTCAAGAGTTGAGCTGTCATCCTTTGACATTTATTTAGTAAAAAGTTGGGAAATTTTAACCATGGAATGCTACATTCTTGAACAAAGAATTTTAATTGTGAAAATTTACTATCAAAATGATGAACATTTTACAACGCATATTTTAACAAAATCATCTTTAGTGACGAGGCCCATTTTCAATTAGGCGGTTATGTAATCGAACAAAATTGTCGCATGCGATGCTCACAAAATCCACAAACACTCCTCGAAAAATCATTACATGCAAAGAAAGGGACTGTATGGTGCGGTTTGTGGCCATAAAAATAATCAAGGAAACGCCGTCACCGTGAATTCTTTGCTCTACCAAACCATGATAAGCGATTTTTTGTGGCCACAATTGACTAATGTTGACATCAGTGATCTGTGGTTTCAGCGAAACGGCGTCAAAAGCCACACAGCCGGCCAAACAATTCAGTTATTGCATGAGAAATTTCCTGGAGGCTTGTTCTGAATTGCGATGCGAAAATCAATGCGATGCGAAAATACATAAATGCGAACAATTGCTATTCTGTATTGCGATATTCGCAAAGTTCTTTTTTAATCGCATTTCAAATGCGAAAAGGTGGCAAGTGGTATTCTACATTGCGAAAACAAATGTCAAACACATGTCAAATTCGCAAAATTTATTCGACAACAAAATAGCATTCGCAAAGCACAAACATGGAAGTGAAAGATAATATTTTATTTATTTATTTATCATATATTTATTATTTAATTCAGGGAAGCAAGTAATAAGACCACCAAACCGCGTCAATTCGAAATAATGATAGAATTTATGAATAAGCGCAGCCAATTGGCAAGAGGCCATTTGAAAACACCAAATGCACGTCAGTGGCAAACGTTAACTGAAGAACTAAATATCAATGGACCAACTATTAGAGAAGCTGCAGGATGGAAAAAAGTATGAAATATATAAACCAGTTCAAAAATATTTGACTTCAACTTTAATTTTAATTTTGAAAAAAGAAATATTATGCATAAGTAAACGTTTATTTTTCGCAAGCATCAAAATAAATTACTTTTTTTCATTCAAGCTTAGAATATCTGATTTGCTTCTAAGCAATCTTCTCTGTATCCTTTCATATTGCTCATGCCCTGCTTTGTCGTCAAACCACAGTGCAACAGAATACATTTTTATTATTTTTTTTTATTACAGAATTTCCTAAATAAATTTAATAAACAATTTTCACAGCCAAACACAAACAATTTATTTATTTTTGATTTGAAATTTGTTGACGCTGTCGTTTATTTTGAGCGATTTGAAATAAATTGCGAATGCGATTGCGAAAGTCTAACAGAATACCAATTTTCTTTCGCATCGCATTTCATTTGCGCATCGCATTTATTTTCGCATCGCAATTCAGAATAAACCTCCTGGTCGCGTAATTTCTCGATTTGGCAATGTCAATTAGCCGCCTCATTCTTGTGAATTAACGCCGCTGGATTATTTTCTCAGAGGGCATTTGAAAGACCGGGCTTACGTGAACAAACCAGAAACAATTGAAGCTCTGAAAGATGCAATTCGGCGCTGCATTGACGAGATAAGCGAAGCTTTGTTGCAAAATGTGGCTCAAAATGTTGTGCAACGAGCGGACGCCTGCCGACGTCCATATTTCATTATTAATTCCCATTTTTCTACTTTGCATTGGTATCAATAAAACTGAATTTGTAAGCAAAAAGCGTGTTTTTAAGCCAATTTACTTCCAAGAGCATAGTATACGAAAAATATTAACTGGCGCCTGAAATTATGCTACAATTTCTTATGTTTGTAGAAGCACCCCATGTGTTTGTTGTAAATTCCATACGAAACAAGTGGCACTCTACTTATTTCGCATGTAAACTTAAAATGTTGAAGACACATTTCCAATGTTTTCCCCAAGAAAAAAAGAGTACTATTTCTGCCACATTTTTACATGACCAATTCCTGCCAATATTTTTTATACATATGAATTTTGGCAGCATTTCGCGTGAAATGTTGAACAGGGTACCAGGTTTAACCTTAAATTTTCCCATCCTTTATATGCACAAAATTCCATTTTCCCACTGCTAGGAGCTATTCACATACATATTACGTAACGCTATTTTATACTCCTCCCCCCCCCCCTCACCAATTGTAACGCTTTTTACAAAATTTTGAGTATAATTTATCTATTCCGTAAAAAATCTTGTGTTTTATAAATAAGTGATTTTAAAGTAGTGGATCTTTTTTTGCTCACTGTAGTAATTATTCTTCATACTTCCCTCCCTGTTCTGGGAGGAATGAGCTAATTTCAAATCATCCTCGTATTTTATGCGTGTGGTACTTATGCCTTTTAAATTTATAAACGTACACACAAACTTTCACTATGCTTAAATAAGTAACTACTTTAACAATTTGAATAAAAGACACTAATAAAACTTTAATTCAGATAAAACCATTTTATCACTTTAATGTCCCCGCTGACTGAACAAATGCGTCTGTCCACCAAAACAAATTTTATGATATTTTCACAGCTGGCAAGTTTTAATAAGCTGAGTTTTCTTTTTATTTTTTTTATGCATTATTTTTTTTTTGGGCAACATAATAAATTTTATTTAATAGACTTCAATAATAATTAATGGGCAAATTAATAAAGTTGTTAAGTAGTCGTATCCTTACTTTTTTATGGTATTTCGAAATAAGTTAGATGCTTAATCACATTAAATTGTTTTGTAATAAACAATAAATTATAGAATGGAAACAAAATTTAGCAGCAATTTCTTTCTTTCGCAAAGAGACTCAAATAAAGAGACACTCATTAATTATCTTATTTTTTTCAACATTTTTAATTCGAATTCATTGATATTGTTCTGAGCTATGGATTCTATTAAATATCAATGATTACTTATTATTTATGGACTTAATATAACGTTTAGGAGTTTTCTTTTCATATTATTAACTTTATTACTTTTCTATGTTTAGTGCATTGAGGAAGAACGTTTTAAGGCGCCTTTTTCTTATGTTCTCCTTTCGCTTTTATTCTGTTACTATTAAATATATTTTAATTAAATTGGCTTGTTTCAGTTATATCATATAATCTATATTTGTGTGTATAATAATTAAACTTTCAATTATTTTTTTATTTTGTTTTGAAATTATTGTTTTTTTTTTTTCATTTACAAAATTCTAAATATCCCAGCAAAAAGGAGTTTCCTAGGAAGTCAATAAGATACCGATACTTATTATGAGCCACCTGAGACAAGTAGTTCCACCTGCACACTTTTTTAGGAGTTATTGTTATGTGAGTTTCACCTGAAATTTTTCTACAAATTTTTATGATTTACCGATTGTCAAAAAGTCCTAGTCCCTAGTCCATTATTTCAAACAAATGATCTACATGCACAAATGAAAAAAATGCTTTTAAGGCATACGCTGTTATTCAGTAAGAAGACTTTGATATATTTTTCTTTTTCAAATTTTTTCCGAGTAAATAAAAAATTTTAAAATTTTTAGCCAAGTTTTTTGTATATGCATTAAAATGCAATAATTGAACACATATATACATACATAATTATGAAAGTGGTCTGAGTCATATATTTCATTGGTCTAAATATCTCGACCAAAATTGCATTTGTACAAATAAAAAAATATTTGTATAATATACAAAATTTTAATTTAGAGTTTAGTCTCGATTAATATAAATTTATTTAATATTTATTAAATTTTTATTGAAGTTTTTTAAAGATGTATTTAATATTTCGAGGCAAAAAAGCATATGACTTAGACCACTTTCATAATTAAGGGCACATACATATGTATGTATGTATGTCAATACCAAAAAAAGTAGTTTTAGCACACACAAAAAAAAATTCACTTAATCTGTCACATCAACAATTTCAAGTTCAAACGCATAAATATTTGCATTCATTGCACACATTAAATCTGAGTATTTTTCTTAATACCTAAAACGTTAATTTATTCAAAATGTGTTTAGTTTTTTTTTATTTTACTTAATTTCTTTAATTTAAGCTTAAAAAGCCATTAAATGTAAGTAATTTTCCGTTACAAACATTTTTAATTTATAATTTTCGTTTCGTTTTGTTATTCGATTTAATATCCTTTTTCCAGCATTTAACCGTCAATGCATCCTTTTGTTATCAAGAATCGTTTACAACTGATTTTTTATTCGTTCGTTCCTTAAATGGTTTCAATTTTCAAATGAAAACATAAAAGTAAGAAAAAGGAAAGTAAACAAGCAAAATATTAACAAAAGCCAAAATAACAAGAAAGAAAAAAAACGATGAAAACTAAATATCAACACACAACTTTTAACACTCATTCTAACAATTCGCACAGCATCAATAGAAACAGTTTGTTTCTGTCTACAAACATATGTATATGTAATGCACATTCCAACTCACGTACACACATACACACACACGTGTAAAAATTCGTGTATCAATTCTCTTTACAAATTTGAAATTGATTGTTTTTTGTTGTTGTTTTTTTAAATGATCATTTTCTTTTCAATTGGCACTTACACACGCACACAAGCGCGCTCTCATGCCAAACGTTTACCAATCCCAAAAAAAAATAGTTATGGCTTTTTAGTGCTGCAACTCTGAGGTATGTTGTGGCGTATGATTAATGTTATAAACATTTACCTGATTTACATTAAGCGTTTTTTCATGAAATTTCATGAATTTTGTTGCACGCAACTTTTTCTATTTGCTAATTGCATCGCTATAAAAGAGAATTTTATATAAAAAAGGGCGTAGATTGAATCTCTGATGCATTTTTGACAACTTTTTTGATATAAGTTGCTCCTCGAGGCCTCCTATTGACAAATAAAAAATTTTCATGCAACTAATTTCATGAAAAAAATGCTTAATGTAAATTAGGTAATTATGTGAAAAATAATGTAAAAACAAAATTGTGTATTTTGTGGCGTATGATTAATGTGAAATCTATGCATATAAAACACAATGTTATAAACATTATGTGTAAGAATATGTAAGAAAATAATGTAAACAACAACTTAACAGAATTTTGTATCGTAACAGAGAAAATGCAAAACGCCTTAACATATTGAAAACAGGGAGTACCGTAACTGTTATATACATATTTTATAATAAAATTCAAAAGATAACAGTTGTGTTTTGATTTTTATATTTCTGAACAGAAATAACTGTTATTTTCTGATTTTTATCACTTTTGTGATATAGTTATGAAATAAAAGGCATTTTCGGTATTTTCCAATGGAAAAAAATGGTGGAATCCCCACACATTGACATCACCGTAGTAGTTTTGTACATACATATGAATATATACATATCGCTCATTTACTCAAATAACGTCACAACTTAAAAAAATATATAATTTTCGAGTTAATGATGCAGAATTAGTCCTCATATCGTTCTTCAGATTGTGTAAAAATTTCATACAAATATCTCTTTTTATTTTTCCATTAAGTTGTGTGTAAATTGAAAACTTCAAACTCGTTGTCTGGCAAACTGATTTTTATGAGTTATGATGTTGTTTGAGTAAATGATATAACTTCCACATCTGTTAGAAAAATTGGAAATCAGAAATTGATTTTTATTTCTCTTCAAAAAAAAATCGGAAAAATAAAAATTATTTCTGCTTAAAAAAATAAAAATCGAAAATTGTAAAATCATTCGAGTTTCGAAAAATCTTGTTGAAAACAACTAAAATGGTGTGATTGGCCACGGTATTCGATGTTTTCTTGTACTTGATTTCTTCATTTTCATTTCATGATTTCTTCACATTCATGCTCGAACCACACAACATACCAGCAAGCTGGTACAATATTCATTTCTTACAAAATTTCGGGAAGGGTGGTTATGAATAGTGACACATATTTTGTTGCAATTATTATTGGTAGGTTGTTAAAATTAGCAGCTATGTATAACTAAAGTTCTAAAATTCTGTTTACCATTGAAACAAATTATATTTCAACAAATTATATTACTTAAATGCATGTTTGCTGCATGACAATTTTGCTCAACTGAGCTAATTTCACCATATACCACACCAGCGAGCTGGTACCATCAGCAAAATATCAAACTCTACTTGACATCGCTACAGTAAACCGTACAATCACACAAAACACCCATACACGACCAAACCGCTGGCACAAACACTTGATTGCGCATGCATGCTGTTGTAGTGTATGGGCCGCTTTACCCAGGTTCTTAAAAATATTTTGTTGCGTACATTTCAGCCAAAAATGCTGTCTACCAGTAACATAATTAAAACAATTTAATTTTTCTGTCTATTTTTATTTTTTATTTTTGCGCAATATATAAATTTTTTTATAGTTGTAAATATATGTAAGTAGTTGGATTTTTTTAAAGAAATTTTTTCTAAATATTGATATCTTCCTGTTTGTTAACATGAACAATTAAGTAACTAATTAAATTTCAATATGCATAATATTAAGTACAATTTAATGGTTGTTACAAAGAATTTTTACTTATTGCGATTAAAAAAATACAAAATTTTATTTAAATTTCAATTTAACATTTTAGAGATACTTAAAAAAACTAAGTTTTATAGAGCCATATTTGCTAAAAAAAAATAGTTACCTAAGTTAATGCTCTTATAGAAAAACAATATTGCTTAATAATGATATATAATAACTTTACTAGCTTAACTAAATAGTTTTTAAAAATAAAACTAATACTACACATGAAAGCACATGAAAGTTTCAGTAGAAAAATTTACTACATTTTTAGTTTTGAAAACTTACTTTTATTTTTTTCAAATTAGTAATTTTTAATGTAAATTCAACAACAATTAACAAAGACTTGTGTGTTGTTTATGTATAAAAGCAAGTGTGTTTTAAAAATAATCTAGGGATTTCTACGTAAATTTTCTAGGCTTTTTAATCGCTTGTTATACATAAACAGCATATTAAGTAATGTGTAAGACGAGTTCTAGTTGTTGGCATAACAGTTTAGTTTATTTTTAAAAAAGTATGTATTAAAGCAGTTATACGGATTTTTCTAAATACTAAATAAATGACGTTCGTTTAAGTAAGTCTGGAATACTAAATAAATGACCTTCGTTTAAATAAGTCTTGTTTTAAGAAAAAATATTGCATAATTTTTATTTTTTATGTGGTTCTTTTTTTTAATAGAAAGTCTTGATAGTTTTCCAATAAAAGTTTAAAGCAAAAATGGCATGCAAGTTTAAACAGTTTTAAGCCTTAAGCCGCAGACACATAAAATAATTCATCTAAATAATTTATATTTTTAACCTCCGACACAACAAATAGAAAAGCATACGACCTAATTACGAGTGTCGTATTTTGACTACGACCTTTTTGTAATGGCATTATTAGTCAAATCGTATCGTCTTACTTTTGAAGTTGTCGTATCGTTTAAGTTTGGATGTTAGTCAGTACGAGTAAAAACGTGAGACTGTCAGCGAATGTGTCAACTGTTATTGTATTTATCTTTGCTTTATATGTGTGTGTATGTATGTAAGGCAGCTGATACGCAACAGCACGATACGATTTGACTATCGAAGCCATAATACATATTATTTAATATAATACAAAAATATCCTGATGTAATTCGTAATTAAACCGAATATCAGCTATTTTTTGAACGTAGGCATCTTGCACATACTCGTACTCGTAGCGAGCCGAAGTTTTGTCATTCTGTTCTTTTAGTTTTATTATAAGAGCTTGAATCGACACCAAACATAAGCTTAGAATTTGCTGGTATTTTGTCGGGATATTTTTTTAATTTAATTTTAATTTAAGTTTACTTGTATTGACTTTTTTTTATTTTGAAATTAAAGACTAGAATTTTATTTAATAAAGATTAAAACTTAGTTTAAAAAAATGGGTTTTTATGCAAATTAAAGTTGTCACAAAAATTATGCAAAATTAAATAAACTTTTTGAATACTTAAAAAATAATTATTTTCCCCTCTAAAATAAAACTATGGTCCTTATTATGAGCTGCATTCGATTTTCCATCTTCGCTCGCTCGAATCTGAAATTCATATTATAATCAATAATTTCGTTAAGCAACGAATTTTCTATCAAACAGAATTTCGTTTTTGATGCAGCATTTCCATGTGAAAAATTATTAAGAATCTAAAAGTTAAGCGATTGTATTTTATTTTATTTTTGGGCACCCAATAACAAATTTTAGCTACATATTTTTTTAGATTTACGGTCTAATTCATAAAAAAATATTTTAGGTTTATTACAGGTTTATTTGACAAATTTCCCATAGAAATATGTAACCTGAAATAATTTTTATGAATAAGACAGTTAATATAGATCTAGTGCCGCAATTACTAAATAAATTTAAATGGTTTTATTTATGGAAAAAAAATCCTCAATATGATGTGCAGTACGAAGAGTATTTTAATTTCCAATGTTCTGTAGGATTCTTGAGCACAAAATCTTAAAATTATGGCAAATTTTAAAATGTAAACTGAAATAGATGTAGCGCCTATTTTTTTATCATTTCTTTTATTTCACTTTCAGTCTCAGCTGATACAACACATTACCCCTATCGTGAATATTTTTTCCCTCGAAATATTTCCACTTTTCACTTTTTCAAATTGCAACCGTGAATAATTTTTCCCTTGAAATTTTTTCCCATGTTTTGATTCCTCTTACCGTTAGAATTTACTTCTGGCATCACTGTTATACTCTGTAATTTTAAACGAAAGAAAATTATTTCTCATTTGTATGTTAATAACATGTAAATGTCTTTAACATTTCAATTACACAGTAAATAAACCCTGAGGCGAAATTTTTTTTAAATACTTTTTTACGGAGACTACATGTAAATATTCAGTCTAACTGTTTGTTATCTCCGTTTTAGCCATTTTAAATAAATCAAATGTTTTAACAAAGACTTGCTCTCTAAAAATTTTGTCGTTTGTCAAGATGAAATATCATAATATCACATGAAAAAATCACTGCTGAAACAACTATAATTTTGTGATTACGTTCTATTAAAATACTCTGGGGAAATAAATTTAAAAAAAGAGACAAATGTATTCATTAGAAGAACAACTGTCAAAATATAATTTAAAATGGAAATAATTTTTGTTTGCACCCTGTAAAAATGGGAAATAAAAATAAACAAAAAAATTTGAACTTTTCTGAGATAAATTAATACAAGTTGGTTTTCTAAAACGGCAGTGTAAAATATGTATGTATGTACTATGTATGTATGTATGTATGTATGTATATACTATGTACGTAAATAACTAATAATAAAAAGGTTTTATTAATATATTATTAAAAATAATTGTAATACTTTTTGAAAATTTTTTATATGAAATAAAGAGGCCGGCCTTCTTTCTATTTATAATGAAATGGGGTTTTGTTAGTGGAATGATTTTTACTAATTTTGTTAATTCATTTTGATATGATGAAGTCTTTTTAATTTTTGTTTGTTTTGTATAATAGATATTAAATGTTGTAAAGATAGAGATCGTTATAATTTGTTTAATATATATTGGAATAAATTTTTTTAATTCGATTTTGTTTAATGCTTTTAAACTTGAAGCATTTATGTATGCTATTTTTATATAAAATACTTATCTGTACCAAAGCATCTTCATATAATATAGAAGACTCGAGTCAATTATACGGGATTTACACGATGACTTTTCCCCCTGCATTTTTCTTGAATTCTCTGTTATGTTGCTACCTCTTTTATCACCTTTGTACCCCTTTTGTCAATAAACTCTAGGAAAGTCAAGGTAAAAATTCATAGTGTAAATTCCGTATTAGCTTTGAAAAACTTATTCTTGGGATGTCAAAAAAAATGCACTGAAAAATTTCTAACTTATTAAAAAAAATATTTTTGTTTTATAAAAGTTTTATTTAAAACAAATTTTATATGAAAAACTGTTTTTAAACTTCCTTTAATAGGCAGATTTTGTAAGAAAAAAATTGTTTCTAAACGTTTCAAATTTGTATGAAAAATAAAAAAAACTCGTTTCAAAAAATATTTTTAACATAAAATTTTCAAAACGAAAAAAATCGCTGGTATTTACAAAAGCCCATAAACAAGAAATATATTTATATTTATGATTTGAACAGGCTAAAGTTCCTATCGCTTTTTAAGCCAAATTACATGTGATAATTATTAATGAACAAATAACATCAAAGTTAGTTGTTAATATTCTGACACACATACTCATGTTTTAGACTCGGCAGTTTTTCTTGAAGCAAGTCTGAGTTTATGGGAGAGAGAGAGGAAAGAAGAAAGAAGAGGGGTACTAACCTGCTTGTACAGAAAAGTCACTTCAATTCTCTTTTATTCTTTCATTCGCAGCATCAAAACAATAGGAAAATTGAACAAGAGAAATTGAAAAAAGAGAATTGAAGATAATTGCTTCAAGAAAAACTGCCAAGTCTAAAACATGACACAGTTGAACGGAACAGCTAGCCGTTTTTTATTTTTTTCATAAAGCCTTCTATTATCCCGTTTATACGCACTTCTTATTTGCAAATAAAACTGGAAAGCGTTGCCGTATAATTTTTTTATTGTAAGTTAATAACTCACGAAAACTATTTGCAAATAAAGTGTAAAATGTTTCCAATTATTTTTGTTTTGTAAGAAATTTAATACAAATTTTACAATATGTGGCAATATCATTCACAGATAGTTATGTATTCTATCTACGTATAAACGGTGAGTTCAGTATTTGCAAATAGTTTTATTTGCAAATAAGATTTGCGTATACACGAGGTATATGTTGACAACTAAGCTATATTCAAATTACAAAAGGCGAAAATAGGTACCTGATATGGATTCGCCTTGGTACATACTATTTGGTCGCAATGGATCAGGTGACTATTTTCGCCGGTTTTAATTTGAATATACTTTGGATGTCAACCAGCGTTACCATATGTGAAGATTTATCTTATTTTCGAAGTTTTTCGGGATGTTAAAAAGACTAAAAGATTTCTTTGTTATAATATTTAATATCCTTTTGACTAAAGTACTGAAATATTTTCTTTTTTTCCTTCATCAAAAGTATGAATTATGTGCATACATCAGTGTCCCGCAAAATAAAATATGTTTGTATTGGTGAGAAAAATGAGAGTAAAATAAACTTGCACTTGAAGAAAACTTTTGTTATATAAAATACATGATGTGGTTATTAGTTCTTTGACATTTTTTGTTTGTAAATAAGCAATTTAATAAAAACTTAAATAAAAAGTAAAAATTTAATAACCATTCAACAATTTAGTGTATAAATTCAAAATTAAATTTATTCACAGATCTGTGGATACTATTAAAATGTCTTTTTAATCTATTTTCCCTATTGTTTTTTAATGTTTCATAACATAAAACGCATTGCATATTGCCAAAAGCATTTTTAATCACGAAATATTTCCCAGCTTCCATAATTATATTATCAATTTTTTGTCTGTAGAAATTTATTAAATTTGAACTTTAATTTCGTTCCGTGTGCTCAAAAAAACTAAACAAAAAACCAGGAAAAAATTAATACATGCGTGCACAACTTAATTCGTCGCTTGCTCAGTGACGACTAAATTAAAGAGCATAAGCATGTGTGATTTTCATCCGCACAATTGTGCTATGGCTTGCGGATTACTGGCATACATATATAATTATCATATACATGTTCTATTCAGTAAATATTTTCTTTTATTTATCTGTACGTTTGTTAACAACTAATTAGTTCATTTGAAACAAAATAAATTTTTCCTGAATTTGAAATCAGTAAAATCAATGCATATTAATATATTTTGAGTAAAATCACTAAAAAAAAAAAGATTTTTAATGAGAAAAAAAGATCTTTTTTGTTTTTGAGAAAAAAAAATATGGCAACGCTTATGTCAACACACATTTTTCACTACATTTTTTTGACATTAAAGTATAAATCTCTCAAAGCAAATTTAGCCGAGTATATCTTATATGAATTCGCCTTGGCCTGTACTGTTATCTTTTGATTTTATGAGTCTTGTTTTCACTACATTCTTTTATAATAATAATAACGGATATGTTTGCAGTAGTACATACCAGTGATCTGCATGATTACGATTCAAACGGCATAATTTTGCAATTTCTAAAATGAATATTGAGCTAGCACTTAACATTAACAAAATGAATGATGCTATTGCATGATTCATATCAATGAGACTGTTGTTAATAAATGCCTGTAATTGCTTGAAATTTAGATTCATTCATATGACTCACTAAAGCAATGAATCAGTATGATTGTTTTGAATACTTCTTAAACCACTTCTGATAAATATAGTTTTATGTAATATTATAAAATAAAATAGCTAGGCCCATTTTTTTTATAAATTATTTCAATACGAGAAAAACTATTAATTAACACAATATGAAGAGATAGATTTTTTCATTTTATTTAATTTTTTTATTACACGAAAAACTCCATTTTTGAAATTTTTTATTATTTCTGAATACATTCTGCTAAATTTTCTAAAAACACTTTTTAATAGTTTCTTAACGCTATTTATTTATGTGTGGAAATATTTACTCAATGTTTTATAAACTGAAGACTTCATCTAGTCAACGTGCTTTTGTGAGTTATTTGATTACAATACAAAACAATCAAACAACAGTACGAATTTTTTATTTACTGACAACACTTAAAAAAAGAGAGTGAGTTAAAGACAGTCAGTTGTTAGAGAGGCAACACTGCAAGCAATATCATTAGTGCATATTGATGTTAAAAAACAAAACAAAAGCATTGTAAAAGTGAGTGGAGAGCGAAAGTGAATCAAATCATACAGTTCACTGGTACATACGGGTTGTGTTTTATAGTATTTGTTCCCATTTTTTTGAAATATGTGTTGATAAATTCCTTATATATATTTTTTTAATTGGTCGATTATGTACAACCAAGAAAATAGTTTAATAATTGTTTTTAAAAAACCTGTGAAAATTGTTTCTTAAACCCAAACTCCATGAGGATTTTTACTAGTTGGTACAGCATTTTCTAACTGCCGTGGCGAACCAATAATACGTCGACTACTGCCTGGTTTATTGGAACCTGAAAAGAAAAAGAGTATACAATTAATGTAGAAACAGAATAAAGTCTGCAACTTCAGGAAAATCGCTGACAAATTAATCAAGCCCATAATAACATCGACGGCAGTAACTTCAAATGCTCTCTAATTTTTGTTTTATTTTCTTTTGTGCTTATTTTTCTTTGTAGTTTTGTTTACAAAATGTATGAAATTTATTGAAAGTATGTGAGAGTATAAGAAAAAACGCTTTCAAAATAAAATAGATTCTATCTCACGACCGGTTTCTGCGGCTGTTTTTTTGTGTCAATTTGTATGGAAAATGTGTTGAAGCCGATATTCTGTTTAATCATTTAATTTGTTAACACAAAATCCCTCAATATAAAATTTCAATGTATTTTTAAGAAACAATATTTTAGTCAAAAGTAAAACTATTAATTAATTAGTGCGTTAACAAAATGTTAAATTTAATTGTAACAATTTCCAAAGAGCACCAGTTATTAGCTTGACAGCATCCTATCAAAAATACTGATGTGGCAACACTCTATTCTTGCAAAAGCAATATATAGCAGTTGTTGTTTTTTACCTTTATTTTCAATTACATATTCTATTACAGGGTTGTTGTTTTGCTTGTGCCTGTGAAATGCTTTTGCTTGTGCCTGTGAAAATAACCAACAGTCGCAGTCGAAGCAGAAGCAGAAGCAGAAAACGAATTATGAACAATTGCGCAGTACTTTCAGCAGTCGACGATTTTAAAAGTTTGAATTTTATTTGTTGTTGCTTTTGGTTAGTTTCGCTAGTAGAAGCATAATCAGTCTGTGTGCTTTTCTAAATACCAAACAGTCACAGCCGAAAAAGCAAAAGCTTTTGCTTTTAGAAGCTCTCCGCAGGTTCAGTCAACTATTTTGTGGTGTTTGTCATGTTTTTGTTGTTGTTTTTGCACATCAGACAAGAAACAAGAACAAAAACCACAAACTTATAAAAGCACAATTTTTTGCTTCTTCGACTGTACTTGTTTGTGACTTCCAAAAGCATATAAACTACTTCTGCTTTTACTTGCGATACTAACCAAAAGCAAAAGCAAATGAAATTCGAACTTTTCAAATCGTCGACTGTTGAAAATACTGCGCAATTGGCCATAAATCGTTTTGTAATTTTACTTTGACTGAAACTGTTGTATTTTTCGAAAGCCAAAGCAGAAGCAAAATGAAATGAAATGAAAATCACTTCAGTTTTTTAAACACTGGTTTTACTACAGAGCGTTGCCGCTTTTACATATTTTGTTATCACACTTCAGTGTTAGGCTGGGTTCACACACAGCAATTTTTGTTGCTCAAATCTTGAGTTTATTGATGAGACATGTAAGGGGAATAAAAAGGGGAACATAAGTACATATTTTAAGAAAATTGTTCACAACGTGGTACATATGTATGTACGTGTACATACATATATTCTAAGTGTTTCGTTTTCATACATAAGCAAAAGTAACATTCGTGCACAAAAATTATTTGAGCAAATGAGATTAGAAAAATTATGTTGTTATAAAAGAAAAATTTATACATTTTTAACCTGACACTAGTATTTCAATTAATTTCCTTGTGTAATTGTTTGTGCACAATATAAACTTTGTTTTTTTTTAATGTCTAGTGAATTTCCTTATTTTTTATCAAATTACCGAACGAAAAGTCGTTTTGATTTTATGATTCATTATTATGTATATAAAATCGCGCAAGAGTAAAAATATTATTACAGTTATTTATTTTACTACAAAGGTTTTCAAATTTTAATCGTTGACAGTGTACGAATATTAACTTTGCATACTGTATATTTTTTGTCTCCTCTGCTTGAATCAGTCGGCAGAAGTTTGTTTTTTTTTGTACATATTATTAATTGATTTCTATTTATACTCGTACCTTCCAACAAATGTTTAATTTCCTCGGATGTTGTTACCGTCAAACTCTGTAGATTTACCTCCTTCATTTCATTAACCAATTGTTCCACCTGAAAAAGGTAAAAAAATAATTACATGTTATTTGAAAAACATTCAACACTACTAACTTGTCTCTTTTTCTCTGCTATTGCAGTTTCGATAAGTAAAATTTCCTTCTTTAAACTTTCAGCTGTTTTATTGGAGGAGTCTGTATTGTGTATGGCCTGATCAATTTCAGTTTGTATACGCTCCATTTCCATCAGAAAGTCACGTTCGACACTTTGCCTAAAATAAAAAAAAATAAAATAAAGAGTAAAAATTTAATAAGAACCAAGGCGAGTTCATTCACGATTTTCACCGCTTCTAAATTGAATGTCGCTCATATGTCAACACAAATTTTTTCAGTACATTCAAGGCGAATCCATACCAAGTAGTCGCAAAGGATCATGTGACTATTTTCGTCGCTTGTAATTTAAATATACTTTGGATGTCAACACACATTTTTCAGTACATTTCTTTTTAATTTAAAGTATAAATTTCTCAAAGCAAATTGAGCGAGTATATCATATATAAATTTGCCTTGAGTACATTTTTCTTTTTGACATCCGCAGTATGCATTTTTAAAAGCGAATTGAGGCGATTCTGCCTTAAATGAATTCGCCTTGAAAAGAACCAAGACATTTTTATATAAGGTATAATCTTCTCGATTTTCGTGAACAAATGAAATTTATTGAAAATGGTGTGTTGATAACCAAGGCGAATTCACATAAGATCTTAATTCGCCAGCTGGCACAAATTCCCTGCTGTCAAATGAATCAAAACGTTAAGAAATATTTTGACAGCAGGAAATTTTACACAAACAAATATACAAGGCGAATACGCAGAGTTGCAAATCAAGGCCACCTTATATCAATTCGCCTTGTTGATAACTAAGTCAGCAGTGAAAACAGTTAACTTAGCTGTCAAGACCACGTGGTATGAATTCGCCTTGAAAAGGACTTTTCAAATAAGAAAAAAAATTCTTAAACGAAATAATTTTAATTTTAAAAAAGATTGAATAAAGTATAATCTTCAAAATGAAATCGAATCCATATTAGATGGTCTAAAATTCTCAAGTGATTATTTTCGACGCTTGTATATATTTTTCAGTACATTCTTTTGACATCAAAAGTATAAATTTTTCAAAGCGAATTGAGCCGAGTGTAATTTATACGAATATGCTTTTGGTTCAAAATAATATTTAATAACAGTTTCACTTCGACTTTTTCAATAAAAATTCTAAGTTGTTCCTATTGAAATGTTAAGCTTTTTGTTAAAAATTTCCGGTTTACCTTAGATTCTGCTTAGAAGTCGAAATAGCTCTCTGTTCAATTTCTATATCATCCAATAGCAGACGAATTTTATTTTTACACTGCAACAATTCCGTTTCACAATTAGCCAATTTGGAACGGAGCAAAGCAATTTCCGACTTTAAGGTTTTTTCCTGCTGCTTAACCAGTTCATTTTCTTCTTCCACATATTGTAAAGTTTGCAACTAGAAATATGTAAAAAGATGATATTTTTAATATTTCCACATATACATACATACATATGTAGTATGTATGTATATCGATGGCTTAATATAAAAGGGGCGTATCTTAATTTTATTCGAAATCGCGTTTTTAACGTTTTCTGGTAGAACACGTATAACTGCACCCTCTATAAAGATCTTAGTACGTTACAGTTAAAAATCAAAGACTTATGGCAACTTAAAAAAATACTTCAGTCTGTAAATGCTTTAGATTTTCTTCAGTTTTTTTTTTGCTTCTCCTATAAAATATCGAAAATTCGAGTGCCGCCTTTCTTATATTGAGCCATCGATATATAATTATTTTTGAAATGGAATTGTATGCTTCAAGCATTTGAAGGATTATTAAATATTAAAGAGTAATAAAAGTTGTTACCTGTTCACTGCCTTGACGAAACAATTGATCCGCTTTAGTAATTTCCCTTGATATGGCTTCCAATTCCTGAGCCTGGTCACGTTCTTTTGTTTCCAAATAAACTATTTCGGCATCATACTGTTACAAAAAAAAATAGAGAGAATTTAAATCAAACTTTATAGAAAAACTACAAATTCGTTGTCATTATTAGATTCTATACAAAAAAAAATTAAACTATAATTTAAGTTTAATAATGAGAATTGCATGGATGCATATAGCGTCAACTGAAATGCAAAACTACGTAACTAACAAAAAATTAAAAACTGATGTCCCTACAAATTTTCAAAACTTTATCATAAAAATCAAACAAACTAAAAATTAAAATATAGAAACTTTACTTCAGTCTTTTTAATAATTTTGCTTACTGTCAGTTTATAGAAGCCATGTAAAAATTCTCTGCTGTCTATTTATAATGAAAACAAAAACAAATTTTGAGTGCTTTGTTTTTGTTTTCAATATCAATAGCCAGACGAGAATTTTCGCATGGCTTCTATGAACTGGCAGTTAGTTTTTGTGTCTCTCCTATAAAATTTAAAGGCAAAATAAAATTTACTTTTTATGTTAGGATTGTTCATTTACTAAAAATTGTTACGAATTTGTAACAACTGTTGCTAGAAAGTGTTCATTAACTCAAAAAGTTTGCTAGGAGAGAGCGTCAAAAGAGAAAGAAGAATTGAGAGGCAAAAAAATTCTTAAAAGTAAAATTTTTACTCGCAAGATTTATCCAACCATCTGTTGTGTGTTTTGTTGTCAAATTAATTATTTCAAAAATATTTGAAAAAGGAAAACTGACAAATTTGCATATATTTGTTTTAAAAAAAACATGTAGTATACGTATGTAAGAAGAAAGCATGTTTTCTTAATTTATTAACCCCCGACTAAAGAGAGGGGTGTTATAAGTTTGTATTGTGTGTCTGTGTATCTGTGTGTCTGTCCGTGTCCACGGACAGGCCAAACGGCTGGACCGATTTTCATTTAGTTTTTTTTGAAAGATGACTTGATCGAGAGGGTTCTTAGCTATGTTTGAATAAAATCGGTCCAGCCGCTTAGAAGATATAACATCTTTTCTGAAAAAAGTCGGGGGTTTTTAAAATTTTTAATTTTTGTTATTGTATTTCTTTCATTAAGCCACATAAATTGAATTTTAATGTCAAAGAATTTTTTGTTTCTCATATATTCTCAGAGATGGAAAGTGACATTTTTGTATTTGTTAATGAATAAAATTAGAAAATTATGAAAAATGCATAAAAATAGTAAGAATAAATGAAACTATGTAAATAATTTCATATTAAATGTAAATTTCTAAGAAAATTTGCAATTTAAAATATTATTAAACGAAATACATCAGAAAAAGTGCAATTGTATCATGATGTCCATCCATCCATGGTTCTAATATGAATTAAAATTTTCTTGCAAGTTTTTGCTTTTATATTTGGGAGTGTGATTTTATAAATTTCTGAAGTACTCTCTCGTTGCTAGTTTATGCTGGGAAAGTAAATGAACAGATCTATTAAGTTGTGTGTAAATTGAAAACTTTAAACTCTTTGTCTGGCAAACTAGTCTTTTTGAGTTATGACGTTGTTTGTTTAAATGAGCGATATGTATGTCTATACCTTGTTTAACTCCAATTGTTGCTGATTAATTTTTTCTCTTTGAAACTTTATCAACTGCAAGAGATCATTGTATTGTGTAGCCTGGAAAATACTTTCACTTTCATCCATATTTGTAGGCAAAACTAAATCATTAATCTGTTGATAATCAGCATAATCGGCATAGTCCGATTGTTGCTGTTGCTGCTGTTGTTGCTGATTAGCTGAAGCTATTGCTTGATTTGAGTACAAAGCATTTCCTGTAAGTAGCGGTGAAACCGATTGTGAGGAAATATTCGAATTCGGATTTGAATTTTGTAACTGTGTTACGGAGGCTGTTGAAGGAACATTAAGCTGTTGCAAAGGACTATTGCGCGGCGGTGGTGGATCACGATACGGCGGTGGCACTAAGGCGCCATTTGCCGATATAGTAGTTGCCTGCTTATACAAATCATTGGGTGAATTGGAAAATTTATTACTGTTGCTACTACTATTCGGACTATTGCCATTGAAGATATCTAAAAGATTTTCGTTGCTTTGATGATATGCATTATTAGCATTTAAAGTTTGATCTGTATTCGTAAATATTATCTCAGCACTGCCGCTCACATTCAAGCAATTTTGGGCAGCATTCGTTGATGTCAGCATATTGCGGCGATCTAAAGCATTGCGAACTTCAGCTAAATTTATTTCATTTATAGACTTACTATTATAAGCACCCAGTTGTTGATAAATGTTATTTGAGTTATTATGTTCATTATTATTATTACTATTAGTGTTGCTGTTGTGTTCTTGATAAGCACCAGTTGTTCCTTTAAATAAATTACTACCAGCATCGAAGTTTTCAAGGCCTGCATTTGAAGGCATTTCTATGGGATTTGAATGGGATTTTTCATGTCGTGGTATTAAAGTTGTTGCTGCTGCTGCTGCTGCTGCTGCTGTAGTTTTTGCTGCCGTTATTGTAGTTGTAACTGCTGCCGCTGAGTGGTTATTATTGCGTTGTGGTATTCCCTTAACAATTCCAATATTTTCAGGAAACTTTGCTTCATGAACAACACTGGTATAGAAAAAAAATAATGTTAAAAATTTTCTTGTATAAAAAAACTTTTTTTCTTGATTTCGCAACTTACCCAAAAGTTTTCTTTAGCTCTTTGGCTCGTTCATGGGCTGCATTTAAGCTCGATTCCATTGTTAAGGGTTTTTGATGTTGCGGTTGTGGCTGCTGCTGCTGCTGTAAAGCTGCATTTGCATTAAGCGTATTATCAATTATATTACTGTTGCTATTATTATTATTATTAATTATATTATTGTTACTGTTACTGTTGTTGTTGCTTTGTTTATTAAAATTACTATTATTGTTGATGTTGTTATTAATATTGCTTAAACCCAAAGGCTTTTTATGAAACATCACAGTTGTGCTTTCGTTATTATTATTGTTATTACTTATGTTATTAATATTATTATTATTATTACTATTATTAGTTGTATTATGTGCTTGTTGTGTTTCATGTTTTAAATGCTGCAGTTGTTCTTGCTGCTGTTGCTGCTGTTGTTTACTTTCTGAACGCTGCAATATAAATTGCACATCATTGGCATATTCACCCCATTTTAGCAGCAATTTTAAAGGATTTTCATTTGGTGCCAGTAAACGTTCATTGTTGCGCCAACGTTCAATAAGTGTAAAGCGTCCCACTTTTCCTGTGGCATGTGCTAAAGCGAAAACAACATCCTGCAAGAGCAAAAATTTATAAAGTGTCAAGTAATTTGATTTTTAAAGGAAATTTCATTAGATAGAAAAGTATTTTGTTCAGAAAGCTATATAAATCAAACTGCTATTTTTCTAAGACATTTTAACAGGTAGGCATTAAAATAATTAAGGGTCTTATTTATAAATTATATTAGTGCTTAATAAACGATTTATAAAAAAAACTGCCATACACAATTTTTCTTATAAGGCATTAAAATTGTTTATAAATAAGACAGTTACTGTCATAGGCGCATAAAGGTCAATCTTTTGGAAGGAAACAAAAACTCCTGGGAGCAATGTAGCCCCCTCCCCTGGGATTATTAAAAGTTGCACGGAATGAAATATTTTTTTATGAGTAATGAAAATCACCAGTCGTCATGCTTCCATTTCCCAACGCCTTGAAAAAATGTTAAGCTACGCCAATGGTTAATATGTAGTAAAACTTTCGTGGAAAACATAACTAATTTAAATTTTTCATCAGAAGTTTCTTTGGGAATTATCTTATTTAAATTATTATAACTGTGAGGATTTTTTGTCCATAGGCTGAATTAAATAAAATAAATAAACTCAACTCCTATGAGCATTTCTCACGCCTTATCATCAGGAAATATTTACCCAATATTTCAGAGAAATCCCTTTATAACCAAAACTTACACGCAACTTTTAAGCCAATTAATGCAGTTTTCTTTTCTTTCTTTTTATTAGGAAAAATACAATTTAGCGTTCCCTTAAAGCAAAAAGGTACGCTCGTAGGGGAAGATACAATAATTTCTAAACAAAGTCTATATTTCAAAAAAACCATTTAATTGCTCATTTTCATTGAAAAGTTAAATAAATGTAGCATTTTTTTGTAGAAAAGAAAATGCCATAAGTTGTTAAGTTTATTTGTTTTTGCATTGTGCTTCCATACATACTGTAGGAAAGAAACTCAGGTTTTAGAAAAATATAACTTTTGACCATATTGTTCTAAAATAGAATGAGATGACACAAGAAACTTCCATGGCTTATAACATTATCAAATGTGGATCAATTTGTAAAAAAATTACTTTATTGCAAATTAAATGACGAATAAAATCAATCAATCAGTGATTTTTCCATGAAATTAGTAAAGGAATCACTCAAAAATTTTAGTGTTTTTCATATATTTTTTTTATATTCAAGTTACTTGCTTTGCACTGTGAAAACTACACATCAGTTTTTTATAAAACTTATTATTATTCCCAACAGTTTTTAAACTCTTTTTTTCATTTATAGTTATCTATAATTTATTAAGCTTACCCCCGGTTTTCACAAGGCTTGGTGATCGATTCGCCTAGAAAATTTCTGTAAAAATCTCTCAAAAATATGAGTTCTTTTCATATAAATTTTTTATTCAAGTCGACTGTCAGGGTTGTGGAAACAGAGGGTTAGGTTAGTCTTTTGATTTTATATAAAATGGTAAAAAGTATTTATTTAGATCAATAAATATTGAAATTGATTAAAAAATAATATTTATTTATAATATGAATATGATAATATGAATGTACATAAGTATGTACAATGTACTTATGTAAATATGAATGTATATGTATATAGTGTGTGTTATTTACCTGACATGTTGTATTTACTGTTACTCCACAAACTATCCGTTGTATGCCCTCAACCCATACTTTGAGTTCCATGGTGACGTTTTCAAATCGGCTTAATACGCGAAAGTATTTAACAAATTTTAACAAATATATTTATTGATAAAGGCACCTTTTCGAATAGCTGCTTAATGAACAACTAATTTTGCCATAACAACGATAACTGTTAAATAAGGTGTTGGCCGGTTTCAAAATCAATCTTTTATTATTATTTTTTTTAGCTGTCAAATTTAGTTTAAATACTAATTAAATACATAAACCTTTTGCTATAAGTAAATAAATAAAGCTTAGCATGTGCAATGTAGCGTAATGCCATAAAATAAATACCAAGCACTACTTTTAAGTATATATGTAAGCATGTACATATGTACATATGTATGTACATGTATACCTATGCTGACAAAAGTTACAATTTCAACAAATATCGATATTTCAATGAAATGGTAAGAAGCATTTACATATTATATATGTTTGTATATTTATTTTAAATATATACATACATACATATGTATATTATAGCAATCATTAATTTCAAAATTGAAGTAATTTTAAGGTTGGGTTGTGCCAATTAACTCCACAAGTAAAAGCGAAGGCCATATTTAAAGTACTTTTACTATTAGTGCAACCTGTAAAATATGTTAACGTGGTATTTTGCTTATTTGTATATAATACATAATAAATTATATACAAAGGACTATATATAGATACATAAATATATACATATGCGTGTATGTATGTATGTATATATTAAAAATTATTTAGCCATTGAACCATCAGCATATTACAATTTGAAAACTTAAAGGTAGGTACAGCATTTTGCACTGAAATTTTTTACTTCAGCTACCTAAAGTCCGATAATTAAGATACGATTTAGAACCAAAGATTATGTACGTTATTGGAATGCTCAAACGAGTTTTCGAATATGAGAATAATATTCATTCTAATTTCATTTATTCTTTTTTATAATTAAGAGTTGCCCCTCGTACATACTTACATACATACATAAGTATGTAAGTAGCAGTGATCAAACATCATCCCAGTTGACCACGGCATTCGTTAATATCGATTTCGAATATATCTCGAACATTTATCGTGTAAAACTATCGAGAGTGTCACTCAAAAATTTATCGAAAAATGTTCACCTGTCGCTTAGTTGTGTCTCAAAAAACATTCGATCTCGAAGTTTAGCTAGCAATATTAAAAGTGAGGGAATATCGAACTAATTTCGATACCTCAAAAAGGCAGCAGAAAAAGTAAGAAAGTAACTTTATTTTTTTATTTTTTTTATTCATTTATTTTAATTTACTTATTTTATCTATTTTTTTTAATACCTTAACTTACGATGCAGGATTTCAACATGGTACCTCCATGCTAACAGACTGACAAACATCCACTAGGCTATCATGACAAATTTTTTTCTGTGCAATTATTGCACATATGTAGGTATGTGTTCTTATTTTATTTTTTAACTTGCAGTGCTGTCATGACTAACAGGCTGATACACATCCACTCGGCTACCGTCACACATTCGAAAAACTATCGAGAGAAGTTCGAAGCTCGAATTTTTAGCGAACATTCGAACTTTCTTAGATTAGCGAACAAATATCGAAGAATTTTGTTTCGAAATTTCTTCGCTTTAGTGAGCATTCGTTTTTATCGAATCTCAGGTCACTGGGATAGATAAACAAAACATATACATATATAGCAAAATAGTTATAGAACGACGAATGTATTCACTTTTTATTTGATCTCGACTAGAGAATATATACACATGAACATACAGTATGTTTGTATGTGCATAGGCTAAATTACTTTTATTGTTCCCTTTTTTTGTTTTTACTCCATAGTTTTATCATCACCAGTTGTTGCACTTGTATCGTGCATTTAGTATGTATAAAATCCAGAAGGAAAAAAGTGAAATGAATAAAAATCACTTGCAGTTTATTAATATTTTTCAGCAAGTTTTCTTTCTCCTCATAGGTTTTTTTGCAGTCAATGCACACAGCAGCACCTTAATTGGTGACACACAATAATCCAAGATACATTTTTTCCACCACCATCACGCATGCAAAAAAAATAGCAACGAAATTTATTGATTGAGGTCGTTGGGGCCGTAACTATATACTTCTCCAATAAACTACATACTTGTTTAAATTGTCGTTTTATTCTTTTGCTTAATATTTGTTGTTATATTAAATTATTTATTTACTTTAATATACACACATGTTTATGTATGTATCAATAATATACATATTTTATTTTATTTTCGCAGTTTTACTGGCTTTTAAATTTTCACTGCTATATTGCCCATATAAGAACTAACAAATTTTCTCTTTGTTTTAAAATTTTCTTCTTTGCTTTTCATACTTTTACTTATCTAGAATGTTTCAACTTAATTGAAAATTTTATTTAGAATATTACACCAATTAAAATGAATTATATTTAGAATATTATACCAATTGCAATGAATTTTTCTTATTTCGTATGTACAAATTTTTCGTGTGTGTGTGTTGGTCAGTGCCTTTACAACTACAAAAACGCCATTTTGCCCTTTTTAGTTATTTTCTTTCGTTACTGACATTTCATGGGGTTTTTTATTTTGTTTTCTACTTTGATATCTTGTTTGTTTACTACATATATTTTGTTGTTGTTTCACAGGTGGTTGCCAAGGTTTTTGCAAGAGGTGCCATATCATGTGAAACCATCTTAAAATGGGAAGAAACAAACCGTTGACTTTCATGAACAGTTTTTAAACAGAGCAGTCATTCTCTTTTCCCTTCTTTCCTACTAACACAGTACTGCAAAGCAAGCTTTTACATTCTGAATTTCAATTACTTTCTTAAATAAATAAATGAATAAATAAAATTAATTCCAATCGCAATTCAAGCTGATCACAAATACAGCTTGTCAAAGTGTGCATTTTAATCAATTTAATTTTCGAGATACCATTATTAACGCAGCAGCCACACGTTAAATAAATCTCTTACAACTTTCCGACTACGAACCAACTCAACTCAACTTCACTCAGCGTGGTGCAGCGACCAGTTGTTAACAATTGAACGCAAAATTGCCAAACAATTGGAAAGGTGAAATTGAAAGCAATCTAGTTGTCAATTTTAAAGAGTGTATGTAAGTAAAAATATGTATGAGTGCATCGAAAATTGAAAGGAGTTAAAAGGGGGTCCCGAGTAAAATAATTTTAAAATTAAAAAGAGAACTGCTAAAATAAAATCTAAATATCATATTAAAATGTCTGCCATTTTTCTAGGTGTAGAATTAAAAACAGTGGCAGCTCTATGTAGTAACTTTCTGTTCAATAGCGCCACATAGCGGTCTGCAAAAGAACAACAACTGCTGATTGTGTGAAAAAATCGTATTTTTTCTTGTGCACTTTTGCAGTTTTACGGGACATTTTATACAAGACGATGCAAAAACCTCAGCTGTTGAACGAAAAATATAAAATAATCAATTTAATTTTATCTAAGTAATTGAAAAAATTTACTTAAAATATCTAAAGATTAGAGAAATTAGTAAAAATGGACTGGAAAAATGTGTAGTTAATTTTCAAAATGAAATAGAAAATAATTGTGTATGTAAAAGGAAGAGAAATTTCTTGATGAAAAAAAAAATATTTTTATCGTAGAAAAAAATGTGTATAGTTTGGTTAAGGAAACCATTGTTCAGTAAATGATATTATTAAATAAATTATTACAAATTAGTTAAAAAAGTGAAAATTTGAAAAAAGTGGTGGATAACGGAGCAACTCCCTGAAGGAAAAATATATATCATTTCATTGTCTGCTTCCGAGTGTTTTTTTTTTATTTTCTCGTTTGTGGGGAGTTCTGCTTGTGTAGCTGATTGTGTGCTGTTTGATTTTACGATAAAGAAAAAACGTAGACAGACATTGGCGTAGAAGAGCATTTTTGAACATAACAAAACTACATAGAGTTGATGGTGTTGTTGGTGTCGCCATGACCAGCCGCAGTCGAGCTATACTTAATGTTAACCTGGATGCGGTCATGGCCAATGATCCATTACGCGAGCTCTTCGAGGCCTGTAAAACGGGCGATATAGCGAAAGTAAAAAAGTTAATAACACCACAGACGGTAAATGCCCGTGATACTGCTGGACGTAAATCAACACCTTTGCATTTTGCAGCAGGTGAGTTTTTTCTTCTATTATTGTGTTTTCACAAAAGTACTTTTGTTTTTTGCTTTTAAATAAAAATGACATGTTTAGTGGCGTACATACATACATCCTATTTTGATTATTGAAAGGATATTAAGGAATAAACGGCAAATTCAAATGTCCTTGAGCTAGTTTTGTATGTTTTTCAATCGTTTTCTTTTAACTTTCCCAATTCAGTTGTAGAAAACTGAAAAATTTATAGGCAGGTACATGTAAATAAACAAAATTTAATTTAAAACCAAATCCAAACAAAAATAGAAAAAAATTTTATGGTTGTGTGTGTGTGTGTTCTCGTATATTTCTGCCCAAGATCAAAAAATTTATTGACAAGAATTGTGGGGCAATTATGGAATGATGACGACTGGTCTATTGTCAATTTTTCTGTATGTGTGTATGTACAATTGTATGCATGGATATTATGATGTGTAAAATTGTATGGGTAACTAAAAATATCAAAATCGTAGGGTGTATGTATATATGTATGTAGGCATAAAGAAAAAATCGAATCTGTTGCAAACTCATAGAATTTTTTATTTCGAAAACATAGTTAACCAATTAAATTATAATTTTATAAATAAAGGCATACTAATTCATACATATACTTATAATCGAAAGAAAATGATACATAGGTACATAGTGTTTGTACATATACATAGGTACCCAACAAAAAATAAAAGAAGTACTTCCTCACTTCTAAAGTATCTAATGTATATTTTTAGATATTAAAGAAGTTATTTTTAACCACATATCAATATATAATAATAATCCTACATTATTAATTCAAACGCTTCATTTTTAATATAAAAATAATAATTTTAAAATAAAAATGCTTCATTATTACTTCAATAATATTTCATTCTTAGCTCAAAAACATAACCTTTTAATTTGAGTATGTTCAACTTTATATCAAGGTTGTTTGTTGTCTTTTTCAAACAAAAAATATTATTTTTTGATTTCAAAATATTTTTAATTTTTAAAACAAGAATGAACATTTTTAAAATAAAAGAAAACAAACTAACCCCCTGTTTGTGTAAAACGTTTGAGTTAAAAATCTTGGCGTTTTTGTAACAGACTAAAGGAAACTTGTACAACTTTTCCTTAATATATTACAGAAACGCCAAGATTTTTAACTCAAACGTCCTTCACAAACAGGGGGTAAGTAAGTTCTATATCATAAATGTTGTGTTCTTAAAACCAAATTGTTTCTTCTTGATTTAAAAACTTTACATTCTTATTTTAAAAATGCTGCATTCTTACAACGAAAACGCACATTTTTGTTTTAAAGCTGTTTATTATTATAAACATTCTTATTTTAATAATTATTTTCAAAAATGCTGCATTTTTACAACGAAAACGCACATTTTTGTTTTAAAACTGCTCCTTATAAAAATAAGAATGTTATGTATTAATATTATAAGAAACATTCTTATTTTAACAATTATTTTTAAAAATGCTACGTTTTTAAAACGAAAATTCACATTTTAGTTTAAAACTGCTTCGTCATAAAAATAAGAATGTTATGTATTAATATTATAAGAAACATCTGTATTTCACGCCACTGCACTATGGGAAATATTAGTTAATCAATTATCTATCTTTTTTTATTTGTTTTAATCAAATATTTATAAATGATCGTCGGTGTTTTAACTAACTGACCTAAACTAGCTATCTTCTTTGATTGTTTTATACATGCATTCTTATGGATACGTCTGAAAAATTTTTTACTTTTATAGGTATAACAGTAATGCTTACTATAATAAACATTTTATTTATTTATTTATTTATTTCAGTCTATGGACAGAAAGTCCTTTCAGACAACGATATAAATGTGAAATAATTTTCTTAATAACTAAGATTGAATAGCTTATATAAATATAAATAGTAAAAGTTCAACCAAAAAGAAAGAAAGCAAATTTCTTAATGAATGTATATACATAGAAAGTTATGAAATTAAAGCAAAATTTCAAATAACAATATTATTTTATTACACTTAGAAGAACAAATTTAAACTCATTTTTTTCAGTGCTGAACTCTATGTAAGACTTATATTCTTTTTGCAATTTAAAGTTAATATCATTGAGAAACGCGAAAGCACGGGTTAGTGTGCCATTACGGGCATAATTAGTCCGATGAAAAGGAACATCAAACAGCTTAGTTAATCTGAAATTTCTAGGAGGTATAAAAAATGGTACAGCTTGAAGCAAATCAGGACAGTCAATGTAACCTCTAATAATATCGTAAACCAGAAGCGCGAATTTTTTGGACTAGATTCATTATGGCTTTTAAAGTCTAGTGGTGTATATTATTTGTTGTTAGCGCCTGACCCCCCTTTTTATTTGCATAATTTATTATGTTTGTAAAATTTTTAAATAAATAAATAAAATATTTGTAATTCTGGTAAAAATATGTATTTACTTATTTAATTTGTTATTTTTTTAGTGCATGCACCCATAGTGCAATTTGCCATTGCTGATAATTATGCGATGACCTAGATAATTCCTTACGCTTCAACTCTTGCTCCTTTTTTAAAATCAATTGCTTTACACATTACTATTACTAATGTGCTTGTTGTTGTTGGCGCTATATCTCTTCCTTTTGCTGAAAGTGTCCCTGATTCACACCTTCCTTTTTCTCTTTTTGTCTATTTAAAAGAAAAAAACAAAAAAGTTGACGTATTATTGACATTGTAGCACACAACACTGTCGTTGTTGTTGGCTGCACAATATATTAAATAACTATACAAATCACATATTGAACAACAAATTGTTGCTGCTACGTCAGCAATTTTGTGTTGGCACAGTTCTGTTTTAACTTGTTATCCTTGAAACTATTCATCTCTATGGCAGACTCTTGAACGGTCTGTTTGTATTAAGAAACAAAAAAAGAAAGAAAAACTTATCCTTTTGTCCAGTCAGTTGCACATATGTACATATAGATATCTATATGAATGTAACTTTTTAATTTTTAGTGCAATATTTATATATATGTATGTACTTCGTGTGACCATAGGAAAAAGAAAACTTGAGTTTTTTTAAATGTGTTTTTAAAAATATTTCCTATTTTTTTAGAATTATTTTTATTTTACTTTTCTGTAGAAGTGTAAATTTTATTCTATTCCTAAATTCTCTTTATTTCCTTTACTTCTAGGCTGTTGTTTTATTTGCGTTAAGCTTAAATTAGACGTGACATAGCCATAATGCCATAGCCATAACCAAACCAAAATTCAATTGGTTTCTATGGTGAGAGTTATGGCGAGTCACCTATAATCAAATACAGTGTTGCCCATTAGTTTGGCTCAAACGGCTGTTCTCTATGGCTATGGTCATGTCACGTCTGATTGAACCTTTAGTTATTCCCCCATATTCGTCTTTTATTTACATTTCTCTTAAATATTGACTTTGACCTAGTTTTTCCTCATTCGTTTAACTACAACAATAACTGACAAAGCAACAATTATTATATAAAATAAAAGGAAAGCAAAACAAAGAATTTGAAGCAGCAGCAACAAATGGAAGCTGTAGCTGCTGTACAAAGGACAATTAAATCTAAACTCAACTATTCGTTTAATATTTAATTTAAAATGTTTTTTACAAGATATTTTAAAGAGGTTA
Organism: Tachina grossa; assembly: GCA_949987645.1. Classification (NCBI taxonomy): domain Eukaryota; kingdom Metazoa; phylum Arthropoda; class Insecta; order Diptera; family Tachinidae; genus Tachina; species Tachina grossa. Next base: position 31,513,338 of record OX465274.1, on the reverse strand, counting down.
TAAAATATGGTTGCGAATAATCTGATGGGAGTAAAGTGGCCAACATTTCGGCAGATGTAAAGTAAAACGTACATTTATTTATTTATTTCATTTATGAATTTTAAGGTACAATCAGACGTGGCATAACCATAGCCATAGGAAACAGCCGTTCAACCAAAAAAAATTTAAATAAGCTAAAAAACTCACATAGGTACATACTTCGCACACTAAGCCAGATTTAAAAAAAGGAATGTAAGATATTTCCAGATTCAGAAAAATATAAAAATTTTAAAATTCGCTATAGTTCAATTAAATTTAAAATGTCTCACCTAAAATTCAAATTACATTCATACCTTTTTCCATACGGTTTTATTTATTTTATTCTGTTTTGAAGTCATGCGGTTTTCGAAGCCGAATTTTAAATTTCATGAAATTGGCATTACCCAAGTGCTTTTTTATAATAGATTGTTTAATTTTTGTTTGAATTGTATTTGGGGCGCTTTTTATGTATTAAAGTGTGTTTTGGCATGCATAAGGCATATTTTAGGCACAGCAGTGTTTCTTGAAGCAAGTCTGAGTTTATGTGATAAATTTATAAATTTTATTTCTTTAGCAACTTTTGATTTTATTTTGTTCTTAATATTATTTTGTATACATATGTATGTACTTATATATGTATTGTTTTGGTTATTTATTAAAAATAAATGGATCTCTTAAATACATTCATATTTGCTACATATTTTTTTTATGTGGTTTTGATTAAATTTTGACAGTGCGATTTGAAGTTATGCGGTTTTTGAAGCAGGAACGTATCCTACTCCTTTTGTATAGAAGTAGTACCCTTTTTATGCGTTTTTTTTTTAATGTGGTTTACTTTGGAACGCATCTACGGCATAAAAAAAGGTTTGAGTATATATTACCCTACTAACTAATCGTATATATGGCTCTATGAGCTCGGGTGGGTTTTTTTAAAAAAATAAATAAATAAAAACTTTAAAATTTACTTAGTAAAATGTGTACATAACAAATTATTGTATAGATAAGGCATTAACAATTTGTTAATATTTCAATAAAACCATTTAGTTGTTTTTTTTTTCAAATGAAAGAAAAATTAAAATTGTTTTGAAAATGCAAAAGGAAAAACGTGAAATAAAAAAAAAATCACATGTATCTATGTATGTATATTATACAACATTATCAAATTGAAATTATCTTTTGTACTATTATATGAAAGTAACACAAATCGCAATAGATAATTGATGGTTATATACTATACATATTTGAAGCCATTAATCATACAAACTGTTGCGTTCAAAACAATAAAACAACTTAACGCAATACATACTGTTACAACAAATTAAATGCACTAAAAATCCAATCATTCAACAAGTTAATAATTTAAAAAAATATGTGCACACATACATTGTACATCAATGTCCAATTAAATAGCACGCTTAGCAAAAAATAAATAAAAAGATTAATTGATAAGTTGCTTTTTTTTATTATACTCGTAACAGAAATTTAATAATTAAATGCAAGAAATTTACAGCCTTATTTATAAAAATTATTAAGTCTTTATAAAGGGCATTTAAAACAAATTTTCATTCAAAAATTTTCTTATTGAACCTTAATTATTTTTATAAATAAGGCTGTTAAATTTTAAACCCTGTTTCCAAAAATCGGGCAGGTGACACGTCTAGAAAATGTGTTATCCACTATCCGTTCCATAGTCTTCAGCAGAAAGGAAGTAAGACTTATTGGTCTGTAAGCACTTTTGCCAGACTATTTTACCAAAAATCTGCAAAAATTGGTTAAAAATCTGAAAAATCTGAAAACTAATTTAAAAAAAATCGACAAAAAATCTGCAACAATAAAAACACCTTTATTTTAAATTGTTTAAAAAAATGGTACATATAAATACAAATCTGTGGAAAAAATATACATACATATCGCACACTAAATCAGCACCAGTCACAACTCCAAAAATCCCATATGTTCAGCAGTGGCAAAAAACTGTTCAAGAAGACTTTGGCTGCAAAAGAAATTTCTGCGGTCCATGAAAAAACAAAACCATTTTCATCATTTTGAGTTATGACTGTTTGTGATTTAGTGGTGGTATGGTTATTGCAAAATTAAACGTCAAAAACTACTTATTTGTTAGTGTTTCTTATGTGTATGTTTCCGAAAGTTTATTTTACGGAATAAAGAAAAACACGAAATATTGATGTTACACACATTTTAGAAAATCTGCAATTTGACAGTGAAAATCTGCACATCTCACTTTATAATTTTTGCAATGAAAAATCAGCAAAATGCAGAGAAATATGCAAATCTGGCAACAGTGTCTGTAAGCCTTTGGAGTCGCATAAATCGCCTTGTTAGGCTTAGATATAAAATCTACCCATTGCCTCCTGCCAGCTTTTTGGAGTATATGCGAATTTTAAGCAGACATTAAAAATTATAACCAGATGAGCTGATAAGGTGTAGAATATACAAAGTTACAAAGAGGATATTCGAATATGTACTGATAGTAAAGGGGCGATCAAATTGAGGAAACTGTTGAACATATGTACATATTCTCTGTCACTGCCTCGTTGGAAAGCCTATGATGGGTGGCCATCATCATCGTAAAAATAGTTGGAATAGATTCCCATGATTTCATAATTATGTATTTACAATTTCTAATTTTTGAATTTGAAGTGATAGCCGCAGTCGCCCACTGTATATATGTAGATGATAACGAATAACACAAAGCCATTATCATTGATACAAATAATTTATTTAATATTTTTTTTTGCATTTACATTTTTTTCTAATTTAAAAAACCACTGTCGTTATAATGAGCTTTTGAATGCACAAAAAATGTATAATTCTCCAAACTTATGCATGATACGAGTACGTCAAGTGTAAAAAGTACAAAACAAAATTAGCCAATTTAAAAAAGTGAAATTTGTTAAAAAAAAAAAAAAAAACAATGAAAGCAAGATTATAACAAGTTGTTAAAATGAACAATAAACTGTACTGGTATTACATCCTAAAATTAAACTCAATAAAGATAAAAAGAATAATAATAAAAATAAACATTATTTTTACCTCGTATATACGAGGGTAATCGTTTTCAGAACTAAAGTACTAAAAGAAACAATTTGAATTTAATGAGACTCTTCCTCTGTAGCTAAAATGATTTTCCTTCATATTCAGCCAGCTGTAGAGAAGTTAGTGGGAAACTTTCTCCAGTAAACAAATTATTTCTTGCAAATTGTCTTCCAATATGGCGGAGTCTAAGCGTCTGTGATACGAAGCGGCAAACTTTCGAAATTACTAGATACGAGTACACTATTTTGAAAATTAAAAATGAGATCTTTGAAGTTCAAATAACATGTTAAAATTAAGCATGTTTTCTAACTAAATGTATTTATTTTTGTGCAATACTGTAGATACATACATATGTTCATTTACTTGACAACTTTTGTATTTTTTCTTTTTTTGTAATCTATCAAAACACCATTTGAATGCGTAAGTATCTCGAACTCACCATCACTTTGGCGGTTACGGCGGTGATTAGTGATTCAATGTTCAATTGATAATTCATTCTAACCAACTTTGACAATCGAAATAAAAAGCCCGCCGTCAATTTTCATTTGATTTTATGTCGTGTGTGAGGTGAGTGAGTGTATTTAAATTCATACCAGCATTACTTACACACATTTCCTAAACTTGAATGTCGTCAGTTGCAATAAAATTTAATAGGCAAATTGTAAAAAGAAACTTAAAAAGCCTTTTTGCTGTTATTATTGTGCAGGTCAGTGATGGGAATTGGAAATCTTGATTTCGTGCCAAATCAGCTTTTAAATAGTGCCAAAATCAATTGAATAGTGCCAAACCACTTTTTATGTAATTTTAATGCTGGAACTTGATGTTCATTTAAATTATGGTTCTTGAATGATAATTTATTGTGTTTATAACTAGAAAAATTTACAAATATCACAAAAAAACACGGTTTAAAATTATTTTTATATATACATTAATACATTTCGAGCCCTATTTTCGATATAATAGTGAAGGACATGTGGTAAAAAATTAACTTTTTTATTATCAAAATTGCAAAATTGTTGATAACTTTTAAAATACAGGCTGTAAAGTTTATCGTGAGCGACAATTTACGTATGTACTCGTCCAGTTGTCGACATCGACTTCACTTTAATACAATATCAATTTATTTTTATGGTTACTATACTGCCGAGTTGTACAAATCGTGCACGAGATCAAAATATTAATAATTGTTAGCTGTTTATTTTAATCAAACAAAGATTCTGTCGGTATAGTAGAATTTGTATTGTATTACGATTATAACAAGATCTATTGTTAGACTTCAAAAATCTTTACCATGTATTAAAGATGCTAAAGTTTATAATTGCAGCCCATTTAACGTTTTACTTTTGATCAAACTTCGAACTAGAAATATACTTTCCACGTTTGATGAAGAATAGAGAATAAAAATAATACCTTGAACGATTCGATCAAAAATTACTTAAAAATTGTTCATTGAAACTATTGTTTACGTCTCCATGTATTTGAAAAACAAAAGACAATAAGAAAAAAGAAATATAAGAACCCAATAAACACTCAAAAAATTAAAATTCAAGCACTTGAAATTGAACTGGAAACAAGGCTGAATTCAAGCATTTTTTCAAGTAATTTTCAAGTTTGAATATATTTTTAAATAGAAAATCAAACAACAGAATATATGTTCAAACCTTGTCAAATACATAATTTATTTATTATCAAAACTGAAATTGTGGTGAAAATATAAAAAAGAAATAAATAAAAAAGTAAATTTGGAAAACAAAGGTGATTTAGATCTCGAAAACAATAGCGAAGACAGATGTGCAGAAAATTATTATTAGAAAAACAAAGGAATTGCATTTTGCTTTCTATTTTGAAAGCCTTGTTTTTGCAGCTTGAAATACACTTGAATTCAATTGGAATACAAGGTTTAATTGTAGTATAATTCAAGGCTTGAATTACACTGTACTAAAACTTAATTGTTCGCATTGAATTCAAGTTCCCTTTTCACTGGAGAATGCTATTGAATTAAAGTGTAAATCAAGCATAATTCAACCCTTGACAGTTGATTGTGTGGCTTGAATAACATTTGTTTTACACTTGATTTCCAGCAAAATTGCTTATTGGGAAGACTTTAATTCAATTTTGAATTCTACAACTTTATGCTGGGAAAATAAGTTTTTAATTATTAGTAGTTAAATTTCAGTGCCGCAATAATTTTCTTCCGTTGGAAGGTGGTGAGAATTTTGATCTATATTGTCAACATTAAGATCATCAATATATTTTTTGTTAAAAAAATGTCGATAGAAATGACGAAATAAAAAAGCCTCTTTAAAATTAAATGTATTCTCACATTTTTTGATTGCATTTCGATAATTTCAAGGACATAAGCTAAAAATAAAAATACATTTTGCTTATATTATCCGTTAAGCTATTCAATATGAATATAGTTTTGTCATTGCATTATGACTAAAAATTTTATAATGTGAAGAAATATTTCAAAGGCTCCCTCTGTTCAAAGACTCTATCTGCAGCAACTTGACGAGACAACCAACGGTTTGGGGAATACTAAAGAATTTCATAAATTTCAGAGTTGAAATATTTCCAAAAATTTATAAAATTTATAAAATCATTTCTACGACATGAGCTGTTACAAACAAATATATATATTCATTTTAATAGATCGTCAATGTCTCTGAGCAAACCGTTACTTTTAACTATCAGAACCGAAGAGTTGTCAGCATAGACTACTAAGTTTTCATTACTTAAAAACGCAAAAAGTAATAAGAAAAGTTTCCATATATACAATGGACAAAAAGTGCCAGAAACGGAGCGAGAGTGCCACAGTGCCAGGCAACAACCAATAGTGCCAAAAATGGCACAATTGTGCCACATTTCCCATCACTGGTGCAGGTCACTCTTGAAATAATAAACATACATACGAGTGTATATGTACATAAACACAGAAGTCAAAACTGAGATTTGTCAAAGTCAACAGCAAAGAATTGTTTAATTAACTGCACTTGACAATATTGTGTAGTTGCGGATGACTCAAATGTCAAGCTATTAGTCATTTTTGTAAGTACAAAGTTTCTCTTTTAATGTTTCTTTAGTAAAAGTAATAAAAGGTAAACCTAAGCAAAATGTGTGGTGTAGTCCAGGGATGGGAAAATATATTTTTTGTGTAAAAATCTTTAAACTGCGTTTAATTATTTATTTATTTTTAATTTATATCTGCAGTAAATATTTATAGCTAATTTTTTTTGTCATTTCTTAAACTAAACTTCAACTTGGAAGCCCGCTTTTACTAAAGCTGTTTTTATACTTGTTCGAGTTCTGGGGTGATTTCAATAGCTAACTCCAAGAATTAGAAATTTACAATTCATATTTTGTATCACATGAAAATATAATGGGATCTTATTAACGGAGCTCAGGTGACAAATAAACAATTCTTTCTGCCAAAAAAAAAATATCCGACTTCAATGCAAAGATCTGATAGAAGAAGATAAGAAGTACTTGAAATATAAAATTAAATTCTAATGGACGTGCCTCCGCCCATTTTTTAAATGCAAGATGTGTGTGTTTTTCAGAGCTCAGGGTGCGTGTTAAGTCTTGTAAAAATTGGTAAAGTAGAACCACTTAAAATAAAATATTGAATTTTAATGGGCGTGACTCCGCCCATTTTTTAAATGGAGGATTGTGTCTAATTTAGAGCTCAAGGTGTGTGGTAAGTTTCGTAAAAATCGATTAGGTAGAACCGCGTGAAATATTATAATAAATTTTAATGGGCGTAATCCCGCCCATTTTTCAACTTTCAAATTGTGTAATTACAAGTACCAAATGTGTTTTATAGGTTTCGCAGCAATCAGATAAAAAGAATATCATAAAATTAATAAAAATGGGACCATTGCAATGGGAAGCTTTACTCTCTCAGACAAAAGAAAATTTTTGCAACCGGTCTAAAATATACTGAGTTGTGAAGCAGCAACCCCACAAAAAATAGAGACGAATTATTAACCTCCTCCTTTTTATTTAAAGTGAGACTTTGGCTCGCTCACGTGACGTGGTGACGTTTTTTTTAGTTTTAGTGATGATAATTTTTGGTTTTTGGTGATTTTTTTTTTCGTTTTTTCCCGTTTTTTTTACAATTCAAAATTTTTAGTTTTAGGCTTTTTTTTTTGTTTTGGCGTTTTTTTTTTAAGTTTTTTTTGCAACCTTTTACTCTTGGCGTTTTTTTTTTTGCATTTTAGCCATTTATTTTATCATTCGTAATATATTTCATTTAAGCGCTTTTTTCATTTTTAATTTTGGTATTTTTTAATTTGAGCGTTTTTTGAAATTTTCAAGCTTTTTCCTCTTACGGCAAGCTGTAAAAATTACGGGCCAATCCCACGATGTCGAAAACATGCGACTTGTCTCACACTTACATTCAAAACAAAAACAAATTTTAATATTTTGTTGTTTTTTTAAATGTAAGTGTGCGACAAGTCGAACGTTGTCGACATCGTGGCATTGGCCCTACATATGTAGGTAGAGTTCCTGTCCCACGATGTCGACAACGTTCGACTTGTCGCTCACTTGCATTTGAAACAAAAACAAAATTTTTAAAGTTGTTTGTTTGATTATTTTTTTTTTTGGTCTTGGCGTTTGTTTTTCCTTTGGCGATTTTTTTATTTTGGTGCTTTTTTTATAATACAATATTTTTAGTTTTACCGATTTTGTTTTGTTTTTGGTAACCGTTTACTCGTGGCGATTTTTTGCGTTTTAGCTATTTATTTTATTTTTGGTGATATTTTCCATTTAAGCGTTTTTTCTTACTGTCATTTTTCGTTTCGGTATTATTTAATTTTAAAGTTGTTTAGTTTTAGGGTTTTTTACAAAATTTCACGAGTTTGTCTCCTACGGCAAGTTGTCAGAATTAGATTGTCGAAATTACATTGACTGATAGAATACTCTTTAATTTAAATTTTTTTTCAGTGTTAATTGGTGTAGTCTGCATAAAAATACACTAACGTCAAGTGTCTATATATCGTTACCTTAATATAAGGGGTGTTTTTCTCAAAGGTATAGAACTTCGAATTGAAATAAAACACAAGAAAATCGTTTTAATGTCCATCAATTTGGCTTTATTGGAAGGATAATTTTATGCCATTAATGTTTAAATATGATTTCGGGCATGTGGCCTCCGCGGCTGGCTCGAATAAAGCCAATTCTACAGGTTCAATTTTCAACCATTTTTTCTAGCATATGGGGCCGTATGTTGGCAATAACGCCACGAATGTTGGCTTCCAAGTCCCCTAACGTTTCTGGTTTGTTGGCGTAGACGAGCGACTTCACATATCCCCAAAGAAAATAATCCAATGGTGTCAAATCACACGATCTTGGTGGCCAATTGACAGGTCCATTCCGCGAAATTATGCGATGGACGATTATGTCGACCATAAAATGGACGGAGCTTGCGGTAAACTTCGCGAACTGAACCATTATTTTCGAAATAAATTTGCACGATTTGCAAGCGTTGTTCTTTTGTCAACCTGTTCATGATGAAATGGCAAACCAAACTAAATATTAATCACTTGACAGCTGACAAAATGGCCGCCAGTTAAAAAAGTGATGCCAACTTAAAGTTCTATACCTCAATAAAAAACACCCTGTAGAAAGGCCTTACCTCATTATTTTTTAAAATTCAAGTTTTTTGTATATGTCGATAGAAAAACATTTAATGTACGAGTAAAGTTTTCCTATAATTTCAAAAATATCAATCTTCAGAAAATATTCAGCCTTTTAAGAAATATCATGTAAAAAATTAAAGAAAATTTTTTTTTTTTAAACTAGGAATTAAAATCTTTCATGCTGTCATAATTAGAAGCACGTATCCCTTGCAGAAACCTTTCTGCCAACTTTTTTGCTAATACTTATTTTTGGTTTTTTTTTATTATTATTAATTTGCATAAGTTTCACTAAAAGACTTCAAGCTTAGTTGAAAATCTAGACAAAAAATAAATGACTCATCGTTTGTTTACACCTTAAAAATAAACCACATTCATATTCAACTCATGTTTAAAAAATTTACTAGTTTAACATTTAATTTCGATTTTAATTGAATTGAATTTAGTTTCGGTGGTTAAACAAAATTACCATTCATCAATGACGAAAAATAAAATGCAATAAAAATGAACTCAAGGTTGTTGCTACATATTGCTTGTGATCGGTTAGTAAATGTGTTTCGATTTAGTGCGGTTTGTTTTTGATGGTCTGTTGGGTTCAAATGATTTCATACGGGCAGCATATCGTGCCGTAATCGCAAAAATAGTTTAAGCGACATAATTTTCGAACTTCAATTTTGACCAAAATTAATTATTTGCGATCGTAAATAGTCGATTTTAATCAAAAATAAACAAAGTCCAAAAAATTTGTCGCTTAAGCTATTTTAGCGGTTATGGCTCGATATGTCAGAGGCGAAACATGTTTTTATCCTGATACATGCTACGAGTATTTTAAAATAATCTATTAAATTTGAAGAAACCTTATAAGATAAAATATAAGAAAAAGTGATGCTAGATAACGAAAAGTCCCCACATCCCTCCCCATTTTGGGAACAAATTCCCTAATGTGGCTGCACTGCTCATTTGCAACGTTTGCACATGTAGGTGCCCAGGAAAAAATTTCAAAAAAGGTAATCGAGTTTAGAATTAAGCATTTTTGGTGGAAGCACTTCCCTACTGGATTACCAACTTAATGATTTTAACAAGGCGTGAGACTAAAATAATCGATTCTTGAGAAGTACTTACTTTTTTTTATTTCGCAACTTGTTCACGTAATCTATTTAATCTAAAAAAATCATTCTCTTCATTTAGCAATTTGTACATGATTTTTTTTAAATTTTAGGTAATGTGATTTGTAAGCGATTAATGGAATTTGGCAATCAGAAAAGTAAGTCATTATATGGCAAGTAGTTCTAATGGTAATGGGTAATTTTTTGCTGGGTGAAGTTAAATTTAAAAATTGATAACCCTTGATACAAACCTTGTGATTTAACAGAGCTCTGTTAGAGTGTTAACAGAGCTCTGTTAAGCTATAAATATTCGATTAATGCCTTAAAAAAAAGACATTCAATTAGACTTGGGTCGAACTCGTTCACTAGTTCATTTTTGCCACAAACCACTGATCAAACCCATTTAAATTACATGGGTTTGATCATTGGTTTGTGGCAAAAATGAACTAGTGAACGAGTTCGAAAAAACATAAATTTGAACCAAATATTGCCAAGTTTTGAAGTGCTGAAGATAAGCACTTTTTTGTTATGGAGTCGATGTGGGTGGACAACTGTGGTCACCTATTATGAATCAGATTGTAATCTAAAAACGTGCATACTAAGAATTTTTGGAAGTTCGAGTTTCCAGGAGTTTTTCGAAAAACTTTAAACTTGCCTTACTTTTTCTAAGATGTGACCAAATTTGGTGACGTGATTTAGGCAATTAGGACCTTGATTTTTTTCGGTTCCATTTTATTGGAGCATTGGTCCTAAACTTTTTAAAATTATCGAGAGTCTACTGTATAAAGCCCAGCTAGCATTTGGGTGATCATTTCTAACAAAAATCTCTTATATGATTCTCCTCAGATCACTTTTGATGATTAAAAACTGATTTATCACTTGGGTGATTGAAAAAGAATTCACTTATGATTCATCTATATGATTTCTTGAAAATAGAGGAATAAAATGCAAAGAATCAGCAAAAAGAAACCCAATGATTTAAATGCTAAAAGTTTTCAACAATAAATCATCAAATCGTATCATAAATGATTCTCTGGGAAGATCCATCTGTAGGATACCATTTTTTTTTACAACGGGAGTATCATTTATGATCGAAAAATGAGCCCGTCCAGCTGATTCGGAAAAGATTAGATTATGATACAAAATGCTCGCTGCGAGAAACCACAATAAGTCAGCTGTTATTTTAATTCTTTCATATAGAATAATTCGAATTATAGAACGAGACATTATGTCTAGAATTAGTTTATATGTACATAAGTATGTAGCTTTAAAAAGAAAAATCATATTAATGATTTACAACAATAGATACATATTGTTACATTTGTCTAATATTTTATTTTATATTGTGCATGCACACATACATACATAGGGTTTGTATGGATATATGTATGTATGTATGTAACAGTGGCTTTTTATTATAATTTGTGTTAAAAATATGTGAAAAGGTTTTTTGTTAAACTTTTTTTTTTGCTTACATACCAGTGATATTTATTTTCATTTAGTTTGAAACAATAACATGCAACAACAACAATATTATAATGAACATTTCAAAGGTTACAAACTATTCATAGAAATGGTTTGCTGTAGTAATCAGCATAAGATAGTCAACATGATATCAGTAGGGTAAATATACATATGTACCCTGTCGGAAATTACGTTAACTTTCAACTAACTTTAAGCTAACTATTTCGCAACTAGTACTGGCTGACACTTGGATTACTTTTAATGTAATCAACTGACTATTTTAAAATTGCGATGTCCTAGGCCGGTAGTCAATTGACTCACTACTCTGCATTAATTTCATACTGTTTTCACACTGACATGGTTTTAATAAGTTGGTTTTAACGTTAAAACCAACTGTTAAAACCTGGGGTCCAATCGTTACATCCGTGAACGTACAACTCGTTACGTAAACACACAATTTTCAGATTATGACATACGTGAACGTATTGAAATCCCACTCAGTTTATACGATTGACGTATCATTTAATTTGTTTTCGTACGATTGCCGATACGACCACGTATGTAACGATTTGAAGCCTGGTTTTACCATACAAATTGTTTTTGTTAAAACCAAATTAAAACCATTTTTGAATTGGTTTTAAGTTGGTTTTATGAAATGCAACCTTGTCTTCGCTGTGATAAATTCAGTGCTGCCAAGTTAAAATGACTGACAGCAGCTGATAATGTTATACCAGTGAATAACAATAGATGGCGCTTAAAAAATTTTCAACTTAAAAATGGATGCAGCAGCAACAATAATCAAAAAATTATGGGATAAAAAGAGTTTTTTTGGAAGGAAAACAACGAAAATATTTTAAATTCAACTGTGGAAAGTGAAAAAAGACAATATGACTGACATTCATCTGCCTATAAAAAAGGTTTATCTTATAATGTATTTGTGCATTTTTATATTATTTACAATATTTCCAAGCACTTCTTCATTCTGTATAAGAAGTTCCATAGTTTAAAAAATTTTTATTTACAAAATATAAAATAATTTCCATTTTAGGTCGCATTGTGAAATATCTCCGTTTTTCATACAAACAAAAACAGTTGAACAGTATGTCCAACAAGTGTTATTAAAAAGCAGAAAATATGCAACAACAAATACACGCATTTCGGCAGGAGATTTATTTTATTTTGAGCAAAGTTATTAGACAGCCTGTGAGTTAAAACCTGAATTTAACAAACTTGCAGTGTGAAAGCAAAATCAGCTGTTTATGGTTTTAACGTTAAAACCAGGTTTTAACTTTCAGTGTGAAAACACTATCAGCTAACTTAAAGTTGATTTTTTTTAAATCACCTGGTAGTCAGTAAATTAAAAATATTTTTTTGGGATTCGAACATGTATCACCACACGTTGTGTACTTAACGCGCTACCACTCAGCTAAGGTACCATTTAAAATAACAACCACAGAATACACAGGAGTGAAGAAAGTGACAGGTAAAAAAAGCTCCAATCAGGTTTTTGTTAAAATTCATGGAAAAAAGAGAAAAGCATAGTGTATTTGATACTGTAGTGTATTACTACTTACCAATTAACACAGCTAATAAAAATTTATTGCACTAGAAAGACGTAGCGAAACAAAAACGACGACAAAATTTGAGGGAAAACGAGACAAACAGAAAAATACCCGTATCTTCCGTCTCGTGACAGTGACACTTCTGTATGTTTTGTGATAACAACAGCAAAATGTTAATATACAACTGAAGTGAGTTTCAAGGTAGCTGAGAATAAATTTGTTGGCTCTCATCAAATTCGGTTACGTACTCAACTTAAGAATTAATTAATTTGGGTTTGTTCTGGATGATATTGCAGTTAGCTTTTAGTCAGTAAAAGAAAAGTTTACTATAAGTTAAATATTTTTGTAGTCAACCACACATTCTCCGACAGGGTATATATGATTATCTTTGTGTGTGTGTGTGTGTTTACGTGTTTCTTGGATACTGTGACAAACAATCTTAGCGTCATCAAGGTTGCTGGATTTATTTCTTACAATTTTACTATTGTTTTGTATTTGTTGTTGTTTCGTATTTTTCATGTCTTATCTGTTATCAGAAACATGTATATATAAGTATTTGTCCATATAATGAAATGTTAGATACGGAAAAAATAGAGTTGCAAAAATTTAATCTCTAATGAAATTTCTCTATTTTTTGTAAATTAAAATAAACATGCTCTTGGCTTCCGCATATAAAGTATAAATTTCGATGTTTTTGCAATATGTAACTTAAGCCTTCAATTTGTATAACAAAAGTAATAAGTATTTATATTTTAACCCCCATATTCACAAAAAAATGTTTTAGGTTTATTAAAGGTTTATTTGCAAATTTCCCATAGAAATATGTCAAATAACCACTTAATAAACCTCAAATAGTTTTTGTGAATTCGGCCGTAAGTGTTTGCTGCATTTTTGTGCAAGAGTTTGTTTGAATTACACATTTTGTTTTTTAATTTATTATAAAAGCTTAGATACCTTATAAACAATTGAAATAAGATTTGAATCATTCAAATCATTTGAGAATTGATAGTTATTTTTTTTTATTTCAATATAAAATAGGTCATGCGAAAGATTTTCATCAGATTTTAATACATATGTACATACTAGATCCCTGCACAAGACCACTTACAAGAACTTTTATGAAATGAGGGATTTTTCAAATGCTTTACTACAGCGAAATCTTCTAAAACAAACGCTAAACAACACTGTTGGCAAGACATTTATTTCAGTTATTGCAGTTATAGGAGTAAAGAAGAAAATACTTTGCGACGGAAGAATTTGAATTTTCTGCATACGCACACTCGTTGTGTGTAGGATCTTTTATTTTTCTGCGCACATGCAAACGCACACACATGCATTGACACCCTTAAACACATAATAGCTTACCATCTACATCTTACACACACACAATCAAACGTACAATATGAAAAATAACAAAAAAACACTACTTCTTCTGAGTTTTTGTTATGAACAAGAAGTCTTCGCGACATCGCTTAAAAACACTCATTTACATTAGTCTCCTGCACAAGACATCTTATAAGAACTTTCAAGACATGAGGGATTTTTCAAATGCATTACTACAGCCAAATCTTATAAAACAAACGTTAACAACATTGTTTGCAAGAAATTTGTTTGAGTATTGTAGGTATAAGAGTAAAGAAGAAAACACTTCGTGACGGAAGAATTTGTGATACTTGCTTCTTTCTACGCATGAGAGCGTGTACAAACGTCATGCATGTATGTGTGTATGATCTTTTATTTTTCTGCGCACATGCAAAGGCACACACATGCATTAACATTAGTTGTATGCGGTTAATCACATAATAGCTTACCATCGTGCTTCGCTTATAGTACGATAGCATTTAATTATTATTGGATTAGTATAATATAGTATATTAGTATAATATATGCGACATACATTTAAAAATCATGACGTTTTTACATTTCAAGACTGTTTACGCAGCTCTCTAATATACATGTACATCAATGCATCCATACAGCATTTATTATTGGTTTAGTATAACACATGCTACGAGAATACATTTAAAAAATAAGACGTATTTACATTTCAAGACTGTTTACGCAGGCCTCTAATACATATGTATGTACTTTTACAATTATCCAAGCCAATTTAACAATCCATCTATTAAATAATGTATGTAACTCCAATAAAACACGTTATAAACTCAAATATTTTCACTTTTTATTTTTATAAATTTGTTTTCTTGTATGTTTTTCCTTGATTTGCAGCTCCAGTGTTTTCTTTTTGCTCATTGTTTTTTTTCCTGAGAGTCACCTACATTTTTTCTGCCATTATTTTGCTTTTGCTGGCTACATTCTCAAGATTACGAGTTATAAATTAAAATTCACATGTAACAATAATTTTATTTTCTTTTTTTTTTCATCACGAAAATTATAGCAAAGCAACCATTAAAGTTAACAATTTACAAAAATGTCTTCTTGTTTTATCGTTGATACACTGGCATATACATTCATACTCGTAAATACATTTTTAGTAAGATTTTTTAGATTCATCATTTATGTTTAATGCAGTACAACCTGTCTTCTATACAACAATACTTTGAACTTCTAATTAGAACAAGATTTACTTAGTTCAAAAATCTTATTTTATCGATAAAATTTCGATTTCGACACTTAAGCTGTGTACTAGAGGTGAGCACAAGACATAAAATATTGCGCAGTATTGTATTTAGGGAGAATCCAGAGAACAATGAAACCAAAACGCACAAACTCGTTGCATAACAGTTAAATAGACATTTGTGTCAATTATGCAATATTTTTCGCTTTGATTCTTTATTTCTTAAAGCGTTAAATTAATAAATTATAAACTTAGAATAACATCACATGTTGTAAACTAACATCCTCAAAGTATTTGTGTCAATTGTTTTTTTCTTTCACCCACACACTATTAACATTATTTCATTTCATTTGACACTACTGTCAATCGATATGAAATAACTATAGTATAAAATGCACTTGCTTGACAGATAAACAAATGCTGTTGTACTCGTATGCTTTTGATGAAAAGGAATAAGAGTTTTGTGTGTTCTCATAAAATCAAGAGCAATAAAAAAAGAACAGCTCAATAATGTATTATAACCTACATGTTAAAAAATTGATTTTAAAAATCGCCAAAATCAATTTTGTGTATATACATACATACATACATACATATATGATAATAAATTTGTTTTTATACAACAATTTTTCAATATAAATTTAGATAAAATAATTGTGTAGAAACTTATCAGAAAACCGCAAAAAGCAGAAATAAAATCGCCAAAGATTATTTCTTGTAAATTTTTCTCATCTAATTAATATAAGAAAAATTATGAAAATTAAATTATTTTAATTTCTTGCAGACGAGTTTTGGTAGGACTTATTTTAGAAACTAGTCCCTCAACAAACTATTTTTCTTGAAATACAAAAATTTCAATATTGTTAAAAATAGCCAACAAATTTATTTATCGGCAGAAAAATTCCCATGTCTCCAAATAAAAAATTTAAATGCCAAACAAGTGGTAAAGTCGCCACGTTAGCGAGAAACCGCCATATCTGATAGCCCTGTGTACAACATGCAGATTAAACAAGCAAATGTTTTGTGTTCACCTCTACTGTGTACCAACCCGAGTATTCTGTAACTCGCTAAAGCTAAATCTAAATTCGATCGCTAAAAATCTGAACAAATAGATAATTAAAATTTTTTTGCGACGTCATCAAACACTAAAATTTCCACGCAATACATTTTTGATCCAATGCCTGATTTAACAATACAAGTTTGAAAGTTGCATTCGTAACCATAAAATCCATTAATAGAATTTATAGATTTTTAGCTTAAGCGAGTTACAGAATACGGGGGCTGGTCACATAAAAAGTATCTCCAATATTTTTTCCATTTTTTTTTCACACAGATTTATTTATGAAATACAATTTTCCTAATGCACATATTTTGTTTATGAATTTTAAATCAATTCTTTAACAGCTCTTTCTTGCTGCACACAAAAATAAAGTTGTTGCTGTTATTGCCAAATCAAAACATGTAACATATTTTTTTTAATAAAGAAAAATGTTAAAAAAAAAACCCTTCGAAAATTAAGTCACGGCATTGTCTATTGCCAATTATTATTGTTAATTACTTTATTTTTGTGTTACTTTTTTTATACACAAATAATATTTTCAATGAATGAATTACCTTTTGAGTTCAATTTTCATTGCTATACACATTTCATACAGTTTTGCTTATAGAGTTGTATTAATAATTAAAATTACTAATTTAATAATTTAGAAATTAATTTGTTTCTTTCCAAAATGATTGCTGTCAAAAATAAATGAGTAGATGAAAATGCACATGAAATTTCTACCAGACCATTTGGCGCCTTCGTCTTGTTTTCATATTTTTAAGGTGATTTCTTTTCGCAGTTTGAGTGTGGAATTTTAATTTATGGATGAAATTTTGTATGTGTGTTGTAAAATCTTTATTAGTATTAAAAGCGTTTTGTACTCGAAAAAAAAAATACAAAATTACCTTAAAAACACTAAACAAGTATTTATAAAAAAAAAAATTAAAAAACCCGACTGCGACCAACTTTGAAACGTTAAATATCATAAATGGTCATTCAAAATGAAAAATCATAAGAGAAAGATGATTTTAAAATACCTGTCGAATGATACCCATTTTGATATAGTTCGCCGACTTTTTATTTTTTTCGTATTTACAAAATGGCGTCTGTTGGCCGCCATATTGAATTTTGGTGACACTCCCAGGATTAAGTCAAATCGATTGACGTAAGAATTATCAAAATCAGTCCTGGGGGCAAATTACGGCACTCGAACGAAATTACGAAATATTTCAATAGAGTTTATATGGAAACATTTTAAAATTTCGAACCGTATCGAATGCCGTAATTTGCCCTCTGGCGTTCTGTTAATATAATGCCGCAAAGGAAAACACATACATACACACATACATAAACTGATAAACACAATATGCTTCTTGGCGTTGCACAGTCGGTTAAAAAAAAAGACTCAAAAGCAAAAAAAATTCACTTGAAACTTGTTTATTTCAATCAATTTGCTGTGAATTACAATATATTATAAAATGTTTTTTTTTATACCTTCAAAGTAAAAATATTTACGATTATCTGCATTCGTAAAATATAAAAGATCGTTAGTACGAGGGTGGGTCATTAGCTCAGTGTCTTTTTGAATTTCCCGCCTCTTAATTGAAATGGCAATACTGCTGTCAACCCGCAACTGTCAGTTGACTCCGGTCAAATGAATGAACGAATTAAGTCAAACGGGAAATACAGGACACTGCGACCAAAGTAGATCTATTGCAGGTACGTCCAAGCCATGTGCACAATGTGCAATCTTTTATACAGAGCTTTTTGAGCTTTCACACCTACGAGCGTACAACATCCAAAACAACAACACAACATACAGCAATGTAGTTCTCACTTTGCAAAGAAACAAGAACAAATTAAAAAGCTTTCAAAGCTTTTTACATCAAATGCAAATATCAGTGCATGTTTGTTTGGATGTAGCTGATCTATTGTATCCTTTGCCAGGTGCACCTCATCTAGACCTAATCTCCTGATGAATGTCAGGATTGCCAGTGGGTCTAGTATTGGCAGTTCCCAATCCTCTAATCGGCGTTTGCCCAATTGCCTATATCTTCTGTGGCATAACGTTTCACAGTCCTTCAGAATATGCTCTTTAATTTCATCTTCGTAATCACAGAATCTGCACATGCTGTTACTCTCAATTCCAAGTCTGTTGAGGTGTTTTCTCAGTCTACAATGGCCTGTCAGGAAGCCCGTGAGCATTCATAGATTGTTTTTACTCAGGGACATGAGAGCTATGAAACGATTTTAGAGGCGATCCCTATTACTCTTGATCTCCGTTGATATATCTTCCCGGATTTTGTCCAATTCGAGTCCGCAAAACGGTTCTGATCAGACCATGAGTGTACTAGCCCCCTTCTGGCCATTTTGTCTGCATTTTCATTTCCTACTCCTGTCAAAACTTGAACAAGAATTTTGCTTGTGTTCGAAGACTACCGCGGGATCTTCGAAGAAAATGGAAACAGTGAATTTCGTGTGCTCATTAAGCGTTATTTTTTGCGACAAAAAAATATCACTTAAACTAAGGCTAAGCTTGATAAAAAATATTGGTACTCTTCACCATCAATTTCAATGGTAAAAAAAGTGGTTTACTGAATTTTACGTCCTGGTCGTACAAGCGGAACGTTCTGGATGCCCAGCAGAGGTCTCTACATCCGAAACAATTGAAAATATTCACGATATGGTTTTAGCCATATCGAACCATATGGAAGGCATAGACATCTCACATGGCTTAGTGATTTAAATTTTGAATGATCACTTGGGTATGAGAGAGCTTTCCGCATGATGGGTGCGGCGTTTGCTTACAATTTACCACAAACGCAAAAATCCATGAATTGGTCTACGAATTTCTCTCTCATCCACCTTATTCTCCAGATTTAGCCCCGAGTGACTATTCCTTGTACCCATATCTGAAAAAATGGCTCGTGGGAAAGAGATTTAATGGCAAAGATGAAATCATCATCATCATGACAAAAAATACATATTTTGATGACCTCGACAGATCATATTTTTCGGAAGAAATAACAAAATTGGAGAAACGTTCAAGTAAGTGTATAAAACTCAAAGGAGACTAGGTTTGAAAAGTAGAATAACTTTTTTTACCTATATAAAAACCTGTGTTTCTTTAAAAATTCACTGAGTTAGTGCGCCACCATCGTAGCTTGTAGCATCAAAATTAAATCTAGAAATCTCTGTAGTGTTTTCTTTTCCGTTCCTTTTTGTAGTTTCTTCTATGTTAATTCTCGTATAAGCGGAATTCGCGGTTGGCCTTGTAGAACTTTTACATCTTGTAGTTTTGGTAAATTGTTGTTGCTTTGCTTTAAATTTAACAAAATTTACCAAAGCTACAATATGTAAAAGATCTACAAGTCCAATCGTGAATTCCGCTATAATTTTTATTAAAAACTTGCACAAAGAAGATCAATTTAGTATTTATGTAAAATTATACAATGGCTCAATTGTTGATGGTAACCGAACTTCAGTTGTGTTGTGAATTGGCAACGCAATTGAAATTAAAATTAATATTATATATGGCGACTTTCTTTAAAGCCTTAGAATATTATATTCAGTACCTGTATACAATGAAGGTAGTAAACCTTAGCAACAAGTTCCGAGTTTTTTTGCTGGGGAATAAATGTTATTGCTGAAAATAGTTTTTAACAAATAGTCAATTTTTAGCCTTAAATAATATTTTCGCCTTACCAAAAAAGCAATAGTTTATTTCATTTAAATTAATTATTTTTTATTTTGCCACCTTGCCTTAACAACTAAAAATGTGTGATTGCCAATAATGTTGCAATTTGGCAACTGAAATCAACACACCTGTTAACAGCTGTAATAACATTTTGGTAATTGGCAACGCAACTAAAGCTATGTCGCCATACATAATCGAGCCATAAATCAGTATACAAAATTATATTATAATTAATAGCTACATAAAATTGTTATCAAATTCTAAGTAATTCTTATCATTATTTAGTTTTGTTACTCAGTGTACATGTGTTTTTAAATGTTACAATAAAGTTTTATTTCAAAGAATTCTATGTCACGTTCACGAAAAAATTTAATTTCTTATCATTTCATTAAAGTAATTATTTATTAAACATTTTCCGCTTTTAGTTATGTAAAAGTAGTTTATAAATAAACAAATGATAACAAATGTGCAGATAGTACGTGTGTTATTGTAATTATAAATTTAAATAGAAATTATTATACACAATAATGCCGTAATCAACGTCATCAGATCTTATCTTGAAAAATTCTTTCTTACAAAAAATATTTATATTACAAAGAAATCCGAGTATGATTCACTAAAATAAGTAAAAGTTGAGTTGGATAGAATCACTTAAGACTCAATTATATTTTTGTTTAGGTACGGCAACAGCCACTTTTTCTAATCCATAAGCTATATTGTGTCTGCGCTAGGCTTAATTAAAATCGGTTCATGAAAACTGCTTACCCCCATATTCATAAAAAAAATAAAATGAATTTGAAATCCATTTTAGGAAAACAAAATTTTTTTTTTTTTTTTCATTTTAAATTTTATGAATATGGGGCTTAATATACATCCCAGTTTTCTATACCTAAAATTGTGTTGTCAGGAAAAAATAAAGATTTGAATACGCTTTCTTTCGAAAGAAATATTAATGTTGTTTGGATATGGCACGTCCCACTTTTCTAACGCTACACATTTCACCACGGTACAGTACTTCCAAGCAGTGTAGTTCAGTACGGCTTTCATTCTAAAAAAAAAGTTGTTCTATATCGCTGGCTTAACATGCAAAGGCTCTAAGTCCATATTTTAAAATTTTACTGGGGAGGTAAAAAACAATACACTACTGACATGTTGATATTAAAAAAATTTACATACATTAATTACACTGTGCAACAGTGAATAGTAAAACCCTATACCCTCTTTGGCGATTTTGTTGACCAATTTTTTATGGGCCTCCAAAGATTTGGAAAATCAGTGCACTCTCAAAAAATGGTGTCATCAGTTTTTGACCAACAGCCAATTCAGACTTAGTAATAGCGCTTAGCTGTATATAGCAATAAGAGTCTACCGAGAAAATCTTGCTAACATCTAACATACCAACAAAATTATTTCTTCGTGCACTTTTTTGTGCAAAATTTAAGGAAATTTTGTTTTTAATTTTTTCAGAATAACTTAAAGGGATTTTTGCTAACAATATGTGGCAAAGTTGTACCTATGGTAGAATTAAACAGCTTTTGTGAACATATCAATATAATCTGAATGTGACTAGGCATCCTAAATACCTCATGACAGACACCATTTTTTGAGATTGCACCTTTTTTTGAGGGTACACTGATTTTCGAAAACTTTTCAGGCCCATAAAAAAATCGCCAAACTGGCTATAGGGTTTTACTAGCCTTTGAAAAGTCTCACTTCAACCAATATTAAAGCCGAAATAGATTCTACGCGGGCGGAGTCTGCTGCGTCGTTTAAGAAAATTCACAAAATGGTATTGGACGATCGTCGGCTGAAGATTTGTGAGCTGGCTGAAATGGTAAGCATGTCAAAAAGTGCTTATTGACCTACAATTTTAAGATGATACAGCTGTGGGTGTTGCGTTTGCTCACAAGAGAACAAATAAGGTCATTTTAGCTTATTGTACATGACTTTATTGCAGTGAGCCGGCGAAAATCGGTACATTGCGCCGATAGTGGGATCTCGGTTTTAGACGAAACAAACTACGTCATATAATGGAAAATAGTACGCATTTCGTAATCTTGCATTCTACCATTCTTGCGCGTATTAAAAAGAAATTTCCCAATTCTTAACAACACAAAATCTAAAGCCCACTTGATTTGCATCATTATTTCTCATATTACAATTTTTAATTTAGTTTCATGAGAAAAAAATATAAATTGTATTGAAATCAAAACTGCATACCACACAAAATTTGTTGTAACACGTCTTATTTATACCGTGCAGATCATAAATTTAAAACTGAAAATTTAACTATAAATGTCATCTAATTTATTTTCTGCATAAAAACATATTAATAACATGAATGTTATATGAGACAACCACGTAATAAAGATGATAACAACATATGTATGTATGTATGTATGTATGTATATGTAACCACGCATGTATGTATGTATGTATGTATGTGTGTTTGTATGTGTCTAGTTGTAACCCACATTAATTGGAAAAATATTGAATTTTTCTAAAAAAGAAATACATACATACTTTTAAGCAAGAATTGCAAACAACGAAAAGATAAATTAATGTAACCTTCATCACCTTTTTCTTCATCATACGAATAGTATAGAAAAAAATTAATTGCAATATAAAATCATACATGTACTCGTACACAAATTTTCAATACAATAGTTGTAATGACTCAAGTGCCGAAAATGTAGAGAAGGAAGGACAATGAAAACGCCAGACCTTTATTGAGATTTCAAAAGTCTCACTTGTACTGGAAACAAGATGTGAAAAAATACGACTATATTGTCTGCGCCAACCATTCAACATCTTATTTTATTTTACATCCAATAAATATCAACTAATGGCTATAAAAAATTTCTTAAAAAAGCCAATTATATGTAATAAAATCTTGTACTTTTCTGCATTTTTTTTTGTAATTGTAGAATATTCTTTTTATAAAACATACTATACTTTTTATAAAAAGAAATTCTTTATAAAAGATTATCACCTTATGCAAAAAAATAATATGTACTTCAAGTGTTTTTAGACAAAATTTTAATGAAAATTTCGTTGTAACGTACTCTTCAAACTCAAATTCACACTTTAACACAATACCAAAAAATTGGGGCTTGTGTATCCGTTGTCGAAAACAACTGACTCTTTTTGGCAGGTTTATGCTATTTTGTAGACCTTAAGAAACTGAAATAGATTATCAGTAGCACAAAATTGTTCTTTAACGTCGATGCATAAATTTAAACTTAACTAGCAGAGACAAAAACCAATATTTTTAGTAGAGTGACTTTTGCACTTAACAGCGATCTGTTAATCATTTATTTAACAGTACTAGTAAAATTAATGAGTAATATTTATTTGTATTTTTGTATTTTGACGGCGATAAGATGCATAATTTTAGATTCCCTGTCGGGATTTGAGCTAACTTAAAAGTAACTAAGGGTTAATCAGAGACGAGTGACAACTGACTCAAAAGCTAACTCATTTTACATTTTAAACGCTATTCAGTTTTTCAACGTAATGTCCTCAGAACGAGTCAGTACTCACTCACGCTGCATAAGATTCAAATAACCACAAGTTAGCTTATTTCGAGTGAGTTTTTGGCTCACTATTAGTTAGCTGCGAACTGACTAACTAATGGTTAGCCCATTATAATTTAATTTGTGGCGCATCGAAAAAGAAGAAAAAAGGTCTTTCTTTAGCTAGCCATTATTTTTAACTTACTAATGATTAACATTTTTAGTCAACATAAATTAGAAAGAATTTAATATTTCTTAGAGAGGAGAATTGGTATCGAACCGTGATCACTTTGTTTGTCAGCCATCATACTTAACACTTTCCTATTGCGCCATATAAAATGAAGATGGCACAGAGTTAACATAAACATGAATTTTACTTTGACATATTCTCGATAAACTTTAACTCATCTCTGCATCAGCTTTGAGTTAGCTTAAAGTTAGTTCAAAACTTATCGAGGAGATGTTAGTTGTACAAACATGACTCACTAATCGCAGCATCAGTTTTGAGTTAGCTTAAAGTTAGTTCAATACTTATCGGGACGAAGGTAGTTCTACAAAAAGCTACTGAATCACATCTGCATCATTTATAAGTTAGTTCAGAAGCTAGTTGTAAATGAGTTAGCAAAAAGTCACCTATATTTTGAGCCAGCTAATAAAAATCCGACAGGGTTTTTTTAAAAAATCCAAGAGAGTAATGTTAACGGTAATCTGTGAAAAAAGTGGTTTTGTAAAATTTGTCAATTGCTACAATTGACACTAGATCTCTACTATAAAACGTTAGAAGAATTTGTATTGTATTGACGCATATACATACTTACATACATATATGTATATGTCACTGCTGGCCAGAGAAGCGCCAGAGTGCCGATTATCAATCGGATTTTTGTACAAATGAATGCACATACGCTTATACATTTATTTCGGTTTTCTCTCTGTGGGCAGCATTGGTATATGTATATCGCATAGTTAAACATACTTTTTTCTTATAAACATTTTTTTCTGCTTCTGCATTTCCAGGTTACGGTCGCCGAGAGGTCGTTGAATTTCTGTTGAACAATGGTGCTTCCATACAAGCATGCGATGAAGGTGGTCTTCATCCATTGCACAATGCATGTTCATTTGGTCATGCCGAAGTCGTAAGGCTATTGCTGAAAGCTGGCGCGTGTCCGAACACGACAGACAATTGGAATTATACCCCACTGCATGAGGCGGCTAGCAAAGGTAAAGTTGATGTTTGCATAGCGCTCTTACAACATGGTGCCAATCCAAATATAAGAAATTCGGAAAATAAGACACCTTTGGAATTGTCCGATGAGAATACGAGGCCTGTGTTAACGGGCGAATATCGTAAAGATGAGTTGTTGGAGGCGGCACGTTCAGGTGCCAAAGATCGACTATTAGCTCTGCTAACGCCTTTAAATGTCAATTGCCATGCTAGTGATGGTCGCAGGTCAACGCCGCTTCACTTGGCGGCTGGTTACAATCGTATTGCCATAGTGGAAATATTGTTGGCCCATGGAGCAGATGTGCATGCCAAGGATAAGGGTGGACTGGTGCCATTGCATAATGCATGTTCGTATGGTCACTTTGAGGTTACCAAACTATTGATCAAGGCTGGCGCAGATGTAAATGCAAATGATTTATGGGCCTTTACGCCTCTGCATGAAGCGGCCTCTAAAAGTCGTGTGGAGGTGTGCAGTCTACTGTTAAGTAAAGGAGCTAATCCCACTCTATTGAACTGTCATAATAAATCGGCTATAGATTCAGCACCCACAAGGGAACTAAGAGAGAGAATACACTGTAAGTTAATATCGGGTGTTTTTTTAGAGGTATAGAACTTCGAATTGAAATAAAACACAAGAAAATCGTTTTAATGTCCATTAATTTGGCTTTATTGGAAGGATAATTTTATGCCATTAATGTTTAAATATGATTTTGGGCATGTGGCCGCCGCGGCTGGCTCGAATAAAGCCAATTCTACAAGTCCAATTTTCAACCACTTTTTCGAGCATATGGGGCCGTATGTTGGCAATAACGCCACGAATGTTGGCTTCCAAGTCCCCTAACGTTTCTGGTTTGTTGGCGTAGACGAGCGACTTCACATATCCCCAAAGAAAATAATCCAATGGTGTCAAATCACACGATCTTGGTGGCCAATTGACAGGTCCATTCCGCGAAATTATGCGCTCATCGAATGTTTCCTTCAATAAATCGATTGTGACGTGCGCTGTGTGGCATGTAGCGCCGTCTTGTTGGAACCACAACTCATCCACATTCATGCCATCCAATTCGGGAACAAAATAGTCGGTTATCATGGCTCTATACCGGTCTCCATTAACGGTAACTGACTCTCCAGCATTATTTCGGAAGAAGTATGGCCCAATGACTCCACCAGCCCATAGAGCACACCAAACAGTCAGTTTTTGTGGATGTAATGGCGTCTCAAGGGTCTCATGTGGATTCTCTTCACTCAAAATGCGGCAATTTTGCTTGTTGACGTAGCCATTCAACCAAAAATGAGCCTCATCACTGAACAAAATTTTGCGATGAAAATCAGCATCGAGATCAATCTCATTTTCGGCCCATACACCAAAATCACGACGCATTGCATGGTCTCGCGGCTTTAATTCTTGCACAAGCTGGATCTTGTAAGGTCGCAAGCCAAGATCTTTGCGCAAAATCTTCCATAAAGTTGATGGACAAAGCTCCAATTGCTGTGCACGGTGGCGAATCGATTCATTCGGGTCCTCTTCAACACTTTGCTCTACAGCGGCAATTGTTTCTTCGGTGCGAACTGTTCGACGTCTCTGCGGATGCGTATTATCACATAGAGTAAACGTAGTGCGAAAACGATCCATGGTTAACCGAATTAATTGCTCTGATGGACGATTATGTCGACCATAAAATGGACGGAGCTTGCGGTAAACTTCGCGAACTGAACCATTATTTTCGAAATAAATTTGCACGATTTGCAAGCGTTGTTCTTTTGTCAACCTGTTCATGATGAAATGGCAAACCAAACTAAATATTAATCACTTGACAGCTGACAAAATGGCCGCCAGTTAAAAAAGTGATGCCAACTTAAAGTTCTATACCTCAATAAAAAACACCCTTTAATAGTAATTTGGTATAATAACCAATAGATTTATATAAATGAAATCTTCTCTTCCCTTTTTAAGATGAGTATAAAGGACACTGTGTACTGGATGCTTGCAAAAGTGGCAATATACCACGATTAAAAAAATTTTTGTCTTCAGAAACTGTCAATTTCTTACATCCGTATTCGGGTGACGCACCCCTCCATTCATCGGCCATTTCTATTGATCCAAAACGCAAACAGGTCTGTATTTACATACGAGTATGCTTATGTTTAATTTGTTTAAAATATTAACTTGTTCTGTTGTTAGATTGCCGAACTGCTCATACGCAAGGGCTCTTTGTTGAATGAGAAAAATAAGGCGTTCCTAACACCTCTACATCTGGCTTCCGAACACTTGCATTACGATATAATAGATACGCTGCTGAAGAATGGTGCCAAAGTGAATGCTTTGGATGGTTTGGGACAGACTGCTTTACACAAATGTGCCAGAGATGAACAAGCTGTAAGGATATTGTTGTCATACAACATTGATACCACCATTATATCGCTGGAAGGTTACACAGCCGCTCAATTAGCCTCCGATAGTGTATTGAAAATACTTAAAGATCCTCCAGATACAGAAACACATTTGTTGGAGGCAGCCAAGGCAGGCGATTTAGACACGGTGCGTCGCATTGTCTCGGCCAATCCGCATTCCGTCAATTGCCGTGACTTGGATGGCAGACATTCGACGCCTTTACATTTTGCCGCCGGTTTCAATAGAGTTCAGGTGGTAGAATTTCTTTTGGAACATGGAGCCGAGGTACATGCAGCCGATAAGGGTGGCTTAGTGCCTCTACACAATGCCTGTTCATATGGCCATTTCGAGGTAACCAAATTGCTAATTAAGGCTGGGGCTAATGTTAATGTGTCGGATTTGTGGAAATTTACACCATTGCATGAGGCGGCAGCCAAGGGAAAATATGATATCGTTAAGCTGCTGATAAAACATGGCGCCGATCCTACAAAGAAGAATCGTGATGGTGCCACACCAGCCGATTTGGTTAAAGAGTCTGATCATGATGTGGCCGAATTGTTAAGAGGCAATTCTGCACTGTTAGATGCTGCCAAAAAGGGTAACTTGGCTAGAGTCCAACGTTTAGTAACGCCCGAAACCATAAATTGCCGAGATGCTCAGGGACGTAATTCTACACCTTTACATTTGGCAGCGGGCTATAACAACTACGAGGTAGCCGAGTATTTGCTAGAAAATGGAGCTGATGTAAATGCTCAAGACAAGGGCGGCTTAATACCTCTGCACAATGCCTCCTCATATGGGCATTTGGAAATTGCCGCTCTACTCATTAAACACAAGACTGTCGTAAATGCTACTGATAAATGGGGCTTTACCCCTTTGCACGAAGCAGCCCAGAAGGGAAGAACCCAATTGTGCTCTCTGCTGTTGGCACACGGAGCTGACCCTTATATGAAAAATCAGGAGGGTCAAACGCCTATCGAATTGGCTACAGCAGATGATGTCAAGTGTCTCTTGCAAGATGCAATGGCTACTTCGTTAAGTAGTTCAGCCTTAAGTGCTTCCCAACAATCATTAATCAGTAATAATTCCACACCTTTAGCGGCGCCTGTTACCACAGTTTCCTCAAACAATTTAACAACCAACAGCAGCCAAAATGTGGCAGCTTGTACTGTATTATCGCCCAGTACAGAGACTGTGACACTGCCTTCGGGTGCCTCGATGACACTGAGTGTTCCTGTACCACTACCACTATCGACACGTATCAGCCCGGCTCAGGGAGCCGAAGCCAATTCTACCGATTTGGGTGAAGATGTTACGGATCCTGAATCGATTACGAATATTTCAAGTTTCTTGGCTAGTTTACAACTAGAACATTTAGCCGAACTCTTTGAGAGGGAACAAATAACTTTAGAGATTTTAGCCGAAATGGGTCATGAGGATTTGAAACAAGTGGGAGTTTCAGCGTACGGTTTTCGCCATAAGATTTTAAAGGGTATCGCACAGTTGAGAGCAACAACAGGTGGGCTACATTATATATATCTTATTTGAAATGTAGTTTACATTTTTAATTTATCTTTGAACATTTTTTAAGGCATTGGCAATAATACGAATCCTGGTACACTGCTAGTAGATCTTTTGCCAGACGATAAAGAATTCTTAGCAGTTGAAGAAGAAATGCAGGCCACTATAAGAGAGCATCGAGATAATGGTCAAGCGGGTGGTTATTTTACACGTTACAACATAATCAGGGTAAGTTAACTAACGTTCACGACAGAGAAGAAATGGAAACATTAGAAATTAATATTAAAATTATTGATATTTATGTGGCAATAAGGAAAAAGTCATATTTTACTGTTTTGCAGGAGAGCACTTTTAAGCGTTCAAGTCGCTTTTCAGAAATTTATTTTTTTGTTACAGTTAAATTGTCAAATTCTCTGTTAACCGAATTTATTTTTAACCCCCGACTAAAAAAAGGGGTGTTATAAGTTTGTAGTGTGTGTCTGTGTGTCTGTGTATCTGTGTCTCTGTCTGTGTCCACGTACAGGCCAAACGGCTGGACCGATTTTCATTTAGTTTTTTTCTGTTTGAAAGATGACTTGATCGAGAGGGTTCTTAGCTATGTTTGAAGAAAATTGCTCCAGCCGTTTAAAAGATATAACATCTTTTCTGAAAAAAGTCGGGGGTTTTTAAAATTTTTAGTTTTTGTTATACATATAAGCAAACATCGTTCTACACACTGTTAATAATACATTTAAGTCGAAATATAGCAAAGTATAACCTAAATTAAGCTTTTATTACAAATGAGATTAGAAGTCTAAAAGAGATAAGTCACAAGTCATTGTGCTATCTATAACTTCCTGAAAAATCATACAAACTAATTGAAATTTTGACAACGTGTATTTTCGAATATACAGATTACTGAGGTACCATTAACACAAAATCAGCTTATCTCGACCTAAGCACTTTTTCCTTTTCGTCACAGACTTATTTCGATGGTTTATTTTTATTGAGGGCGCAAAAACTTTTTATAAAAATAATTTTTATCAAGAGTAATTTTTATAAAAAAAATACTTTTTCTCAAGAGTAATTTTTATAAAAAGTAAATACTTTTGCTCTTATGAAAGGTGCTTTTTAGAAAAGTTACTTTTTATGTAAGAAATTTTTTATAAAATGTACGCTAAAAAAGTGCTTCTTACGAAAGGTGCCTTTTATAAAAGGTACTTTTGGAGAATGGTGCTTCTTATGAAAGTTACTTTTTAGATAATATACTTTTTATATAAAAAACTATTTATAAAAAATACTATTTATAAAAGGTACTTTTTAAAAACATGTCTTCTACATTTCACATTTGGTAAAAAGGAGTTTTTATAAAAGCTACTTCTTACCAAGGGTTCACTTTTCCAGCCACGGACTCATTGACCCGAGTTCGCAAATTTAATATAGGAAAGATTTTATCAAAAATATTTTTTATGAATGGTAGTTTTTATGAAATTTGCTTTTGATGAAAGGTACTTTTTACAAAAGGTGATTTTTATAAAAGGTGCTTTTTATAAAAGGTGCTTTTTATAAAAGGTGCTTTTTATAAAAGGTGCTTTTTATAAAATGTACTTTTTATAAAAGGTACTTTTATAAAGGTACTTTTATGAAAAGTACTTTTATAAAGGTACTTTTATAAAAAGTACTTTTTATAAAAGGTACTAAATGCCAATGAAAAATCTTTCAATTCAGACAAAAGTTTGTCAAGTTAAAGAGTAGCCAATAATGTTGGATGCTACATATGTCATTGTCTATTAGTTGTAGGTCCGTTTGTTTACTTTTCCAGTAAAATCCAGTAGTTTAGTAAATTTTAGGTAATTTGAAAATTTTACTCTCAAGAATGTCTCTTGCACAAAAAAGTACGCGAACGGAAAAATTGCAAAAATTTGCAGATTAATCAAAACAGCTGTTAATATTGTTGTATGTTTTTGTTGTTTTTGAAACCCATCAAATACTTATTTTTGGTAATTGATGCATACATTTTTATAATTATAAATTTGAATCGATATATACATACATATTTCTAAAATAGAAGTTGTGTGAAAGCTTTAGCTTGTATTTGGTTTTTAGTTTTATTTTTTTCTGGGTAAATGGCATAAGAAAATACATCAATATTTGATTTCTGATATTCGCTACCCTGAATAGTAGGTAGAAATAAGTATTCACATTTACATAAACCTTACATCTCTAAAAACTAAAGTAAATAACACAATTAAATCAAATTTGAAAACTGATATATTTAACGATTATTATTCTTTAATTTGTTTCATCTTGAACATAAAAATTTATAGATTTGTTTTGTTAAACTTTTACTTCAACCTTTCTTCTTTTAAATGTTGTTATTAAAAAAATTAAATTAAAATTTTAAACTAAAAGAATTATACTTTGTATTTGCTTACTTTCGTTTATTTGATTGAATCATATGTTTTTCTCTCTTTTGCAATTTTTGTGTGTAAACGAACGCATTTCAGTAAAATCCAGTACAAATTTGCACAAAATTGCACAAACTTTGGGGTAAACAAACGGACCTACAAGGTGTGTTCGAAACTATTTAATTTGATAAACAAGTGATCAAAACTTTAGTGTATTTTTGGGCAAATGTTTGACAAATGTGACCTTCCGTACTTTTAAGAAACTTTTTATTAAAGGTAGTTTTTGAATAAAAAACTACTTTTTAGAAAATTTGCAGTACTCTTCTTTAAAAGAAGCAAGATTACTTACAATAATTTTTTTATTGCAGGTTCAAAAGGTACAAAATCGTAAGCTTTGGGAACGTTACGCACACCGGCGTCAAGAAGTCTCTGAGGAGAACACACTGCAAGCAAATGAACGCATGTTATTTCATGGCAGCCCATTCATTAATGCTATTGTGCAAAAGGGCTTTGATGAGCGACATGCCTACATAGGAGGCATGTTTGGAGCTGGAATATATTTTGCAGAGCACAGTTCAAAAAGCAATCAATATGTTTATGGTATTGGTGGAGGCATAGGCTGTCCCTCACATAAAGATAAATCTTGTTATATGTGTCCTAGGTAAGCATTACACTACACTTATACGATGACTTCTTTCATTTCATGATATCTGTTAGCTTACTTCCAAACACTATTATTTGTTACCAGATAACAAAACAATAATACAAATGCTACAGTTTTAATGAAAAAAATCATTGTGCAATTTGAAAACTATTGCTTAGAGACTATATTTACATATTTTAAATTGCAGACAATTGCTTTTATGTCGTGTGGCTTTGGGCAAATCGTTTCTTCAATATAGTGCCATGAAAATGGCCCATGCCCCACCTGGCCATCATTCAGTTATAGGCAGACCTTCGGCCGGTGGTTTACATTTTGCCGAATACGTAGTTTATAGAGGAGAACAGGTATAAAAAAATATTTTTAATTTTTATAATTTCATTGTTCTGATCATATATATTTTCTCGTATTTTAAGGCTTATCCGGAATATTTAATTACCTATAAGATTGTGAAACCTGATGACAGCAATAGTGGGAATGAGGAAACGAGATGATGGATGCCTTCTGTAGGTTCAACACCCACTACCACATCTCCAGCTCCACAGCAACAGCAACAATCGCTGAAACAATCAATGGCTCCACAACATACACATCTACCCACATCACAGCAGCAACATTCCTCTGCGATTACTGCTGGCGTACAGCAGCATCAACATGCCAAAATACAACAACAATATTCACTGCCATTGCAGTTGCAATATCAGGTAACCACAACCCAGCCCTCACCGGCTGGCATGTTTATTAGTCAAACTGCTGGTATTATTAGTAGTACAGCAGCTCTTGGCCAGACGGCCTCATTTTTTAATGCAGCCTCTAGTGGTGCCGACATTTCACCCTCATCATCAACAGCTTCTTTCTCTTCGGTCGATACGAATCAAACCCTTTTAAATTCCATAGCCAATCAGCAGCAAATACAACAACCGCCTCTCGCCCAGCCGCAGCAACAGTCCCTTTCGACTTCTAATCACCCTGTAAATAAAACAAAATATTCTTCCCATAGTTCCACTTCTAAGGCCTCAACATCATCGTCCACCAATCGTTCATATCGCACAAAATATAGTCAATTTATGATAATAACGCCAGCCGTTTCTATAGATAGAGATTTTGAGCGCGACACTCGTTCTGTCAACACAACCGCATTAACAGCTGCCGATAATCATGGTTTCCATAGCACCGAGGACGACCCTTATTTTCCACAGAACGGCAATGTCTTTCGTTCCAACGCTCTGCAGAGCAGCATAGACAGTGGCAATAGTAGCGATAGTGGCAATTCATTTCGTTCCAATTATAATCCTTACATACACACAAGTCGTCAGCATTTGTTGCCCAAATCGGCACCTCCCTTTTACAATTTCTCTCCCCCATCTTGGCGCTGGTGTACTCTCATTTGTGCAGCTATGCGTTGCTTTGGAGCTGGCGGTGGTGGTGGCCATGCTACTGGTGGTCGACGTCATGGTACTATTTATAGTACCTCTTTTGGACGACCGCCTTATCAGAGATCCCGTAGCTCTGGCCCTCAGTCATCATCAATATCGAAGACTCCCCATCGTAGATTACGTTCTTATTCGACTTCATCTTTCACACCCGAAACAGCTTTCGAACATTTTTCGGCACCATTTAAAACGAGAAAAACACGCGATGAACAAAATAATATCGCTTATGAATTGTGACGCTGGTTAAATTTGTACCAAACTAAAGCTAAAGTGGAACATCAACTTAATCTTAAACAACTTCCAAAATATGATCTCTTTTTAATTATTCTTATACTCCAATTAATGAAAATAATTATAGTAAAACAACACTGGCAATACACAACACAAACAGCGAACAACGGCGACATTTCATTTTTAGTTCTTGTGTATCCAAACGTTTTGCAAATAATTTGAAAGAATTTTACTTTTCTTTTCGTTTTTTTTCTCGAGTGGTTTTTAAGTCCAAAATTTATGAATTGATTGATATTTTAAGTTATTGACTGAGCATGAATGTTTAATTTTTAATTTTACATATTTTGTTTTAATTCTTT
Source organism: Tachina grossa (assembly GCA_949987645.1). Taxonomy (NCBI): domain Eukaryota; kingdom Metazoa; phylum Arthropoda; class Insecta; order Diptera; family Tachinidae; genus Tachina; species Tachina grossa. The sequence goes on along the minus strand of OX465274.1, from coordinate 31,479,451 downwards.
TTAAATATTTTTGCGAAATTTTCGTATTTTTAAATAAAAAAATATGGTCTATGGTTTGTTGTGTAAATTGAATTGTTTTAACCACAATATATTATTTTAATAAAAAAAATTAAATCATAAAAGAAAATGCAAGTCAAAAAAATAAGGAGCAGAAAGTGCGGCTTTTCTCGTCTGGAAGGTGAGAAGTTGAATGCTTTTCTGCAAGGTGGAAATTATTATGACATGCATAAGAACACTCCTACATACAAGTTCAATAGATGTATACATATTGTGATATTTGGATCGCGATCCATTTTAATGAATTGATGGATTATGCGCGTATGGAAGCTACATGTGCAATATTTGGATATCGCGTCAGTATTTACAATTATTTTTCTGCTGTGCAGGTCATTAATTAAAAAATAAATACCACGAGAAAACCTAAAGAAACTCTGTTTTACTACCTTATTGCCAAAAGCTAAACAAAAATTTTGTAAATATTTTTATTTTTTCAATTTGTTTAATTTTTTATGCTGCGTATTGTTAATATTTTTTACTTTATACTAATGTTCTGTTTTCACGATTTAACGCGTGATCCGTGATCTGGTTTTTGGATTAGATAATTTTAAGCTATTATGCGATATGTATTGAGATCGATCAACACTGTATGCTGCTCTTTTAATAAGTATCGCGATACTAGATTACTAGTATCGCCCTCAAGTGAGGGCCACACGATCAAGTTTGCGTTTTCGTATAGTTTTACGGATTACAAAACAAATTGAAAAAAATAAGATTCACGGGTACCCACTTTTAACATTCACACACACACACACCTATCGTGAACATTTTCCCTCAAAATATTTCACCTTTTCGCCAAATTGCAATCGTGCAGAATTTTTCCCTAGAAATGTTTTCCTTTATTTTTCACTTTTTCCTTGGATTTGTTCACTTTATTTTTGCAAGTATTAAAAGTAATAAATTTTTGTATTAAAAGTAATAAATATTTTTTTTTTTTTTTTTTTTTTTACGGACAAGATTAGTAAATAAAGTTCACTATTGTTAACAATAATTCCCTGCAACACCTTTTTTTAATGGAGTATGAATCTATTTGATTCACACACAGTAAATTTTATGATGGTGCACCGCGGTGGTATACTTAAGATTTTTTTCCATTGAATACTTAAAAACACAACTTTGAAGCTTCAAAATTTTAATTTCTTATTATTAAACTTACAGAAAAATCTGTTTTCTGCAGATTCCTACGTCAGCAGTGCTACCACCACATATTTTATAACTAGTACCATGCATTGTATATGGTACGGCTTTTGTCAGCTGACACGCAACATCACGATACGATTTTACTAATTCTACCTTTAGAGTCTAAACAAAATGTTTGCGGTGCGGTGCGATTTCTCGTTCCGGGAGAGAAAAACAAACATAATACAACGGAAAACGGCGACGGCAATACTTGTCATTGTTTGTTTAAATTTTTATTAATTTTATTGTTCATACATTTTTATACAAAATTTAATCTTTGTGTTAAATATTTTGTAATGGCAGCAACTAAAAACATTCGCAGATATATTTGATATATTTTTTTAAACTTTTATATTTTGTGACAAAAATTTTTGAACTTCAAAATCATGATTTTTGTTTACAATAATGTTGTGAACACCGCCAATTAATTTTTAAATTTTGTGCATTTCAATTAAAAAAAAAAATAAATAAATTGAAAGCAATTGGATTGCTGCTTTATCGGATTGAACAAAATCGATCAAAATAAAAACTCTTAGTCAAAACAATTTCGATCTATTTCTATGACGGACCTGAAACAAAGTCCCACATTTTTTTCAGCGAAATAACTTTCTAAAGGAGACTATATATCTAATTTAGCAGCTAATTTTTGGGTCTTCAATAAGTTTTTCTAATTCTATCTTTCTTAGTTTTGTGGGAGTTGTTGAATGTTAGGTTCTTTAGGAATATTGTATTATTTGTTATTTCTCTATTGATTGTTAATTAATTATACTCATAGTATTTTATTTTATACTTGTAATATATTTTTTTTATTGGCCTTGAGGCTATATGTATTACATCCATTGAATAAATAAATTGAAAAAATTTAAATTGAAATAAAATAATTTTAAATACAAAAACATGAAATTAATTTTAAACAAAAAAACGTTTCGAAAATAGAAGTTATTTCATAATGTGTGAAAAGTTTTGGGGATTTATTATATAATTTTTTGTAATTTCTCATTTTGATTTAATACGTGTCAAAATGAATAACACCAACAAGCAAGCCTGTTGAAATATATCGAGCCTTATTTTCGATTTAATCGTAAGCGACAAAAATTAAATTTTTCAGGAGAAGGTTTTTTAAAATATTCAAATATATTTTTGTAGGTAAGTAAATTGTCGCTTACGATAAAAGTTATCAACAATTTTGTCATTTTGATAATTCTAAACTATGGATAGGCCCATAAAATTTTAATTTCAATAAAAAAGTCAATTTTCGATAACATGTCGCTTACGATAAAATCGAAAATAAGGCTCGATATGTATTATATTTATCCGGAATAATTTTTGGCGGTGATCGTTATTTAAATAAATAAATAATAATCGAGTGATTTTTGAAACTGAATTCTAAGTTAAGTAAAGTAAAAATTTATTGAGCCTTTTTTTGACAATGACAGTTTTTGAAGTTAATGCTATAAAGATTACTTAAGAACCCAGCAAAAAAAAGTGGTGAAAAAAAAGTAGAAAAAGCACCACAACTACTAATACGAAGCACTTCAAACTCCGAGCAAAAAGTAGTGAATTTTACATTAGCGTGTCATTGGAGCGAAGTGGTTTGTTTTTGCCAACCCGTGAGTGAATAAGATTTACTTTTTATTCGCTATAAAAACTCGAAAATAAGGTGTGATTTACATTTAGGATGTGGTTCTTAACCACTTTTCCAAAGCACTTAAATTTATGATTTAGGAAGTGGTGCTTATTCTTAAGGGAAATCTGTTCTAGTTTTCGTTCATTTCTGAAGTTGAAAAATTGGTACTTTTAAGCATTTAAATCAATCAGTCAATTTATTAGCTTACGGGCTTGCTCGGAGTTTGAAGTGGTTCGTATCAGTAGTTGTGGTGCTTTTTCTACCTTTTTTCATCACTTTTTTACTAGGTTTTTATTTTAGAGGATAATAATAATAAAATAAGTAATTTGTCATTACTTTAGATATGTGATTAAAGATAACTTCATTAAATCAGAATAAAATGCATAACCTATTTTGGAAGTAATTTAGAAGTACTTTCTATTATTTTTTGCTGGGAATTCTATTAAAATTATATTCAGTTTCTTTTTTTATATACTTTTATGTTTTAAACAAAATTTAATTTCATTCAAGGCACATTTACTTCCAGGTAATATCAGAATTACAAAAACAATGAAAAAATGCAACAATGAAAAAACAACATGGTTTTTAGTTTACCCAAAATGTCAAAAATAGAATTTGTTTAACATAATAATTATTCACATAAACTTGAGAAAAATTTTCCACGGCAGCTTCCACTTACAAAATTTGCAACGTTTAGCACTTTTCACAATTTTTTAATAGTTTTTTCGTATTTTTAAATTTGCTTTAAAAGAATTTCTTTAATAAAATATTTTTCACATTGACATTTTTTTAACATACATATTTTTTTTTTAATTTCTCTTCCGTTAATAATTTTTGAAGTTTCGGATGAACTTTAATTTGAAAAAAAAAATAGCTCAGCTGTTTTTCCCCTAGTACCTGGTGAATGTGCATTGATTTCATTATTATATTTCAATTGACCACTTTAGTTCATTTTCTTATGTTTGTTAAGCTCTGGATCATTTTTATAAAATTGTCATTGTTTTTTTTTTAAATTTATTTTTAATATTTCGTTGACAATTTTAAGACCTATTAACAAACATAAGAAAATAAAAAATAAAATTATTTAAAAAAAATTTGCGAGCAAATGAATATTAACTGTATTTAAGTTTAAGTGCTTTCACACTTTAGGTCCGTTTACCAAGAAATTTTGAAAAGTTGAGCAGCACTTTATAAAACCCTATCGAAAATTATTACACGTTTTTGTTTTAACACAATTCGGAAACAAAATGCAGTGAAATGTAGTAAATCGACTAAAGCGAGTCGCATTCGATTTTCTCGTTAAGAGTCAGCCAAAAAGAAATTGTTTATACATTTTTGAAGACTACAAGTACATGAAATTTTGCGTCTGTCGAAATTACGGAATTAATGCCCAAATTTTACTGCCGTGCCAGATTTTAAATTGCTGTGTAGATGATAACTGACTGATTGGTCTTCTGTTGAAAAATCCTATACTTTATAATTTATTGTAAAATTAATTTAGACCAAGCAAGAACTGAATTAGAAAAAAAACAATTTATAGATATATGTACTTAACTATTAAACGCTCATATACTAAATTATTTGCATAAAAGCTTATTCTAAAAATGCGAGTGAAGAAAAAGAAAACGCGAGTACATTTTTTTTATTAATGAACTTTAAAGAAACAAAAAATTAATTAATTAAAATTTTTTTATCTCCATTTAAGTCATGAGCAATAAAGTTTTAAACTTTTTTTTAAATTAGTTACATGTACATATGTATGTGTTATTGTAAAATATTAAAATATCATGTTATTAGCAGTACGGGCTGACATTTTAAAGTCAATTTTGATATGAGGGATTACCGAGATTTTTCAAAAAAAAAAAAAAAAAAAAAAATATTTATGTATGGCCTGTTTCTTCATGACAAGTAAGCTCTCAGGCAAGCACGCGGTACACAGGCGAGTACGTAACAAAATGAGTTTTTATAATACACTTGTCTAGCTTACGTTGTATTTGGTATCACTTTTTGTATATTTAATTTCATTATTGCCATGGTATACAATTTGGTATTTGAGTTAATATTTTTCCATACTAGAAGCATTACTTAATGGCAGCCCTAGGAGAAAATCGAACAAAATAAAAACAGCTGCTTTTAAATTTCAATGCAATATTAGATCAGTTCGTTTATTTTTCAAGCAAAATCGAGTAACTGAGTAAATTCTGAGTATTTTTGCTATTAAGCATTAAAGAATGTTTGGATATATTAAAAAGGGTGCATCATACATTCTTAATTAATAACATCGATAGTGACATACTTTTTTTCATTTACGGTATGTTATGATTTTTTTCACAATTATAAAAGCATTAAAATTTTGCTGAAACAAGTCAAAAAGCTTTCATGCTTCATGAATGGATTTCATCCATCATATACGATATGTACATACATATATCGTCAGATGGTTACTAAATTGCCGCATTTAATGGAAATACTCCCAATCTTCTTGCTTTGAATACAGCTAGATCCAAGATAATAATGAATAAAAAACTTTACATTGAAATGTGGTTCAAAGCACAGGAGTTTATATATGAACCAAAATAATATCTCTATCGTGGTTAGGAGGTTAATTATCTTTCAATATATTTTAAATGTGCAAAAATGTATTACAGATATAAAAAATATATTTCATATACATAAAACCGATGTACATATATTCTTTTTTTAAATATGCTACACATCATACAAGAAACTGATTGAAGAATTTACTTAGAAATAAAATTCACAAAAAAAAAGTGCAACCGCTATTTTCGGCAACCATTTATTGAGTAAGAGCTTGCAATTACTCAGTCTCAAATTACAAACAAACGAAATTCAATATAATACAGCTAAGCTCAGTAAAAAGTTTCAGATAATCGATATTATTACTTTTCTTGAACAAATTTATGCGAACAAAATTGAAAATAAAATTATGATGAAAATACATACAAATATGGGATATAATGTAAGAATGTTTGGATTTATGCTTACAGGTTCCATAATGGTTCACTTAGACGATAGTGTGGACATTTGATTTCTTCTTTAATGAATAAAAACCTATTTTAATTTCCACACAAGTACTAATTTTTGATTGCCTATATTTGACATTAGATAAAATTGAAATTGTTATATAGAAACAACAAAATAAAAAAGGTACATATTACGTATTTTACTCAGAAAAATTTGACACTTGTTTTATGAAACCCCAAAGCCAAATTTTGTACTCATATGAACAAAATTTTTGAGTTACTTGTAATGTAGAAACATGCCATTAAATTGTTGCATACAAATTTAAAAAAGTTTGATTAACTGCCAAATTTGAGTGATTTGTTTTTTTATTTTTCTATATACTAAATAGGCAGACGAGAGTTTTTTACTTTTTTTTCTTATAAACTAGCAGCAAGTAAAATATTCGAAAGGATGCCTTAAAATCACTCACGTTTTTTTTATATTTATATTAAGGAATTTTTTAATGTTTCTTAAATGTAATATTGCAGAAGTTCATTTATTCCACGTTAAGTCTAATGAATTGTTCAGCCTTACCATAAATAATCGGCCCTGTTCTGTAAACCGAATCCGAGTAAATTTCTCGTTTTCAAAAAATTAATAATGGTCCTGCAGACATGTTGGAAATCATATACGTTAATTTCCTTTCAGTTATGATACTTGGGAATCTATATTATAAAAATATTGAAAAAAAAAAATCTAAAAAATATTTCTATTGTTAGTTTCTTAAAATCGTGCGATTTCAAATCGATCGTTTTACAGAACAGGGCCGAATATTTCACATAGAAAATTCCGAATTTGTGAATGAACAGTTGGTATCAAGAATAAAATGTGTTGTGAAAGGTGGAAATACATATCGAGCCTTTTTCCGATTTTATCGTAAGCGACATGTTATCGAAAATATACTTTTGTATTAAAATTAAAATTTTATGGGCCTACCCATAGTTTAGAATTATCAAAATGCCAAAATTGTTGATAACTTTTAAGATACGGGCTGTAAAATTTTATCGTAAGCGACAATTTAGGTACAAAAACATAGGGCCTGTTTCTCTAAATGCGACGAACGTTTTGATAGAACATTTATATTAAAAACAAAAACAAAAAAACTCAAATTTGTTTTTGTTTCCAATACTAATTACTGTTCGATCGAAACGTTCGTTCGCATTTAGAAAAACAGACCCATATTTGAATATTTAAAAAAAAAAAACTTCTCTTGAAAACTTTAATTTTTGTCGCTTACGATTAAATCGAAAATAAGGCTCGATATGTCTTACATACACAAATTGTATTATAAAAGTTATCAACAATTTTGGCATTTTGATAATGCTAAACTATGGGTAGGCACACACAATTTAATTTAAATAAATAGTTTATATTTTATTACATTTCTCTTACGATTAAATCGATAATGGAGTTCAATATTTTGAATATTACAAGTTTCAAAAAAAATTCCATAACGTTGTTTTTGTTTTCATGTCAATATTACTTTGATGACGTGATTTAGACTATTATTCCCCAAGCTTACTTATCAGCAGCATTATCGATAATTTGTAAAAGTCAACCTAAATGTGTGATATAAAAATCTTACAGCGAAATATTGCTTTGCTGCAGTTCCAGTGCGATATACTAAAAATGTAGTGTGATTATTCCGCTGCTGTATCGCATCGTCAATAATCATTTTTTTTTTTTTTTTTTTTTTTTTTTTTTTTTTTTTTGTTGTAGCAAAGAAGACTGTAATGCAAAATAAACTTCTGCAGTCGTTACAAATTTGTTCTACAAAATGGATTATAAATAAACAAAAAAAAAACAAATTTTAATAAAATGCGAGTTCTAGCTTTTTTCAGTTTAAGATGCGATATGTACATATCAGAATTGATTTATACATAAAACCCGTGCAACTAAATCAGTGTTGGCCTGTTTAATAAGTGTATTTAAAAATAATGAAAAAAATAAATAATAACAAAAATTAAAAATTTTAAAAACCCCCGACTTTTTTCAGAAAAGATGTTATATCTTCTAAACGGCTGGACTGATTTTCTTCAAGAAGAACCTAAGAACCCTCTCGATCTACTTTCAAACAGAAAAAAACTAAATGATAATCGGTCCAGCCGTTTGGCCTGTACGTGGACACGTACAGACACACAGATACACAGACACACACTTCAAACTTATAACACCCCTTTTTTTAGTCGGGGGGTTAAAAATAAAAATTAACAAAAAGATTTCATTGTTTCTCTCCTCTCATTCAATCTATATTTATATTTATAAAATACTTAACATCAACAAATATTAATTATACAATTTAAACTTAATTGTAGAAATAACAAAATGTATTTAAAAACAAACAGAACAAATATTTCAATATCTCTATTTTGTCGTCGTTTATATGATTATGTATATCTACTAATACTGTATATGTACTATAATTATAAAAATATTAAGAAAAAAATATATAAAATGATAAAAAGGCAAATTATTTGATTAAAATGCAAATATATACATATTAAATACTTACATACATACATAAATATTTTACTTACTGTCTTTAGTATAAAAAAAATAGCTGCAAATTAAAAAAAACGTGTTTACTTACATTCTACATTTTCTTCTTCTATTTATTATATATAGTATATAAAAAAAACATTCGATTGATAAAAAATATATAAATTAAATTAATTAACAAATTAAAGAGAAATAATGTATTTATTACCATGTGCTTGATAACTACAACATCAACAACAACAACAACAAAAAAAGGAAGAAAGTAAATAAATAACAATTATACGATGTATAATCAAATGCGCGATAAAATTTAAATTTAAACAATTTAAGATTATACACATTTAATTAAATGCAATAAAAGATATTCTAAAACCGAACCTTTGGAGTTATTTGATTAAATAAAGTAAAAGATAATGTGCATAAGTAAGTAAGAAACAAAAATTTAGCAAAAGAAAATTAGGGCGCAAATTCGAAAATATTGCAAGATATTGTTCGTTATGGAATGCCGATATAGTAAAAAAAATTAAGCAATTTTTTATTAACCATTTTATTTATCTATGTATATTTGTGTGTTTTTCTTCATTACATGGTTTTAAATTTTTAATATGCTTAAAAAAATTAATTTGCATTTTTTAATTATCCGAAACTGCCTGCATTTGTGTATGTAATAATAATAAATTATATGTGAGCAACGGCAACACTGACTGACATCTTTCACAAACTTTAAATTTTTTGTTGAAATACCAGGTGAGCAGAAATGCAGAAAAACAGCAGGCAGATTTTTCTCGTTTTTTTTTATTGCAGCATACTTTGAGGTACCAAAAATTATTTGAACTGCTCTGTAACAAAATATTACACAGGGTGCGTCCTATATTGTTGTGTACATTCCGCCTTGAGGTATGTAAGGAAATTTTCTGTTTTTTTTTACAAGTCTCAAGACAGTAAAATAAAGGAACCTTTCTCATGCACTCATTTTTTTTTAATAAGTGCGACTCTAAGGTTTATTTTTAGCAAGTTGTTTTTGTTTTTGTTGATGATAAAATAATACCTAATCCTTTTTGCACTCTATAATGGTGAATAAGCACATCGACGGCTCCATTCTAAAACATGCTGAGTCAAAAAAGCTAGTTTTGAAATAAACTACTTCAAATTTTATTGATGATATCTCGGGAATGTTATAAGATAGAAACTTGAGACTTTTTGTAATCATATATATAATAATTGCAATAGAATTTTTTTGATTTATTTGAACTTTATAAATTCGTCGCAGATCATAGTTAAAAGTGACTTAGAATCACAAATCTTTCTCACCTACGATGGTCATAAAAGTACATATAGTAGAGCTGTGCCAAATCGTTCTTTTCAGTGACCGGTCATTTTCGTTCAATTAGCAAAAAATTGACCCGTTCGTTAAATCGTTCACTTTTGAACGACAGTATGAAACAATGCTATTTTGTAAGAATAATAAAATCGGTTGTAATTATATACGAGTATTTAAATAATGCGAATGAATTAATTGAAGAATTTATTAAAAAAAAGTTGAATTATTTATTTAAAAATCTATATTTAAATTCATTTTATGAATAATTTCTTGTTCTTTCGACTAGAATATTGTACATTTTATTTTGGCTTAATATTTAGTTTAATATTAAGATTAAGAAAGGTACTTTTGTTTGGTTTTACTATTTATTTTTTCTTTAGACAATTAATAAAAGCATTGTAACTCTTTTATCGTTATTTATATATCAAAAGCGCATCAATGTTTGAATGTTATTTCTCAAAGTTTAAATTAAAATGTTGTCCTCAAAAATATTTTACCGGAAACAAAAAAAAAAAAAAAATATCTCAAGCACTACAAATTCAGTTTAGATTGAGGTAATGAATTGCATGTATAAACATATATACAGTTAAGGTCGAACATCTTTACTTTGTAAAAACACTTTATAAAAACACTAGTAAAAATACTTCTTGTGAAAAGACTGTTAAATCAAATTATAAAAAGAATGATGGTAGTGCCACAGCGATGTTAAATAGAATTTAGTATATACGTACCTAAACCTTTTAAAACACAAAAACTCAACTCAAACAAAAAGACATAACATAAATAGCAAACATGAACGAAAGCAAATTTGACATAAAAGACTTGAAACACAAACTGAATGAAGGAAAACATCGAGCGGTACGCTACTGATCCAAAAGCGTTCAGTAAAATCACTGGATCAGTTCGTTCAATTAAGTGATTCGTTCAATTTAACCCGTTCGTTCATGAGCTACACAGCTCTAACATATAGCATGTTTTAGTTTGGAGAAAAATTTAAATTATTATTTTTTTTTTGTGACTACATGCTTAAGTTCAAACTAAATCATGCTAAGTGTACTTAAAACATTTAAAAAGGGATTTTTTTTTTTAACTTGACAAATTATGCTAAGTACATTTTTGCTCATAACTTTTTATAGAATAGTCCGATTACTATCAAAATTTTACAGAATCTAAGTTAATAAACGATGAATTCAGAAATGCTACTCCCAGCATAACATGTTATGTCGACTTAGCATGTTATGGAATGGGACCGTCGATATTTCATCATATTTGTTGCATTGCATAAACTTTCATGACTGTCATAAAAATCTTGGTGTTAGATTTCATATAAAAATACGAGTATCATATCTGCTATTTATTTAAAATATTATTTTCTTTTACCTTCAAGCACTATGTAATAAAGGGTGGTTAAATTTTAAGGGCCGATGTTGAATGTGAAGCACACATAAACGTGAAGTTTTTTTCTGCATTTCATTTGACATTTCTCAATTTCAGACTAACTCAATTTGAAAGAACATGGAAAGATACCCAATCGAGCCACGCGTTAAAGTTATTCAGGCTTGTTATGAAAATGGGCGTTCAAATCAAAATGCATATCGTGCACTTCGTGATTTTTTCGGTCAGCACAATCGACCAAATGTGCGTACACTCGGAAAAATCGTGCAAAAATTTCGAGCAAACCGTGTCTGTAGGAGATGTGAAAACTAGAGATGTGCAAGTGAGTATTTTCTGATTCACGACACGCACGCTCACGCAGAAAAATATTTTACTCACGCACTTTCACGCACGAATGATTTTGAACATTTTCACGATCACGCACGCTCACGAATAAAATATTTTTAATCACGCACGAGTGGCTTACAACTTATCATAATCACGCACGCTCACAAAAAAGTATATTTATAATATAATTTGCATGTTTTTTGGGTTGAAAAATAGGTTCTTACATATAAATAAATATAAATGTAAATTAAAATAAGGAAAAGTTAATTTAATATCGTTTTAAATATTCGTATTCGCGGATATCATTTTAAATATTCGAATTCGAATTCTTGAATATCAAAAACTGACATTCCGCACATGTATGGATGTACACATACATAATATAAATGTGAAGGTAAGACGTATGATCAATTAAATATATTTATAAATGATAATCAAATAAATGAGAAAAGCATATTATAAGAGAAAACATAAAAATTTCTAAAATTTTTCTGTTATGCAACATTTTCACCCCACCCCCACCATAACAAATCATAACAAAACTCGAACCCCACCCCTCCTCTCTACAGATTTACGTAATATATGGACTGCCCCTAAAGCAAAAAACATTTTCTGGGGTACAATCCGTCAGTAGTATTGTTGACAAAGGCACTGTTGAATCAGTAGTGTTCCTCAATTGATACTTCCTACAGGGTATCCAAGAAACATACATACATACATATGTACATACTTACAAAGCTGTATGTACCCATCAAACAAAATGCTCCGAATTCGTAACGATTGGTCGACAAAATCTTCCGATTTCGGCACCGAAATATTACCGAAATCGTAACAATTTTTGTATGAAATGGTTGACACGACTTCGTAACGATATGTCAGTACGAATTTATTACGATAAGTCGGTACGAATTCGTAATGACATTTAGGTACGATTTTTTTTCGCTTTTATAGCAGAGTACCGCTTCACCATTATGTTGCTACTATTGTCGAAATAATTTGCACATACTCACGTTTTTTAATATTTGTTACAATCCTTTTTTTTATCAACATATACATATTTATTTTAAAAAATGTTCACATACTTTTACTTACATATGTACTCAAAAATCAAAGTTTTAATGTTTAAAACAAATTGTTCAGAGAAACTACCGAAATGTCTTAACGAATTCGGTACGACAAGTCTGACTTCAGAAAAATTCGAAACATTTTGTTTGGGGGATATTCATTATGTTTGTAAGCTCATACTACCATACATATTACTATACATATGTATATACATTTATTATTATAAAATAATAATAAATGCAGGAATTTTATCTCGTGAGAGCATGAGAATTCGTGCGTGATTATTAAAAAAAAGCTCACGTACGATCACGCACGAGTAAATTTTTTTCAGTCACGCTCACGTACTCACGCGTGATTAGCTATAATATTTGATCACGAATCACGTGAATCACGCGTGACTCACGCATGACACGATAAAATCACGATATTTGCACATCTCTAGTGAAAACACCTGTGCATGCTCGTACCGCAGAAAATGTTGCTGCTGTTCGCGATAGTGTGGCTGAAGAGCCGTTCACCTCAACTCTTCGTCGTGCCCAATAATTGCAGCACTTCTCACGCTTGTCGTTGATGAAAATTATGCATAAAGACTTGCATTTACAAGCTTACAAGGTGCAATTAACTCAAGAACTAAAGCCTCTTGACCATTCCAAACGTCGTCAATGGTCAGAATGGTGGCAAGAAATGGCAACAGTGGATGATGAATTTTCGAAGAAAATCATCTTCAGTAATTTCTATATACATATTTCTGTCACTTGAATTTAACGTTTATAACAAAAATTTTATATACATACATACATATCGCACTCAATTAAGTCAACATTTTTTAATTTTCACTTTTTGCGAGAAATAAACTAACAACATCAATATCTATCTACTGTAAAAATTTCAACGTATTTTGACCACTCTTTTGTTGATAAAATTTGTTTTACTTTATAATTTTAAATCGAAATGTGACTGTTTTTATGATAAAATTGCTTAAATTTTTTCTGATTGGTGACTCTTTTCAAAATATACATGATATTCCTCCCCAATAATTGCAAGCTTTTCAAATAAAAACAATTTAAATATATTTTCAAATGGAATTTGCTTACCATGATGTCTTTGGATTTTCAAATTCTCCTAAAAATTTAACAACAAATGGTTTTTCGTCTCTACTGAAAACTTTAAAATTTTGAGTTAATACCCTCTTGTTGATCAAGTGCGATATGTAGCAATACAACAGGCGGTTCAATACGGTGCTATTTGGCCTTAAATAGTAATTTATTACTTATCACTTTAGAAGACTTTTTGAATTGGCTAATTATGTGTATTCAGTTATCAATAGTCTTTTAACTTTTAGTGTTTTTTATGGGTTAAAATTTTTATAACTGACGAACGGATTTTCCCGACCACCTTTGAATCTAGTGAAACTTAGTTGTCTTTTTGCACGTTACTTAACTAAGATAAATTTAAAATTTTGGACTTCCAGCTTCTGTTTTTCCTGAGATATGGCGCGTCAAAAAATTAAAAAATCATTAAAAACACATATATGTGGTCCGCCATTATTGCTCATATCTTCAAAAGTTATTAAGATATAGGGTCGAAATTGGTCTCATTTAATAGGTACTGAGAATAGCTTTAAAACTGCATTTAGTTTAACTTTTTTTTTAAAAGGTCAAAGATCACTGTCACCATAGGCGTAGCTAGGCCTGACTTGATTTTGCCCCCCCCCCCCCCCCGCAGGATTTATATCAAATTCTTCTTAAGACATATTCTTTTGCCTGTAATATTAAAAAAATCTATTTTTTATTTATTTTAAAATTACTTATGAAAATCGCCAGTAATTTTTATACAAACTTTTCGAATAATCGCTAAATATGCATACTTTTATTAGATAACAAATACCTAAAAAACTATAAGTTTACAGCACTTCAAAACATCACAAATAGTAAACTCCATGTGAATTTGTAATGCATGTGTGTAGATATGTATGTGTGTATGTACCCTGAAACATATAAAATGTGTAAAAATAAGTTAAGGTGAATATAATTCGGGAGCATATTTTTACGTAAAAATATTCCTACAGGGTTAATGCAAAGAACTATCTAGAAGTATTTAACTAAAGCACTAAAAGTACACACATATTCATGTGCAAACACTATAGCAACAACAATAATTGTGTACATACCCTGCAGAAAGTGCGAATAGTGAAAATGTACTGAGTCGCGTTTGACTTTGTCACCAGTACTACTCTACAATTATTCCCCATATAATACTTTGTGCTATAGACATTTAGCATGTGTTTGTCATTGAAATTCTACTAGTAACACTAAAACAATTGACTAGATAGTGAATTCATAGTTCTTATGTGAACATGGAGACATACCAACCAGAAATTTACTGGTACATTTCTATACCTTAATTCATGTATATTGACAAGTTGTTGCAAAATCCACCAGAAATACACCACATCTGTTTTCTCTCTTTATTTTATACTGACGAATAAAAGAGAAATTGTAGGCAATGTAACTACTACTAGAATTTTAGTGTTGACATAGAGACACTTGGCGCCAGTCTGACTGCAGGGTAGCTTTCAACAAATTCTTAATAAAATTGTATTAGTGTACGTAGTTAGTAGCAAGACAAGTTGTTTTAAGGTGTTCTTAAGATTTTCTACTGTCAAATTGTTTGTAACAAGCCACTAATTTTTATTTAGAGTAAAATTAGAAAAATAGCGAAAAATTATGATCTGCAAATACCTTGTATATATTCATATACTATATATACTCGTACACACACATGTATGTATTTATGTATGCATATTTATGGTTCAATCCAGGGCTGCCAGATAAAATGATGGAAAAATCGCCGAAATCCCGATAAAATATAAAATAATCGTCACTTCATGTCCGAAAAATCGTCAGAAAATCGAATAAATCAAAATTTCCTCTTTAAACATGTATACATATGTTTTATTTTTATTAGAAAACAAAACAAAACAATTCATGTTCATATACAACTTTGTTAGACTAGTGGAAAAATTGTGAAAAATATTCCTAGGTCCAAATTTTGGTATCAGTACTTTTGATGACCGAAATTTTTGATAGGATATCAACTTACACAGGTCAATATATCGTTGGTCTCAAATGGAAAGGCCCTAACGCAAATAATTGTAACTTTACAGGAGAAGGTAAAACATAATAGAAAGTGTAATATTCAAAATGTAACTTTTTTGTACAACTGCTTGTAAAAGCGCTATTTTTTACACTATTGCAATAAATTTTTGTGATGAGGTGTCTTAGTGTGAAATTTATTGAAATCACTGAAAAACTCAACTATCGATATGTATGCATGTATATATGTATATGCACATAAAATTTTTTTCAATTGAAAACGTATACATACATACTTGCATACATATGTATGTTTCTACTTATTTATGTATTTCATCGCAACAATATAGTATTGATGCAGAACTTCAATATTGTAAGGGTAACTAAATAATAAATGGCAATTTTCTATTTTTATTTATGCACCAACAGATAAATTTTTTTAAATTAAATAATAAATTATTAAGAAATGAAATCATGAATGATGAATGAAATCATTTCTTGCTTGTATCTTTTAAAAATATTGTATTCAAATATAGTATATACATAAATAATTTTTCCATATGAACATATAAACTTGTTGGAAAGGAATATTAATTTTATTATTATTTATTTTATTATTATTATTTATTTTATTATTATTATTTAGTTTTTTTCTAATACATACTTTAATTTTTGTCCATATATTGTTTTTGTTTTGAATGTTTTGTTTTTCTAGTTTTAATTATAACTTAATTTTTGTTATTGAAACTGGACTGTTAATTTATGTTTTAACTTAAATAAAAAAAATGTTAAATAAAAAAATCTGTATAAAATTTTTTAAACGCACTAATAATCCCAAACCAATATTTTACTTATTAATATTTTACTTATTAATATTTTACTTATTAAGTAAAATATATTTTTTTGATTTCCAATTTCAATGTATTTTTAATAAAAAATATATATTTAACTTAATAAGTAAAATATTAATTTGGGATTATTAGTGCGTTTAAAAAATTTTAAGCTTAAATTTACAATTCCCATAAAAAACACTAATTTAAAAAAAATTGTGTTTGCCCCCCCCCTCCCCCCCAGAAAAAATGTCTAGCTAAGGCAATGACTGTCACATGATTTAAAGTTTGGGGAACTATGTATATCTCAAAAAATGAAATTTTTAAAATTCTAAAAATCAACATATGTTAATCCTGGCAGTCTCTTCTGCATTTTTTGTCAAAAAATTTGAGTGAGCTCTTGTTAGTTCCTGACCAATTTCGACCCTGTATCTTAAAAACTTTTGAAGATATGAGCAATAATGGCAGACTACTTATATGTGTTTTTAATGAATTCCCTACTTTTCGAAGCGCCATACTTCGGGAACAACAAAAGCTAGATACCCAAAATTTTTGAATTTATATTATTTTAGTACCATAGAACATTCGTGCAAATTTTTGTAAAGGGTGTTTTTTATTGAGGTATAGAACTTTAAGTTGGCATCACTTTTTTAACTGGCGGCCATTTTGTCAGCTGTCAAGTGATTAATATTTAGTTTGGTTTGACATTTTATCATTAAAAGGTTGACAAAAGAACAACGCTTGCAAATCGTGCAAATTTATTTCGAAAATAATGGTTCAGTTCGCGAAGTTTACCGCAAGCTCCGTCCATTTTATGGTCGACATAATCGTCCATCAGAGCAACTAATTCGGTTAACCATGATCGTTTTCGCACTACGTTTACTCTATGTGATAATACGCATCCGCAGAGACGTTGAACAGTGCGCACCGAAGAAACAATTGCCGCTGTAGAGCAAAGTGTTGAAGAGGACCCGAATGAATCGATTCGCCACCGTGCACAGCAATTGGAGCCGACTAACCGACTATTTTGTTCCCGAATTGGATGGCATGAATGTGGATGAGTTGTGATTTCAACAAGACGGCGCTACATGCCACACAGCGCACGTCACAATCGATTTATTGAAGGAAACATTCGATGAGCGCATAATTTCGCGGAATGGACCTGTCAATTGGCCACCAAGATCGTGTGATTTGACACCATTGGATTATTTTCTTTGGGGATATGTGAAGTCGCTCGTCTACGCCAACAAACCAGAAACGTTAGGGGACTTGGAAGCCAACATTCGTGGCGTTATTGCCAACATACGGCCCCATATGCTCGAAAAAGTGGTTGAAAATTGGACCTGTAGAATTGGCTTTATTCGAGCCAGCCGCAGCGGCCACATGCCCGAAATCATATTTAAACATTAATGGCATAAAATTATCCTTCCAATAAAGCCAAATTGATGGACATTAAAACGATTTTCTTGTGTTTTATTTCAATTCGAAGTTCTATACCCCTGAAAAAAACACCCTATACAATTCTAAGAGAGTTAGATAAAAAATTGCGTTTTTTTTTCGTTGATTTAAAATGGAATACCCTTATGGGAATTGTTAAAATTTAAGTTTAAAATTTTTTAACGCACTAATAATCCCAAATTATTATTTAACTTATTAAGTAAAATATTTATTTATCAAAAATACATTGAAAGTAATTATTATTTATTATTTAGCTGGACCTATATATATTGTTTTATTTTTAATATTTTTCGACATCCATAATCCAACGTCAAGTCGATCGAAGTGTGTGATGATTACTGCAGGATGTGAAAATAGAGACATTTTCCCGAACGACAAAAATTTTTTGTAATTTTTTTTTTCGGATAACAATAGCCATATAATCCACTTTCGGTTTGACGTTAAAATTTCTTTACTTGTACTGGCGCGGCTTGTACAGCATCTTGTAAATATTTAGGAATATTTTGAGTTGTAATTGATGTTAAAATAAGAACAGTTTTTCAAGGGTGAACCAAAAAGTGTAGACACGGCGTTCACAATTTTGACTTAAACTAAAAATTTAGTAGAATATTATGTGATTAACTCCCAAAATCCCTTTGACTTCTGAAAGGATAAATAATTATGATGACGGTACGGTGGTGGTGATGATGATGATAATGATGATGATTCAACAATTTTGATGCGCAAGCTGCTGCTAAATAAAATAAAGTTTGAAGTCAGAAGACGAATTGCAAGAATGATGCGTGCGCTCTATAATTATGTATATAATTTAATCAAATTGTATGCATATGTTTCATCAAAAAACCACAAGAATTGAGAATTAAAATGCACATTCACACACTTACACATAAAAATATTAGCAAAAACACTAAAAAAACATATTCGAAATTTAAATAAAATGAAATATTTGTAGTACGAAAGTCGTTTTGGCACGACATAAAACTTAAGAAAAAGAGTTTAATTTTCGTTTAGAGTAAAAGAAATCAATCCCTTTGTGTTCTTAAAGACAAATGAACAACATGTTTATGCCCTGATTACGAATACATACAGTAAATCACACTCAAAATTGGACACTTCATACGAAAGAAAATAGATATATGTAATTTATACCAAATTTGAAGAAAAAATCAATTCATTATAAGGACTTTTGTCATATACATATTTATATGTTATAATGGTTTAAAATTAACATAATGAAAATTCAATAAAAAAACAACAACAAAAATACAAGTAAGTCAATTCGTATATTCCTACGGCGGCTCACACTCAAAATGGGACGTTGTCACATTTGTTAAAAATAACTTCACTAATATTTCGTCAATATCCCCTTGTGGTTTATTACTTCTTGTAAGCGTCGTGGCATACTTTCAACAAGTTTTTTGCAATAGTTGGGATCAATATTTTCCCATTCGTTCAAAATTGCTTGCTTTAATTCAGACTGGCTACTCACGCATTTATTAGCAAGTCTTCTTTTTAGCTCACTCCAAAGATGCTCAATGGGGTTCATGTCAGGGGATTGAGCAGAAGTGGCAATAACCCTTGGGCAGTTATACAGCAACTAATTACGAGTATTCCATGAAGTGTGCTTGGGATCGTTGTCCTGGTAAAACATGAAGTTTTCACGAATTTCAAGCTTTTCAGCACTACTGTGCACATTTTGCTTTAAAATATCGATGTAGCCCGCTCCATCTAAAATACCATCTATAATCTGCACCTTACCGACTCCATTCCCAGACATGCAACCCCATATCATCACTGAACCGCCCCGTACTTCACCGACTCTTTTATATTTTTGTCCTGCAACTCTTTACCGGGCATTCTCCATATAAAACGCCTTCCATCCGATCCAAAAATATTTATTTTTGTTTCATCAGTAAATAAAACCTTTAAGCAAGTAAAATTTTAATATAATTTTTTATCATTTAATTTTTTTTATAATTACCTTGGACCAAAATTCTGCGTTTTCATGTTGATACTTTTTGGCGAATTCTAACCTAGGGTACGTTCGTAAAAGCATTTATAGTGCACGTCTGCAGCATAACGGGCATATAACGTTCAAAAATGCATAACTTGGCAGCACTGTTTATTTAGCGTCAAGCGTTTTTTAATGCATGTGAACGGCATACCTGCCGCAAATATCTGCAAATGGCGCAGTAAATTATTTTAAGATGCAATAAGTTGCAGTGGAACAATAAGTTGAATTTATGTATGTATTTTGATATTTAAATTACATTTTTCGTCTTTTAACAGAAAAAATAAGATTGATATATTCGAAAACGACTTCGGAACACAAAATCTTGGTATTTTTTTCATTTTAGTAGACTTTCTTTTACGGTCAATTGTCTTTTTACAAGAAATAACCGCTTTGATTTTCTTTCCAAATTTATTCTTCCAATAATTTAAAAGAAAATTGTTATTTTTGTTATCAAAATTTTCTTAAATAAAATAACTTGCCAACTTAAAATTGTTTGCAGTTCGTTCAAAAATGTCAACCATGCATAGATGTTGAGCAGTTGCAAAGCATGTGCAACAGTTAATCACGCATACACAGTAAAACTTGGCAGAACTGCTGCGGAATTTACGAACGCCCCCCTACTCTTTTGGTTTTTTGAAGATATAAGAGGCTTACGGCACGGCACCCTTGCATGAAAATTGTGTTTTTTAAGAAGTCGGCGAACTGTTTCTGTACATACATATACATATGTATACCTCCACATGTTTTTGATCTTTTAGCATTTTTTAAGTCTACAGCAGGAAAGTTCGGATTTTCTTTAACCAATCGTAGTAAAAATCTCGAACACCTATCATCAATTTTTACTCTATTTTGTGAGTTACGTATTTTATTATATACTGTGCCCCTTTCTTTATAACGTTTTATTGCCGACTATTCTACTAATTTCACGCATTGACTTCTTGTCCTTGTAATTTCTTATAATAATTTCTCGTTTCTCAATCGTTGTTTGACGCATATTAAAAAAATAATATTTAACCTTCTGCAGCTAGTTGAATAATGCACAAAATAGCAATTTTGAAATCTCATCACAGCATACCATAACGGTGTTTTAGTTGAAAAATTATATTTGTCCCATTTTTAGTGTGAGTAGTTCATTTGGCAGTGCATTTAATTAAACAAATTGCTTTTTTTTTTGTTATTGTTGTTGTAAGAATACAGTTATATTTTGCTATACTACTTTGAAGGGAATACTTTACAAGAACAAATGCAAGAAAATGTAGACTTAAATTTGTTTTTGTTATTATTAACATTTGAACATAAAATTTATGATTTTAATAGAAGTGTCCAATTTTGAGAGTGAGTGACTGTACAGTCCGACAGACGAGACGGACTTTATTTCATGTGTATTTTTTGTTTTTTTTTTTAGTTTTAGTCAAATACATATTTTTTTATTAGTTTGCATTTGCGATCATTAAGCCTTTACATACATACATACATATTTCTTTGTTGCCCTGGCACATTAAAAAGAAAAATCTGTGCCAGAGCAGAAAGAAAGTTCCTTTAGGGTGTTAAGGGGCGAAATTTTTATTGCAGCTTCTTTATCATCATTAAATTTTTTTAAGAGTAACAGCAACAATTTATAAACAAAAAACTGGAGGAAAAAAATTTAGACTCGACAGCTGACAGAAAAATTGTAGTAAATCATTTTTTTTGTTGTTGCAAATTCTTACGTGCGTAAGAGGCATTTTTAAGCATTTTAATGAAAGAAATATATCTGCATGCAAATGCACATAAAAAAATTAAGCATTTAAAAACACAGGTTAACTTTAGTTAGAGAACATATTTGTATCGATTATATACTTAATACTTCGAAATTCGGGCTAAAGTTTTCGTTATATAGCCCATTAAATTTTTCTGTATGAGAAATAATTTTAATTAATTTAATTAATTAATTAATTTAATTAATTTTTAATTAATTTTTTTATTCGAAAAATGGACGATGTATAGCTCATTTAATTTTTCTGTGCAAAATGTTCGTTATATAGCTCATTTAATTTTTCTGTGTGAAAAATGAGAGATGTATAGCCCATTTAATTTTTTTTATGAAAAATGTACGATGTATAATTTAATTTTTATGTATGAAAAATGTACGTTGTGTAACCAATTAAATTTTTTTATTCGAGAAAATGGGCGCCTTCGGTTAATTGTTCTTCCAGCGGTTTCGACTGCCTGTTCTAACAGCGGCTGCGGCTGCGGCTGCCTGTTCCCCTATGCTTAGCAATTCTTTCATGTATTATATAAAGTAGGTATGTATATATATTGCTAAACCTGACACCGACCATACCGAACCAGACAGTCGAACCTGCATTAACGTATGTATACGCCCGCATAAGCCAACAATGCGAAGCGGCAATCATCGAGCTGAACCTACTATTAATGAATCTCCATCAACGAAAATTAACGAATTCAACGAGCCAAACTTACCAGTAACGAACCTGTATCAAGGACACTCAGCGAACGAAGTCATTGAGCTGACCATTCCATCAACGATAATTAACGAAGTAATCAAGCCGAACCTACCAGCAATGAACCTGCATAAACAATAATCAATTCAGTGATACATTTTTAGATTTTAATTGAACTATGGTGAATTTTTAATCAGAAATAATTTTTAGTCAGGCTTAAGTTCAGTAATTTCAATTCTTTTATTGAATGAAATATTTTTATTAATTAATGTGAGTATCTAAAGAAGAGAAGAAAAATTAAATTAGACTTTTAAGCTGGGGGAAATACCGATATTTTTCTGTGCAGCAACGCACTTCATCAGCACCCTAGTCTATCTATTTGGGTAGAGATTGTTATTAACATCAGCTATTTAACGTAAATTCTAATGAAATGGAATGTGAGAAATGATTGTTGTGTACAATTATTGATTTGCCGTTGGTAAATACATATGTAAGTATCACTATTTATTTCATTTTTCTGTTTAACTATTTAATTACTTTTACTTATTCGATGTACCGTCGGTACATACATGTAAGTATTATAGTAGTGGATATTATGTTACTTTGTTTTTGCTTTCTACAGTTGATTTGACTTTCCAACATTTGAGATTGCCAAGTGAACAGTGATTGCCAAGTGAACATATTTTTGTCACGTGTCTGATTAAAAATAATCAATTCAATCATCTAGCCAAACCGAAAATTAACGAACCGACTTCACAAGCAATGAAGTTATTTTGAGCTATTTTTCATTACTTTATAATCTTTATTAAATAAAGGAAGACTTTATTATAAAACCCCATAAAGGGATAAATAAAGGTGTTTTTATATTTATGATTTAAACAGGCTTTTATTGCTTAAGGTTCGGGGATTTGTAAGTATAGCTAACTTTAATTTTTCTGCATAAAAATTAACGATATACATATAGCACATCTAATTTTTTGTATGAAAAATGTACGATGTATAGCCCATTAAATTCTTCTACTATTCGCAAAATGTACGATGTATAGCCCATTTTTTCTGTATGAAAATGTACGATGTATAGCCCATTTTTTTCTGTATGAAAATGTACGATGTATAGCCCATTAAATTCTTCTACTATTCGCAAAATGTACGATGTATAGCCCATTTTTTTCTGTATGAAAATGTACGATGTATAGCCCATTTTTTTCTGTATGAAAATGTACGATTTATATATATCCCATTAAATTCTTCTATTCGCAAAATGTACGATGTATAGCCCATTTAATTTTTCTATTCGAAAAATTTACGATGTATAGCCCATTTAATTTTTCTATTCGAAAAATGGATGATGTAGTGCACATTTAACTTTTCTGTATGAAAATGTACGATGTATAGCCCATTTAATTTTTGTTTGTGAAAAATTTACGGTGTATAGCCCATTAAATTTTTCTATTCGAAAAATGAACGACGTATAACCCATTTAATTTTTCTGCATAAAAAAATTTACGATGTGTATATTATAGCCAATTAAATTTTTCTGTATAAAAATATATGATGTGTAGCCCATTTAATTTTTGCATGAAAAATGTACGATTACACCACATTAAATATTTCTATTCTAATAGGGCATTTACACTTGCACAAAATCTAGCAGAATTTAATTAAAATCTTTAGGAAAATCTATACCGTTTACACCATGTTTTTTTTTGACATTTATCAAGATTTTTTTTTATTCAAAACAAAGGCCATTAACCGAAAAATGTCCAAAACTACAACCAAACAACTGCACTGTAGCCAATTCACACACCTTTTTAAGCAGACCACAACTAATTCAATCACCTTTTATATAAATATGTTGTACAGGGTAGTAAAACTAGAATAAAAATATTAGATTTTGAGTAGATTGCTTAAAAATCTACTCACAAACTAGATTTTGTCTTGTATGGGAAATGTAGTAAAAAGCAGCTAGATTTAGCTCGAAATCTCGTAATTACTAGATTTCGAGATAATGTAAATGCCCTATAAAAATGAACGATTTATAGCCAATTAAATAAAATTTTTCCATTCGAAAAATGTTAGATATTTTTAATAACAAAATTAAAGAAAGAAAAAAACAATTTTATATTAAAACCAAATATTGCATTATGCAACGTTTAAAAAACTCTGTTGATTTCGTCATGATGTGCAGGCCGGGACTAGTGCAATATGAAATGATATATAAAAAACAATAAAACACCAGGCACGGCCTACGTAATATGACGCGTAAGGACACTGTGCACAATTTATAAAAATAAAATAGACATTTAAACTTACACTGGCATAAAAATTTAAGATCATTTGTAGTTATCCATTTACCATCGAGATTTTGTAAATTGTAACTGCCTTATTTCTAAAAAAAAACAAACACATTACAAAGGGTTTATAAAACAAATTCTTTCTGGAAATCTGTTTTAAAAAAACTTTGTAAATCGAAAATATTTTTTTTAAATAAGACGTAGGTAGTTCGTTCCTGAAATTAAAAAACAAATATATATTATAACAAAGATTAAAAATTTTAAAAACCCCCGATTTTTTCAGAAAAGATGTTATATCTTCTAAACGGCTGGACTGATTTTCTTTAAGCATAACTAAAAACACTCTCGATCAAGTCACCTTTCAAACATAAAAAACTAATTTGAAATCGGTTCAGCCGTTTGGTATATACATGTACTTGTACAGACACACACTACAAACTTATAACACCCCTTTTTTTAGTCAGGGGTTAAAAAAATGAAAGAGTATGAAAAGTTAATTATGTATAACTAGCTACACCCGGTGTGCTTCGCTACCCCGATTGTCTTTTTAATTTCATTTATATCGATTTTAAAATGTTGGAGGGGCAGAAATTAGATAAATTAAGTACATAGCTTATGTCTTCATCTAAATTTCATTGATGGATTATCTATGTATATTTTAAATTTCACCATTAGATATTTTCGTGGGGGCAGAAATTTCTCCTATCGCCCTCCTGGTCTCAGTCGGGATAAAAAGCATCTTATGTCCGTCTCCTGGTTCTAAGCTACCTCTCCACCAATTTTCATCCAAATCAGTTCATCCGTTCGTGAGTTATAAATAGTGTAACTAACACCACTTTCTTTTATATATATATAGATTATGTATATTAATTATTTATTAGGGATGTAACCGATACCGATACTTCTGATTTGCCGATATATCGATATCGGCGATATTTTACTGTCGATACGACGATACGTCTTAAATTTTTTAGAGCTGTTTTGAACAAACAATTCAATTTTCAACGCTTTTTTTGCATAACAACTAAGAGATATAACATATTAAAAGCTTTTCACCACAATAGTGAAATGTTCTCTCAATGCTAAATCATGTAAGTATTTTGTTAAAAAAAATTAATTTGTTTTTTGTTAATTTCAGAGTGAATTCAAATTTTAATTTTAGATATTAATAATCTCTTAAACTATAATTTTGTATAATAAAGAAATTACCCTGCTTGAATTTTGTTAATTTTAACTTGAGTTCAATTTCAATATGCGTCGTATCGGCATCGGTATCGGTATCGGCGATATTTCTTTTTAAGTATCGGATCGGCAATCGTTACTTCCCTATTAATTACAAAAGAAGTGCGTGCCACGTCGACAGCACACAATTATCGGGCTTGCTTTGAAAAGGCCCTTTTCTAATTTTGTTCATGGGAAATATTTCATGTTCGCTTTTCATTTCCGATAAGGATGATTATTATAACGTAACGGTAAAGTAACGTGACGGAGAAATGTAAACATAGAATTTAATTCATTTCTTGTTTTAGATATTTTAGAGCAAAAATAATTGCGAATTTTCAATATTAAGTTTTTTTAGATTTGGCCAAAGAAAAAAGGAGACAATTTCCTATAGTGCAATGTACAAAAACACTAATTATTAACTTGATTGAACCCGATCAAAAATACTTGTGTAGCAACACTCTATAATTGAATAGCTGTACCTAGATTCACTAACTTTTTGCGAACCGAAAATCGTAATATTTATGACACATTTATTTATTCGATTGCGATAACGATAATGTGATGATTCTGCAATTTCTTTTTTACGATAGCCTCCCGCTTTAACTTATTCATCATTTATTTAATTCAATATTATGTGGTAGCTCTGTATAGCAAATGTGAAAATAAGCGAAAAGCACAAAGAATAATAAAGAAAAACTCAACAAATTTGATTTTGTGACTTAATTTTTTTTCTCCAACTGACAGCGAATATCGTTAAAATATGTTACTGAATAGCAAAGTCGATAAATTTTCGTTATATTTATTATAACGATACCATTATCGTAATAAAAGTTACTGAATCCATGTACTGTTGCTGTTATTTACATTTATTTTCTTTACATACTTTTTGCAACTACAATTCACCTATCACACAGGTGAGAGAGGCAAAGAGAGTGGTTTTGTGGTTGGTAATATATACCAACATGGTATAATTTTTCAACCAGGCACAACCCCGCATCAGCAGCACAAAACCAATGCACACACAGCTTAAAAACAGCAAATGTTAAAAGAATACAAAAAACAGTAATACACACAAAACTGTGTGTACGTATACATTTTTATGACAGATGAATTACCCTGCAAATAATATTGGAGTACGTGGTCCAACAGACTAGTTACATCATGGTCCCATGTCATGCAGTCATGGATCACGTCGTTTTCATACAAGCATTCAATGCTGTACGATAAGTGTTCGTGTTTAAACGAATATGATCGTTCTTCTTAGACACTCACAACTTGTATGCGAGTAGTCTATAACTATTCCATATTGAGTAGTTTTCGGGTTAGTCCGATGTAATGCAAAGTTGGACCATGTGGTCCAACCCTAGGACATCGCAATGTTAAATCGACCACCTTTTTTTCAAACATTTGGAGTAGTTTTGTGGTACTCGTACTCCTCTTTGGACTAGTCTTTACATGCATGTATGGACTAGTCGCATTATTTGCTGGGTAGTCTCGTGTGCTCTACAAAGAACAAAAATTGTGCCGTGTGTGGCAGGCCACTAGAGCTGAAAAAAGTCAGTCAGTCAATGTCAGTGTTGCCATAAGATGTAAGACGAAAAGTGCTAGATTGCAGAAATAAAAGTGCTAAAATGTTCCACAGCACACACAACAAAGTGCTAAAATCAGTTAACATTTTTAGTTTCTCTAATTCCTTAACCCCAGTTTTTAACTTAAAAATTAAGTACGTAATTAGCTAATTTTTATTTAAAATTAAGTTGTTATTAAATACGATTTCATTTTTTCAGTGGTTGTTTAAAGTTCTTATTAAATTACGTTGAAAGTACGGTAGCACTGCAAAATTTCCCAGTATTATTGAAGGCTTTTCAAACAGCAGCTGTTTAACGTAAACAAAAAAGTTAGGTTATCAACATGTAGAAAATTAAATTGCATAAAAACTCATTTTATGAGACCAAAAGAACATCATAATGCCTTTTTATATTACTTTATTCCATGATATGAAACTTTGTACTGTATATGTTATATATTTATGAAATTTAAACGAAATTCTTTTTAATACGAACGCATGATGCTCATGTGTATGTTTTCAGTAAACACACACACACGCATAAAAACATATGGTAAAATCATAAAACTTAAGTAGTGTTCAATTTCGCAAGGTTGGGCATTTAATTATTATTTAAATAAGCACTCAAAAACACAATTTCGTATTTAATTAGAACTTAAAAATAATTACAGTTTGATAACCAACTGAAAAAATGGTCATAAGTAATATTATATAGTATTTTGTCAAGTTTTTTTCTGTGAGAAAAATTTCGCCATATTTTTTTAAAGATTTGTATCAATCATTCCATAGTAAATTGTGCGAGATTTTATCTTTTTACGTAACACCAACGATGCGAACAATAAGATATTTAATAAAATTGTATGTATAGACCGCTTGGAATATTTAATTTATAAATTATGAATCCAGCTGCGAATGGAATACCATGAAAGAAAAAATCTTCAAGATTGTTAAATAGAGTAGTCAAGTAAATATATATTTATTTTCTACGTAGATAAATCAGATGAATCGATTTAATTAACAGATATACCAATTGCGCACGTTGTATAGCTTTGGGGCTCACTTTAGCTTTGACTGTGCTTTTCGTCAAGCTGATCAATAACCTTATTAACACTATAAGCTCTTAAAAAGAATAAAACTAAAAACAAGTTTTGTTAATTTAGTATTTTAAATGGTGTACTTTAATATATTTGTAGGCACATGTGTATCTCAGAGAGATTCAGTTATATGACGCCTGTAATACTAAACAGTTAATGAAGATAAATAAATTTGATAATGGCTGGCAATTTGTCTTAAGGAATTATCTATGGAAAGTTTAAAAATTTAATGAAATAAAAAGCTGCAAAAAATGCCAAATAGTTTTAAGAAAGTGCTAAACTAGCACTCAGCATTATTGTCAAAATATTTACTGTTAAACGAAGAAAAAAATAATTAAAAAATTAATTCTATAGAATTAGCACTAAAAGTGCTAAATGGCAAGCCTGGCCAATGTAGTAAAGTAAGAAAATAAAAAACATGTTGATTATTGAGGTCTTGTTTCAACTTTGTTATTTGTTGAGCTTCTCATTTGTTTAAATGAAAGTTTATAACATAATAACTCTAGTTATTCTAAGAAATTTTTGGGTAAAGGTTCCCTGATGATCTGCATTAGCAACAGTGAGATGCACATAGGATCCATCTAAACCCCTCAATAATCAATTTCAATGTATTGTTAATAAAAAAAAAATGTTTTACTTAATAAGTAAAATAATAATTTGGGATTATTAGTGCGTTAACAAATGTTAATTAAACTTAAAATGTTGTTATAGTTATGCATATATTTCACTTCGT
This sequence comes from Tachina grossa, assembly GCA_949987645.1. Taxonomy (NCBI): domain Eukaryota; kingdom Metazoa; phylum Arthropoda; class Insecta; order Diptera; family Tachinidae; genus Tachina; species Tachina grossa. Next base: position 31,450,204 of record OX465274.1, on the reverse strand, counting down.
GAAATATAAAAAGGAAAATACATACATATGGTCAGCTAAAACGCAAACGGCCCTAACAAAAAATCCAAATCGCTTTTTTGGTTGATTCTGATGCATTGCATCACAATACACAACCACAAAAAAAATTTAGAGTTGCCTGGCCAAAATTAGCTATTTTATTGACGAAAAACAAACGGCCCTATCTACAAAAGCGTTTATTTGAGCAACATTGAAAAATGACAACAACAAAACTGACAGATTCCACCGTTGAAAAAATTGTTTTTTAAAGGAAAATCACATTAGCTTCAGCTTAAGACATTTTATTAAAAAAAAATTAAGAAATTCATCTCAAAAGTGATTTTCTAAGAAATAAAGGAAAATAAGAAGTGTATAACCAAAAAGCGTCATGTCAATGATAAAACTATTTTGCATTAAAGTGTAGATAGGGCCTTTGGTTTCAGAAAATTAAGGTACAAAAGGACCTAACTAACATAGCCATTCAAATATCACAAAATTTTATTTTATTTTGCCAGAAATCAATTTATCACATCTTTTTTAATAATGCTGGTGAAAACCATGCTGATTGAAACTATACTTTTGGTTTAAAACAGTATTTTGCTTCTCCTGTAAAATTTCAAAAATGTTAGATAGGGCCGTTTGTGTTTTAGCTGACGATATGTACATACATACATGCATATCACTACCTTAATATACAAGGATACCACCTATTAAGGCAACGATATGTATGTATGTAAATCATTTAATGGAATATACATATGTATTTTAAATTATCAACTGCCTTACGAAAAAAAAACGATGGATTTCTTTTAAAAATAGTGCTCATTTATTGGAAATTGTTCTCTTACAAAAATAATACACAAACAAGCTTTTAAAGCCCACATTTAGGAATATTTGTAAAAAATAAAATAAAAAAAGTGATGAAAAATAAACCTCAAAGATTGCGGATTTCTTTTCTCTGGGACACAAACGTCTACCATTAAATACAAAAAATATTTCATACTAATAATATTACACACTTATTTCATATGTAAGTGCTAAATTTTTTGTTCAATAAATACATTTAGTAGTTAAAAATACATAAGAATAAAATGTAATTATGTACATACATACATACATATGTACTTATGTATATATACATACATACATACATATGTACATAAATTTTTGGAGGTCAAGGAAGTAAAATAAAAAGTTAAAGAAAAAAATCATATAACTTTCTTTTTAAAGGGTTAATTTTCCGAATCATTGCATTGAGGTTGTTGTTGTTGCTGTTGCTGCTGCAATAGTTGTTGCTGTTGCTGTTCCTGCTGCATCTGTAGTTGTTGCTGTAATAGTTGTTGCTGTTGCTGGGCGTTTTCCATTAATACTTTAACAATATCGGAGGTAAATTTTTCTACCAAATCTAAAGCTATACTGGGTGGCAAATTTGATAGTGATGAGGATATAAAATTGCCAAAAGCGGCATATTTCAATTCACGTGCATTGAAACGCGTTTGCATTGGCGGAGGAGCGTCCGATGCAGCCGATACATCATTGTTTTGCAATGCAGATTGATTTAAGGATGACGATGTGTGATGAAAGTTTTGTTGTTGTTGATGTTGTTGCTGCTGCTGTTGTTGCAGCAGTTGTCTATTGTAATTGGATGTAGATGAATCGGCGGCATAATCTTGCCTTAAGGAATCCATGTGACGTATGCTAATAGAGGAATTTTTTTGCTGTTGTTGCTTCTTTAGTTTCTGTTGCGTTTTGTTTACATAATGCTGTTGCTGCTGCTGCTGTAGATATTGAGTTGGTAATGGCGAGGAATGTTTGCCTGGACTGAATGTTGTTAAAGAGATTTTTGTTAACAACATACTGCTTTATAAAAATTATTTAAAAAAAAAAAAGTTGCTACTGTTTCAAATGGAACAGGGAAAATGTAAGAACTAAAAAAAATATTTGAAGTTTCCTCGGATTTCGATCACTGGTGTGATTAAATTGAAATTCTTATAGGGCATTTACACCTGAACGAAATCTAATAAATTTCAATTGAAATCTATCAAAATCAATACCTTTTACACCGAGTTTTTTGACATTTACTCGTATCAAGATTTCTTATTCAAAACAAAAACCATTAACTGGAAATCTTCCTAAATTACAAAACAACTGCCATATAGCTAATTCACAAACCGTTTTGAGTACAAACACCATAGACACATACATACATCACTTAGGGTCATTTTCACCACTTCTACTTAAATATCAATTCATATTTAAATATCGATTTTCATTAATTTGTGTATGAAAAAATTACTTTTATATAGGAATTGATATTTAAATAAGTTGGTGAAATTGGCCTTAATAAAGCATTTACATCATCTTGAAATCTAGTACTTACGAGATTTCGAGCTAAATCGAGCTGCTTTTTACTAGATTTCCAATACAAAACAAAATCTAGTTTGTGAGTAGATTTGTACGCAATCTACTCAAAATCTAATATTTTTATTTAATTTTTACTATCCTGTACAACATATTTATATAAAACATGACTGAATTAGGTACTGTCTGCTTAAAAAGGTGTGTGAATTGGCTAAATAGCAGTTGTTTGGTTGTAGTTTTAGAAATTTTTCGGTTAATGGAATTTGTTTTGGATAAAAATCTTGATAAATGTCAAAGAAAAAAAAACGTGGTGTAAACGTTATAGATTTTCATAAAGATTTTAATTAAAATCTACTGGATTTTGTGCAGGTGTAAATGTCCTATTCGTTCTACTATATTTTAAGCAGATTTCGAGAAAATAAAATCTAGTGACGAAGTATATTTTATATATATATATGGTATATTTTATTGTATGGGAAATCTACCAGATTTTGCCCGAAATCTCATTAGTACTAAATTTTGCTTAAATGTAACCGCACTTTTGCATACATATGCCTCTCTTAGCTAGAATTAGTTTGAAAGTTTTCATACCAATTTAATAAAAATTGAAGTGAGACTTTTTAAAGTAATTGGTTTGTTCATTTACAAAAAATTATTCCAAATTTGTAGCAATTGTTACTGGAAAGTTTTCATTGACTCAAAAAGTTTGCAAGGAGAGAGCGTCAAAAGAGAGAGAAAAATTGAGAGACAAAAAGATTCCTACAAATTATTACTAGTAAAATTTTTACTTGCAAGAATTATTATTCAACCACCTGTAGTGTGTTTTGTTGTCAAATTAATTAATTAAAAAATATCTGAAAAAGGAATACTGAAAAATGTACATTTCTTTGATAAAAAAATGTATACGTCTGTAAAAATAAGTCCCAATTTTAACGAGGCAATTTTACTTGCGCAACTCTTGAATTTGACGAACAAAGAAGTGAGGAAGAAGTGAGGAGTGTAAAACCAGCAGAATTGCCGTACAGACATGCCTGTACATGGCAAAAAAAAATTTGAAATTCCTTTTCATTTGTGTTTGTTTTCTGTTCTGGTTTTTCGTCTGTAAAATTCGTTGTGGCTCGAAGTGTTTGTTTTATGAGAATATTAATAACAATTGTTAATTTGCCTCAAATAAAAAGAAATAAAATGGTCAAGTAAACTTGATCTATCTAAACGTTGCTGTAGCGTTTAATAAGAAATTTTATGACTTGCGCAAGTAAAATTGCCTCGTGAAAATTGGGACTAAGGCATGTTTTCTTAATTTATTGTTTTTCTTTCATTAAGCCGCATAAATTCAATTTTAATGGCGAATAATTTTGTTTGATTCTCATATATGCTCAGAAATGGAAAGTGGCATTTTTGTATTTGTTAAAGGATAAAATTAAAAAATTATGAAAAAAGCATAAAAATAGTAAAAATACATGAAATATTAAATGCCAATATCTAAAAAAAATGCAGTTTAAAATATGTATTATCAAACAAAATTCATCATATAAATTACAGTTGTATTATGATTTCCATCCATGGTTCTGATTTTCTTTCAAGTTTTTACAAGTAAAACGTTCATTTACTTTTTCATATTTAGGAGAGTAATTTTGTAAATTTCTGCCTTACTCTCTCGTTGCTAGTTTCTGCTGGGAAAGTAAATGAACAGACCTAATATGTATAAAAAAACCCTCTCTTTATATCAAATTTTCAACATGTTAAAGTACAAAACAGAAAATGAATCCTGAAAATGGATTTGACAAGAACTTTTGAGACAATTAAAACAAAACGCTTTTATCGAGATTTTTGGAAAACGGGATCTCTTGAACCCTTTGATCGGTTCGGAAAAAATTTGCGCGACTGTATGCAGTACATAAAAATTTTAAAGTAACCTTGCAATCCGATTTGATAGGGAACTCCTAGCAAAACGACATTTTTTTTCGAAATTTATCGTCGTTATTTGCATTTTTTCTAAATTTTCGATTTAATAGGCTTAGAAGTTTAAAATTTATTTGAAAAAAAATTGTATTTTCTTATATTTAATAAAAATCCTAAACGCAGAAAATGTTTGTGATATTATTTATCATTATTGTTAAAATTTTTTTTAATATGCACGTATAATTTAAGAAACTTCTTCATCGTTCCCGCTTGTTTATACATGTTCAATTGAAAAATTGTTTATTTACTCCTATTACCAAGCTTTTGACAAAAAGTATGGGAACAGACCTATTATAATTATAGATCGAATGTAATCAATGGCTTTCTGTTAACCTACGAATGTTAAAAATTTTAACAGTATGTACATATAAGAAATCTACAGCGAATTTTACTCGCTCCTAATTAAAACAGTACAGTAGCATTTAAAACAGTCGCACTTTTTTCTACTTCTAAAAACTTACATTAATCCCGTTGCGTCAAATGCATTTATCTCCGAATCGTTATTTTGACTTTCTCTGAAAAAAAAACAAATTAATAAGTTAGTTATGTATACGTTGAAAAAACTAAATGTATTGAAAATTTACGTTTCTTGTTCCGTTTCATCTGATTCGTCTTCCATTTTAACAGCCAATAACCCATTGGGAAAGGCAGCCATATTTTGACTGCTACTGCTCTCTACATCACCTGCTGCCGCTGCCCCTGAATTGGTGTTATGATGTGAAGTTAAATTGGAATTATTACTGCAGGAATTGCTGAATTCTGGTGGTATTGCAACAAAGGGAACACCACCAGCGACACCATTCAAAGGCATCATTTTCTTATACGATCTACGCGCTCTTATGTGATCTGAGAGAAAATGCAAGTGATCGTATAGCGGCCATGGTGAATCATAAAATTTATTGGGGTTCTCTTCTCGCAACTGTTCAATTCGTCTTTTTTCCAAATTGTAACGATTTCGTAATTGCAAAATGCGATCTTTCAATATGGAAACTGCAAGAAAAGTAAAGTTTTAACGAAAAGTGTTTTGGGGGTTTTTTGGGAGTTGAAATTTCATAGAAAGTGGTGTGTTATTGTTTTGAATTATTTGATAATAATGATATTTAATAATCATATATGTACATACTTATGTGTGTATGTATGTATGCATGTGTGTATGCAAGTATATAATAAATAAAAACATGTGTTCGCTGGTTTCATTCAAATCTTGTTTTTTTCACATTTAGTTAGTTCTCTTTTCTGTTTCTTTTTTTTTTTTTTTTTTTTTTTGAAGCTTTTACGCATCAAAACATAAAAGCCATGTGCAATTTTATATCCTTTTTTTCAATGTTGTAAACAAATCTGCTCAAACCCTTCTAAATACTCGTATGTACAAAATTCACCCTTAAAAAACTGTTGGCTGACTAATTTTTATGGCTGGTGGTTTGAGGTGAGTTTTGGGATGATTTTTAGAGCATCATAGTTTTTATTTATTAGAAACTAAAACTTGTTTTTATGAAACGTAATAAAACATGAGGATGAAAAATTTGAATTACACTTGCATATCGTGAAATTTGGATTTAATAGAGATTTAAACGTAAATACCTATTAAAAAACTGATATATTTTTTTTAAATATTTACGAATTTTTTTTTTTTTTTTTCTTAAAAAATAGATTTTTGAGAACTCGCTTCCTCTTAATAAATACTGCCCTTTTTCTAAAAAAAAGCTGTTCTGAGAAATTATATGGCCCCAAGTTCTTGAGTACTTCCTTCCTCTTGACAATTTTGCTTCAAAAACATTAAATATAAAACACCGAAATATGTTTATTTAGCTATTTTAGAGTATTTCCAAAAAATTTTGGGTTGAAGTCTACTAATAAGTTCCTTCCTTAAAGCCTGGTACTCTGTTCACAATTTCGTGCGAAATGCTGTCAAAGTACATATAAAAGTATTTGGTATGAAATATTTGCGAAATAAACTCGCAAAAGTAGTACTCTGTTCTTGTTGTGAAAAGCACGTAAAATCATGTCTTTCCATGCAAAATTAGTCTGGCATCATTTTAGTTTAGCGGCGAAAGAACATTAGCAGTGCTTTTTTCGCACGGAATTTTAACAATGTTGCATACTTTCAAGCAATAAAAGCGAGAAATTTATAAAAAAAAACCGCGAGTTGGGCTACATTACATGTCAAACTTTTCACGCGAAATAATCAATGGTGCTGAAAATTTTTCACAACTTTGAACAGAGTACCAGTCTTAAGCCGCAACAAAATGCATAAGTACGTTGCTTAACCAAAAAAAAAAAAAAACCTTATATAAAACAAACAAGCAAAAATTACAGAAAATAATGAAGTTAAAATCTTTAAAAGGACATTTTCATCAAACCTACTTTTTACAGAAAATATTGAAGTTAAAATCTTTAAAAGGGTATTTTCATCAAACCTATTTTCAGCGCAATAAATATATTTTTATATCTATCTAGCTACATATTAAAATTGTATAATTTTTTTTAATTTAGGCCCTTATTTTGTAAAACGCAAAGCTAAAAGCTGGTACTCACTATCCTGCACAATCGCATGACTTACGAAAGAATGCAACCCTGATCTAATGAAATGTTATTTTCTTTTGAAAATTTGCATAAACTCCATCATACCAGGGTTATATTTTCTCAAAAGTGGACCGATTGTATAGGATAGTGAGTAGCAGCCATAAGCGTTCACAAGTTTTATATTTAAACAAATTTATATTGCAAAAACGAAGTATGTCAACGCTAGCGTTGCGTTTTTGAGAAATAATGCCCTCAATAAATTGTTCAAAATTTAATTTATAAAGCGTTTAAGTTTTAAAATGATGGCCCTTACTTTTTTTAAATGCAAAGCGATGTTTTTTTTTTAACAAATAACAAACTTTGTAATTATATTTTAAACAATTTACTTAATTTAAATCATAGTCTGCCAATATGGCACCAGAGTGCCATACTTCAATTGAATACGAATGAATACGTTACTCTCGGTGGCCACCACTGATTTAAGAGTGAATTCAGATACTGTACACAGTGATGCCAACTTTTTTGGCTCTAAAAGCATATATATATATATATATATATATATATATATATATATATATATATATATATATGTATATATATAATATATACATATTTCATTAAATATGCTTATATTATTGCCGAAATAGAGAATATCTTAGATTATTAAACTTCAATCGTTTGGATCTTCACTCGTTTTTCACGTTAGTGCTTTTTACGCTTTTTAGATCTCAAAATTACGCTTTTTAGTGCTGTTTTAAAATTTTAATGTGTTTTTAGATCCAAAAAAGTTGGCATCACTGGTTATTAACACTCAAAAACATTTGCGTTTGATTCGCATTGCGAATTAACCCGTTTTTTATTTTGCTTAAAATGTAAGTATGTCCATATGTATGTACATATGTATGTATGTATGTATATCAAATCAAAATTTTCACATGTTTTTATTTAATATATAATTAAAAAATTATTAACTGTGTGTAGGTATGTATGTACTTACCATCAAAGCCCAATTTATTTGATATTTCTTGCCACTGATGGGCATTGTAGAGCTTGTCTTTGAAGCGAGGCGAATTGCGATCATAAAACGAAGGACGAATACGAAATTCGTTAATTAAACTTATATCAAATTCTCCCATTTGGGGTAAATGTCGCGGACGGCCACGTCTAGGTTGAAAATCGCTTAAATGGGCCAGGTTGGCGGCTAAAAAAATTGCCAAATATTTTTTTTCACCTTTCACAAAAAGTTTACCTTATTGATAAACTACAATTACAAATAAATCATAGTTTATACAATATAAAAATAATTAAAAAAAAAAATTAACAAATTGATTCATAAATAAATGAAAAAAAAAATATTATATACATACATATGTATAGGTATTATATAAATATTTATGTAGTCGTATGTATAGATACGAATAAAATAAATAAATTATCTTTAAATTTATTGATAACAATTAAATTAAAAAAAGCTTTTTTTTTGTTTTCTAATAAATACTTTATTAAAAATTTATAAACAAGAAAGCCACACAAAAAAATCAAAATTGTTTTTAATATAAAAAGCACATGTTAAGAAAGAGCGCATGGCCGTTAAAACACAAAGCGACGCTCTTTTTATCTCACACCTTGATTCCAAAGAGTTAACAAAAACTCTTTCTCTTTTCGTGTAATTAAAATTAAAAAAATATTAAAAAAAAATATTGGAACCATACTTAATATTTCTTTCTTTGATGTAGTGAGACAGACAAACAATAACAAGAAAATTTTATATGTATAAAAAAATAATTAATAAATAAAAAGCTTTTTTCACACTGCGGTTAATTCATAAACTAAAACGTTAGCAGAAAATAATTAAAGCAACTACAACAGCGATAGACATAAGAAAACATTAACATTAATTATTAAATTAAACAGAAAATATAAAAAAAAAATATTTTTTCGGCGTAGCTATGTACTCGTATGTATAAAAAAGTGAACTTTGAAATTTAAAGATAATTTATTATTTTTTTATTTGTACATAATAATGTATTTATGTATATTTATATATGTACGTACATGTACTTACATATGTACATACATACATATATTACCTTAACATATACCTAATGCATATTTATTTTTTTTTTTTTTTTTTTGTAGTAAAATATAAATTAAAACTTACCTTTTTTATTCGCTTAAAAATTCTTTTTATTTAAGTTTAATAATGTTCTTTGCAAAAAACACACACAAGTTATATGAAAACTTTTAATTCATTTTATTTTTTTATTTTTATTCACTTAAAATAAAAATCTAACGTCTTAACTCCTCAACATTTAATTTTAAACTAAACTCTTAAAAAAAACTTATACAAATATTTTTTTTTATATTTTATTTTTATTACGTTTGCTTTCCTTCTCTAAAATAAACGCGCGCGTTGTATTTGTTGTTGTATTGTTTGGTTTCTTGTTCTTTCGTCTCTTGTCAGCCAGCTTGCTTGCTTGCCTGCCTGCCTGCCTGCTTTATTGTATTTTATGCGCTTAAATATAAAAATGCTTCTTTTTGTTTTGGGTTTTTGTGTATATTCCTTGTGTATTGTTGTAATTTAAAATATAAAAAATATATACATAAAATAAAACCGACGTTTTGAAAATTAAAAAAAAAAATAAAATAAAATAAAATAAAACAACCACCATCGCCATACCAAAAGCATAGCGGTTAATAGCATTTTATTTACACACATTCAAAGCTACACTTACACACACACACACACACATATATATATACTATGCATATGCACAAGGGAGCAAAGATGTATTTGAAAGAGAGCTCAAAAAAGAAAAATAACTAGCCAATTAATGCTCGTCATTTTGTGCTGCCACATGGGTTTTTTTCAGATAATATATTTATTAATTACATATAATAAAATAAAACTTAAATAAATCTAATTTTGATCGTTAATAAATGGTTAATAAATGGTTGGTTACAGTGAAAATGAAATATGTAAAAAAAAAATTAAACTCCAATCAATGAAAGTTTTTAAAATTCAAATTAAAATTGAAAAATACTGATTTTGAGCCTGACTAACAGGCACAAGGACTTCATGCATTTAAAAAAGGTATTTTAGGAGCCTAAAATATGACATAAAAAATGTAAAATATGCACTAAAAACAATAAAATATGCACTTATTTTTAAATATGTTTATTCAAAAGAAAAGTTTTCAATGTACAGCGTGGCGCTGAATGAGCTACATATATGATTTTAATTCTTTATAAATTTTTTAATTATTATTATTTCTATTTTTTTCTGGATTTTGTGAAGAAGACTTGGGGAATTAATTATGATCGAACAATGTACAAAAATAATTGAATTTTATTTTTTGTGTTGACACAGCGTGCATATCGTCGTCATTTTAATGTGCGCATTGCACCCACAGTTTTCTTTGGAGATATTTAAAAGGAAAAGTGTACGTTAACAAACCAAGAACCATATTCCAACTAAAAACCAACATTCGAAATGAAATTATGAAAATTACACCCGAAATTTTGCGAAAAGTTATGGAAAATATGAGATGTATACTCTCTCTCGCTGAAAAGAGCAAGGTTTTGCGAAACAGAAGATGGACTATAATCTATATATGTATGTATATAAAAATTAATCAAATTTTTTTGGCATTCCATCACGCGTGAATGGTTGGAACAATACACCCCATTCCTTTTCTTAATTGTTATTGTCAGGAGAAGAAGAATATGAAAAAAAAAACGGGAAAAATTTGTGTGGTTGGTATTTTTTTTTTATAAAATTGGTATAAATTCAGTTTAACGTCTTCTGTTTCTTTCTGGATGCGAACGAAGTCGCGGGGAAATTCTAGTGTTACATATTTATTTAACTCAACCATTACAATGAATTGAATACTAGCTATTAGATTTGCTTTTTGAATCCGTTATCATTTTTAAAAACAATATCAAGTTTCAGCATAATTGTTTCACTACCTTCGGCTTTAATAGCAGAAAATTCCTTTTGAAATTATCAAAATGATTAAACCATTAAATTTGGTAGGTGTGTGTGCTTGTACAATCGTTCTACAATTCTACAACAATGCAAGCGTATTAATTTGCCAAAAAAAAACACAGTTTTGCATTAATAATTTGTAAATATTTTTTTAAATTTGAATTTTTGAGAAAAATAAGACACAAAACCAGCATTTATATCAAAATATGAGACAAAAATATGCATTTATGACTAAATTATGCAAAAATATGCATTTTTAGTAAAATATGCAAAAATATGCACCAACAAAAATCGATGCCATTTTGAAGCAAATTCATTGTTTCCTAAAGATATTTCGTTCTTGCCATTATCAGAGTTAAGGGAAAAACATGCATTTGCATGACACCCCTTTCCCCTGGTTATGACTATGTTGCCGCAAAGTTTCGTTTCGATATGCCTTAAAAATGGCAGGGTATAAAATTCATAAATTGGCCAGAAATAAATAAAATTAATTAATATGCATACTCAATTTCTCACTGATCTGGCATCTTTCTATTTGTGTATAACTTTTAGTTATAAAATGAATAATTTTTTTTCTATTTTGTTTTTAATTTTATTTTTAAGTAAAGCAACTCCCTATATAAAAAAAAATATAAAGAAACCTTATTAATAGGTGCCTATGTATAAGTAAGTAATTTGTTTTTTTTTTAATTTTTATTTATTTACGTGTGCGGGTCTTGTAAGAGAAATTATGGAAATAAAAACAAAGTCAAGACAGGAAATAACATCTCTTGAATAGTATAAAAAATCTCTTACTATTATATTAAAAAAAAAAGTTTTTCTTTTATACCTACATACATATATGTATGTATGTATATAAATATGTATGTATGTACATACTTATATATTTTTTTAATTGTCTGCAGTATTTTGTTTTTATTTTCTTAAATAATCAAATTTAATTACATTAATGAACTTTAATACGACTGAACGTGAAGAGCAAAGAAATAAATTTTAAATAAAAAAAAAAAATTGTAGGCATATAACAAAAACTTATTTAAATGAATAAATAATTCGACTTGAGATAAATGTCTATACTAAAGGAAAATAGGAGATAAAAAATTAAAGAATAAAATCGTTTAAAGAAAATAAATATTAATAAAAATTTATAAACAAGTTATACCTACATACTAAGTATGTACATATTTACATACTAGTGATGTAACGAATGTCAATTTTTGGTATTCGCGAATACGAATACGAATATTTGAAACGATATTCGCGAATACGAATACGAATATTATATGCAATATGAAATATTAAAAAATTGTTATTAAAAAGCACTTCACACTCTTAAAAAGGACTTCACAAATTTTTATAAAAAATTAATGTATTTGTACAAACTAAAATTTTTAGTCATTTATCTAAATTTCGTTTAGGATTTATGAATTTATTTATTTAATTTCTTTGGAAAAATATTCGTATTCGCCTGAAAATGGCCGAATATTTGATAATTCGAATACGAATATTCGTGCATCACTAGTACATAAATACATATGTACATATGTATGTAAGTATGTATGTATTTATGTATCTATAAGTAGGATGTAGAGCGCATTCAAGATGGATTATAATGAACTCAGATGCACATTACTGGTGTCCTCTATTGTAAATTCTAATGGGATTCCCCGATTTTGTTCAGAGGTAGCTATGTGTACATACATACGTATGTATATACATATGTACTTAAAAACAGGTTTTTGTTCTAAACGATTTTAAATTTCCATAAAAGCAGATGTTTTTGTTATAACTTGATAGGTAACTATATTTTATATGTAGGTAGTTATAAGGTGCACATTATGTTTCGAATTCGTTTATATTTGAGTTATTACACTATTGAAGTAAATGATAGATAGGTACCTAACTACATACATATACATACATACATATGTATGTATGTATGTATGTACCCTGTAGGAAATGTCACTAGTGAATCAGTACTGATTCACTATTGACTAGGGTTTGCAAATAATCGCAGATTTTCATAATCGCGATTACGATTAAAAAATATGCGATTAATCAAGAAAATATACTATTATAAATTTTTCTAAAACCAAAATAAATTTCGCCATGAGTTTTAATCGAACTGTATGGGTTTAGCCAAAGAAATTTAATTATTTTGTCTTGAGTTTGCGTTTTAATTCAAAATTTTTTTGCGAGAATATTGTAAAGCACGTAAAATGAAGTTCGTAAATTACTATAGTAGAGTATCAAAAACAATACGAATTAAGGGAAATCAATCTTTTGATAGGAAAAATTTTCTAGGACGAAGTATATTTCTACTTTCTTAACTTATTTTTAATTTAATTTTGTATCCACTCCTGATGAATTTATATAATAATGAATAAACAAATTCATATAAAAACAATATTTTTTATAAATTTTTTTATACGAAGTTGTTCATTCTTCATGATATAAATTCATCACGTGCGGACACTCACTTAGATATAACTATAATATTTTTTTTTTAGTATTTCTATGATTTTTGTAATAATGCGAGGTCCCAAGATAAAACAAACTGTGCACCTGTCTGCCAAGCGAATGAAAAATATTTGTATCAATGGTAATGAAATTTTTGAAAAAAGAATATAATAAAATAAAATAATAAATTTAATAAGTGCTTAACTTGGATTTTAATTATCGTTTTGTCTTATAATACTTTTATTGTATTAAGGTGTAGGAAAATAAAATAGATGCACATCGATTTTAAATCGTTTCTTGTGTTTTTTGTAAGTATCTGGAGCCTACTTGCTTATTCTATTGCAATTTCCAAAAAAACTTATGTAAACTCTCAAATGATTTTTGAAAGTTTGGTTGAAGTCTACTGCTGATTTGTTAAAACGCCAATGAAATGCGAATATGCATATATAGACATGTTTATTCCAAATGTACATATGTATATGTATACTTTGTATTAAAAATTTTAATTTTAATTTTTTATGAGTTGAATTTGCCCTCTATGCAAATTTGGCATAAATTCTCTGCTTAAAAAAGGTGACAATATTTAATCGTAATCGAGCGATTAATGGTTTCAATTACGAATACAATTAAAAGATTATAATCGCTGTGCAAAACCTACTATTGACTTTGTCGCCAGTACTACTGACTAATTATACACCACTCACTGCTTGTTGCTATAGACATTTAACATGTGCGTGTCATTGAAAAGAAACTACTGACATTACAACGACTGATTAGACAGTTCTTTGGGGACCATATGAAGACATTGGATATAGATAGTCACTAGCACATTTTAGTTATTCTAGTATACTCCTTTGATAATGAAATTAAGTATTTTGTTCACATTTTGGTGTTTTATTAAACAAATATATAAAAAATGGAACTTATGATTAAAAAAACATACAATAACCGGGATTAACTATGTAAATCATTTATTCGTTCAGCATATCACCAGCAACTAGGGATTTTATTTCTTTTCTATTAAATAAAAAATTTTATGTTTCGCTAAATTAGTAAATGAATCTGCAAGTGTGATAAATCTTTTAACTGATGGCACAAAATCTTTCACAGGGTAAAAAAAATTTCACTTTCACTTACATGTTTTTAATTTTCACATTTTCTTTTTTTATTAACCCCCGAATAAAAAAGGGGTGTTATAAGTTTGTAGTGTGTGTCTGTGTGTCTGTCCGTGTCCACGTACAGGCCAAACGGCTGGACCGATTTTCATTTCTGTTTGAAAGATGACTTGATCGAGAGGGTTCTTAGCTATGTTTGAAGCAAGAATGATAAAATATAGATTACGCCTTGCGCATGATTTACCGTTTGATGACGTAATAGTCCCCTCGCAAAGGTTACCAAGTCTGTATCACGTGTGAAAGTTATAATTTTTTGCAAAAAATTTATGTATTTTGTTGTAGTTGGCAGCCCTGTGATTGATTTACTCAGAGAGATCTCCAAGAAAAAAATTACATGTTGTTGTTTAAATGCTGCAAAACTAAGAAAAATAAAAAACAAAATAAAAATAGAGATAAGAAAAAGAGCAAATATGAAATGTGAGTTTGTGTGCGTGCAAAAGTTCTACAGTTGAATTTTACTAGCCAATGAGAACACAGGCTGAGTGACGTCAGAATTCCATCATGCGCAGAAATGTTTTTTTATTCTTGCGCGCTGGCGTAATCTTTATTTTATCATTCTTGGTTTGAAGAAAATAGGTCCAGCCGTTTAGAAGATATAACATCTTTTCTGAAAAAAGTCGGAGTTTTTAAAATTTTAAATCTTTGTTATACAATATGTATTGTTATTTTATTTCTTTTTTTGTGAATTCTTTTTCTGTATTTTTTTTTTTTTTAAATATTGTTTCAATATTCACCTAATTTAATTTGATTACTTAAACAAATTTTTAGAAACACTTAAATTTTGCTTCACGTCACTTTTTTTCAACAAACCAATAAAAATAAGAAGAAGCATAGTTGTGTGTATCTAAAAAAATGTTTTCTACGCATTAAGAACAATACTAATAGACGCTCTGTTGACAATGTTACCAAAATATTCGACAAAAGTGGTGACTTGGGGACACTTATCCCCAGGTTTCCTTCAGGGTATTGTAGTTTAATTACAGGTAATAGTAATCAGAACACAAACATACATACATATCTAGCACGTGCATTGAAATGCATACATAGATACATATGCATGTGTGTGTGTGTGTGTGTATGTATGTCCTTGAAGGTAATGGAACGTTAATTAAATAAATATTAGGGAGGTAACGAATACCAGTTTAGCGAATGCGAAAGCGAATAATACATTTTAATTTCTGCGAAAGCGAATGCAAATATGTACTTACAATACATAAATTGAAAAATCACATGAAAATAAATTTGTATAAGAACATGAAGTTGTGTTGTAATTATATGTAGATCTACTTAAGTCTTGAATTCAGTAATTATTTATTCATTTATTACAAAATACAAATTCTTAGAACAGAAAGATATGTATATGAAATCACATTAAAATAAGTATAGATACTGATTCAAAATTAATTTTATAAAATGTTGGGCAATCCACCCACTCGCACTTTGGCACTAAAGCCAGGTACACATTCTGTTCAACATTTCATGTGAAATTCTGTCAAAATACATGAACTATTCATGAAAAAGTGTTGCAGAAGTAGGTAGTACTCTGTTCATCTTGGGAAAAACAGATGTACATATATGTTCAACATTTTAAGTTTTCATGAGAAATAATATGAGTGGCACTTATTTCGCATGGAATTTACAACAAACACATACTGCCTTATTCATAAAAAATATTTCTGTTTTATAAGAAGTTAATAAAACAAATTTTCTATGGAAATTTGATTAATAAACCTTTTATAAAACCAAAATATTTTTTATGAGTTAGGCCTATAGTGTTTTATTTACTTGCGCACTGTGGGGTGAAAGCCTTCACAAGTGGCGATTAATTCAAAAGATGAACTTTAACTTTCACAACCGTATTTGGTACCATATGAAAGTAGATCTAATTCTACATCACTAACTGCAAAAATAAAAGTTCTTGGTAGTTTACTTTATTTGCAGTGTGCGTTCAAAGTTCAATAATTTTAGTTATTTTTGCGCGCATTGATTAAAAGAGAAAATTTTTATATTTCAAGTGATTATAGTTTTTGTTAAGACTTCTTTCTATAAGTAAAAGTTTTATAATGTAACCGTCAACTTCAGATTAATGTTTTAGAAATATTTAAATAAAAAAATAAATTAAATTGTTCTAAAAATGTGGTATTTTTGATATATACATTGAGTTTCAACAACTTTGCGGATGAGTGCAGGAAAAAATGCTTTTATGCTCTTAAAATATGTATAAGACTTTAGCTAATAAATCCCAGAATACCTATTTGGGCATTTGTGCGATTTTTGAGTTATGAAGGTTTTTGTGAGAGTATTCCAGTTGCTAAAAATCTATGTGAAAAATACATATAAGCAAAAATAGTCAAATAAGACCATTTTCTCCAAAATACAAAAAAGCCCATAAAATGTTAAACATTTTTTTTTTCAAAAAAATTTTTTTAAATGCTGGTTTTTTATGTATTTATTAATATTCATCAATAAAAAATAACAACACTTTAAAATTACGACTTCTATGAATTAATCGCCACTTTCAATACCATTCACCCCACTGTGCTGCGTAAGAAATTATAGCAAAAGTATGCAAATAATTTGCGAATGCGAAGAACATTCGGTACACCCCTAATAAATATGTACTTATTTATATGTACCTACATACACATATTTATGTATGTATATAGATATTAAAATAACTGCAGGGCGAAGGAAACGTGTTAAAGTATAATCTTAGGATAACATGTGAAATGTACTAAAAAGGAATAGAAAAACGAACAAATCCAAAAACATACATACTAGTGTCCTGCATAAGACATCTTATAAGAACTTTCAAGACATGAGGGATTTTTCAAATGCTTTATTACAGCGAAATCTTATAAAACAAATATAAACATCACTGTTTGCAAGAAATTTATTTGAGTATTGTAGGTATAAGAGTAAAGAAGAAAACACTTCGTGACGGAAGAATTTGGGATACTTGCTTCTTTCTACGCATGAGCGCGTGTACAAGCGTCATGCATGTATGTATGTGTGTATGATTTTTTATTTTTCTGCGCACATGCAAAGGCACACACATGCATTAACATTAGTTGTATGCGGTTAATCACATAATAGCTTACCACCCTCTAGTCAACCTAAAACCATATGTCTCTATGTCAATACTATTTCTCCAGCGACAATTGCACTAGTTAAAATGTCGACAACTTTCCTTTTATGCGCGAGTAGAGATACGTTAGAGACGACAGTTCTAGTGTATTTCTGGTGATATTGTCAATGAACGCGTCAATAGTTTTTCTTTTTTATTATGTTGTGCAATAATATTAAATAAATATATGTAGACGAGGGTCACTAAAATCTACGAGTGAATCTTCTAAAGTCTACTGATAGATTTTGAATGACAACCCTATGTTATACATATATCAATAGGCGATTACATTGGCTGGGGTACACCTAATCAGTAGCACTACTGACAATGTCACTAGAAAATCACTATAAGTTTACTATTGACAACGAGAGAGGATATGTCGATATTGTAGACTAGAGCCCCTAAAATTTACTAGTGAATCTTTGGTGCCAATGTATCCATGTGGTCCTGAAAGAACTACTACTACCTAAGTCAGTAGTGCTATAGTCTAGTGGTGGATTTTCAATGACAAGCTAATGTTAAATGTCAATAGATGACACCATTGGCTGGGGTACACCTAGTCAGTAGTGCTACTGACAACGTCACTAGTAAATCACCACAATTTCACCACTGCACTTTCTGCAGGGCATCTACATATTACAACACACTCAAACGTACAATATGAAAAATAACAAGCATACACTAATCAACAGTACTTCTTTTGAGTGTTTGTTACATACAAGCTGTCTTGGCGTTTCCGCTTGTTAACACTGATATACACGTACACCAATACATCCATCGTGCTTCGCTTACAGTACAGTGATCTGCATTTAACATTAACAAAATGAATGATGCTATTGCATGATTCATATCAATGAGGCTGTTGTTAATAAATGCCTGTCATTGCTTGCATTTTAGATTCATTCATATGACTCACTAAAGCAATGAATCAGTATGATTGTTTTGAATACTTCTTAAACCACTTCTGACAAATATAGTTTTATGTAATATTATAAAATAAAATAGCTAGGACCATTTTTTTTATAAATTATTTCAATACTAGAAAAACTATTAATTAACACAATATGAAGAGATACATAGATTTTTTCATTTTATTTAATTTTTTTATTACACGAAAAACTCCATTTTCGAAATTTTTTATTATTTCTGAATACATTCTGTTAAATTTTCTAAAAACACTTTTTAATAGTTTCTTAACGCTATTTATTTATGTGTGGAAATATTTACTCAATGTTTTATAAACTGAAGACTTCATCTAGTCAACGTGCTTTTGTGAGTTATTTGATTACTATACAAAACAATCAAACAACAGTACGAATTTTTTATTTATGTTTACTGACAACACTTAAAAAAAGAGAGTGAGTTAAAGACAGTCAGTTGTTAAGGCCCAACCATAATATGAATAAGCTGGCTTAAGCTAATGTCAGAATTGAACGATAAGTCTGTCAAATGCTTAAACAATTCAGATGTGACTTTTAGGTGGCCACAATGTACTTACATGCACTTAAGTATTCTTTAGCCACAACTGCACATCTAGGTATTGTCAATAATTTTGTATTAATTTTGTTTCTTCTCATAACTCATAAATGAATGCAATTCAATCAAACTAACTTGAAAGAATGTCCTAATCTATTAAAAATTCACATATAAATATATCCGTCAACTTATTACTTGTTTTATTTGTTTTGCCTACTAAAAAGTACAACAGTTAATATAAATAAGTAAATACATGTGCATGTGTGTATATGTGTATTGTAAAATAAACAATGAAAATAAAAGTTTTGCTTTATTTTCCTTATTTATTTAAAAAAATATTTAAAATCAATGAATATTTTCTGCTGCTGCTTGTTTGAGTTAAAAAAAATGCACAAACAGTTGTTTCCTTACGGAATGTGCGTTCAGTTTGGCACTTTACTTAAGCAAATGACATTTGACGAAACTTGACGAAAATTTAGTTAAGTATATTATAGTTTGCCACATGCGTTTTATATGTAACCGCACAATTGCTTAAGCTAGCTTATTCATATTATAGTTGGGCCTTTAGAGAGGCGATACTGCAAGCAATATCATTAGTACATATTGATGTTAAAAAACAAAACAAAAGCATTGTAAAAGTGAGTGGAGAGCGAAAGTGAATCAACTCATACAGTTCACTGTTACAGTATGACAGCATTTATTTATTATTGGTTTAGTATAATACATGCGACGTGAATACATTTAAAAATCATGACGTATTTACATTTCAAGACTGTTTACGCAGGTCTCTAATACATACATATTACCATTTATTGACAGCAGGTACCATAAGTGGGCTAAATTCATGTCTATATGCCAGGTCTAAATTTTGCATGTATTTGTATGCAAATATGTACATACATACATATGAGTATACCATACCATATACGAGTACATATTTATTAAAAAATTTATTTTCTTAAGAAAACCGCTTTTCATCATTAAA
Organism: Tachina grossa; assembly: GCA_949987645.1. Classification (NCBI taxonomy): domain Eukaryota; kingdom Metazoa; phylum Arthropoda; class Insecta; order Diptera; family Tachinidae; genus Tachina; species Tachina grossa. The sequence continues at coordinate 31,430,150 of OX465274.1, read as the reverse complement.
AACTTTTTAAATTTACATTAGATGACGTAGTACCTACTATTAATATTTCGAAGGGGTGTTATTTGCTTATTTTATTTATTAATTAATTTAGTGTCTTCAATATGTATATAAAATTTTCACGTACATACTTCAGGTCATTGTGCTGTTGAAAATATGTAGTAATCACTATCTGCTATAAAACTATATTGTTTAGTACAGATTTATACCAATACATTCATTATCCTATATATTTTTAATTTTTTATCATTTCGTACACCAAAGGTGACTGTCGCAGGCTGTTTTTCTCTAGAACCGTAAGAGCTACGGAAATTTTTACAGAATATGTATGTAAAACTTTGGCCGCTATAACAACAAGTAAAAATTAAAGGGTGTTCTAAAGTGAGCAACGAAAAATTTTAAAATACTAATGCATTATACAGACAATGATGTACAGACACTTGAAATTTACAAAGTAAATTTAAAAATTAAAGTATATTCTAACAGTTTACGCAATTTTGATTAAATGAATTTGCTGTATCTTAGAAACCGTAAGAGGCCAAGTCTTGAAATTTTCAAAACCCCTAAAACCAAAAAATCCCAATATTAAAAAAAATGTTGGAACGATAAATATCCAAAATAAAAAAGCGCTTAAATAAAAAATATCATCAAAAATAAAATGAACAGCTCAAGCGCAAAAAACACACTAAAAGTATAAAATCGCCGAAACCCGAAAAAAATCGCCAAAACCAAAAAATCGCTTAAACTAAAAAACAGTGCAAAAAATCAGAAAATAACCATAAAAAAATCGCCGAAGCAAAAAGGCCTCACAGCTAAAAAAAAAATACTCAAACTAAAAAAATCGCAAAAAAAACGAAAAAAGCGCTAAAAAAACGCAAAAACAAAAAAAAAAAGTGTCTACATATTCGATTATATAGGTTAAAGTTTGTATAGTGTTACATACATACATACATATTGTCGGCTTAGAGCGTAAACCTGCTAAATCCACTTTTTATAAAATATGACATTTTAATGGCGTTCGAAAGAGACTGGCTAAAATATTTGTTCTAATTTGAAAATCTACTTGTTTAAAAAAACTTACGGCCCTATGTATAAGCAAAAAATGGCATGAAGTTAGAATAAGTGACGACATTGAACTAGGTGCTAACGAGTTCCTCCATACAATTTAACATTAAAAATCGGCGCATAATGTAGTTTTAACCCGCTATTAAATCCTAGCGTGATTTTTAATGTATAATTGTATGGCAAAACTCCTTAAGATCATATTCAATTTTGCCACTTATGATAACTTCTTGCTAGTTTTTCCTTATACATACGGCCGCCGTTAATGTATTAACCTAATTTTTTACACTCTGTACAGAAAATTTTAACAGTATTTTGTCTCTCCTGTACAATTTGGTTGAAGCCGACGATATGTATGTACATTAGAGTGGCCGTTAGTTGTACGGAAAATTTTTTTGTTTGATTTTTTATATTCTCTCCCCCCCCCCAATTGTTTCAGTTTTATGTAAAAAAATACAAACAAATTTCATAGCGATAAGTTGTGTTTTAGCGGGTGCGTCCGCCCCTCAAGCCCGTATACTCAATGTAATTTTTTTTAATTTTCTTTTGACTATATGTATATGTATGAAATAATTTAATAGATGTAAGCTCTTATTGTACATGTTTAATATAAATAATTTCCATATAAATATAATTTTGCTATATAAAATTTTTGGATTTTGTTGGTTATTTTCTTCATTATTTTCTAAAATATTAATTTTAGCAGAAAAATTTTTTTGAGACTAATATTGTTGACTGTATATATTAGTTTTCCGGGAACAAAAAAAAAACAAAAACTTTTATTCTAATTTTCACTTTAAAGCAAAATATTTATAGAAAAAAATTAAATAATAGCGATCGATGTGTTAAATAAAAAGTAATTAAACGAATGTGGTAAATTTTGAACTATAAAAAATATTGATAAAAATTGTTTATTTTTTGTTTAATTTGAAAAACGCACTACCAACAATTTGAATTAAATTACAAACAATGACAACAACAAAAAATAATTTTTTTTTTAGTATTAGAGCAAATGAGAGAAAAAAATATTTAATAATAAACGAAACGAATACGACATATAAACAAAATAATAAATAAATTTAAAAAAAAGCAAAAAATCAAATGAGTCATGATGGTAAAGCAAAGGCTAAAAAATATACATACATACATGCATATCAAATGATGTAGATTAATTTATATGTACAGAAAAAAAATTTAAGTTATAATTATAATTAAACAAAAAAATAATAAACATAAATATTAACAAATACACACATACATATATGTGTGTATGTACATATATTTATTTACACATGTACATACATACATACATTGAGGCATTTTTTTCATTTGTCAAAAATTATAAAACTAACAAAATAAATGATTTAAAAAATTAATTTATTATTGGTTTATTACGTCGAGATGCTGCTAAGCAACACAAAAAATAAATTTTTAAATTAGTATGTATTTATTATTTTTTTGTTTATTTAACGCGTGTCAACATTAAATAAATAACATATTTAAAAAAAAAAACAATATTCATTGAATTTTATACATAAATACATATTAGAGGCCTGCCTAAACAGTCTTGAAATGTAAATACGTCCTTGTTTTTTAAATGTATTCTCATGGCATGTATTATACTAAACCAATAATACGAGTAAATGCTGTCGATTAATAAGCGAATCACTATGGATGTTTTTTTTTGGTGTTCGTGTATATGAGTGTTAACAAGCGATGTCGCGAAGACATCTTGTTCGTAACAAATACTCAAACGGAGTAGTGTTGATGCGTGTATGCTTGTTATTTTACATATTGTACGTTTGAGTGTGTTTAAGTGTGGTTTTTTAAAGCAAGCGCACACAACTAATGTCAATGCATGTGTGTGCGTTTGTATGTGCGCAGAAAAATAAAAGATCATACACACAACGTGTATGCGTATGTATATGCATGCCGTTTGTATACGCGCCCATGTGTATGAAGAAGCAAGCATCACAAATTTTTCCGTCACAAAGTATTTTCTTCTTTACTTCTATACCTGCAATAACTGAAAAAAATGTCTTGCCAACAGTGTTGTTTGGCGATTTTTTTAGAAGACTTCGCTGCAGTAAAGCATTTGAAAAATCCCTCGTCTTAAAAGTTCTTGTAAGGGGTCTTGTGCAGGACTTTAATACATATCGTTACCTTAAAAAAAGGCCTCTCATTATTTGTTTGAAATCGAGATTTTCGCATTTTTTCGATACATTAGATGTTCTTCTATCGAAATATACAAAAAAACTCGATTAAAAAAATGAGTTAGGGCCTTTTTATATTAAGGTAACGATATACATATGTACATATGTATGTATACAGCCTTATTTATAAAACTTATTAAGCCTTTATAAAGGGATTTTAAAAAAATTTTCATACAATATTTTTCCTAAAAAGGCTTTATAAAGCCTTAATAATTTTTATAAATAAGGCTAATAGTATGTATCTATGTAATTATTATTTTTCTTTAATTTTAATAGGGTGAAGTTTTAAGAGATTGATTTCTCTATGTACATAAATAAAAACTTATAATTTTATTTTTTGTTTTTTCTAAGGCACATTTAAAGTTGGCCGAAAGCTTCAAAAATTTGTCACGAAAAAAAAACTTAAAAAAAATCAAGAAAATTTTAACATGAAAAATATTTTATTAAACAAATTTTTTTGTAAGCAAAATTTAAAAATATAAAAAAACAAATATTAAAAACCTTTTGATAAAAATTTGAGTTCTTAGCGTTGCAAATTTTGTTAGTGTAATTTTTTATATTGCTGGATTTTTGTATCTTGCTATTAGCTGGAAATGAATGTGCCTTGGTTTCTGCATTAACTGTCTTATTCATAAAAATTAATTTTGTTTTAATACCTATAAGGGTTGGAAACATAAATTCTGTATCAAGAATATTTTTATTAATAAGACCTCAACTTTTATTTTCTTGTATTTATAACTTTTATAGGTATTTGTTTTTATTATCTTATCTTTACTATTTATTTATGTACATTTTAGTTTCATACCTATTGTATCTTTATAATTACATATGTATTTATTATTGTATGTACGAGTATTTATTATTTTTTTATATTTATTATTTTTTCCATTTATTTTTATATTTATTACTTAGGCACCTGCATAGTACGTATATTGTTTTTAATTATTTGATTTATATGTTCAAAAGAAACCAAATAAATTCAGTAAAGTGCGATTTTGACTCGCACACCAAGGGTTCCGTATAGACACTACATATCGTTCGTTATCTTAATGTTGAAAGGCCTTAATTCATTATTTTTTCTTAATCAAATGTTTTGTATATTTCGAGAAAAGATCTAATGTATCGAAAAATTAAAAAATCTCGATTAAAAAAAAAATTATGAGTTAGGGACTTTCTATATTAAGGTAACGATATGTATGTATGTAATACTACAGGAACTTTAGCCTATAAGGATAATCGAATATCTTTAATGATGTAGCCATTTCAAAAAAAAAAAAAAAAAAAATTAAGTAGCGGTAAACTTTTTTTCGATGTTCGGCGATTTTTTTTAGTTTTGACGCTTTTTCTCAGTTTTGGAAATTTTTTTAGTTTTGACGCTTTTTCTCAGTTTTTTAGTTTTGACGCTTTTTTAATTTTTTTTTTTGGATTCTTTTTCAGTTTTCGACGTTTTTTTTTTGGTTTGGCGTTTTTTAAATTTTTGGCGATTTTTTCGGTTTTGGGCAATTTTTTCGTTTTGCCGATTTTTTTTTGTTTTGAGATTTTTAAGCTTCTTTCGGTTTCAAAATTGTCAAAAATTACATAAACTGATAGAATTTCCTTCAATTTTGATTTTTTTTTTAATTTCAGTGTAGTCTGTATAAAAATTCACTAAGTTTGCAAATTTCAAGTGTCACGATGTACATATGTATATTAATTAAATTACAAATTTTTTGTTGCTCGCTTTAGAACACCCTTTAATTTTTAACTTTCATATATTTTTTGTTGTACCGGCCAAAGTTGTATATATTCTGTGAAAATTTCAGGTCCATAGCTCTAAACGTGCTAGAGAAAACAGCTTGTAACGGACATCATAGCGAAAACAATAGGGGAGTTCCATTTCACCTTTGGTTTACGGAACCCTAAAAAGTATTCAACCCTATTCTGTAAATCGAGTCGATTTGATTTCCAGACGTTTTTAAAATCAAATATGACAATTTTCTTTCAGATCTGTTATTTGAGGCTCTATATAATAGAAAAATTAAAAAAAAGTCTGTGAAAATATGTTTCTATTAGCGGTGTTAGTTTTCTAAAATCATATAAATTTCAAAACGATTCGATTTACAGAACAGGGCAGATTGTTTATATCCGTAAATTGATTAGTGAAAACAATATATTAATTTCATTAAAAAAGTAAATATTAAAATTTTTAAATTTTTTAACAGATAAAGCAAAAAAAAACACCCAAGGCTACTCATTAACTACAGTATTTTGTCCAAGTCTTTTAAGTCAACAGAATACATACCTGTATAGTAAAACGCATGCAAATATGATAATATAATATAAAAGTATAGTTTATTTTGAGCTAAGTTTTGTAATTATTTTTTATTATTATTATATAATGTCAGTTTTAATTATTTTTGCTTAAAATTATTGAAATTCAAATACATCTATCGCATTGAGGTAAATCTTTGGAATGCTCTGCGCACACTGGTTTGTTGCATAATGTGCATGCTTTACGAGTAGGGCGTCGTTTCGAGCAGATGTAGCAATTCCCCTTTACTTTTAGCCAGCCCGTACTATCACGTTCCTCCGATGCATGTGCCTCAGCATCCACAACTCCGATGGGCCCACCTTTCATGGCTTCCATGGCATTGCGCGTTGAAAAAACTCTGGATATTCTGCTGTTATTCGCCCTTCTTTCCATTTCTGGCTTGCACAATTGCTCGCTAAGCTAATGGAGAAACATCCTGCGGCGGCTTGTAGATGTCTTCAGGTGAGTGTTGTTGTCAATGTATATTACGTATGCAGCAAACGCAGCAACGTCCACAATATTATAAAAGAAAGCCAGAGGCCATCTATTTGTGCGCCGCTTCTAACTAAATTCGGACAAGCACTTGTCCATGTTATCAACGCCACCTTTGGTTTTGTTGTAGTCCAATATAAGCAATGGCTTCTTCTTAGGACCGGTCGTTTCTGTTGTATAATGAGTAGTGGACAACATTACAACTGCCTTGTTTTTCTTGGGAACGTACGAGCACATCCTAACGTGATTACAGAACCCAAACATTGATGATTCAGCCTCACGTCGTTTCGGGTTGGCAAATGCTGCTGGCACGAATGTACGCCTTTTGTTGCAAGTACCCAATATAGATAAATTGTTGTCTAACATCAAAGTTTTTGCCAAGTTGTAGCTAGTGAAAAAGTTGTCACATACAATATTTCTTCCACTTCGAGCAAAAAGGTTGACACATAAATCCTTTACTACTCTTTCGCCAACGTTTCTTTCACGTTCACCAGACGGTGCCATTCCTGTATAGATTTGTCCCTGCATTGAAAAATTATATTCAATTTAGTTATTTAGATTTTCAACAATTTTCAACAATATTCATTGTACCTGCAATGTTTGCAGGTTTTGATGGTATGTATTGCGTGAAGCCAGTTCCACCACGATAAGCATACAATTGTTCATCTACGGTGACGTTGGCTCCAGCCACGTAATATCTACGAAGACAGCTGTTAAGCATCAAAAAAACGTCCGATATTCCTGCTGCTTTGTCAGTTTGTTTTCGTTGCTGGCGTGTGTTTCCATTATCAAAACGTATGAAGCAAGCGGCTTATTTCCCAAAATCGTCGTACACTCATTGCGGCACGATATAGTGGATGTGAAGTAGTTTTCCACAAATCAATCGTATGCACGTAACCAGAATGTGTAACGCCACTTAGCAAAAGTAGGCCCAAATATGCATCAAATTCACTTTTTGTTATGGGAATCCATGATCTCGGTTCTCTTGTTGGATGTTTTGCGTTGTCAATATCATAAAATTGCCTTGCCTTTCGATTTGATTCACGAATAATTATGTCGCATATTTCGTTTGACATTATCAATTGGAACGTTTCTGCAATGGTCAAACCCTGCGTTGCCCGCACTGGTCCAGATTCTGCACTTCTTAGAATGTTGTGCGTACGGAATCTTACAGGTTGTGGTTGTATCGAGGACCAAACATTACCATCTCTGGCAGTAAAAACTTCGCCAGTTTCAATTGGTGCATCTTCAAGATCTTCATCAGAATCACTGTCGCCCTCTGGGTCATATTCTGGTAACATGGGTTCTTCAACGTCTGAGTCATCTCCACCAATATCACCTAAAGCCTCGTCACCAACTATTGAATCGTGGTCACTTGTTTCTTCTTGGCTCTCTTCAAGCGCTTGCCGAATATATGCTTGTTGTTCTTCGTACGAAAGTGCGCTTAGTTGGCGCGGAGTAAGCCATTCACCATCAACCATTTCACTTTTAATATTTTTTTATTTCCACAAAATAAACAGAAACGTCTTTTCACTTCGAATCACAAATGTAAACTAAATTTTCTGACGATACTACAAAGAATGAAATTTCCGCAACAATAAATGTTTCTACCTGCCTATACTATATATTTATTATATACGTATGTCGTCTACCTATACAACCACTTTTTTCAACAAACAATGACTGTGAGGATGAAATTGGTTATCATAAAATTTTGTAGCCTTTTGTCCATTTCTAACAAACTAAAAAAATAATTCGGAAATTCCAACAAACCAGGTAGATCCGTAATTAGCATTTTTATGCTAACGACGTACCATTCCCCATACAAAACGTATGTACATACCCAGGTATGCTGCTGTGGACGTGCGTAAAGCATTTCTGCTGTTGACATAAAGGTTAATATATATAAATAATCAATATGGATACATACACACATACATGCATACATATATATAGATGTATGTATGTATATTTGGACAAATAATTGTAATTATTTTATTTTAACACTTTTGTTGTAATTTAACCGTATTATATTACCTACAGATATTTACGGCTGTGTGTGTGTGTGTGTGTGTATTACAATACATCCTACCACACTCCTCTTACAATTATTTTGTTTTTGAGAAATTTTATTTTTATTAAATTTTTCTTTTCTCATTACTCACTCACCCTTTTCATTAAAAGGAAAGAAAAGAAAATCAACAACAAAGACAAAGCTATTATATTTGAACTAACAACAACAACAAATTGTAAACAAATTTTATTACTTAAATTATATTACTTAAACTTAACATTTAATTCTCTCGGGTAACTCTTTTTTTTTCGTTACGAGTCAAATAGCGCAGAAATTTTATAAATAACAAAAAGAGCTTTTTGTACAATTGTTTCTCTTAAACAATTAAACTGGGTATTCGTAGTATAAACGAAAAGTTGTGTCACTCGTAAAAAAGTCGTTATTTTGAAATAAATTAAAGCTCAAATGTACACTGACAAAAAAAATGTGTGTTCAAAACTTACGGCTATAGTTATTTTGAATGCTATTTGCTGCAAAAACGTCTTACACAAACAGGGATTAAATCATGATCAATTAACATGAAACACATATGAAGCAAAATAAATGTCGAAAAATTTTAAATTAACCTTGTTTTCGTAGATTTTAATATGAAAATTTTCTGTGTGTAATAACCATATATGTAATTTCAAATACGTAAAAGATTGAAAGGAAACTTGATCGAGTGTTTTTAGATTGGATTTTTAATTCAAATTAAAAATTATTGTACATATTAAGCTACGGTCACACTTGTCAAACATTTTCCCAAAAAAGCGTAACCGCTAATTGCTAATAAAAAATCTTTCAATTCAGACAAAAGTTTGTCAAGTTAAAGAGTATCCAATAATCTTGGATTCTACATATAACATTGTCTATTAGTTGTGTTCTAAACTGTTTAATTTAATAAACAAGTGCATGGATCAAAACTTTTTTCATTAGTGTTTGTTGGTTACGCTTTTTTGGGAAAATGTCTGGCAAGTGTGACCGTACCTTTAGGCTTCAAAGGGGCTCCGCAACAAACAAAAAATTATACAAGGGGTTCGTGAAAAGACATTTGGTGGCAACCCCAGTTCCAGCCCATACTTGATGAAAATCGGTTGTCGTTTTGGGGGGTTTTAAAATTTTTAATTTTTATTATTATGAATATTTTATATGTATTTTTTTTAATGTAAAAATTTGAAAAATTTACTTTTTATAAAAGGTACATTTTAAAAAGATGATTTTTATATACATATGTGTAAATCTTTTTAAAGGCGTACCTTTTTAAAGCCCTTTTTTAACAAATTGTTTAAGAAATCACTTTTTTTATCAAATAGGTATTTTGTTAAAAGCAATTTTATAAATGATGTTTTTTTTATATATATACTACTGTCATAAAAACAAATTTATGTAGCAGGTGTTCCATTAAAATAGGTTCAAGAATATACTTAAAAAATACTTTTCGAAAAGATACCTTTTGCAAAAGATACTTTTCAAAACAGATACTTTTTCCAAAACATGATATTTTAATAAGATACTTTTCAAAACAGATATTTTTTGAAAAAGATAAGATACTCTTTGAAAAAGATACTTTTCAAAAAAAAAAAAAAAAAAAAACATACATACTTTCGAAGAGATAGTTTTTGAAAAATTTTATTTAAAAGAAACTTAGGGCTATTATTACAACTTAAGGATAGTTAAAAGTAGGATGTTATCGGGTGTATAATAACTTTATCATTTGCAAAATTTTACTTTAACCTAAAGTGAGCGATAAGTTACAGGCAAGTTTATCCTATCTGGTAAGTTAAATCCAATTTACAGTAATGGAAAGCTTTTTATACGTCCGATAAAATCCTACTTTTAACTATCTTTAAGTTGTAATAATGGCCCTTATTGCAATAAGTACTTTTGAAAGAGGTATTTTCTGAAAAAAAAATTAACTCTTTGAAAAAGGTACTTTTGAAAGAGGTACTTTCTAAAGAAAGTATTTTTGATGTACTTTTAAAAAATATTAAGTTTTTTTTTTAAACTTATAACGGTGTTTTTGGAAAGATTTTTTTTAGATACTTTTTAAAAATTTACTTTTTTCTAAGGCACTTTTTTTAAAAAGCGCTCTTTTAGACAAGCACTTCTTAAAAATTACGTTTTATTTTTTTAATGTTCTTCCTTTTTAATTTGAAATTTATTTGCTGGTGGTTCAGCGTTGTCTATATATTTCATTGTTGCTGTAACAAATCATCAGTAGACTTCAACCACACATTTTGAATAGTCACAAACCTCTTATCTTATGCACAGACTTTCAAGAACTATTTGAGAATTCACAAATAACAATATTTTTGAAAATCACAAAATAAAAATAAGCGTAGTAGGCTTTGAAACTAATACAAAAAACCCAGCAAATAATTTATATTCGATTTGAATCTATTTTATTTTTCTACACCTTTGTTACAGCAACAATGAAATATATAGACAACGCTGAACCACCAGCAAATAAATTTCAAATTAAAATAAACTTCTGACAATATGTCGAATAATAAATTTCTTAAGTTCTTCCTTTTTAAAATATTTTTTAAGTTAATCTGTAAAATAATTTCCCATTACGGAAATGAAAATAATCTTATGAAAGTTAATCTCTTGAATGACATGTTTCTTACATTTGACTTGTCAGTTTTGTGAATCACATGTAACTCTTTATGGCATGTAGCTCTTTATAGCTTGCTATTTTTTCCATCAAAAACACTCTTGTTAAACCAAAACAGCTGACTTTTGATGCCTGTAGGTCGTTTCTTTATTTCTTGTACAGTACAATTTCTCACATGAAGTATGAAACAAAAAATTCCATCGTTTCTCGATTTGTGAGAAAAAAAAGTGTTTCTGTATTTGAATGTGAAAACCGATAACACTGATTCTGTTTTTACTGGAATATTCCCAGTAATCGATTGTCACATGGAAAAAAATGTCACAAAAATATTATTTCAATAACAAAAAGAAATAATTTACAAAAAAAGAAAATTAAATAATGAACAAGAATATAAAATTTATGTAAAATGATGGTGTAATTATACAGGTGACTGCGTAAGGATTTCTTATACAAAAATACGGCAACCATAGCTGTTGTAAAGAACCGAAGAATGTCAAAAGCACAAAAATAATTCTGCTAAAACCAAAACAAAATCGAAGTTTTTGACATTCTTCAGCTACAAAGCACATAGAGCAAAAAATTATCAGCTGAAGTAGCGCTGCCACCTAGTTAGATACACCTTTGTAAAATGCTTGAAATAAGTTTTTTCTATCAACTGTGTCTGCATAAGACAATTACAAAAAAAAATTCTAAATAAATATTGTTAATAATATTTTAATAATATTTTAGTAAGAATATTTTAGTTAAGAATATTTTAGTTCAACAATTCCTTGCACACAATTTCAACACAAATTCAATTCATACAAATTTTGTACAAATTTATTTGTTCTCGCACCAATTTAAAATGCGAGTTGTTTTGACAGTTCTTGCGAGAAACGTTTCACAAAATATTGTTACAGAAACACTTTTTCTCACATCCTTCCAATAATTGCTGGAAATTTATTTAACTGACACGATAGTTCTCACAAAGTAAAGATACAGAAACACTTATGTGAGAAAACCCATTTTGTGTTTCAATTTACACTGTTTTTGTTACGATTCCTTCGTTTCATGCGGGAAATTTTACGATGCGAGAAATACAGAAACGAGCCACTGGCTTCTACAAAATAAGTTCGTTAAAGGTATTAAACGACATGTTTGTACGTACATATTTCGCAATGGGAAATTTGACAAGTCAGATGTAAAAAACATGTCGTGTACGATCGACTCTCTTTAAAAAACTCACCCGATTAAAAGAGAAGCAGTAATTATTTATGCGGAAATAATAAACCATCACAAGTTGCACTGAAAGAAAAGAAGGAGGATATTTGTTTACTAATCAATTTTAAAAAAATGTTCAACTTAAATTAAATTAAAATAATAAAGCGCAATGCAAGCCGTTCACAAATTTTATATAAAAGAAAAATTAAATTATAAAAACAAAACACATGCAAATGTTGTCAAAGCTTACGAGTTGCGTTTTATAAAATAAGGTTTTATGTTTTATGTATATGGAACTTGTTTTCATGCCATACTTTGTAAATAATTATTGAAAAATTGAAAGATGAGTCTTCTTCGAGTACTTTCGATGACCAAAAACTGATTAAAAAAGACTAAATAATAACAACTCTTAAGGCGAAAGTACATAACATGTAGGATACAATAGAATCTTTTATGATCAGAACATAATCAGGACTATCATGAATAAAATTCCGCGTGAAATGTCTCCCATTTCCAATTAGAATTTTTTGTTTTCCCTATTACTTGCTATTAGTTGGAATTGTTCCCCGGGAAAAATTTCACGCGGAATTTGATTCATGATAGCCCTGAATATGTGCGCATTTCTGATTGTTTCAATCGCGTACATGAGTCAAAACAATAATATGATCACAATATTTCTGGCTGGACACTTTTTATTTTATATGTTTATAAATATTTTACAAAAAAAAAATACAGTTTTGGCAACACTGTTTAACAATTTATGTCATAACTCCATGTTGTTTTCTATAAATTGCCTATAGGCCGGGACAAGTGCAATATTATTGTTATAAATTAATGAAAACATTGACACCTTTCCCCGCCTGCACGCAATTTACATAAATAAGCTGATGCAAATATTTTCAAAAATATTGTATATTTTTTTCGACTTCTTTTTTTATTTAAACACACACATGCACAGACTGTAATTTAACACATTTTTTCAAGCAAAAGTCCTTGAACAAGTAATTTAACACACAAAAAAAATACACTCAATTTATGTATTTTAAACTTCTTATATCAAATTACCTATTTAAAATATTAAATATAATAATATAATATAAAAAAAAACTATAGTTAAAATATTAAATTTCCGCCCTTAGGATGCCAAAACAAAACGGTGAAAACAAATCAGAAGCAGCAGAAATTGTTAAGGATTATAATTACATATTGCATGATAGAGAAGAAGAAGAATAAGAAGAAGAAAGTACAGTTACGCTATTATTAATGGGAAGGAGTGCATATGCATGTGATGCGAAGCGTTAATAAAGGCAAAAAAAAAAACGATATGAGGGCGTAATTATTACGTCTGTTTAAGCCACAAAATTCTTTTATTTTTTTGTAGTTTGATCAAATATCAGTGCCAACCAATACGTTCCCCCCCATCAGCAGCATCATCAGGAAAACATTCGTCATCTATACAATAGCTAAAATATTGGAAGAAATAGCTCTTGTTCTTTTAAATGGCGAAAACACGCATATACAAAATTAACCCTTTGAGTTCACATCGTACGAGGTACTTTCAAACTTTAACTACTAAAAGCCTTGACCAGTTAATATGGATTTTTTTTTTCAAAATATATCTATTAAATATGTATGTAATTCATATTTAATTTTTTTATCACACATGCATATCACATAAAAAATATTTCTTTATTAACCCATTAAATGTCAGGTTTAATCTGTTTTATCGTGCTTGGAATATTTCTACTTCGACTACTTCAGTTTGGTTCTAGATTAAGCCTGGTACTCTGTTCACAATTTCGTGCAAAATGCTGTCAAACTACATGTAAAAGTATTTGGTATGAAATACATATTTGCGAAATAAATTCACAAAAGTAGTACTCTCTTCTTATTGCGAAAAACGCGTAAAATCTATCTGGCAGCATGTTTTTCCATGCTGTTAGTTTTTTTTTCGCACGGAATTTTGACAATGTTGCATACTTTTAAGCAATAAAAGCGAGAAATTTATAAAAAAAACCGCAAGAGTTGGGCTACATTTAGTTGATTTAAAATTTTTCACGCGAAATAATCAATGTTGCTGAAAATATTTCACAACTTCGGACAGAGTACCAGGCTTTAAAGAAAAACTATTGAAATGTTCATTAATCTATAACAATAATATCGTAGTCGAAGTCGGAATACGCCAATCACAATGAGGCGGAATATGAATATGGTTACCATAATATAGAAAGGCCTTAACTCATTATTATTTGAAATCGAGATTTTTTGCATTTTTCGATACATCCCAGCAAAAAAATAATTGAGATTTCGAAGCAAATGCTTCTAAATTGTTTATTATTAAGTCTCTTTTGCATTTTTATAGCTTCTTTTCCTGTTTTTTTTTCTAGTTTGGTTTCTTATATCCCTTCCATAAAAACATTTTGGAAGGAGGTGTAGTTTAATATAACACAAAAATAAGCGCTTCGGAAGCGCGGAAAAGCACACAGTGCATCCCCTCTACCTTACGAGGATGCAATAACGTAAGCGAATGACGAAATTTAACACAAACACTACGAACTCAGTCGGCTGTTTATATTCAAACTCTCAAAGTTTTTTATAGATCATCCTCTCTCGCATACCTGTACAAAATTGAATTGTGTACAAAAATAAATATGTGCTTCGGTAGTTCAGTGGGTAGTGTTCTAGCCTAATATGCGGAAATCCTGGCATCGACTTCTGAATCAACGCGCGAACAAAAAGTAAAAAAAATAAAGAGCAAATTTTTTAAGTAGACGAATATTTTTGCTGAATTCAGGTCACTCTGGCAGGTATGAAAGAATCACATTTTAGATCGACGTAGCAGAGCTTCTATGCGAGGAATCCCATACAAAAATCATGCAAAATTTCATGTATCGGGTAAGCGCTTGCATACCAAAAGAGCACTTATATAGGTGCTTCCAGCGAAGCATCATTTTTTGCTGGGATTAGATGGTCTTCTAACGAAATAGTTAATAGGGCCCTTCTATATTAAGGTAACGAAACTTAATTTTTCGACAGTTGGATGGCAGACGTGTGTCAGGAAGTCAACCAGCTTTAATTTTCTTTTGTTTGCAATACAACTGTGTGTACAAGTAGCGTCAAAAGGACCAAGGAAATAACGCCCAAATAAGAAAATGAAATAAGGCCCAATAAAACTAAGGAACTTTTAATTATGTATGCTTTATTTAATTTTTGGGCTTTATTTCATCTTGAATTTTGTTGGTTATTATTTCATTGGGATTTTTAATTGGGCTTAATTTCATTTTTGTTGGGCGTTTTTAGGGTTCAGTACCCTATTGTTGAAATTTGGACAGAGTATGTAGAACTTTGGCCGCTACAACAACAAATACATCACAGTTAAAAATTAAAGGGTGTTCCAAAACGAGAAACGAAAAATGTTAAAATCCCATGTAATGTACACTATCCGAAAAAATCGCCAAAAATCCCCAAAATTAAAAAAAATTCTAACACTAAAATAAATCGACAAATCCAAAAAATCACCAAAATTTACAAAATGAAAAAACGCCAAAACACAAAAAAAAAATCGCCAAAACGCGATAAAGGCGCCAAAACTAAAAAAAAATCGCCAAAATTAAAAAACGCCAAAACCGAAAAAACGCCAAAACTAAAAAAACTCTAAGACCGAAAAAAACCCTAAAATGAAAAAACTATCATTTTTTATAAGTTATATATAGTTCGTTTTGAATTACATATCTAGTGTCCGTACGGAACCCTTCGTGCGCGGGTCAAAGTCGCACCTCACTTAATTTATTTTCATAAATTTTCTCTTGGGCCTTATTTTTTTTTTTATTATTTCATTTCCTATTTGGGCGTTATTTTTGGGGCCTTATTTCGCAGCGCTTTTTTACACACGCAAAGTTTACTTTGCAAGTTTTGAATTTCTAATAGAGAAGGGTCTCAAGAAACTCAAGATTTTGCAAAGAAAACTTTGCGTGTGTAAAAGCCATCGTAGATTGTTATCTACTCGTACTTTTCTCTTGCAGCTCTAGAGAACACCAAACGCAGAAACAAATACCCCAAATGGTGAGCCTTTAATTTGCATGTACAAGTTTTTTTTTAAATTTATTTTTAGTCCATTCAATGGATACGAGTATTCGGCGTAAATAATGATAAATCGGCTTTAGTTCCTGGACCAGCTCAACCATTTAGGATCAAGTGGACCAGTTGATACCTGGGTTGTCAGATGTGACGATTCTTACCAAACGTGGCGATTTTTCAAAATGTTTGGCGTCTAAAAATTTTTGTTTTGGCGACATGGCAATTTTTTTAAACAAAATTGAACTTCAAAATTTTTGTAATTCAGAAAAATTAGTTTAATGAAGGTTTCGATAATCATGTAGTTTAAGATGAGCAGGTGATTCGTCTACCGCATCCAATCCTGGAACTGGTGCTGCCAGCATGGCCTCCAGGCGGGCTAGCTTAAAAGCCTTTTAACACGTTTGTATAGCGAGTCGCTTGTTTTACAAGATCCTTTAGTTCCTATAAGGAGCATAGGGCCTCAAAGGCCGAAAGAAAGCACAGCTGAATGCTACCGGGCGCGTCCACAGGTTGCGGATAGTGAAAAGCTCCGTAGATATGCTGAGTAGCTGCTAAGGCAGTCGCGGACAATCAGCGGTTCCGAACGGAGAGCCTCAGAGGGTTTTCGAGTGGCGCCGGACTCCTAACAAATTCTGAGTTCCTATGATACTTGGAACGTCAAGGCGAGTAATTGGCGCCTTCAAATAACCAATAGCCACCTATTGCCAGCGACTGTTCCTCATGTTAGAGGCGGCTGGAAGCGGGCGTCGGATCTTGTAACAAGCGGCTCGCTTTACATATATTAGTTTAATGAAGGAGAAGTTTCAAAAATAAATTCTACCTAAAAGTTGGCTTCAGGAAATTAAAAGAATTTAATTTTGATGATTTTCCTTATGTTAATTATAGTAATCCTTGTACCTGGATTCCTCAACTTTACTGCTGAAACTTCAAATTATATTTGCAATTGCTGAAAACTGTGTTATCGACAGCAATTGCTAAAGGCGGTTTCAGACTATAATACAAGTATTAATACTTTTGACGAAAATGCTTCCCTGATCTAATTTCTGTTTAAAAAAAATTCAAAAAAACAATAACAACTCAATATGTCAGAGTTGCATTTTCCACAAAAGTATTAATACTTGTAAATATTATAGTCTGAAACCGCCTTTAATAACAGCTGTAATTTTCAATAACTAATTAGAGCTTCTTCCACTGTGTTCAAGTTTGTTTTCAATCCATAATCAACCAATAAATAAAATATGCAGGACTCACTTCATTTGAACATTGTTTTGTTGTAAAATTATAATTTCACTATGACCGCATATCATCACAAAGGGTTAAGTATATTTAAAATAAATAATTCAAACTGTATGTATGTATGAGCATATTTGTTTGTGGTGCTGGGATGGCTTACTCTGTGTGAAATGATGGAAGAGAGAATGGATCAACACAGAAGGACAACTTATTGTTCTTTTCCTGTCTTCAGTTTTTTATTTATTTTTTATTTCATTAATTTATTTGTCTTGTCTACCTGTATCGGTCGGTCTTCGTCGTTTTGGTTCTTTTAACAGGTATCGTATCGTCTTCATCATGGTCGCCATATTATTATAAATATGTATTGTATGTTGAACACTGTTCAGCCTTTAATTCAAAATTTATTGCTTTCAAATTTCTTTCAACACAAGCTACACAACACACATGTTTCAATAAAAATCATAACACACAAAAAAATATATATCTCAAACTAATGTTGGAAGATGAGTAGACAGACGAAAAAAAAATATCCCAAATGATTTTACCAAACTGAAGCAGAGAGACACAACACCAACCATCACCATCATCATCATCATCATCGTCAGCAAGTATTTTGTTACCTTTCTTTCGTTATTGTATGTATGGTGATGATCTTTAAACAAAAACAAATCAAGCGGAAAATACTTTTATTTTCGCATGAAATCACCTTTTTAAACCTTTTCATATACATACATATATATTTTTAATTTTTCTTCTGCTTTTTGCAAAATAAAGGCTCATGTCAATTTCTAGATTATTTTTATTACAAGCATTTTATGTATAGATATTATTTTCATTTTAAACAATCACAATTTTTTTCGCCACATTTATCTGTGTTCTTGAAAATGTTTTTTTTACATTAAAAAGCTCAGAGAAAATTTAAACATGTTTTTTTTTTTTAAAGAAAGAAATAGTTAAGATTAAGATTTAAAGCTCAAGGCTCTTTTTATGAGCAGCTCTAGATCTACGACAGTGGTAAAATGAACTAGAGACAAAGTCCCTGACTTTTTGAATTTTCCGACTCTTAACTGAAATGGCAACACTGCGTTAGTCAACAGGCAAATATCAGCTGATTTCCGTCAAAATTTGAACCAGGCGGGTTATTATGTAATTCGATTCGAAACGGAAATGTGTTCGAATATAATGTTAATAGCATAAAAATTCGAACAGTTTCCGTTTCGAATCGAATTACATAATAACCCCCCAGCATTTTGTTTGAGTTCGACAGCCATCAAACCGAGTGATCTTTTTACTTCAACCCACAGCGAATATCGTTAAAATATTCCACTGAATACTAAACTCGATAAATTTTCGTTTTGAAAATGCTATATCTTGGAAACCATAGGAGGCAAACTCTTGACATTTTCAAAAACGGTAAAACTAACAAAATCCCAAAATTATAAAATCGCCAAAAACAAAAAAAAAATCGCCAAAAACAAAACAAATCGCCAAAACGAAAAAAAAACAATATTAAAAAAAATTTCTAACACTAAAATAAATCGGCAAAACCGAAAAAGTCGATAAAATTAAAAAATCGCCAAAATGAAAAAAAAAACGCCAAAAACCAAAAAAAAAATCGTTAAAACGCGAAAAAAGCACTAAAACTAAAAAATCGACAAAATGAAAAAATCGCCAAAATGAAAAAAAACGCCAAAAACCGAAAAAAAATCGCCAAAACGCGAAAAAGGCACCAAAACTAAAAAGTCGCCTAAATGAAAACAATCATCGAAATGAAAACAATCGCCAAAATGAAAAACCGAAAAAACGAGAAAAAAAAGTGAAAAACCTAAAAAAGCGCCAAAACTTAAAAAAATCGCCAAAATCCGAAAAACGCCAAAACTAAAAAATGCCCAAAACCGAAAAAACCCAAAAACGAAAAAAGCCAAACTATTTATTATATGGGCTCGAGTTCGTATTGAATTATATATCTAGTGTCAGTACGGAACCCTTAGTGCGCGGGTGAAAGTAGTGTGTTCGGAAAATCCACAACTGGCAACACTGCAAATGGCATGAGTTCTGAAATTCAACTCTGCCAAGGCACATCAATCAGGTACCCACGAGTCTACAACAAATATTACAACAGCAACAACCACATGCACTTTGTTGGTATAAATTACCTTCTTACTTTTCAAAACAGGGTAGTATCGTCATTGCGTGTTTCTTATAGGAAATGTCAAACACCATACAAAACTGAATATTCGAAAGGTGTTTATGGATACCCAAACAAAAGCATGCTTTTAGGCTTATACCTACACAATCCAAATTTGACATTTAGATTGGTATAATGACATTAGTCACCTGGCGTAGTGCTGCCACCTAATAAATGCGACTTGAATTCTGCTGTATAAGATGACAAGAAGACATTAAATACTCATCACAAGTATGGCCGTTGCAGCGAATAAGTAAGAATTTAGTTTATTTATTTTATCATAAATAAAATAAAAATATATCATCCGGATAATGCTGTACAATATTAATATGTACACTCCATAAAAAAATATTCACACCAATAGTATATGTGACTATTTTTGGTAAACAAACGCATACAAGTGTCTGGCACTCGCTTAAAACCAAAATAAATTGCCAAAACCCGAAAAAAATCACCAAAATGAAAAAAACGACAAAACGAAAAAAGCACACAAATCTTAAAAATCGCTAAAACTAAAATAAATTGCCGAAAACAAAAAAAAAAAAAACCTCCAAAATAAAAATATCGCCACAACAAAAAAATCGCCAAAGCTAAAAAAAAACGCTAAAACTAAAATAAATAACCAAAAACCGAAATAAACGCCTAAACGAAAAAAGCGCCAAAACTAAAAAAAACGCTGGCAATTTGTAGTTTATAAATTGCCAAAAACAGAAAAAATCCCAAAATAAAAAAATCGCCAAAAAGAAAAAATCGACAAAATAAAAAAACGTTCAAACTAAAAAAACGCTAAAACCGATAAAATAAGAGAAACAAACAGTAAAATTAGAAAAATTGTCCAAAACTGAAAAAAGGTTATAGGTAAGACATTCGATTGTATAGTCTTATAGTTCGTATAGTATTAGATATGTATGTAGTGTCCGCACCGAACCCTTCATGTGCGAGTCAAAGTCGCACTTTGCTGAATTTATTAATGTTTTCTCGTTGGAATTGTTATCATATAATTTCTTGTTGTTGTCTGCGCTTGAACTAAACTTCTGCACCTGCATCAGCTTAGAAATCACACATACTCATCACATGCAGCGCAGTGATACATTTTCGAACAGTATCATTGCTTTCTTAAAGAGGGCTACTTATTTTCTAATCAATCTAATAAATATTAAACTTTCTTTTAACACATCCTGAGTATACTTATGTATAGAGAATTTATACATATGTATGTATTAGAGGCCTGCCTAAACAGTCTTGAAATGTAAATACGTCATGTTTTTTAAATGTATTCTCGTGGCATGTATTATACTAAACCAATAATAAATGATGTCGTATAATAAGCGAAGCACGACGGATGCTTTGGTGTTCCTGTATATATGAGTGTTTACAAGCAATGTAAGGAAATAGTGTCTTCAGATGTAAGTAGATGGTAAGGGTGTTTTTTAAAGCAAGCGCACACAACTCATGTCAATGCATAATTGCGTTTGTATGTGCGCAGAAAAATAGAAGATCATACACACATACATGCATGACGTTTGTATACGAGCCCATGCGTAGAAAGAAGCAAACATCATAAATTCTTCGTCACGAAGTATTTTCTTCTTTACTCCTATACCTACAATACTGAAACAAATTTCTTGCAAACAGTGTTGTTAACGTTTGTTTTAGAAGATTTCGCTGTAGTAAAGCATTTGAAAAATCGCTCATGTCTTAAAAGTTCTTATAAGGGGTCTTGTGCAGGACACTAGTGCGTATGTACATGAATACCGTTTGTACACGCGCCCATGCGAAGGAAGAAGCAAGCATAACAAATTCTTTCGTCAGGATGTATTTTCCTCTCCTATACCCAGTGTTGTCAGATATGGAGATATCTCGCCAAACGTGGCGACAAAAATTTGTTTTTGGCGATGAAAATTTTTAAATGGCGATATTTTTGGCTACATTTTTACTATTTCAATAAAAAAGAATAATGTTAAGAATTTGAATTTTTTTAAGGAATTTTTTCTACAACATAAATTTTTTCGTGCAAAAAATTCTAAACGTTGCGAATCTTTATCTCAAACAAAATTTTCTGAAATTCAAGAAGTTTAAAAATAAGAATATGGACCACAAAATCTCATTTTGTATTTATGAAACACAGTGGGGAAATTTTTCTTTTATAAGTTAGAACCAACATTTTGATAATGAAGCACCAAAAAGCCTGCACGAGTAAAGTTAATGTTAATTCAAATTTATCACAAGATTTAAATAATAATTTTTATCTTGGTGCTCAAGTTCAATTTATCCTATTTTGATTGATCTTTGGAATTAATTATTTTTAAGTATTTTTTTGTACCCCAGCATTTATATTTAAGAAATTTATTATTCGACTTTTCCTAATTTTTCTTAAATAATATAATTTTTATGTTTTACGATAGATGTTACCTACTGAATATAAAATTTAACAATATTTGTAATTACATTACAAAATAAAAAAAATATTGTTGCAGCTATAACTTAATGTTTTATTATATTGGCGATATTTGACAAATCATTTGGCGAGGGGGCTGAAAATAAATCTGACAACACTGCCTATACCTGCAATAACTGAAACAAATTTTTGAAAACATATTTGTTATGCGTTTGTTTTTGAAGACTTCGCTAAAGTAAAGCATTTGAAAAATTCCTAACACGTCTTAAAAGTTCTTGTAAGTGGTCTTGTGCAGGGATCTAGTATGTACTCGTATGTACATAAGTATGTATAAAGAAAATAAATTTGGCAGCTGATATTAAACAATTCAAAAATCACCTTTTCAATATCAGACAATGAGGAATATCTATGTCTGCATGTGTACTTGGCCGATAGATAGGTACGTCCCAGTTGTCCAAATCGTCCTAGACGACATTGTCTTCGACGATTCATGTACGACATGTCGTGTGTAGATTAAGTTTTCTAATCGACAATTTAAAAGAAATCGGCGTTCATGACTATCTGAACGACAATGTCACACGTTTTCTCTTCAATAAAACTTTGTTGGGGACCATCTGAGCGACAGTGTCATACGTTTTGTCTTCAATAAAGCCTTGTCGAGGACAATCTGAGCGACAATGTCCCTCGTTGTGTCTTCAATAAAGCCTTTTTGAGGACAATCTGAGCGACAATGTCACTCATCTGGTCTTGTGTAACCTCGCCGCCATTTGTATGAAAATTTCGTCAACGATTTCTATAGAGTTGTCTTTAATATGTCTTCTACGACTTACCATTGTCTTGTACCCGTCGTCAAAGATGTCTTAAAGACGTGGCCAATTGGGGTATTTAAATAAAACAAATATAAATTGTTCAAACTAAATATTACGAGTACACACACAGTAAAACTTTTATTTTTGGTATTTAATTTCACACAACTTTGTATCATCTCATACACAGTTGATATAAAAAGTGTTGAGCTTGAGCTTTCAATTCTTAAAGTTTATTTAAAATTTTTTATTTTTTTTATATTTTATTAACACTTCCGTTCCGTTTGCTTTATGAAAGGGGTTATACAAATACTGGGTTTTATGTGAAAACTAGGAACCAGCATATAGTAACATTATATTGAGCAAAATAGTTAAAGAAAATAATCTACAAATATCTTATTTGTTTTCATATTTTATAACATAAATCAACAACATACATACATACATACGTATTAATTATATTAAAGACGATTTTTTTAAATAAATTTTATGTGAACAAATATGAGTGCGTGCCCATACATCTGTCTTGTCTTATGGTCGTAATTTTATGTTGAAGGGGCGTATTTGCTTAACAAATATTTACATTTGATTAATAATGTCTATATGTCTAAAACTAATTTCAATATAATAAAAATAATTCTAATACATTTGGGTAACATCGTTGGGCATTTAAGTAATAGTTTTAAGTTGTTTGCAGTTAAGACATTATTAGCCTTATGTACATACAGGGTGGGCCAAAAGAAACCAAGGGGTGTAAAAGTTTAATAACTTTTTTGTTTATTATTTTTTTTTTTTTTTCTTTCAGATTATATAGACAACACTTGGAGAATTTATAATGGAGAGGTTCACAACTGAACAGAGAACCAGAACAATAGAATTTTATTATTTAAACCAGAGATCAATTATTTTAACGCAAAGAGCATATCGTCGACATTTTAACGTCAGAATTTCGCCCTCTGAAGCGATGATTCGTTGCTTAGTTAATCGTCATCACCAACATGGCAGCGTTAAATATTTGCCTCGAACCGG
The DNA here is from genome assembly GCA_949987645.1 of Tachina grossa. Classification (NCBI taxonomy): domain Eukaryota; kingdom Metazoa; phylum Arthropoda; class Insecta; order Diptera; family Tachinidae; genus Tachina; species Tachina grossa. The sequence continues at coordinate 31,406,495 of OX465274.1, read as the reverse complement.
TAGACCACGTTTAAGTCGCACTGCGGAAAATATTGAACGAGTACAGCAAAGTGTTAACGAAGCACCAGAAACATCTGGCAGAATGCGTTCTGCTCAGCTAGAAATGTCTCGTACGTCACTACGGCGCATTTTAAAAAAAGATTTACAGTTATACCCATATAAGGTGCAATTGGTCCAAGAATTAAAACCCGCAGATCATCGGCAACGTCTAAATTTTGCAGTTAAATTTCAAGAGTTGGCCAGAAATGAAATCAAATTTATTGAAAATTTGATTATGAGTGATGAAGCTCATTTTCATTTGAATGGCTTTGTTAATAAGCAGAACTGTAGGTTCTGGGGTTCTCAAAATCCAAGAGCCATTCATCAACGCCAATTGCACCCCATCAGGTGTACAGTATGGTGTGGGATCACATCTGAAAATGTCATTGGGCCCTACTTCTTCGAGAATGAAGATGGAAGTGCTGTAACCGTAAATGGAGAGCGGTATCGGTTTATGATAGAAAATTTTTTACGTCCTGCTCTTGAAAACAGACCTGGTATGTGGTTTCAGCAGGACGGATCCACTGCCCATACTGCCCGAGACACAATGGCACTTTTAAGTCAAATTTTTGGAGAGCGAATAATTTCTCGAAATTCGGAAATTATTTGGCCAGCGCGATCGGACAGCACCCGACTATTTTCTTTGGGGTTTTTTGAAGGAGCGAGTGTATGTGAACAAGCCAGAGACAATCCTTGAAATCAAGGCAAACATTGTTGCAGAAATTCGAACGCTACAGCCACAAGTTTTGAAAGATGTTATGGAAAATGCTCTAAAAAGAGCCCATCAGTGCGAAGCTGAAAACGGTGGTCATTTAAGAGACATCATTTTTCAAACTTAGTGTAAAAAAATTTCCATTTTGAATATTATATAATCTGAAAGAAAAAATAAAAAAAGTTAATAAACAAAAAAGTTATTAAACTTTTACACCCCTTGGTTTCTTTTGGCCCACCCTGTATAACGGGGCACAGTGGGACTAATTCCGCATCTAGCTGGACAAAATTATTTTATGGTAAATGTTTAGAGTTTTGAGTCTGCTGAATTCAAAAAAAATTGTTATAATATTCTAACTCAATTTTTTTTAAGGAATATATAGGATAGGATAGAGTTTCGCTATTACGAATTTCGTAATTAATAATTTATCATATAATATTAAAAAGTTTGCATTAGCTTCTAATGTTTTAGTGATTTTTGAATTAGGAAAATTTTAAATCATTTAAAAAACAGTGAAGTTCAGTTATTAAGAATTTTATACTACTATTTTTTATATAGGTAATCCATTTAGTTTTTTTTATTTTCATTGCGATCTAAATAACAGAAATATTTAGTTACGTTATTTATGATTTACAGGACAGTTAAGCTTTAACGAATAGAGAATAAAAATAAAAAATTAACTTGTATTAAATAACTTGATAAATAATTTTATTAAAATAAAAAATAAAAATAAAATAAATATTGTTTGAATTTTATTTGTAACAATATTTACGACTTGATGAGGCCAAAGTTTAAGGCCCAGGCACATTGAATCCGTCATACGTTAAACTTCGTCTTTTTTAACTGACATTAACGCAATCAACCAACAATGGGTACTTTATTGGCGGAAGCATTTGAACAGCTTCAATAGGTTGGTTCTCCATTTTTAACCGACTTAAAGAAAGGAGGAGGTTAACAAACCGTCTGAATTTTTTTTGGGATGTTACTTCATAGCTCAATACATTTTAAACCGATTGTAAAAAATCTTTTTTTGTCTAAGAGGGTATAGCTTCCCATTGGTCTCATTGTAAAAAAGGGGTTGGAGACACACCCACAAATTTTGTTTTTGATTTTATGATATACTTATTTGATTGCTATATAACACCTTTGGTTCTTGTAATTACACAATTTGAAAGTTTAAAAAATGCGTTTGATGGGCGATACGCCCGCCCATTCAAATTTATTACAATGTTTCATGCTATTCTACTTAACTGATTTTTAAGAAACTTGCCACACACCTTTTGAGCTCTAAAATAGACACAAATTCACCATTAAAAAAATGGGCGGAGTCACGCCCATTAAAAATTCATTATTTTAAGTGGTTCTACCTTACCGATTTTTACAAGACTTACACACGCACCCTGAGCTCTGAAAAACACACAATACTGCATTTAAAAAATGGGCGGAGGCACGCCCAATAAAATTTAATTTTATATTTTACGTACTTCTTCTTATCTTCTATCATATCTTTCTTTCATTGAAGTCAGTTTTTTTGCAGAAAGTTATATTTATTAAACTTAATTTTTTTTTATTGATTTCATTTATTTCTTTTGTTTTATTTTTTTTTTGCGTTGCCACAAAACAAAAAAACCAACCAATATCTATCAAACTACTAAACGTACGCCAAAGTTAAAAGTTTACCAATTTTTGTACTTTGCATTGACGGACACGTAGCGAATGTATTAGACCTCATATCGTCGCTGTTTTAACTAACCGACCTAACTGACATTTTTTTGAAAAACGAGTTAAGCCCTCTACTAGACTTTATTATAAGTCATAATACACAACATTGTCTACAATTTTCATGACTGTGATCATTACTTTTGTTCCTATATAAGTAAAAAGATTTCTGACGCAGCCATAAGAATGAATGTATAAAACAACCATAAAAGCTGCTCTCCTGTTAAATTTTTAAAATGTTATTTAGGTCAGTTAGTTAAAACAGCGACGATATGAAACCATGTATTTCAACTTGCTGTTAGTTGAAAAAGACGAATTTTAACGTATGACGGATTCTATATGCCCCAATAGAGTTGCAAAACTATCGATGGTACTATCGATAGTATCGATAGTTTTATATTGAGTAGACTATCGATATTTTTTTTTCGATAGTGATACTATCGACAAGAACACGCTACTAAAAGAGAAGAAATCAAAGTCATACGGCTACTGACGGCTACTGGACTGTCTCCGCTCTTTACTTTTAAATAACAGGTGACGCTAAATAGTTTGCTTCTCCTTCTGTTAAACCAATACTTTTTAGCTAACTGCAATAGTTTGAGTAATGATGAAAGATTTTTTTTATTTTATTCCTCTTTAATTTATTTTTTATTGATCCATCTATCTATCTGTTTGCTTTTTCGTTTATTTTTTATAGAACTGTGAATATACGTTTGTTGAATATGTGTATTAAAAACATTGGAACTAAAGCTGGATTCACCCATTGTTTCCGAACAAAATTTTTGTCCAGACAAAAATTTTTTTACTGAGAGTTTTCTGCAGCACGATTCATCCATTTCGAAAATTTTGTCTGGAAAATAAAAGCTACCATATGAAATACGTTTATAAACGATATGTCTTAACTTTACAAGTGGCAGCTTAACGGCAAATGATTACAATTCAGGGACCGTAACTGTTATGACTTTTATCGAAAAAGTCAAGAAAAAAAAAGTTATTTTTAACTTTTATTTTTTAAGGCAGAAATAAAAGTTATTTATTAACTTTTATTTTTTAAGGCAAAAATTAAAAGTTATTTTTGACTTTTATTATTTTACTCAAAAAATAAAAGTTAGTTTTTAACTTTTAATATTTTAAGCAAAAATAAAAGTCTTGAATTAAGTATGGCATAGTAATACGCTAGTTTTATTGCCTCCAATTTATAGGTAATAATAATTGATGTATATTACAGAAGTCTATAAAAATTATTGTTATTATTATTATTGTGATAACGGATGTTTTATCATTTATAGCATTGAAAGCAATAAAACTTGCATATTACTATGCAATATTTAATTCATTACTTTTATTTTTGCCTTAAAATATTACAAGTTAAAAAATAACTTTTTTTTTTTTTTTTCTTTAGTAAAATAATAAAAGTCAAAAATAACTTTAAATTTTTGCCTTAAAAAATAAAAGTCAAAATTAAAAGTTATTTTTTTGACTTTTATCAAAAAAGGCACAAATTTAAAAGTCATACAAAAATTTGCATCTACATCACCTATGTATGTATCATAATGATAAGAACCAAAATTTTCTCTACGATCATTTTTTATGTGTGCTTTTTTGATGTAAATTTTTAAAAATAACAGTTATTTTCTGTCCCTGTTACAATTCGCTGTGTCATCTATACGCTAGGGGGTAAAAATCTTTTTCACAATACAATCACAAATTTTGAGTAAGATGCACACCGCGTTGTCAAATCGGTGTGAGCTATGTATGAGTGTATTAGTGTTTGAAAGAAGCAATACAAACTTATTTAAAATATTGTAAATAAATAGGAATTTGCTGGTTTTTGTTTGTTTTATTGAAACTGATAATTGCTTTATTAGGGTTCCATACACCAAACGTGAAAATGAACCCTATTGTTTTCGCTACGCTGTCCGTCCGTCTGTCACAGGGTATTTTCTCGAGAACCGTAAGAGCTACGGACCTGAAACTTGGACATAGTGTGTAGACATTTGGCCGCTACAACAAGAAATACATGAGAGTTAAAAATCAAAAGGTGTTGCAAAACGAGCAACGAAAAATGTTAAAATCCCATGTAAAATACATACAATTGTATTTACATATGTATATATGTATATACACTTGAAATTTGTAAAGTTAGCGTATTTTTATACAGACTACAACAATTAACACTAAATTTAAAAAATTTAAATTAAAGAGTGTTCCATCAGTTAATGCAATTTTGACTTTGTAATTTTGACAACTTGCTTGTATCTTGGAAACCGTAAGAGCAAAACTCTTGAAATTTTCAAAAACGGTAAAACTAAAAAATCAAAAAATTATAAAATCGCCAAATCTAAAAAAATCACCAAAAACAAAAAAAATCGCCGAAACGAAAAAAAGCACCAAATTAAAAAAAAATTCTAGAACTAAAATAAATAGCGAAACACCGGCAAAATCGCCAAAAAGGAAAAAACCCTTAAACAAAAAAATCGCCAAAATAAAAAAATCACCAAAATAAAAAAAAAACCAAAAACAGAAAAAAAAATCGGCAAAATGAAAAAAATCGCCGAAATAAAAAAAAAACGCCAAAATGAAAAAAAATGCGAAAATGAAAAAAACCCAAAAAAAAGAAAAAAAAGCAAAAACGAGAAAAAAGCGACAAAACTGAAAAAATCGTTTAAACTGAAAAAACTTAAAAAAAGGAAAAAAGCCACATCAAAAAAATGCTCAAAACCGAATGTACGGAACCCTTCGTGCGCGAGTCAAAGTCGCACTTTACTGAATTTATTTTAATTGCAATGCGTACACAACAACAACTAAACGCTGAACAACAGGAATTAAAAATTAAAAAGTAAAAGTAAAGGCATTTAATATAGATGAGCAGTACCACTAAAATTTCAGTAAAAATAATAAAAAATTTTAAACCAGTAAATTTTTACTGATTACTAAAATTTTCTACAATTTTTATAAAGTGCCTAAATGATTTATTATATGATGAGCTGCATTGAATTTTCAGTAATCAGTAATGGCCGTATTCATAATGAAATTCTACCAAACAAAAGTTTCAAAATTTGTATGAAAAAAACTTTGCCACTTGCTACAATTTTTTTATGATTACGGCCCTACGATTTTATTGGTAATGCAAATTAAATTTCATTAGCAGTAAAAATTTACTGAATTTTTTTTAGTAATCAGTAAATTTACTGCAAAAAAATATACTAAAAGCATAAGTACTTCCAACTTAAAAAAAATTCATTACAAGAGTTTACACGGATCGGACTCACATTGCTTTTTTTCCTACATTTTTTCCCGATTGTTTTCATTTGTCTCTTCTTTCTTATCATGGAAACTCGTTGTAACTGTAACAAATTCTAAATTCTATGGAATGAATGACATAAACGATTCTTCGCATTTCTCTTACTACTTTTCAATAATGTTTATATATACATACATACATACATATGTATATATAAACATATGTATGTACAGGAGTAGTTGATTTCATGCCACTTTTTGCTTGTGTAACAAAGGAAAAAGAAAAACTGCCAACTGTTGCTTTAGATGTTGCAGCTGGCAATAAACAGCAACAGCAACAGCAGTAACAGCAGGCATGCAATCACTGGTTTCTTTTCGGGAGACGGACAGGACAGTTTTACACTCTATTGATACGATTTAAAATACAAGTTTTCATTTATGAGTGTAGTATGCCTTTGGGTTAAAAGTCTACTTACCACAACAACAACATGAATTGTTGTGCGAGTTGCTGGGGATTTGCTTTTTATTTTGTTCTTATAACGTGTAGCTAGCTATCTGGGCTGGTTTTGTCTATTATTTATTTTTGTCTATTTTATAGTTTTTTTTTCTTCTTCAAAAATATTCTAGTTTAAAAAGTCAGTCATCCTGTTTCTGTTACATCTTTCGTTTTATTTACGGCAAGAGTATATGTACATATATATCTATGTATGTATTAGTGTCCTGCACAAGAGTATTTATAAGACAGTGTTGCTTAGCGATTCTTTTAGAAAATTTCGCTGTAG